>BSBM01000097.1:1200000-2400000 GCA_027924585.1 Larix kaempferi
CGATAGTGTCTCTAAATATAATATTTTGCTCCTCTAATATCCGTCTTCCTCCTTTATTTTCCTCTAGGTAAGTAATAAGATTGAAATCCCCCCCCATGATCCAGTGTTTCTCCTTTGTCCACCTGTGGATGTTCTTCAAGGATTCAATGAAAATCGTCTTTTCTTGTGGTAATTGAGGGCCGTAAACATTTGTTAATATCCCACTAACTAGATAAATGATCACATCAAATTATGTAGAGATGGATTAGAGATTTCCCTTGAAACCTGATAGAGATAATTTTTTAGGGTCCCACAAAATTCCAAGTGCTCCCACTGTTCCACGAGAATCAATTCCCATCCCTTCACTCCCTTTCCAATATTTCCTTCCTACCACCTTCAAGTGGTCCGTCAAGCATTTAGTTTCTTGTAAGAAATTTATTACTGGATTTTATTTATGAATTTTCTTCCTCATAATATTTTTTTTGTGTGGACTGTTTAGACCTCTTATGTTCCAAGTTACAATCTTCATTGGATAACTAAAATAGATTATAATCCTAGAGCATCCCTAATGGTAGGGAACTAACCTGATTCTACTAAGTTCAGTCTTGCTTCTGCTATGCGTTGCCTATTAGATTTCCTTCATGGTTTCTTAGCCATCTCCTCATACTTCTGTTTGTAGTCCTTATGGGATCCCTGGTTGATCCCCAGGTGGTTCGATGACCATGCTTTGATGATTTCCTCTGTAAGGAGGATGAATTATTCTTGGGGGACATATCCTTTTTTAGTTTCTTCACAGACTTGTTCTATACTATCCAGATCTAGATATACGATGTCCATATCTTCTACTTCTTCTTTGGTTTCCAACACCTGTTTTGGGCTGGTCGACTCTTCTGCCTTCTTGTCTGCTTTCCTTTCGCACTCCTTATTCTCATCCTCTTGAATATGATCTTGTTGATTTTGAGCTTGTGGCTCCTTTTTAGAAACTTCCCCGGGCTGATCAACTAGGGATTCGAATTGATTGGATACTAGAAATTTTTTATGAGCCTCCAAATTTTCTTGCTTCCTTGCTCCTCTTTTTCAGGATTGGACCTTTGTGAACCCTTGATCTCCATTTTCCTCTGATTGCTTGGGTTTGGTTTTTGGGGATTTCAAGGGACATTCTCTGAACAAATGTACATACTCATGTCATTGATGACATTTGAACGATATTTTCTCATAGTCTAGGGTTTGAACCCAATATTTATCTTCCCATGATAGTTTGATGGCCTCCAAAAGTTCTTTTGATAAATCCATATACACACATATCCTCGCGTAGAACATATATCTCCGAGCCTTTGTTTGCTCAAATATATTAATGAAGGAGCCCAACCTATTCCCTATATCTTCCAGAATTTATGAGTCCCAATATTCACTTGGAAGGGAGTAAATTCAGATCCACACAGGGGAAACCCTCATATCCTATTTGTCTAGGCATAACTTTTCTCTCCACGGATTGAGGAACAAACTCACATAATAGAAGAAGTAGGGGCCACCATCAAGAACACATTTTCTATCTTCCAGGCTCAGAAAAATGATAGTAAAGAAACCCTTAGATCCCAGTTCAAGATCATAATGGCCCCTTGGATTCCAAGTAGAGTTTATCCACCAAAAAATGGATTTTTCAGACAACATATTTCCCTAGTAGGGCATGATATTTCATGTACTGAATTCTATCCCTAAGCTTACTAGATCTGATCTGCATCAAGGGGATTTGGGATGCTTTGGGAATACATTTCCCAAGACTCCTTTTGTTAGTCAAATAATTCGAACCAGATCCCTGACTTCCATTTCTCTCTCCTCCCATTTCCCCCAAGGGGGTCAGGGTGCCCCTGACCTGAAGTCCCCCGTTTTGATCTGTTGGGGAGGCATTGTATCCCCCCCAATCGCTGCGACAATGATCTCCGTCAGACAGCCTGCCTCTCAAAACCGCTGAAATCCTTAGTTTCAAGCATGTAAGTATTAGTGTAGATCTTATAACCTTATTTAGAGTTTAACTAGATTTACAAAAAATACTTCATACTTACCTTCAATGTTGCAACCATTATTTTCTCCCTGCTTCTTTTCATTTTATGTGGCTGCAAAATTATTCATTAGGGTTTAAATCCCTCTATTGTTATACATAATTACGATTTCACCTTTTAGGGATTTTGGATTTACTGAGCTTGTGATTATATATAAAAATCATAGGGTGATATGGGTCCACTTTCTTGGTCGAATCCATAACCATGTCGGTCCTGCTAAGTTTTGTGTTTTTTTTAAAGGCATACATCAAAATCATTGCGTTTGTATTACAGGAACGCATTGGTGCATTCATCTGAATAACGCACCGAGTTTGACCCGCGTCACATCTTTTTTAATTATTTTATAAAAATGAAAAAGTCATTTTTCGTGTCTCAGTTCTCTGTTCCCTATGAGTCTCATATACTATAACGCACCGGTTTTACTATAACGCGTCATTTTTTTTATTATTTTACAGAAATGAAAAGGATGATTTTAGTATTTCGATTCTCTATTACTGGTGCGACATATTGGAATTAACACATCAGTACGGTTTTGTCACTAACGTACTGAGGCGTTTAATGTATACAAGCGCACCGAAATCAAATTTATTCTTTTTAATATTTTTTTTGCGTATTTTGAAGGTCTGTAATTTGTTTGTATAATATATTGATGGCTTATGTATTTAATGGTATAGGTTGTTTATTAATATAAAATTCATGCTTTAATTAACATAATGGAAGCACATCGAGAATTACGAAGAAGGAAAGTGTTTTTAATTAATTTTTGTATTTAAATTAATTTGTTTGAATTATTTGTAAATTTAACTAATATGTATTGGTTAATGTGTGACATACAGTGCAAAAAAATGAGGAATCTCAATAAGATTCTTACCAAACTAACTCCAGAAGAGCGTAAAACGTTGATGGAAAAGTTGCAGATGGATGAATTACATGAATACAAAATAAGTCAATATGAATTATTTATTGAACTTTGAGTAATAATCTACTTAATTAGCAATATTCACTAATATGTTCCAAATAATGTAATTCACATATGATGAATGTTATGCAGGTACTGACAGCAACAAAAGTCAATGTCATCATAAGATTTTTTTTTATGGAAGATGCAAGTGATGATCAATTGGTCCATAGCTCATCTGGAGTGGTGTTGGAAGTTAATAAATGAGGCAAATAATTTTATAATACTATGAGGGATTTAATGGAAAGAACATACATACATGATTTTCACTTACAATACAAAAACCATTCAAATCATTCAAAGAATCAGGTCATATGTAAAATACAAAAGGCATTCCCAGAGCAATGGTCAATGAGACCTGTTAGGCTTGCAATAGCAAAAGCATACAACAACAAAAAAGAATCACTCAAAAGGTGATATTCCTAAACATGTCTATGCAGAATATGTATCTAAAACTATTACAAAGTGTCACTCATTTAATAATTTTAATTCTATCATATTTATTTTTCATATCAACAGATAAATAGTTTAATGTCATTTTACATTTTCAGGAATATTATGAGAATCCCAAAGGATGAACGAGGTGATATGTGAAATGTGCCAATAGGGATGTCCTAGAAAGTGTACAAGGATATGGTGAAGGAAATGGACATAATTGCATCGCAGGAAGAGCCATCTCAACAACAACGTGCTTCAAATGTATAAAATCATTGGTTTTTAGGTTTATGATATACATTTCATTAACTAATTCGACATTAAATATTAATTTTCAATTGTTTTGTTGTAGAAAAGAAAAGAAAATGGAACCCAATCAGCACACAAGACATGACGACAAGGAAAAAAGGGGTTGATAGTAAAGTTTGTGAGTATTTTTTTTATTTCGTTGTAAAAAATAAAAATTTCGGAGTGGTCGTGATTGGTATATTTATTTTTTTTAAATTGTTTTCACTAGAAATCCTTGCATGCCTTCAAACAGGTGTTAACATACAAAGAGGAGCCATCAGAAGAATTAATTGACATTGGGTTAAGCAAGGGTTGTGAGTATATGTTAGCGTATCAAAAATTAATTGTGGATTTTGTAAGTCTCTATGTTGTTTTACTTCTCTCATTTTATAATTATTAAAACAAAAAAAAATATATTAAATATATGATTTGTGACGGGCATAACACTTGCAGGAAACAAAGTATGGATTGGATCCAACATGAGACTTGTTGATAGAAGGCATGAGATTTGGTTTTGAGAGAATGTGTATCATTCATGAGTCAATTATTTCTATGGTATGTCGCTTTTCAATTTACATTAGTGTATAATATGTATTTATTTTTCTTTCTTCCCGCCGGTAATGTAGATACACTCAGTATACTTTATTTGTATGTTTACAGATGGAAGCTGAAGAAGAGGAAAACAATCCAGCCAATCAACAAAACATTCTGCCAAATAACTCAATTCATGCAAGTGGCTCGAGCATTGATAACAGTTCCAGCGAAGAATGATGCTATGTATTTAATTTTGATGTTAATGCAAGATGTTGTAGCTTATTGTGTATTTTGAAATAATTGTTTGTGAAAATCAGACATTCTGTATAATAATGTACTGGACATAGTGTCCGAATTCAAAGACGAGTTACCAATAACTGTAACAATAATTACATGCATGTTGACATTTTGATTATTGTTGTCTCTATGTTGTCGTATTTTGTATGACAAAGGCACTCTTATTAATATATATAAAATAAAATAAATGTATTCTATTGCATTCTTCAATATTATTGTCAAATGGAACATGTGAAATGGTACATTGGTGATTTTTTTTTCAATAAAAAAAATGTGTATTTTCATTCAAGATGGAGCAAAAATAATTTTTTCACTGCCACACAACACTCGCAAATGCTAAATTGGTAATTAAATGTATGGAGGATTAAATATTACAATAGATTCTTGCATCTATTATATAAGAAATTAAGCCAAATAAACAATTTCAATAATTAAATTGAAATGAATTTTACTATAAAAAAATATTTCAATTTAAGATGAATAATGGAATTAAAAAAATAAAAAATATAATATATATATTTGAATGTAATACCAGTAGCCATTCTTCAAAGAATTGTTGTATGGTTCGTTTAAACTACCATTGCACCCCGATGCATATACACTAAACGTGTGCACCGATGTGTTTAAAACACTGAGCACTGGTGCGTTTACATAATTGAGCACTAGCGCGTTTATAACATTGTGCACTGGTGCATTTTATTATATTAATCGCATCGGTGCATATAGATTGCTTATGCACACCGAGAATGATCACATCTTATGCTTATGTGTTTAAATGCACTGGGCCAAGTTGATATTTTGCAAGCACTGGTGTGTTCTACAATTAAACGCACCGGTGCAATCGTGTATGAAATGTACTGGTGCGATCGGATAAATGTACGGAACCATTAAATCTAAATGTAATGAAAAAATGTATAGTGCATATGATATAAAATAGCACACCGGTGCTTTTATTTTGTACATATGTCCCTGTGCGTATTTAATATACTCAAGCAACGGTGCGGCGTTGCAATTTGATTCTTTCTGGTGCTTGTTCTGGTTGAGTGCACCGGTGTGTCATAGGTGAAAATGCACCGGTGCGCTTAATTTCTTTTGTGCGCACCGATAAACTAACCTCCGCTAAAACCTCTGGCCGCCGATTATTTTCTAGTTATAAATTGTATTTGTTATAACCTTCGTAAAAACATCTGCTACCAATGGAAGAGGTCGTAGCGGAGGTTTTTTTGACAATTTTTGCCAATATGTAACACTAAAAACATCCGCTATGACCTCCACTACAAGGCCTTTTCCTTGTAGTTCCATTTTTTAGAGGCCTACTCCACTAGAGTATGTGTCAACACTTGATATTCCAACACAAGAATCAAGGTATGGCCAGATTTACATAATCCACACATTTATTACAAAGGGGCTCAACAAGAGCATCATGTCACTTAGAAGAATAGAACCTGGGCATGGAGGGTAACAATCAATCCTCTCAACCACCCAAACTACATTTAATGGACTGATAAAAAAATTTGTGAGTTATTGTAATTTCCTTATAACAACTTAATATTTCATTTGGCTGTGATATATATATATATATATATATATATATATATATATATATATATATATATATTTTACGCCATCCATAATTGAATGTCTTCAAACAAGTGTTAACATACAAAGAAGAGCCATTATAAGAATTCATTAACATTGGATTAAGTATGAGTTGTGAGTATATGTTGGCATATATCAAAAGTTAATTGTGGAATTTGTAAGTATCTATGTTGTTTTACTTCTCTAATTTTATAATTAATGGAACAACAAAAAAACTTTATATTAAATATATGATTTGTGATGGGGTATAAAACTTACATGAAACAAAGTATAGAGTGGAGCCAACAAAAGAGTTGGTGAGAGATTGCATGAGATTTGGTTTTGAAAGAATATGTGTCATTCATGACACAATTCTTGCTATGATATGCTTTTCAGTTTACATAATCATGTGTATTATCTATTTTTTGCATTATGCCCAACAATGTAGATTCGCTCATTACAATTTATTTTTATGTTTGTAGATGGAAGCAGAAGAGGAGGAACACAATGGAGGAAATCAACAAAACATTCAACTAAATAACCCAAGTCACACAAGTAGCTTGAGCACTAATAACGGTTCCGACGAAGAATGGTGACTAATATAATTGGATGTTAAGGCAAGTTGTATGTTTTGAAATATTGCTCTATGAAAATCAAGCATTTTGTATAATGTACTAGACATAAAGTGTAATAATTACATATTGACATTTTGATTATTGTGGACCTTTGTGTTGTCCCATTTTGTATGATAAAGGGAATTTTATTCATATATAATAAAATAAGTTTCTTATGGATAATTAAATATCACAATGAATAGATGTGAAATCTGATGATATAACAAATTAATCCAAACATCATATCGAAACAAAATAGTTAAAACTAAAATTATATGAATATTGTTAAAAAAATGATTTCATTTTCTAATGAATAATGAAATTAAAAAGAAATATATATAGATATATTAGTGCATTGTAATTTTTATAATAATCACCGGTCACTAGTCACCAATGAGAAAATGATTAATGGTGTGTTTCATTATTTTAATCGCATTAGTATATTTTATTCAAAGTCACACTGATGTAGTTAATGATCATAATGTAAGCACCGGTTATTTTAAAATAAAATCATATTGGTGCAACAAAGTAGTAGTTATATGTCAGTGCATTTTTATTATTTGTACTCATTGATGCTTTTACAATAAAATTGCATCGGTGCAATAAAGGACTTGTTGCATGTAGCAGTGCATTATTATTATTTGTACGCATCTGTGCTTTCAATATAATAGTGCACCGAAGAGACAATATATTGTAATTGCACCGTAATGTAAAAATACAATGAATGTTAATGTCCCAAACAACTTTACTGATGCGTTTTCCTTCCCAATCAACGCTAGTGTATTATAAAAGGACATAAGCATTGGTGCAATTTTTCTTATAATGCACCAGTGCACATAAATTTATAGAGAACCGGTGCCATTAAGATTCTTGTATGCAGCGGTACTTGTTTATATTAAAATGCATCGATGATTTTTAACTTTGTACTCACTAGTGCATTTTAACTTTGTATGCACCGGTGCGTTTCATTCAATAAAGCACACCAGAAAAAATCCTCCGCTAAAGCCTTCGATCATTGAGTTTGTTTTAGTTATAATAATTTTCCGTAAATACCTCTGCCAAACCATTTGGTACCATTGGCGAAGGTTGTAGCGGAGTTTTTTTTACAATTTTGGCCAATCTTGTAACACTAAAACCCTCCACTACAAAGTATTTTTCTCGTAGCGAGAGTGGGTATCTAGCACACAATTGGTAAAACTACCTCAACATCGTAAACAAGATGAAAGGGAGTGAACCTTATGGAAGTTTTAACCAAAATTCTATTCTCCCAAAGTGCATATAACAACATGTGATGCCAATTAGTCTTGTTCTTGTTGACCATCCATTGAAGCATGGGTTTGAAGACTTTATTGATAGCCTCAATGTGGTCATTTGCTTGTATATAGTAGGGGGTGGAAAATTCATGGGTGAATACCAAAAAGGAATACAACTCCTGAAATATATCATTTTGAAAATGACTTCCATTGTCAAATACCAATTGCTTAGGTACACCAAAGCATGTAATGTCATGGTTTAAGAAGAACCTAGTGGTTGTGGCACTAGTGTTATTGAAGGTGGTTATTGCTGTTATTGAAGGTGGTTATTGCCTCAACCCACTTGGTAAAGTAATTGAATACAATGATGATATACTTATGGTAAGTGGAATACATGGGAAAAAATTCCATAACGTTAATCCACCATTTGCAGAATGGGTCGATAGTGATGATGTGGTGTAAAGGAGTCGGAGGAGCTCTGGTTTTGCTAGAAAATATTTTTAAGTTTTCACATATTTTAATGGAATGAATATAATCAATGAAGATTAAAAGCCAAAAGTAGTTGGAGCACAAGAGTTTTTGGGTTTTTTCCAACCCATATAAGTGTACAACACATACACCACCATCACAATAATTGAGAATATGCTCAACTTCATCATGAGATAAGAATCGTCGTAGGATGGTGTCAAAACCTCATCGATAGAGAACTTCTTCGATGAGGACATAATAAGGGGGTTTGGTGATGGATGTGATGATGATATTAATTTGAGAGATGTGAAGTGAATATTTGTGTGTGGAGACAAGTGACGATGTCTCCATACTAGGGGTATTTGAAAGAAAGTATGAACAAGTGTTTCTTAGGAAAGTGAACGTTTACAAGGGGTTACATTGCGCCAGTTGAGAGATTAGTAATAAATTTGATAAGATCCAAGGTATTCTTACTTTTAGGGGTTACAAAATCTAAGTCAAATTCCTGAAGAATAATGACCCATTGAGTGAACTTAACATTGATAAGTTTCCCACCTAGTATGTACTGCATGGCTTTTGAGTTTGTGATTATTGTCGTCTCGTGTAGCAAGATGTAGTGGCAAAGTTTCTACACTATTAGGATTAAATACAAGGCCAATTTATCATCATGGTTATAATTGAGTGGTGGTATGATACAATGTTTTACCGATGTAGTAAAAGGTGTGCTCGTAGTGACCCTCACTTATTTGAACTAACAATCTAGCAACCGAGAAGGGGGATGTTGAAACATAAAAGATAAAATCCTTGTCGAAGTTAGGTGGAGAAACTAAAGGAGAAGATATAAGCGGATTCTTTAATTCCTTGAAGGACTTTTGTGCCTGATTGCATCAATGGAAATGGATGTCCCTTTGAAGGAGACGTAAAAGACATGCACTTTTGTAGCATAATCAAGGATTAAGTGATGACAAAAATTTGATTTTCCTTGAATGATTTGTAACTGACTTTATGTCTTTTGGGGGGGGGCACAATTCAAGAATCCCTTGAAATTTCAAGGGATCAACGGTGATCCCATGTAGAGAGATGATGTAGAAGACGATTTTGAGGGGATTAAATCATATGTTGTACTGGTGAAATCACCAAAATATGGTGTGAAGGTCATTGAGGTGGTTGGCACACTTTTTAGAATTGGTTGTCAGGTCATTAAGGTAGGCCAAGATGATGCATGCCAGGTCGTTAAACATGTAGGACATGATGCACTGAAATGTGGCTTCAATGTTCTTAAGTCCAATCAGAATAACAAGATAGGCGAAGGTTCCCCATGGCATAGTGAAAGTTGTTTTATATTGATCTTGATGGTATATTTGTATCTAGTTGTACCTGGAAATCCATCCATAAAATATAGGACTTCATGTCCAACGTAAGCATCGAAAACTTGGTTAATGAAGGGGAATGGGAAGTTGTCTTTGGGACAAGCCTAATTCATATCTCTAAAGTCAATACATACATGAATAGTTCCTCATTTTTTGTTAACGGAGATGGGGTTGGATACCCAATACATGCAAGCAACAAGATAAATGAACCCTGACTGATGGATTTTATTAATTTTTGCTTTGATAGCAGACACTTTTGAGGGGTGGATTAACCATTATTTTTATTGTACTAGTGAAGCATTAAGCCATGTGTCGATATGATGTTCGATGATGGGGGGGTCGATCCCTAACATTTATACAAATGACTAGGTGAAAATATGCTTTGAAAATGATGATTTCTTGTTGGGAACAAGAGGTTCCAAGTGATATGTTTTCTATGACACCATAAGTGACAAAAATGTATACCTTGATGGTGTGTGAAATGTTAGACATGTTTCCTTCTTCGAAAGCATTAGAGGTAGGGATAGGACTTTTGAATCATTCGATATGGTTCCAAAAAGTAGGAGCAATGATGAAGACATCCTATGATTTCTTAGGATCAGTCATGGCTTCCATGATGTCCTCATTCGAGTGGAAGAGGTGATTGAGGGAGGTATTTAGAACATTGGGTCCAAAGGGAACACGTGTTGAAGTATGGGTTCTTGAAACAATAAGATGGTATGCTGGTGATGTGTCGAATAGGCGATGGGATTCCATAGATTCAGAGGTCACAGGTGATTGTGGGCTCTCGATCCATGGGTATGCTACTAGAGTATGTATTGATGATGTACCAATGAGAACTCCTGATGATGATGATGGATGGTCATTGTTCATAGAGGTGACGAATGATGAAATTTAAAACATGTCAAATTCTCTAGTCATATTATGCGATGGGGTAAAATATATTCCTTAGAAGGGAGCCGAAGGTTGGTGGGAGGGAGATATGATATGCAATTTCCTTAACTATTCATGACATGATGCTTGTTATCCATGTAACATGGGGCATTAGAACACAAAGAGTGTCATCAATCCACAATGTCGACATGGGCGAGTGGGTCATGAGGTAACAAATATGTGAGCAAGAGACTGTGCGGTTCTGGTAGCATGAACCATGCCCATTTCCAAGGGTAACATATGAACCTTGTGTGTACTTACCAAACATTGAGGGGGGGAGGAGATGTCTCCTCATATGTTAAGATTAATTTAATGGTGATAGACTCGAGGGGAATGGTATAGGATTAACAAATAGTATCAAGGGTAGTACAAAATTCAGGGAGATCTAGGAAACGATGAGTGTAATGACCAAACTAAGAACATATAATGCATGCATGATTCATGCACATAGATTCATTCTTCAATTTGAGAGGCTTTCCTGTGGAGTAGAGAGTATGCCCTCTGTGCATGAGTTTGGCACCATAGTAGTGCTTGTAGGTGTGGATAGTAGGTTCCTAAGCTCATGCAACACTGGGCATAGGTTAGTGGGATGACCTGCTGTATCACACAGGGAACATGGTGGGGGAACTTGTTTAGGTGTTTTATAGGGGAAACTATAAATTTCATCACTTGAGGATTTATTCCCCTAGTTATGGGATTGGTTTGGACCAACAATATTGTTGTGGTTGGTGTTATCGGCCATGGGACTTCAAATGGAAAGGAATTAACATGAGAAATTGGTGTAAATTTGATATGCACATAAGGTTTTGGAGTTACCTCCAAGTATGGGGGTTTTAAGTACCATACATGGATCTTAAGGGAGAGCCAAGGAAATGTGAGGGTGGCCATGACTAGCATTCTGTGTATGCGTAGGGGGGCAAGGAAAAATACTTCTATGATTGGAGCCACTAAAGGAGGGGGAGAATGTGCCTTCTTCAACACAGCTCTTAGTGTATAGTGAGGATGTAGAGGTGGAAGAAGATAATGGTGGTTTATATATAGAGGAAAATATGGTGCACATGGGATCATCAGCTGCCGATAGTATGACTAGTGGAAGTCTGCGATATAACCCTAGAGGGGGAGAATATTTGTAGACTCTTGATACTATCTCAGAGAGAGGTAGGGGATACTTAGTGCCAATTGTAGGAAAAATATTATTGGGATTGGACATGGGGTGATTCTCATAGTATGTAAGTTGGTCAAGGATGACCACTTTCACATTATGGGGGAGCATCATGATGTGGAAGACTGAGGAGGTAACTGCCTTCCTGGTGTACATAAAACTATGTCCTAAGACGATATTAGAGTGTAATTGTGTATCAATGACTTCAATATCGAGAAGGACCATATTTCCCCCTAATTCTATAGGGATGTTCTAATAGAGGCCTCATGGTTGCAAAGGATTACCATCATAGGCCCAAAGTGTGATAGCAGAAGGGACAAGATCAAGGGACCCCAATCATTTCCAAACTGCATCAGACATGAGACAAATGGAAGCACCTTAATCCATGATGCATCAATGAATATTGATGCTCTTGATTGTGGTAAGTATTTGGAAGGTGATTGATGATGAGAGTTGAGGTTCGTCGCTATTGAGGTATGTTGAAATATGTAATGATTACTTGTGTGGTGTTGTTGGTTGTGTAATGATCATATCTATCAAAGAAGGCATAAATAATTATAATATTATAAAATGGAATTATCCCACATGCATCATGTAATAAAATCTCTTATTATCATTCTTTATATAAAGGAATTGGTAAAGCATTTATCCCACATGTATTATGGGATGTAAATATTCCATGCCTATAGCTATATAATAGAGGTGAAGGGGACCCTTTTAGGGTATGTTGGAGAAGCATCATTGTGACATAATGTGACGATGGAGAGTGATGCGATGCTTATGTGGGTGGATATCAAGTGTAATATTGCATATTTTTTAAGAATAAAGAAGATCGTACCTTCGCGTGCATGTTTTCCCATTTGGGGTTTTACCACATATAAATGGTGTACTATTTATTTTTCTCTTGTCTCTTACTTACTGTTTTATTATTTGGTGCTTGCATGGATAAAAGGCTAGACTAGTAGATTCTTGCTATTGATTTACATGTTAGTAAAGTTATTGTTGTATGTTTATGCACATTTTTAAATAATATAACATGGTATAAGAGTTGGTTACTATGCTCTTCCATCTTCAGTAATTTTTTGTTAATTTGTTTTTCAATCACCAAGCTCTTCAATTTTTGGGGGGGGGCCTCTATATCTAGTAGATTTTCCATTAGATATAGACAACCCTTGTGGGTTTTCTTTAGATATGGGCATTTTTCTACATGTTTCAGAATTTTTTTTCTTAAAACCCTAAACCTCACCATTTATTTTTTCAGAAATTTTCAAAACAATTTCAAGATTTCCTTGGTTTTTTCTATAGATTTGAGTTGAAATATATTGTATACTAACTTATTAGCAAGGATCTATCTCTCTAGTAGCAGGTTTTGTTATTTTCCTATTTTTGGTTCATGTTTTTGCAAGTTTATGTCTAGATGGGTTCGAATTTCTTAGATATGTAGTTAGGAGGCCTTAACATATAGGTACATGGGTTGCAGAAAGAAAAGGCGCAAACATATGCGACCTTCCTTCATAGAAGGTGCACACCCCCATGAATCGCCTTCACAAAAGGTGTGTACACCTAGTTTCATCTTTGTAAGTTGATTCTTTTCATTTTTTTGTATAGAGGGTTTGTAGATCCATTGGTTAGGTGCTGCATGGTTTCGTTGTTGGTGAGAAATTTCAGTTTTATTCTCTGATTCTTGTCATTAGTTGTATTTTTTTCATTAGGCTTTAGTTTATAGTTGATTCATCATGTTTATAAAGGTTGTCTCTTGTTCTCGTTTTACTTGTCTCTAACCTTATTATGTGGAATATGTTTTGACATTTTCAGGGGCATGTATCTCTAGCATTTTATCATGGTGACAATAAGAAACCATTTGATGCCAAAGAATTAATGGAAATAATTTTTCCATATTTTTTTTTCCTTGGAAAAAGTCAGTAATTTTATTTCATAAAATGAACAAAATTACATTCTGCACATGTAATAGAATCACTAAGATCCCTACATTGTCACAGATTACTGTCCCATATCAACATCATTTCTGATGTCCCAATCATCATACAATTATAACGGTTGTCCATACAACCCAGTAATATCCCAATGCGGTTAAACAAATACAGTGAACAGACTCGTGTTCGCTGGTCCATATAAATCCATACAGTGTATACGACTGTCCTACAACCCACATATATCCAATTTAAAATATAATCCTATGCTGTCCATCGCTGGTTCATTCAAAAACTACGCTTGCTTTTCCATCGCTGAGTGAAAGTCCATCTCCGGTCAGCAAATGCAGAGTGAAAAAGTTCAACGCTTGTCACCCAATACTGAGCTAATGCTCAATTCTGTGCCTCAATAACTTCGTGAAATGGTCTGTGATAATAGTTGTAGTTGCCCTCTGGTGTGTGAATAGTGATCCTCCAATTGCCAAATGGTAAGTGGTGCTGCGTTGCTTCCTTGGAAAGCAGATCGGCAATCCCATTCCTCTCCCGGTAGACATGTGTAAATGTAATTTGATAAAATGATTGCTTTAACCGGATCACCTCCTCCAGGATAGGTAAGAGTATCATCACATTGCAATGTGTTATCTCCTTATCCCATTCGATAACTAACATGGAGTCGCCAAAAATCTGTAGTGATAGACATCCTTGTTCAAGTGCGAATAACATCAGCAGCCTCAGAGACATAAGTTCAGCATAGTTATTGGATCCCCTCCCCAAACCAACCACCAGATGAAAGTAACGGGACTCTGTTTTGAAAAGAACTCCCCCCCCACCACACTCCATTTGATGTTCAATTGAAGCACCATCAAAAAAATCCCACGGTATGGATTTGTCAATCAATTCCACACACACAGGTCGCGTTCTAATCACAGGAACAGGTGCCTTGAAGTGTAGAGTAATAGCCACGACTTGTGCCACTACACTCTCCATAGGAACCCTGCAATCTTGAAAAATAATCTTATTCCTGGTAATCCAAATGCCCCAGGCATATATACAAGGGAAATCCCGGATGGGCGATGTCTTATGTGATGCCCACCATAATTGGAACGCCTCAAGAGCACTCGCACCCTGCCACCCTACATTGAGATCCAGAAATATGCAGGCATCAGCCCAAACTGCCTGAGAATACCGACAATGTACAAAGAGATGAGAAATAGTTTCTTCCGCATCCCTACATAGTGGACAGAACCCCGGACCCAGTATGAATCGTTTTTGTAGAATGTCCCAGGTTGGGGCCCTTTGTTCCAGAATAGCCCAGAAGAGTAGTTTTGCTTTACCTGGACACTTTAGCTTCCACAGAGTATTCCACCACCACACCAATCCCCTGTTATGTACATCCACATTCAGCTTGATATATCCATTTTTTGGGGAGTATATTCCAGAGGGATGATGATCCCAAATAAGTTCATCATTCCTGTTGGTCAGTCGAATATTCGATAGTCTTAAGTGCCGAAGATAATCCGCCCAAGCCCCATGCATATCTCCAGGGATCTCAAGTCATTGTGCAGAGTTCCACCCCTGATGCCAAAGTGTAGATGTTCTCGGATCCGCAATATCAGCCGAGAAATGACAACCCCTTGCTGCCAATATATTCCTCAATTCCACATGAAGGACATATCCTCCCCGACAGCCAACCCAAGGGTCCAGTCCTATACGAATAAGGATCCCATTTCCAATCCTCCACACTAATCCAGATCCTACCAAATGAAAATGCTGCACCACCTCTTTCCAAACCACAGAGAAATTTGCCCTCGTCTTATTGCCCAGCCTGATCCATTCGAGTAGAGTAAGAGGGGCAATATATTTATGATATACCACTCTAGTCCAGAGGCTCTGTGTGTGAATAAGTCGCCACGACACCTTGGCCCCCAAGGCTTTTGCGAACATAAATATATTCTTTAACCCCCATCCTCCCAGGGCTTTTGGAACCGCAATTTTTTCCCATCTGACCCACACAAACGCTCGTTTGTCACACTTACCCTTCCATAGAAAAGCAAAACACAATCGACGTATCTGTTCCAATACTCCTTTGGGAATCCAAGCTAGAGACAGCCAATACACCGGGATTGCTTCCAAAACTGATTTAATCAGAACCAGCCTCCCAGCCCGTGAGAGCCATTTATGACTCCATCCATGTAGTCGATGTTCTAATTTAGCTAATAACTAGTACCAATCAGCCTTCAGATATGCATTTGGTTTCAAGTGAAAGCCAAGGTACTTTAAGCCATCATCAATATCCAAAGTCCTGTAAGGTAGTCTGAGTGCCATACAGTGAATCTCCTGCTCGGTTAAATGCGAACAAGTGATTGATGACTTGTCAATATTCACTAACATACCCGCAACTACTTGCACTAAATTGAGACCTTCAACCACCTTATCAATATCCTGTCTAGTGCCATCACAAAATATCAGAATGTCATCAACAAATAGGAGATGTGAGATATACAGTACCTGAGAAATGGATATGCCACGAAAGGAACCATCAGCTTTTGCTTTCAGTATAAAACGACTGAGTCCTTCAGCAACAAGGAGAAACAGCAGCGGAGAAATTGGGCATCCCTGTCGTAGGCCCCTTCCTGCATGGAAGAATGGACTAGCAGAGCCATTGATCAGTACAGCAAAGCTCACTGTAGTGATGCAGGCCATAATCCATCTGATAAATTCGTAGCAGAAACCCAGGTGAGTTAGAAGCATCTGGAGATAGAGCCAACTAACTCTGTCAAATGCTTTTGAGAGATCAATCTTGATCACAACACCCTTCTGTTTCTGCACTTTCAGAGTGTGTAATCCTTCCTGGGCAACACCGATGGCCTCATGTATTTGTCGACCTTCCAAGAAGCCAAATTGCTCACAAGAGATATGCTGAGACAAAATATTCTTGAGTCTCCTCGCCATAACCTTAGAGATGATCTTATAGATACAGTTGCAGAGAGAGATTGGTCTGAATTCATCCAAGTATTCAGGCTTGTCCGCTTTTGGGATAAGAGCAATAAAGGTCGAGTTTAAAGGACCATGTCCAAACCCAGCCTTTCGCGATTCTTCCCCTGCATTCAATAATTCCTCCTCGAAGAAGTCATAGAATCCCAAGAAGAATTCGATAGGCCAGCCATCTGGCCCAGGGCTTTTATCTTTCTGAAAGGAATGCATTACCTGCGAGAGCTCATGCGGCAACACTTCCTCCATCAACAGTCGATTTTCTTCCTCCCCCACAAAACGAGGGAAAAGCTGAGTCACACGAATTACCTCAGCAATAGAGGCCCCAGGTTGTGCAGTAAATAAATCTCCATAGTGTCTAACACCCAACTCCGCCAATCCATCAAAATTGGAGACCCGTTCCCCTTCAGCAGAAGATAATTCCCAGATAGAGTTAGTATATTTTCTCCCTTTTGCATATGCTTGAAAAAAATTTGTGTTCTCATCACCGCACTGTAGCCATATCGCCCTACTTTTCATTCTCCACATCTCTTCTTGCTCACACAGAATCACATTTCTGCGTCGTTCCCATTCCATCAACTCACCTTTATGTTGATCATCCATATAGCCCATTCCCGGACAATGAAGCAGTTTATCGATATTCAACTCAGCAGCCTGCAGATTCTGTTCATCACGTACCCGTTTTTCATGTGCCCATAAGATAGTGGCCTCTTTAATTCACTGAAGATTATGATGAAAGTGTGCACCCGCATACTCTAATGAATCTAAAGGTCGATGAACCCACAGTTTCTGAACCATGTTATGAAAATCCTCCTCTTTCAGCCAGCTAGGATTGAATTTGAAAGGACTTGGGGGTTTTTTACTTCTGCCTCTTAACTCCAAAAATATGGGGCAATGATCAGATATCCCACCTGACCCTACCCACTGCCTGACAACATCAACCCCCATTACCAATACATCAGCCACCAGAAACCTATCCAGTCTTTTAGCCACCCTTTGGACCCCATCTCGCTTATTACACCAGGTTGGAGTTAACTTTGTAGGTAGTATGTCTAGTAGATCCTTCCTGGCAAAGGCTTGAATGAAAAAAATTTCCAATGTATCCGGAGCAGCCCGAGGCCCCCACACTTCAGAAGACCCCAGAGTGAGATTTAAATCCCCTCCCAGAATCACATCCCTGCCTTCAAAAATATTCATACTAAACAAGGAATCCCAGAATCCAACCCTATTTGAATATGGCCCATAGATATTGAGAACCGTGATCAACCTACCAATCTCAGCATCCCAAACTTCCAAACCGATACCAGAAGAGATACCCCAAGAGCAGTCATATCTACAGCTCTTCACCTTCCACCCCGAGGCCAGCCCTCCAGAACGTCCCCGTGCATCCACTCCAACAAACTTCCATCCTGGAAGCAAAGATTCTAAAGTCCGAACAACATCCACACTGCCACCCAAAGTTTCCTGCAACAGTAATACATCCAGTTGATTTAAGTCCACCAACCTCCTAAGAGACGATTTTTTAATGGGACTCGCCAACCCGCGACAGTTGAAGGACATGATTTTCATTAGAGACCCCCATCCAGGGCCTTCTCTGCTCTAAGTGCCCACTCTATGGAAGATTGTGTGCCCATCACTAAGTCGACCTTAGCCCGATCCTGTGCCTTTGACAAGAGGGACTTTCGTCCCCGACCCTTACCCCCAATACTAAGAGCCAAATCAGGAAGTCCCTTCCCCCCCAATCCATCAGCAGTTATCTCCCTATTTCTAAGAGCGTAGCAGATACTTCGTCCCTCAGAACAGCTGGAGTGTTTTGTGGATACCATGGACGGCGTGGTTACACAATCCGCATCAGACATCAAACAAGTTGCAACATGACAAAGTATATCGGTACTGGCTAGTGGAGGAGGCCCATGACGTCCCCCCCCCAAATCATCATAAACAACTAAGAAGGAATCAGCAGGTGAAATTAAGTGAGACATACCCTGGGGATTCACAGAATATCCCCCTCGTATAATGGACATCTCCCGTAGCTCGCTGGTGTAGGCCCGAGTCATAGAAGTCGTTGTAAAAGAGGCCCCCACATCAACCGAATCTGCAAATCCAATAGTCTCCAATTCAATGTTCACCGATGGAGGCAGAGTTTCCTCAGCACCATGAATCCCGCGATAAAATGATACCCCAGTATCAGAGAGCTCACCACGGGCAAAAGCAGTCCCACGACCTTCTACCCTCACCGTTTGAGGGTTCCCCATCAACATTGGATCAGCATGATCTGCAACTCCTTCCTCGACCATTGGCTTACAAGCCTGAAACGATAAGGGGCAGCTGGCTACCAAATGACCATGATCGTGGCAGCGGTGGCACCTAAACGACACCCCCACATAATCCAGAAGTTGGACAAAGTCTCCATCCTTGGATTGTACATTAATCTCAGCAGTGAGCCCCTGTCGAAGGTCGATTTTTACCAAAATCTTTGACACCGTGTATATTCCAGTCTCATGGTGGGAATAATCCGAACACACATAATCACCAAGAAAATTTCCAATCTCAGCAAACCGAGTTTCATTCCATAGATGCATGGGGAAACCAGGAAGCTTCACCCACAGCGGTTCTGCATCTATTTTCTCCGATTTAGAGTCGAAGAAGGGAGTCCAGCTTTTCAGAATGATAGGGACGCCCAACATCGACCAGTGTCGTCTCAAGAATTTATCAACCTCCCCTCTGTTCGGTAGTATAAAAGAAAACCAACCCTTCATCAACACCCGTATCTCAGGGGCAGAAGACACCAAATCCTTCCACTGCTCAGCCTCCCAACGCTGAAGGAAACCACGACCAATTCTTCTGCCCCGAACATGTCCAACCACAGTGGTGTGTGTGAAATCCTCCGCCTCTTCCATCGTAACATCCACCCCCAGCACCAACTTATCCGGTCTCTTCCGATCTTTAACCCTCTTCGTAGAATATTTATGAGAATCAGCCTTCGCAGCAACCCCAGATCGATGAATAGTCTCCCCAGCATAGGTAGGTAATTTAAAAAGATGCCCATCCCTGTCCCTTGCTACCTCAGGCCCAGAATAGACCTCTGGCCCCCCACCATTCATGGAGGGTCCAGTCAGAGCCCCTGACCCATCCACCTCCGCAATGTCAACTCCAGCAGCAACATTCCCACTGACATGTACCCCATCAGAGGTGTAAACCCCATCCTCCTCCATTCCACCCCAGACGTGCCCACAGTACAACCAGTTCACCAATCCCAGGCACCAAATTCAGCCAGCTCACCTATCCCTTGCCCCAGACAAGCATCATCAGCTCGGACAGAACAGTATCTCAAAATAAAAAATCCAACTCAACAGAGGATCGGCCCCCATGCCACAATACACTCCATTAGCAATCTTCACCATGAACTCCTCCAAGAAGGATTCAAGATCGACCACCAGCATTCCCCAGCTATTACTCCACACGGCCCCAAAAAACCAAATATACACTGTATCTCACAGCATCAAATCAAATGCCCATGTGACAGCATGGTGGCACCATCATATCAGGTTCAACATGGTCAAATGTTTTCCTCGATCGATTCTAGTGGAATTTGGCATCGAGATCCAAGCAAGGGTATCTCATAACCCGTATCCTTCAATTTGTAAATAATTAAAAAGAAGATTGCCTGCGTTTTCCTCTCCACCCGATCCCAATTCTACAGGAAGTCTGGAATCACCTGTCTTCAGTTTGCTGGAAAAACATGGAGATCTCAGCCTCATAGGTGCCTACAACCAAGCCAATAATCACTCGGCACTTCAAAGAGAACCCCCACACATTCTCCCGCGCGCGCAATGGCCCTCCGAGCCCGATCCAAGGAGAGGGAGCTCTTTACGAGCTTAGATATTGCCTGCATAGTTCAAAAACCTTACCACAGTTCAGAAGCAGTTCTTGGAGCATTTCTTGGACATCCTCCCTTTCCACGGTGTATTCCAGAGCCTGATCTTCTATTGCGTGTATGTCACTGTAATTTTTCCCTCTGCAACCAATGTTTTCATACCTGGCAGCTCTCTTTAATCAAACATGTGATCATGCCCTTCTCCTTGCCTGCAAGCAGCTGGATAACTCTCTTTGAGCTCAGATATTGCCTGCACAGTTCAAAAACCTCACCGCAGTTCTGAAGCAGTTCTTGGAGCATTTACTGTACCACCTACCACCTAATTATCCAGAAATAATTTTTCCATATATAAGTGATATCAATTTATTTCATCCATATTTTTCTCAATATTTATTTGTTGTTGCTAACCCTTGTTTGTGTAAAAGCAATTTCATATTTCATATTCTCTATCATGCATATATCATGTCATGATTGTTCCTTGTCATTATGGGATTACCATGTTCATTACATGCTTGACTCTTGGAAATTATTTCTGTAGATTAGCTTTTTGTTTACTTCACTTTCTCTGCATGGGTCTTTCTGAAGAGTTGTGGGACAACTTGGTTCTTCCATTTCTTCGTATATTAAGCATATCGATGTTGGTATCTCTGGTCATTCACCTTTGTTCCTCTATAACTCATCCTTGGAAGCAAAAAAATTGAAACCTTTTGCCACTTTATCCGAGATGGTTGAAGTTGTAATTAAGAAGGAATATAATGTAATAAAATACCATATAATATTACCTTCTTCCAGTTATAATGTAATGAAATGAATTTCCATCTTCTTCAGTAAAGTCATGATGATTATTTTGGACACATTTTTTATGGATAGACCTTTGGGGTTCTTGTATTTGCAATGTAATCTTCAATAGAATTATTTGGTTGTGAATATTGTCTGTTGGAATCTCTTTTTGATGTATAGACCTTATGGGATTCTTGTATTCACAATGAGGTCTACTGCAGAATTCTCACATCTTTCAACTTGGTTGTGAAGATTGCCTACGAAATGCATTTTTCAATGTGTAGGCCATTTGAGGTTCTTGTAATAATAATGAGGTCTATTGCAGAGTTCTTTATGCTATCAATCAGGATACAATTGCGATGATTGTCTGCTAAGCATGTTTTCTATTATATTGTCCATCTGAGGGTTTTGTACACTATTGTGGTGTTCTATAAGAGTTCACAATACAATTTGGTTTTGGTGCACTTTCATGATAGTGAGAAGAGGCTACTATCTTCATGAAATCTATGAGATGAAGTGTGTTCATATTCATGTCTTCTTGGGAATTCTGGAAGTTGTCATGAAGGGGGATGTTAATGTAATTCCATCTTCCTCCATTTGTATTATTTCTCCCTAGTCATCATTGAGGGGGAGTGTTGGAATATATAATGATGACTTGTTTGGTGTTGTTGGTTGTGTAATGATCATATCTATCAAAGAAGGAATAAATAAATCTAATATTATAAAAATGGCACTATGCCACATGCATCATGTAATAAACTCTCTTATTAACATTTTTTATATAAAGGAAGTGGTAAAGCATTTATCCCACATGTATTATGGGATGCAAATCTTCCATGCCTCTAGCTATATAATAGAGGTGAATGAGACCCTTTTAGGTTATGTTGGAGAAACATCATTGTGACATGATGTCAAGATGGAGAGTGATGTGATGCTTATGTGGGTGGAGCTCAAGTTTAATATTGGAGATTTTTGAAGAATAAAGAAGATCATACATTCCCGTGGATGTTTCCCCATTTGGGGTTTTACAACGTATATCTGGTGTACTATTTCCTTTTGTCTTGTCTCTTACTTACTATTTGATTATTTGGTGCTTGTATGGAAAGAAGGCTAGACTAGTAGATTCTTGCTACTGATTCACATTTGAGTAACGTTATTGTTGTATGTTTATGCATATTTCTCAATAATCTAACAAGGTTCAAGGCCATAAGGCATGAATCTAAAGGATCCATGGATCCTAATATGGTTAGTAATCCTTTTTTTGGGAAGGAATGGAGAACCTCAAGTATGGAAATAATGATGGGGGATTGGGCCAAATCATTGAAAATTATTTAATTGTGTGCTTCTCTCATATGAGATTGTGAGAAATATGTTGTATAGGTGGCTAGTATCCTGGGGATAGGGTCACCACTAGAATATGGTTTGTAAAGATCCTCGAGGGAAGTTGTGGTATCCTTGCGCTTTGTGGGAGAGTTCTCTAGGGTGATGTAGGCTTGGTTGTGGGTCTAAAGATGAATGTATACAAAATTATTATAGACATTCTGGTAAGAACCCTCTTCAATTGGGGGAGGGTTAGTTGGTCGTCAAACCTCTTAATCTAGGGAAATAACTCCTTGATTGGTGAAGGGGTGTTGCAACACAGCTTGTTGGGGGGAGCGATGTTATTCCCTTGGGGAGGGTTTGCGCCAATTTGTTTCTTTGCCTCCAACATCCATTGACACTTGGGGATTAATGGGAAATGGTGAGTGTAATGGCCGTACTCACCACATATGGCACAAGTAAAGTTGTTCACATATTATTTTTCTTTCCTTTTTTTTGTGGGTTGTTGCAACAAATGTTCTAATTCTAGTTGTTGGCATTATGATTTGGTTGGGTAGGAGGATTGCTCCCTTTCCGTGGAGTCTGGTTTTTATATTTGATTTTGCCTATATTCTTCCCATGATTTTTTGGATTAGGGGATTTGTCGCATTCAACTTTTCAAATTGTTGAACATGTTGAATAGGATAAGGTTGAACAAAATTCACCTTGGTAAGTTTTGCAGGTTATGAAACAGGAGGTCCAAGAAATGGAAAGTATGGTTTTACAAGGGCATGGCTCCATAAGGACTAGGTTTCCAATAAGAAGTTGAGGTACGGGATTCGGTGCCATAGGGGTGGGATGCACAACAACTAGTTTTTCCCCCATGTTAGGAAAAACAAGGATTGTATGATCCATATGTCATTTGAGAAAAAAGAATATTGGGTTCGCTTTGAGGAATGTTGACGACCATAGGTGTGTTAGGATATGAATCCAATATCTAAATCTCCAATATTATTGATATAGAATTCTCAACTAGGCACATGCATGATTCGTATGTGCCATGTGTGTGGGGGGTTAGAGGAGGGGACGAGGATGTAGGGGTGGAGCCCTTGAGGAAAAAAATTATAGACCCTTCTAGTGTATTCCAGTTCCTTCTGGAACCCTCATATGTATTATATAATAGGGTAGCGACCCTCGACATTGTAATGCAAGAAAGATAGAAGAAATCATTTTAAGTTTCTTGCTAAGTAATAATAAAATATCAAAGTTGCCTTTTCCTTGTAGTTTACTTGCATACAACAAGGTTTCCATGTCAATATCGTGTTATATTGTTATTGTTGTTTGATTTTGTTTTTTTTTTATATTTATATAACACTCGGTATCAGATCCTGAGAAACTCGTAGGCATAGGATTTTCTACAAGTGAGAGCTGCAACAATGGCAAGAGGTTTAACCAAGTTCAAGATTGCGAAGTTTGATGGAAATAATTTCTCCTTATGGGAGATGAAGGTGGAGTATTTGTTGGTTCAGAATGACCAAGCACTAGCCTTGAAACAAGTTGCAAAAAAACCTTGCAGTATAACAGATGGGGACTGGATAAAGCTAGACATAAAGTTGGTTTCTACAATTAGTCTTTGCGTAGTAGACTCTGTCTTGTTCAATGTTGGTGAAGGAAAGACTATGGAATCCATTTGGGAGAAACTTGGGAAGATGTATGAGACCAAATCAACAACAAATAAGTTTTTCCTGAAAAAATAACTTTATCGTCTAATGATGGAGGAGAGTTCAATTGTAGCATATCATCTAGACAAGTTTATAAACCCTAATCAACAAATTTCTCTCGGTTGGTGTAAAGCTGGAGGACAAGGACATAGTATTCATTTGACTATATTCACTCCTATATACTTGGGATCATATGGTGGTGAACATCACCAACTTATCATCAGGAACTCTGAAATTTGATGATGTGGTAGCTTCTTTGCTGGGAGAAGAGTTGAGGCGAAAATTGTCTATGGATCCCTCTACTAGTGAAGACTTGTTTGTGAGAGGATGATATAGTGAAATTGGTCAATAAGGGAGATCATAGTCTAGGTATAAGTCCAAAGGATGCAATAAAGGGAAGTAATGGAATTGTGGGAAACCATGGCACTTGAGGACAGACTGTTGGCATCTGAAGAAGGAAAGAAAGACGAAAAGCCAGATCAACCATCAGCTTAAGCTAGTACAATAGATTTAGAACATATGGAAACATGTGATTATTTATGTATTAGTAACATCAGATATCTATTAAATGCTTGTGTTATGGACTCGGGTGCATTTTTCCACATGTCCCCACATAGATATTGCTTTGTCAAATATCAACCCTATAATGTTGGAATGGTCTACCTGGGTGATGATCATCCTTTGGAATTTGTGGGAAGAGGGGCCCATTAAGATAAATTTGGATGATGGAAGAGAAAGGAAGTCATGTGATGTATGAAATGAACTAGATTTATGAAATAATTTGCTCTCAATCAAGATGATGGATCGATTGGGGTATTCTACTACATTTGGTGAAAATTGATGCAAAACTACCAACAGATCCCTCATGGTAGCAAAAGAGAATCTTATGGGAACATGTATGATTTGTACGGTGATACAATAAAACATCATGTAGCAATCACAAACTTAGGGATGTTCTAGATGTAGTGATGTTGTGGCATCAACTAGTTGGGCATATGATTGAAAATGTTTAAAATATGTGCACGATCAAGGTATACTTCCTAAGATTAAGTCTTGTGATTTAGACTTGTGTGAGCACTATATTTTTGGTAAATAGAAGAGAGTTCGGTTTACTGAAAGATATGGTAAAAGTTCCAATATTTTGAAACTTATTCATTCTGATATATTTGGACCAGTCCCCACTCTATCTATAAATGGTGTTAGATATTTTTTTATTCTTATAGATGATTGTTCTAGAAGAGTGTGGGTGTATTTATTGAAAAATAAGTTAGAATCCTTTGAGAAATTTAAATATTTCAAGGCAAGAGTAGAGAAAAGTTTGGTCAAGTCTATTTTATGTCTCATATATGATACTGGAGGAGAATACCGCTCCAAGGAACTTGTAAATTTTTGTATGTAGGAAGGAATTAAGCACAAAAATACTGCTACATATATTCCACAACAAAATGGCGTGGTTGAGTAGATGAATCACACAATAATGGAATGCGCAAGAAGCATGTTCATTGCATATGGGTTTGATCATGGATTTTGGGCAGAGGCTATTAACACAACTACATATCTAATTAATAGATCACCTACAAATATGTTGGATGGAAATATTCCAGAGGATGTTTGGTGAGGTAAGCCATTTGATTATTCTCATTTGCGTATTTTTGGATATGATGCATTTTCCCATGCGCTCAAAGAAAAAAGGTCCAAGCTTGATCCAAAGTCAAGGAAATACGTTTTTCTTAGTTATGATAATACAATAAAAGGGTATAGATTGTGGGATCCTATTTACCACAAGGTAAACATTATCTGAGATGTTATTTTTAATGAAAAATCCATTTAAAGGAAGGAGGTAAAACAAACAATTGAGATTGTACCAATTGAATTAGAAATCAATGAAGATGAAAATGAAGCTTCTAATAAGCATGAAGAACAACAAGTTCAACAACCACAACTTAGAATATATACACGTCCCAAGAGACATCCATAAAGTTATTCTCTTGATTTTTAGTCTTCTTTTGATTTGTTAACTAATGATGGTGAGCGTAGTTCATTTCAGGAAGCTAGAGAATCTGAGAATGTAGATAAATGTAGGAAATCCATGGATGAAGAAATGAAAGAATTGTACAAGAATGAAGCACGATAACTTGTGGATCTCATGTCATGAAGAAAATTTATTGGAAATAAGTGGCTATATAAAGTAAAGAAGAACAATTGGGTTGCTAGAACATTATAAATCTCGCTTGGTAGCAAAAGGCTATGCGTAGAAGTCAGGTATAGGTTTTAATGAAATCTTCTCTCCAATTATGAAGCTTACTATTGTAAGGGTTTTACTTGCACTTGTAGCAACATAGGATTTAGAGTGTACAACTGGATGTAAAAAATGCTTTCTTGCATGGTGGCCTTGATAAATAATTTATATGGATCAAACTAAGGGCTATAAAGAAAGAGTAATCGACCATTTGGTTCACAGAATCAAGAAATATCTATATGGATTGAAATAAGTTCTAAAGAGGTGGTACATAAAATTTCACAACTACATGAACAACCAAGGTTTCAGTAGAAGTGAAGTTGATCATTGTGCATATGATAAGAGGTTTGATAACGACAGTTTTATTATCTTGTTGTTGTATGTTGATGATATGCTGGTTGCAGGTCCCAACATGAAGAAAATCATTGATCTCAAGCTTTAGTTGGATAGGACATTTGAAATAAAGGATTTAGGAGTAGCAAATCAAATTCTAGGGATGATGATACAAATGGAAAGAACATGTAGGAATTTTTGGTTTATTCAAAAGTCATATAGAAAATATTTTACGGTGCTTCAATATGCAGAATGCAAAACCAGTCAGAACCCCCTTTCCTGCATGCTTCAAGTTGTCTTCCAAACAATGTCCTAGCACATAAGCAAAGAAGACAAGCATGTCTCATGTGTTGTATTCATCAGTAGTAGGGAGCCTCATGTTCGACATGGTGAGCATCAGATTGGATATTGTTCAAGCGGTGGGAGTTGTTATCCAATTCATGGTAAATCATGGTAAGGAGCATTGGAATTCTATGAAGTGGATACTCAAATATTTAAGGGGCACTTTAGATGATGTTATTTTCTACATATTGATAGCTTTACAGATTAAATGTTTCCCAATTTTTGATTTGGTTGGAGACAGAGATGATGAAATTCTACTACATGGTATACTTTCACTCTTATTGGTGGAGCTGTAAGATGAACATATAAGTTGTAGCTAGTGGTGGCTTTATCAATCACTGAAGCAGAGTATGTAGCAATAATTGAGGCTAGTAAAAAGAAAATATGTTTAGAGTGGTTTATGGATGAATTAAAGATGATACATGGGAATATCACTTTGCACTATGGCAACCAAACACTACTACATATGGGCGGATTGTTCCACGAAAATTTTCCACGTTTTCAACATTCGTGGGTTAAAAAAATACTTTTTAACTTCTTTTTTTGTCAGGGCGGAAAAATCGTGGCAATATCCATGTTTTTTAAAGTTCCACGAACATTCATCGATATAGGGACGAAAAATCTAGGTTTCAGTTTTCGTGGCAACAAGGACGAATGTCGAGCTATATAAACTACACACTCTGACCATGATTTTCACATTTTCTTTTTTTGCGGCACATTGAGCACGGATTTTGGACTTGCGGGGTGATTGTATGAGCTTGGATATTCTGCATAGATCTGATTTTGAAATTGCAAGGTTAGTAATGTGTAATTTTTTGTCTATATTTTTATAAGGGTTAGATTTTAATATTGTTTAGTAATGAGCTGGCTTAGGTCATGTTAACTTGCTTTTTTGCCTTTCTAATATTTTTTTCAAGAACTTGCTATCATTTTCATTTAACTTGCTATATTTGTTTCAAGAACTTGTTTTTTTGGCTTAGGTCATGTTAACTTGCTTTTTGAAAATGGCATATTTGAAAATGTTTTCTCTTGCAATTGGTACTATCTCTAGTGTGTTTGCGGTCCTATATAACATTTGACATACATAATGCTTGGGATCTATTACAATCCTTTCTTCTTTTTGCTTTGCATATTCAATGTCTATATGGATCCAATTTTTTTATGGCTTGACCTCATCAAGATTTGCTACTTACCTAATTACTAGTCTTCAACTATTGCAATGGATCGACTAAATAGAGGATTTTCAATAGTTGACCTTTAACCAACTCATTTCTTAGCTCTTGTGTGCACTTCTCAACATTATTGATTTTCTCTATCGTACCTCGAACCAATATTATTACCTCGAACCTATAAAGTATGATTATGGACTCACACCATTCACTACCTAATGGATACTTCACAATATTTGTCAATAAACTAGTTAATGTTTCCAACCAAATTTGAGCTTCCCAAGGTGATATCCCATGTCATGTGGGTGAAATACATCTACAATATTGGTTAAGAGCCTACCCTCTTTGGTGGTCAAACTATATGATCAGGTCTTCAAACTATACAAGTAGTTATCAATTTTCCAATATTTTTCGTTCCTTAACATTTGACATTTACCATTTTTTTTAGTAACCAACCAGAACCACTTCTAATTTTAGTGCTCTTGATACAATGCATTCCTAAAAATATGGAAAGAATATTTATTTAAAATTCCAACCGCTGCATGGGTACAATCTCCCTCCAAGTGTTCACATTAAACATTAGATTATATTAACTTACCATCTTTCCATTCTCAATTCACTTTCTCACAACCAACTTATAACCATCTTTCCATTCATAATTACTTTAGTCTTCATGTTTTTCTTTATAAATATAGAAAATATTGGATTATAATATACTATATTCAGAAATGTACTTATAATATCTAATGTAATTGACAAGTTATTGTTTTGTATGGTGTAGGTAAGACAATTACTTGTAACACTACAAGGATTTGTCACTATGAATGAAAATGCAAGGAAGCTTGCTCAGTTTAGAGCTGCATTAGATGCGAGAGGAGATGGAAAATGTTATTGTCCTTGCTTTGATTGCAAGGGCTTGCAAAAAAGAAGACTTTTAATAGAAACAGTTGAAAGACATTGTAGGGAGAAGGGTCATGCCGAAG
Source organism: Larix kaempferi (assembly GCA_027924585.1). Classification (NCBI taxonomy): domain Eukaryota; kingdom Viridiplantae; phylum Streptophyta; class Pinopsida; order Pinales; family Pinaceae; genus Larix; species Larix kaempferi. Next base: position 1,229,595 of record BSBM01000097.1, read on the forward strand.
GGGGTTATGAATATCGTCCCCTGGTAAGACTATTTTTGGGGTTCAGTTTGTAATATATTCACTGTAATATTCATCATGTCTGCATGAATTTTAGTAAAATGTCTTATTTTTTTACTATATGTTCTATACAAACTAATTTTTCTATGTTGTTTGTAAATTTATAGACAATGCCCCCAAAATGTCGCGTTCCAGAGAGTTATTTGCCAAGTACTAGCAGAAATACTCATTCACGGCCTGACGAACTTCTACATCAGAATATTGAAGATGATCAAGTAGTTATTTCTAATGATATAATGGATGTAGATAACATTAGTGACACAAATCAAGAAGATGAGATACCTAGATTGATCCAAGACACATTTGCTCCAATGGATGAGGACAACTAGGATGATAGTGATGATGTTGATCCTCTACTTGAGAAGTCACGTCAACCTCTTTATGAAGGCTCAAAAACAAATCTTTTATCTGCTATATTGTTGTTATTGAACTTGAAGGTTTTGAATGGATTATCAAACACCTGTATGACACAGATACTAAGGTATGTAATTTGTTTTTTTTTGTTTTTGTCTGCATGTTCACAATTTTTATGTATAGAAAGGGTTCACTTTTTTCCTATATTGTTGCTATTGTTATCTAATGTCTAAAGTTTGGATGCGATATTGATGATTAATATTGTTTTCATTGATTTATTCTTTTGAATTTTGTAGATTGTTAGGTGAATTTCTATTACCAACTTCAAATATTTTACCACGCACATATCGAGGGATATATGTCATTATGAAAGCATTTGGTATGGAGTATCAAGCTATTGATGCATGTCCTAATGATCATATCATATACTATCGACAATATGCATTAGAAAATGAATGCCCACAATGTCAAACAAGTAGGTATCGAACCGATAAAGTGACAAAAAAGGTGCCTCAAAAAGTTCTTCGTTATATTCCGATAATCCCACGTTTCCAATGGTTGTTCAGGTGTCAAAGTATAGCACATTTTATGGATTTCCATGTAAAGAACAGAAGTCGCGACGATGTTCTTCGAATTCCTGTAGATGGTTCTGCATTGAGATACATCGAAGAAAAGTGGCCAATTTTTAAATAAGGTCCTCGTAATGTTAAACTTTCTTTGGCAGCTAATGGTGTCAATCCATTTGGAGAGCTTCGTTCTACCTACTCAGTGTGGCCTGTTTTTGTTATAAACAATAACCTTCCTCCTTGGATGCCGATCAAGAGAGAGCACACAATGTTGGCAATGATTGTTCCAGGTATTTAATTAATAGGTTTTTTTTAATTGAAAGTCTGATCAGTAAATATTTCATTGATTTGTTTCGTGCATGATAATTATGTCTTTTATATATAACGACATATAGGCGCTAAATATAATTAATCATGTATGTTTGACCAATTAGGAAAGTACCAGGTTAAAGATATGAACGTATATCTTGAGCCTCTTATCGATGAGTTGTTGAATTTATGGGATGGTGTCACTATGTATGATATTTCTAGACCAATCGGGCAAAGACGATTTCAATTCCATGGAATACTTGCATTTACAATTCATGATGCTCCCGGGTTAACACATTTTTGTGGTATGTTGTTACTTTCTTTTGTTCCTTAATATTTTATATATCTGTTGATAATATCATGCATTATTTTAAATTGTAATGCTAATTTGCTACACCAATTCATATATCTTGTAGATCTTCAAACCAAGGGTAAATTTGCATGTCCATTTTGTGGTCCCACGATAAAATCTTGTCGTTCAAGGAGTTTAGCAAAGGAAGTGTTTGATGAGTATAGGAACTTTCTACCTAAGAACCATAGTTATTTAACTACAGACAAAGAAAAATTTAACGGTAAAGAAGAGAATTGAAAAAAACCACGAAGAATGACACCTCACCTATGGAAGGTGGAATATAATAGAAACGTCAAGGTATGCCAATTTGTTTTTTTGTATTGAATTATGTTCAACGCGATATGTTATACCATTATTGATTAATTGGTTTTAAATTGATTTTGTTGATGTTTCATGAATGTCGTTAAGGCACATGAGGAATCAAAATTTACCCGATTCAATTCAGTAGGTTGCCATACTACGAGCACCTGCAAATAGTTCATTTGTTTGACACAATGCATATCGGGAAGAACATAATAGAAATGTTATGGCAAATATTAGATGGAAGGACTTACAAAGAAATAATTGGAAAGATTTGTAGTGACATCCAAGAATCTAATCATGCATTGCAAAGTGTGATCATTAATTCTAATGGCGATGGCCGTCAACAGAATATTAGTCTTCCTTGGTGCTTGATGGAGCAACAGAGCAATATTGTAAGAGAGGTCATAAAAAATATCAGGTTTCCGACGGGTTTTTCGTCAAACATAAAGAATATCTTGACGAAAAAAGGTGATTTTGCAGGGGTTAAAACACATGATTGGCATGCATTCATTAATGTAATCATTAGTCTATAATATATTTCATTATCAGTATGCACTATTTTATTAATTTTATTCTCTTATCTAGAAAAAAATATTAATAATTATGTGTTTTTTGATACAGTATGTTCTACCTTTGTCTCTCCCGGACGACTTTTACAACAACATAAAACATATTATTTATGTTCTTGGAAAATACATGAGGAAAGTAATGTTTTACTTGGAAAATGTACTTGGTCTGTGGTCTGTAGCAGAACTTATTGACATATAATATGTTTTTCCCGCAAATATTATATATGCCTTGACATATTGTTTTATTGCATCATTTGTAGGTGGCTTTCATCAAAAGAAATCCATAAAGAAGATATAAGGCATTGGAAGAGAGAAATTCCCCGACTAATGTGTGAAATCCAACAGTATCTACCTCCAGCATTTTTCAATGCACAAGAACACTACCTCATACACCAAGTTGAGGAGATTGAATTATGTGGACCAGTACACACAAGGTCGATGTGGATGGTGGAGAGGCAGTTGAAGTCATTGAATGATTTTGTTAGACAAAGAGCACGTCCCGAGGGTTCTATGGTTGAAGGATATATGGTATATCAATGCATGGTGTGTACATTAGTGAATATCTACCTAAAATAGCAGAAAATATGAATGTGCCTCTCATTTGACATCTCGACTCCATCAACAAATTTGAAGGGGAGGTCCTACTGGGGAGAGGTACATTGAGGACTGTGAAAGGTAATTATTATTATACGTCATTGAATTAATATGTTACACATTTATTTTTTCCAATTTTATATTATCATACTGTTTTTTAACTCTTTTTAATAATTATGCATTTTCAACTATATTAAACTATGTTCCTTTAATGATGATCTAATTAATTATGAAATTGAATTGTTTTTTTATCATATAGTTGGTCGAGTGTGGGATGCTTTACATTTATACATTGCAAACAACCTTGATTGGATGGAGCATTGGATAAAAGATTGTGAGGAATTCTTCGGTAGGTTATCATGGGAAGGGGTCAGTAACATGATTAAAACAGCTCATCGTCTTCGACATCAAATTCCTGACCTTATGTCGCAAAGGGAAGTTGATTTAGCCTATGGTTTAAAAGATAAAAAGGCAAGTAATTTTTTTACCCACATTTCTTCTAATTACTTCGATCCATTTTTCCAATTATTACATTTCATTTGTTTAAGTTTTCAATTATATTTACTAACTCCTATATGACGTTTATTAATTCACAATGTATTTGTAACATGTTGTCAATGTTGCAGTTGAAACATCACAAGGCTATGTGGTGTAATGGTCGTAAATTTTGTATCAAAAAGTTGGATGATAACAGGAAAACCTCGGATTGTGGGATAACTACAGTGTTTAAGGTCACCAATGTTTCCTCTAGAAGTGATAGACATACAGAAGAAACCGAGAATAGGTACTATGGCTATTTGGAGGACATTCTTGAGTGTGATTTTAATTCCTTTAAAATAGTTTTGTTTGAGGTGAAGTGGTATAGGCTACAGATGCATGAACGTGATCCTGAAAGAACTGTTATTGAGCATGCTAATGGATTTACCATGGTTAATACAAGGACATTTGAACCGGGTACAGAGCCTTATGTTCTTCCAAGTCAATGTGAGCAAGTTTACTACTCCGAGGTACCAGGTAAAGCAGGTTGGTCATACGTTGTTCGTTACGATCCAAGAGGAAGACCAGTAAAGTATAATCATGTACTAGATGATGAAGATAATCTGGGAGAAGAAGAAGATGATGATGATTCAGATCAGGCTGCAGTCGATGTGTTCGATGAAGAAGTTGAAGAGGTTGATCATGGAAATGTAGCAGACGATGATCTCATTGACGATATGGATGACTATATTAGCAAAGATGACTTTGATGATGATGACGATGTGAATGATCCTTCCATCAATGTCTATTCAGAACCAGATCCTGATACAAATGTTGAGTTGGACGAAGAAGAAGATGAATGATATTTAATTGTTGAAAAGTTGAGGTACGCAATGTTTATAGGTTAAAGTAAATGCACTCACGTACCATATGTTCATTGTGTTGATTAACTTGGTTATATTTGAAAATTAGTTTTCTAATCTTATGTTCTACATGTGCAGAAGCGTGGGTGTTCCTCGAGGTTGTAGTGGTAATGGTTTGAATCGAACATGTGTCGATTAACCAAGACACAAAATCAAGTTATAAGATTTATGTGTTTTTTTGGGGATATTTCAATTACTAATTAGTGGATTTGTATAATGTAAAGAAAAGTATATTTTTTTCTTAATTTTGAATAATGTATAGAATAATTAATGTACCGAATGGGGCCAACGTTGAATTTTTTTCAATGGGTGGTTGTACGGACTGGATTTTTGCATTGTTATACAACTAGACACATGTAGTGATGGTATGGGAGGGTTTCTAGACTCAATCATGTCTCACATTAACAATTCGACAATAAAGCAATCAACCTATAGAATAATTAATGTACTGAATGGGGCCAACGTTAAATGTTTTTCAATGGGTGGTTGTATGGACTGGAGTTTTGCATGGTTATACTAGACACATGTAGTGACGGTATGGGAGGGTTTCTAGACTCAATCATGTCTCACACTAACAATTCGACAATAAAGCAATCAACCTATAGAATAATTAATGTACCGAATGGGGCCAACGTTGAATTTTTTTCAATGGGTGGTTGTATGAACTAGAGTTTTGCATGGTTAGACTAGACACATTTAGTGACGGTATGGGAGGGTTTCTAGACTCTATTCGAGTAGATGTTTGCACCTTGGGAGATTTGAGCCCTCTCGGCACTTGATAGAGCCTAGGATTTGGATCTTTTACTCAACTTGCTTTACATATTATGATGATGATTATGATGATGACGATGATGATGGTGATGTAAGTGGAGATGGTGATGATGACAATGACATTGACATTGATGATAAAGATGACGATGATGTGTGGGTTTTATAAGTATTGTGGGTTACACGTTATGGCGACAATGACGGAAACGACGACGACAATGATGGTTTATAAGTGTTTCTCATTTGGTTTATATCCTATATGATTAAGGGTTAAGAGTTACAAGAGACACAAATTAAGGCTTATATGTATTGGTGTTGATAAAGGTTAGATGTTAATAATTGTAAGAGTAGGGGGATATATATTGTTGTCAAATAGATGTTTTCAAGGGTTAGTATTTTAGGGTTATATGGAATTCAATAGAACAATAATATGCTTTATAGGGTTTTCATGGTATGCATTATAAAGTTAAACATTAAGCATGGTGATAATGGTCATAGTGGTAAAATATTTTAACGTTTTAGGTTACTAGTGTACAATGCTACAAAATTTAGGTATAAGACCCAACACCTTGAGCATTTGTTGATCGACATCAAAGTCATTATTAGGAGCAGTCAACAATTTCTCACCAATAAAAATGGATTTTTCCCTATCTAGAAAGCATAGTGCCTACTCTAGCAAAGATAAACGGACCCGCCCAGTAGACAATTGGACCATGGCCCTTGGCATCATAATTCTTGTTGTTTTTATCAAGTGATTCATTTCCCTAGTTTTTATAATGTTGGGGTAAAATTCCCTTGACGTGTCTAACTTATGGTTATAAGTTGTAAGGCTAGCCATTTTGAGATCCTCTTCTAGTTTCTTCTCCAACATACCCAAAGTGCAACATACTTCCATTCCCATGCCCCTAATTTCTTTCACATAGTCATGAATTTTATTTGAAGTTTGTCTTCCTACCCACGGTATCTCTCCATGCAGCACCCATGCAGAAACGTGAGTTTCTTGCCTCTTTTGCCTTTTTTGCTGACTCAATCACTGCATATTTCTTCATGAGATTTTGAACTTTCACCCTAGTGTCATCTCGAGATGACTGGGGACAATATGCACAATCTTAAAATTAAACAAAATTAAATAAAATTAAAAATAAAAATAAAAACAAAATTAAATAAAATTAAAAATTAAATAAAAACAAAATTAAATAGAAATAGAAAATAAATTAAATTAAATAAACAAATTATAAAATTAAAACATATATAAAATAATTTAATTTCATGTAATGTATTATATATAAAAAATTAAAAAATAAATAAAACAAAAACAAAGCAAAAACATAAATTGAAAATCCAAATGCCATTGTTCGCTCGCTCACCCATCTGGCACCTGAGACAACTAGAGATTGCAGGCCCAAACACGCTCGAGACTTGGAGAAACCCGTGCAGAGGAGGCACTCCACCAGCCCGCTTGAGACTTGGAGAAACCCGCGCAGAGGAGGCACCCCACCAGCCCTCTCGAGACTTGGAGAAACCCGCGCAGAGGAGGCACCCCACCAGCCCGCTCGAGACTTGGAGAAACCCACGAGGAGGAGAAGGAAAATATTGGAAAAACCCACACATAGGAGGCACCATAAACACAGTTGCAGAAGACGCACAAAATGGTACGATTTCTGGCATTTAAACCCTAGATATGCATAATATTCTCGTTTCAAGGCATTCCAAATTTATCTCCATTTTCGGCACTTGATATCCAAATTACTGGATCTATCTTTGGTAAACCCTTTATCTATTATCTGGCACATACATGGCGAGAGAGATGGATCACTGTAAATGCCATAGGAAATTTTGGGATTTTGCAGATGTAATAACCTAGTGAGCCAATTGAAACTTAGACAAACCTTACAATGGTCATGCAATGTGATGCACCAACAACTGTAATTCATAATCTAATTTCACTTGAAATCCATTAAATGTTGCTCTGCTATTTTAGGATAGTCAACAGACTTCACAATCTCGTTCTGGATCATCTTGATAATCTTGATAAGATCCTGGCTCCACCATTATGGAAACTACCTCACATCCACAAAACTGGGCCAGAACTAAATGATGAGGCTGCTAGAAGGTGCACTATTGTAGCTTGTCATTATAGGGCCCAGAACTGCCCAGATGTGAGGGATTCAACCATTGCTAATCCCTCTTTCCTTGGATTTTATCTAAATTATGAAAGGGAAATTCGATACTCAACAAAACATAATAAGGCATTTTGATAAGAAATAATAGATACTAACTAGTGGACCAGTGTTGAAAACTCATATAGCATGTAGGGCTCCAAGGTTTTGAAATCCATCATCTATTACTTCATGGCCAAAAATATTCAGGGGAATTGAGGGATCAACAAATATAATGATTCTCCTCAATAATGTTTGTTCCCAGCAATCCCTTCAATTTTGGTAGGTTCTCTAATGGATCAAACAAGAGGGGATTTGTTTGGCCTCCAAATTGTCTTAGTTTTAGTTAGGATAGCCTCACATAAAGGAGAAATAGTTCCAACTTTGGAATAAAAATCATTACAAGCCCATAAAGGAGTCCCTGGGACATGGTTTCATTTAGCTATATGTTGAACCTTCAAGTGGCCACAAACATAACAAAACAAACACATGAAAGGAATATTATCATAGTCTATGGCCTAGTTATAGCTCCATTTTTCAGCTTCTTTGACTATATTATCAGGAAGTTTTTCTACCAACTCTACCTCAATGCATATTTGTACCACCTTCTATAAGTTCCTTTGCTCCATTCTCACATCAAAGAAAATGAATCTACTAATTGAACTCCCAAATGTTTTGACCGTTGGGGCATTCCATAATTCAACAAGAGGGTTGGGAGTTTGACCCAAATTGGTTGGATGGTGGATTTTTCTCTTATGGGGTCAAACCTTGAAGACCAAGGTTTTAGAGAGAGAATGGAGTTCACCCAAAGCCATTTTCCTTCACAAATTTGAACAACATTATCTCCCTTTTTATATATGAAGGTAAGCCAATCTCTAGACAAAACACAATATTATAGAATGTATCATAATACAGGAAACTATACATCACTCATCCATAATTGAAGGGTTTTTTTGGCAATCAACCTATTATAAAACTTACCAACCAGGGAAATTTCTTGAAATGACATAATCTGGGTCATTGAAACATCCTCTTATAGAATATTTTTCATCTTCTTAGGATTAAGTTTAACACATTTCTTAGATTGATTTTGGCGATGTTCACTCTTCTCCCTAGACTTTGCACTAGCACTTGAAAACTTATTAGTTTTTTTCCCTATCATCTTGCCATCGAAGACCTCTTTTTATGGGAAATATCCTCCTCAGGTAGATGCTCTTTTGCTAAATCAAAACTTGGATTTTCTTAGGCTAGTTGAAAAGGTCTTGAGCTAGAGGGATCATGATGTCATGGATATGAACCAAATGCATGGAAAGGATTACCAAATTCAAAGGCTTGAGTCATAGAAGATGACATTGAGTTGGGTTAGTAAGGTGTTAATGCCACATTGCTTCTATTGAACATTGTATTGTTCCTCCCCACCTAAAGAATGGAAAATTATTTGACATGTCTCAACATGTAGAACATGGTAAGAGAGAAAAATGCCACTGTCCACATCATAGATGGGACCTTCCAAAATACAATTTCCCCTAATGTTTGGATCTTTCAAATGTTCCTTAGGGCCTATAATAATGAAAGAGGGATTCAACCACTGCACACAAAGAAAAATAATAATGGCAATTATAACCATGGAAAGAGGGATTCAACCATTGCTTGCAACTTTAGAGCGGACCCTTACTTTGAGGAAAGCCAGTTATTGAATCCTTGAACTGAAATTTGATATGAGAAAAGTTTATTTTTATCTCTCCATGGGTGTAGTTACATATCTACAGGGATATTCAATCTGGATCGACCCTCACACTAGAAATAGAAATAGCCAATAGGGTAGTTTGAAAACATTTCATCTGACTTCCATACTACACATGATAATGATGGATTAAATGTTGATTTTTTTTATTTTTTTTTTTCTGTTGAAGAGATGAAAATTTATTATGTTGAGCTGACTATCAATATTATCCTCCAGCTGCCATCATATCATTAACCAAATGCACAGATCATGCTACAGGTCAACATTATTTTAGGTAGCAAAATCACCATCGTAGATCTTAATATATCCTGTAATGTTGTAATATGATGAAGGATCTACTAGTGGTGCATTCAAAATCCGATGCCATGTTGCTACAAACACATCAATGTCATCTTTAGGACAAAAATATCCACTAGACCTAACATTGAAACAAACCCCTGTTGAAAGGTGGGCAGAACCATGTGTTTTTTCTCATCAGATGGAAGAATAAATGCATGCTTTTAACTGTCGTGTGAATTCAGGCCTAAGATACTGATTTTTTGTGAGTTTGCAATAGTCTTCAAATATGAGTGAATGGGTTGTTTACCTAAATCGTTATCTAACATTTCCATGCATGAAACAATCATCAAAATTCTTTTATGAAGTGACCATCCATGCAATCAATCATGTCATCCTAAGTATGAAAGTAAAATGATGTAACCAACACTCTAAATGTCATCAATACGTCATATGAAAGTGATCCAAATGAAAGAGATGTATCATTGAATATCCAACCATCATCCCATAGCTACTAGCATGAAGATCCATAAAGTCATCTAAGGTATCAAATTTCCAACAAGATGTAACCCCCAATTGGATATTTGATAAGAATCAAAAGTGGACACCCATGCAAAATGGGGGGTAATAGAAGAACTAACACCTACAAGGTTAGGTTGCAGGAATTTTGATTGAAGGACCAAGCCCCACAAAATTAGGTTGTAGGAAGTGAAAGACATATGCAGACCAACAAGGTTAGGCTGTGTGAATTTTGAATATCTAGAGCCGTGGGTTATTTGAAAACTGGTGTGGATACACAAGGTTTAGTTGCAAACCATAGAAAAAACTATAATTTCAGGTTACGATTTTTGTAGAGAAAGGATTTTGACAAGTTGTGGAATATCCAATGCAGAAAGTATGGAGAAGTTGAAGCAACATACAACAAATTGAAGATAAATAGATTAGAAGTTGAAGAGTTGGAAGATTAAATGATGACTTTTGTATTTTTTGTATCATATGAACTAAAGGTACAAATAGTTGAATGCCTCTTGTAACAAAGTTTGAGAATGGAGTCTAATGAAATTAATGTATTGTTCTGCAGTGCATCTATACTTAAGTGAAATTAGTATCTATAGCATTGCACCTCATCTCTTCTTTGTTACATATGTAATGATGTTTTTCTTGTTATGTGTTGTGCTATTTGTTGTGGTGTTTGTATTTTATGCACCTACGCAACTAAGGTTTGGTTAGCTGTGGCAGGCCAAATAGAGTTTCAAAAAGAAATTTAGTTGTAGATGTTATGCCTAAGTCACTAACTGTTGTGTCTGATATGCAAATTAGGCTCAGATGTGTATGACAGATCAAATCAAGATAATGTGTTTTGATTCTAATTTCTATTGAATATTTGTAAATGTTCTAGTTTCTAAATTTTATTGGATCTATATGTCTATATTTTTAAATTTAAATATATTTTAAAAATATATATATATGAATATAAAACGTGTACTTAGATATACACATAATGTCTGAAAATAGTCTTTGAAAATCAAATTTCTCATGGCCATTTGAGTGCCAAGTAGGTACCACCAAATAGGTATCTGTCATATCTATCTTCCTCAAGTGATGATGAAGATATACTCGGAGAGGTTGAAAGTGAGACGAGTTGTACTAGATCTACCGGTTTTATATCAACTAGATCAGAAAAGATAAGGAAAAGATTTCATAGACGCATGAAATATTTTATTGCCAACGGTGGGTCGTGTAATTATGATGCTAAGAGCATAGGAGACATTGATTTGCCATTGAGGTATAAACATCTAGTGCAACGATGGGTACCTAATATTCTACCTCAAGTGGACACAGATTTCTTCATCAATGGGAGGATGTATCGCATCGCTCCTTCGTCCTTACATGGATTGGGGCTATTTTCCATGGATGGAATAAAGGTCCGCTATGGCACTGTAACTGAATTGATGGAGTATGTAGGACCACTATACAGATACAATAATTGGTTGATCTTGGTCCAATATACTCGAAGTATGCGGAGATACGGATTTGCCGCGAATTATATTCAAATAGCAGAAAACAATAAAAACAAAGGGGCGACTATGTATATTGATGGGAGACCAAAAGCGTTCAAAAACGTTGCTGGCTTTATAAATAGTACACGACCAGTGACAACAAATAAGCTACCAAATTGTGAATTCAAGGCACGCAAACATCATCGTATATTTGTATGTGCAATAAAAACAATACTTGCAGGTGAAGAGTTGTTGATCGATTACAACTTAAATAGAATAGATGTGGCTTTCGCGGTCCAGGGGAACTATGTACCGTCAGAGACTATGCCTCATCAGGTAAATGCTAAATGTAGTATCTAAACATGACTACAATAACTGAATGTTTCATTTTTTTCTTTTAACATTCGATTTCCACTGTTGTCATTCGCTTTATTCATCCTTATTATGAATATTTTCGTGTGATTACACTGCAATGAATATCTCATTTTTGTTTATGATGCATTTATTGACTATTGACGTTTGTTTAGGGTGACAGCAGTGGAAAGGCAGTGGAAAGGCACATGCTTCTTCCACGGTCCAGGGTGACAGTGGAAGGTCAGAAACTATGCCTCATTAGGTAAATGTTAAATATAGTAAATAAATATGACTACAACAACAAGATGTTCTGATTTTCGCTGTTAGCATTCGTTTTTTCAGTGCTTATTGTTAATATTTCCATATGAAAGCATGCTTATTAAACTGTGGCAAGAGTCTGCTCATGGCCATGGAGCAGAACATGTATCTTCCACTTCTGAGGTAAAAATTAATATTAATGCAATATCTCATTTTTCTTTATGTTACAATTATTTAGTATGAGGTAAACATTTATTTATTGATTGATTGTGTCGGTGTGGCGCCATTGGAAAGGAACCTGCTGCTACCATGGTCGAGGGTGAGCGTGGAAGGTCGAGGGTGAGCGTGGAAGGTCACACTCTATGGACCGTCAGGTAATTGTTTAGTAAAATAACTAAATTTTTCGATTTAGTATGTTAACATTCAATGTTCACTATTGACAATCACATTTTTCTGAGCTTATGATGGACTATTGGTTCATTTTTATGACATTATGATGGATTAATGGTTCATTCAGGACCGTGGAAAGGCACCTGCTGCTTCCACAACGACGGTTCATCGTGGACACTCACCAGCAATAACACCGCGCCAGGTAAGTGTTAGTGCATAATAGTGACTTAATCTTCATTACAATATCAATATTTGAATGATGTTAAAATTATATTCCTTAACTTAAATTATAGTTTGATGAGTTTAGTCACGTGCACCCGATCTGGGTGATGAGGGGTATGAGGAATACATTTTTTATTCCACTGACCCACTGCACACTTTTAGAACAACCTTGAAAAAGGAAAACATAGAAATGCTTGCCTTAGCTCTCAAAAAGCCCTTGACACAAGAGAACAGGGCAAGGATTCAACAGCTGCAAGATGAAATACAATCTTATGGGGTAAGTGGCATCTTCACAAATGTTTTTAAGCTATGACATGATTTCATATCTGATATTATGTTTTTTATTTTTCCAAGTGATCTGATAAAGCAAATTTTATTGTTTTTAGGAGATTTTAAAACCTGTGACTACAGAACCTGCCCCGAGAGGTATAGGTAGCAGTGATGGTCCAATGAAGCAAAAAAGAAGCAATGTACCAATGAGTATTTTTGGCACTCCTACGGTTGGCCTCGAATCCATTGATGACGGCATTGATGAGAGAGAGCATGATGCCATGTTGGAGCCTGATGCTATGCCTCAGCATGATGAGACGGAGCCTATCACTCCACATGACTCTGGATATGAACATACTGTAGACAACCACGATAGTTTTCCTGGAGCAGCACGAGTTAAAAGCACCGGATCACTCAATCTCACCTTTCTGGTGGATGACTCTTGTGTTCCTATCAAGATCCAAAAGACTACTGGTATTTATTACTTAAATTATTCATTTTAATCATGAAATTGAAATAGTCATACGTTGAAATTACTTTAAATTAATGGATTACATATTTAATTTGCAAGAAACAATGTATTCTACAGGCATTTGAATGACAAAGCCTTGGAGCTATTTGGCCCCACCATTCACACACGATGGAGTAGCCAAGATAGCAATAAGAGAGATGAATTGATGGACCACATGGTCAACTTGTTCAACAATACTTTCAACAGGAAGGTTGTTGCAAGGTTAGCCGGTGAGAATTTGAAATATACCAGGGCCCAATATAGGGAAAGATTGCAAGCTGACCTCAAGCATGAGCACCCTCCCATGGTTCCGGAGAAAGAGTGGAAAGCACTCATAGATGATGCAAAGGAGAACTTGCTTAAAAGACAAGGAAAAAAACCACGACCTGGTAAATCAAGGTACAACATATATCATCTTTTTACTGAAATAAGCTCAATTATTTTTTTCTTTTTTGTTTAAGTGAGATTTTTGATATCTAAGGTTTTCAAAATTTTCATATATAGGCTACCTGACACCTCCAAAGAAACCAAGGCTAGAATGGAAAAGCACGGGCAACATAGACTGGTCCAGGGTGGCTATAGAAAACTAAGAGCAAGAATCGTAAGTATTAAATGATTAATTGTTGGAAATATTTATTTAACAATACCGAACAAATATCGAATTTTGATACTGGAAATTTTGAAATGTGTTATCATGCATTGCAGGGAAATACATTCCAAGCTGCTGCCACCAATGAAGACCTAAAGCTTGGTTTCAAGTTTGGTTTTAAAAGTGTGGTTGAATATCGGAAAAGCTTGGGGAAGACTCCAATCTCCCCAATGACGCAAATTCAGGTATATCACCAATGGTAGTATACTATTATAGTCTATTCAGTACTTCTGATTATATCACCCATAACTAAAAATTTATGTTTGTTTTTAAGCAACAATGCAACCGCAGCAGTGAATCTAGCGGTACACAGCAAGTACCAGTTGATGTTGGGGTGCACATGTCCCATGATAGTGAGGAGCATAGTGTCCATTCTGGTATGTATGCTTTGGAAATAGAAATATCTACTGTGATTAGATATATATATTTCCTAACGTATACTTATAAATTTTCTGCTTTCAATGAAAGACCATGCAGCTCAGGAGCATGAACTGCAAGAGGAAGCAACTATACCTCCAATTAACACCCCAGTTGTCACATCTACAGCGACTGGTAAAGAGAAATATTGTAATTTAAATAAAAAAATGAAATATTTATTTCAATAATAGTTCTACGTCATATATATATGCTAATTTCCGTTGTTGCAGTTCACACCCCTACAGAACTGCCTCCACGCCTTGCTTAGCGACGTACAAGAAGTGGCATAAATGAGGTCATGGAAACACAAACAATAATAGGAGATATTGCAGTAAATACTGCACCATTAGATGATTGTGATACCCCACTCGCAAGTTTTTTACATGCAAAGAAACATAAAACAACGAAAAAGTAGATGCAACATAAATTCCTGATTTGTATTTTAATGGATGTCGATGTCGTTAGTATGAAACATTTTTAGTATGCTACATAGATAACTTTTATTTGGTATAGTTATGAGGTACTTATCTTTAATTTGATGCTCTAAGGAATTTTCCCATTTATATGTTTTATTTTCTTAGAATTTGAGTTTTAAATTTAAATGTCATCACAAGTCTAAAACATTGATTCTGTTTATATTAGATATATTAGATATGTTCATCATGACTTCGATCATCATCACTCTTTATAATTTGATTACTACCCATTACATCTCGAGGACCAATTTCAGCACAGGGACCAGAGAGGAGTGCTGAAGTTGATAGAGATCAAATTTATGTTGTAAAATCTTGTACTGTTGCTTTAGCACTATTCAGAAATAGTACCACACTTCAGATCTGATTTTTGGTTAAATGTTGACGTGGAGATCTTCAACTATACCTCTGTTATTGTTATATGATCGATATGTTTAATTTATTACACGTTACTGAAAGAGATGAAAATTATGTTATAAAATATTTTACTGTTGCTTTAGCACTGTTCATAAATAGTACCGTTTTATCATTCAGCTGTAGAATTGTTATGTTACTGTACCTTTCTTTCATATGTGTGTTGAATTGTTGTAGTATGTGGACTCTGTAAAGCTGTTTGAGGTCTGTACTTAACTTTACATCTCGAGGACCAACTTCGGCACAGGGACCACAGAGGAGTGCTGAAGTTGATAGAGATCAAAATTTATGTTGTAAGATCTTGTACTGTTGCTTTAGCACTGTTCAGAAATAGTACCACACTTCATATCTGATTTTTGGCTAAATGAGATCTTCAACTATACCTCTCTTATTTTTATATGATAAATATGTTTGTTTTATGACATGCTACTGAAAGAGATGAAAATTATGTTATAAAATGTTTTACTGTTGCTTTAGCACTATTAAGAAATAGTACCGTTTTATCATTCAGTTGTAGAATTGTTATGTTACTGTACCTTTTTTCATCATATGTGTGCTTAATTGTTGTAGTATGTGGACTGTGTAAACCTGTTTGAGGTTTGTACTTAACTTAACATCTCGAGGACCAACTTCAGCACAGGGACCAAAGAGGAGTGCTCATGGGGGCTTCACTCAATAAACCAAAATCATAGCACGTTCGTTCGTGGCATATGAAACAATACCCCTAATTTCACTAAATATTGGAAAATACCTTCCAGAATTGTTTTTTTACCCCCTCCCAATATGCCTTCCCAATTTAAAAAAAACCTATTTTCACTAGATATTGTATGTATCAATTTTTTCATTAACATTTTTTATACCCCTTTATATTTCTACCTAGTATATTGATATGATACCCCTCTTATGACCCCACATGCATTCTACAATGCACCTTGCTTCTTTCGATGTATATTGTGGATGCACATTACTTTACCCACAATGCAATTACTCAACTACATATCATTATGATTTGCAACATCTAATGGTCTAATGAAGAGATAGGAGATCACTTCTTGTATGTCACTAGAGTCAATGCACATAGTACAACATTTAGATTGCGTGTTGTAGTTTCCCAATCGCTGACTAAGCCTGTTATGGGCTAGGTATCCAAGCCCCCAGGGCTTGTAACAAGCTATAGGAGGATGACTAAACCTCCCAAGGCCTATAACAAGCTATAGGAGGATGACTAAACCTCCCAAGGCCTGTAATAGGCACGAGTGGTTGGGTATTCAAGCCCCCAAGGCCTATCGAGGGCCTATAACAGGCCCTGGAGGCTTAGAGCCTTCCAAGGCTATTGGTAACAACTGGCTGAGTGCTATTGGTAACAATTGGCTGTCAATGACCACTGTTTCTCAACTATGATCGACTGGAAACCCACTTCACCACGAAACCCCCTAGCCTCAAGCATGCCTCAAGATGCGATTTTCCTACGTACTGATAAGCCCGAGCCTTGCCTCAACCCGATTTCTCATCCGGCCATGATCTCGCCATCTCCATTTGGCGGATATTTGTCAGCCCTCCCATATAAAAAAGACCCCAAAGTATTTTTGTATTGTTACATTAAATAATAAAAACCCTTTGCCCCTTAATATATAAGCAATATAATTTTTAGGTTTTCATGAATATTTAATACCGCAATATGAATGAATGTGGTATTATATTGCCTTCTAGTGAAGCCCCCGTGGGAGTGCTGAAGTTGATAGAGATCAAAATTATGTTATTAAATCTTTTACTGTTGCTTTGGCACTAGTCAGAAATTTGGATGGTAATTGTGATGAAATTTTGCTTTTGTAGACCATATTCCTAAATTTAAAGGTTAAACAGGTGGCTTTTATTTGTTATAGTACAAGGTACTTAATTGTTATGTGATGCTGTCAGGATTGCATAGAGAGAAATGATGGATATTTTTATTTGGCATCCCACCACCCTTCCTTATACTGTGATGATGAACTTTCAGGTTATATGGAACGTCTGTACATTTGAGAGAGATATGACTGGTTAGACCTTCCCCACCTTGATTGAGCTATGATTGGTCTTGTGACATTTTAAAAACCACCTTGTTGAAGTTTTGCTCTTATAGAGTCCTATGGTTGTTTGGCGACATTTGGAGTAACTTTTTAACAACCACCTTGTTGAGTACTTGAGTAACTTTTTAAAAACCACCTTGTTGAAGTTTTGCTCTTATAGAGTCCTATGGTTGTTTGGCGACATTTGGAGCATACCCTTGGTTCTAAGGGTCATGGGTATTCTACTACCCACACCTATGTTATGACCGTTGTTTATATTTTTCTTATTTTATGACCATTGTTTATATTTGTACCCACACTTCAGATCTGATTTTTGGTTTAATGTTGACGTGGAGATATTCAACTATAACTCACTTATTGTTATATGATCGATATGTTTATTTTATTACCTGTTACTGATTGAGTTATTAAATACTTGTTGTACCTTCCCCACCTTGATTGATTTATTATTGGACTTGTGGTACCTTCCCTAAGACTTATGGTTAATGCGGTCATTTACCCTCCTTCATTTTTTTTATACCACCTTGTTGAAGTTTTGGTCTTATACAGTACTTGACTTTGTCGAAGTTTAGAATTTTTGTGACTTAATTTATGTTGAGTTATGTACTGTGCTTGATTGTCATTGACCTAATCAACTCCAGTCATTTCTCTCTCTCTCCGGTTTGTACACACCCTCTTGTAGGGTCAATTAGTTCCTAGATAAGACTAGCCTCTCCGAGGCACAATCAGTCTTTGTTGAAAGTAACACTTCTGAGTATATTTTCAATAATGGTTTCACACCCAGCTTGTTGGTATCTTCAACTATATCTCTATTTCTATTATATGATATACATGTTTATTTTATTACATGCTACGGAATATTAGTTTATCGTTTTAGTTTGCTTGTCATTGTAAGCAATTATAATATGTTGATATGGCAGTTATGAATATACCAAAGAGCCTATGTTAAGAACTTATTGGTTGTACATTTGGAGTGCTTGGTTATAGGAGGTAAGTATGCATGTGAAACTTAGTGATTATGCCACATATCCAATTCTAGGAGTGGGATCTATCTCACTCCAAATAACATAAGGTGATATTCTTGAGCATATTGGTGTTTTGTATATCATGTTGTGGTAGTGTTTCTGATCTTTTCTTTTTCTTGTTGGGTGCTTTCCTTATAGACACTAAAGAAATACTGGATAGATAGGTTTGGAATCCAAATATTGAACTTGTTCAGTTGTTAGGTAAAATGTTTGCTACACAAGAGAGAAAGGTTGCACATGAATACTTTCTCAGTTTGGAAGCTTGCAATACAATAGTCCTGGAGTATTTACCGTGTCTATTGAATTATGCTACTCACAGATGTCTACTATTTAAAATAAGGTTTGTGGAAGACTAGAGATAGATGTTTTCTAATGTTTCACTAGTTTTTGTGAAATTGTTTTTGAGCGTATCCAAATTCTGAATTGGAAACATTCAGCTTTTAAGGTGTTCATGGGTCGTACTTCTAGGAAGAATGCACATAAGATTGGAACGGGTAGCTTGCTTATCTCGCTTGTAAATAGTCAGCTTTAGAAAAGGTTTTGGCTTGTACATATAAATAATTATTCCAGTCAGAATATAATATTAAATTCAGTGCCTTCTTATGAATTTGCATGATACAGCAGATGCAATGATCTCCATTGGATTATCCAAGGTCGGATATCAGTATGTGAATATAGGTAACTTAACATATTTTCTATCTCATGTGTTTATGCATTATCAACTCTTAATTTAACATATATATAGGTAACTTAACATATTTTTTGTTTGGTACATTTGGCCAGATACAATACATGTCATAAAACGATGCCAGGTTCACTTGGACACGAGGAACAAGATGCAAGCACGTTTGCTTCATGGGTAACTTCTTTTCAATCAATTTTCTTGTCTCTTTGATAGATTTGTTGAAGAATGCCATCATTGCAATACTGAAAAATGGTTGCCTATTTTGTGGAAAGGCACATGTTGCTGGTTGTGGGTATGATAAAAAAGTATTGCATGGTACCCAGGTCATCCATTCAGTAGCCATTAATGAAGACTCAAGAAGAAATATAGAAGATACATCACAATTCCAAACCCAGCATTCCCCACCAAAAGATGACTATTTGCACACCAAAATATAGGAAATTAGAACTTAGAAGTACAATCCTTAATGATTTTATCTTTGGTATCTTGAGGTACTTTTTGGTCGTGTTTTGTTGCATGTCTCGAAATATTATTGATCTTGATAGGATTTTCTACATATTTTGCAACAACATATTTAATATTACTAGGTACATGGCATTCATAAATGTTTTTGCTAGGGATTGTAATTGCTTGGCCACTTGTATGACAGGTGATGTTATCTTTGCCTATCAAGAAAGGAAGATGATAGTCAACAAAATCTTGACCAAACAATAGATCAACACCTTTATCAAAACAATACCAATTTACAGAAGTATTATGGCCATTAATCATGATAGGAAAATTAATAGGAAAACTTATGATGCTTGTACACCATTTAAGCGAATAACTTATCATGCCTACACACCATTTAACTCTTGCAACTTTTGTTGATGTGAAGAAATTCACAAGAAGTTTTCGCCTTTGCTTCACAATTGAGGGTCCTCTTATGCTGGTTCAATAGAAAAGGCTGACACTATTGGGAAATGGTTAGAACCTAGGACCAACATTTGGACATCAATCTCTTTTCCTTGGGTACTTGCAAATGTGACAGCATTCTTGCAACCATAAATTATGTCCAATGACAATCTAGTTTGAATACACTTGTCTCTTGGTTGCATATTAGATCAAGTGAATTCCCCCCCATAATCAAGATGCTTTGGTCTCTGTCATGTCCCAAATTTGGAATTGGGTCACAATGGCCTAATCACATTAGCCATATTCATTAGATTTTGTAAAATTGATGTTAAGGGTCAAATAATTGCCAAGGAGGAAAATTACTAGTTTCCTAGGTTTGGGGTGGAAGCTTTGGGATTTGGAATAAGGGGGATAATAAATGATGTTTAGACATTAGAAGGGTTCAAGTATTTAATAAATAGAGTGAATAAAGAAATTCAAGAGAAATCCTAGGTGACAAATGGTTTTGGAGACATATGGAGGATGTGGGACCCACACTAGCTTGATTTTTCATAATACGTGGTATCTCTCTTTTGTAAATTCGAATTAATGGGAATCTGAACACTCTTGGGTGAGTTGGTAAGTCATAAAATATGTCATTGAGCATCTTAGGTCGAATTGGGAAGGATTGGTAACCTCCATGGAAGATAAAGAGTCAAAGTGGAAGTTTGTGGACACTTGGGCTAGATTCCCTAGCCCCTATGACACCAATGATGGAGCATCTATGACAACTATGACAAATTGCAGACCTGACCTCTGACATCTAACCACTATGACATGTCAGCCCCAAAAATAGGCTCAAGGAAGGCGAATTTGGGAGTTGGAGAAGCCAAAGAGACTCAAAATCGAATTTGGGAGAAGATGGAAGGTTGGAACTAGGAGACAAGTGGCAAATGTGGAATATTTCCTAAATGGAAATCTATTGAATCTATTGAGAGGATTTCGACCCTTAGAAGGATAATGTTGTTTATAAAATGTAGAAATGAAGTATGAGAATGGATTTTGATCATTTGTAGAATTTTCAATTGCATTTGTGAAGAGGGAGAGCTAGTGGATGACTAGTTTCTTGCCTTAGCCAATTTCGAGGGTGAAAGATTCCCATCCAAGTTGGTAATTGGAAAGGCCATTCAGACCTTTCATTTGGAGATTTAATGGAGTCTTTATTTGCAGGTGTAAGCTACAGGGCAGCTCATGGTTTCTTCTATTTCAGCTCACTCCTTAAACCATTTCCAGTTTTGATGGCATATTCTTGATCCTTGAGGGAGGGCGTTTTTGGTGAGCTATTGTACTCTTTGGGGAAGCTTTTAATGCCCCATTTATTTTTTAATATGACTTAAATACTCTGTTATTCATCTCCAAAAAGTTTCAGGTCGAAATTCCAAGTAGAAATGTATAAATCTCATTTTTAATGGAAGAACAATGCCATTTCCCCACTACCTTGTTGTGAGCCAATGTATTGATGATGATTTCGAATGAATGGATGATTCTCTGATATATTTGTGATCAATATAATGCCATGGATGTATTCTAAAATTTTCATGTACTGTACTTGAGCATTTGAAGCATTTTTACTCAGTTTAGTTGTATTGGGAGGTGAAATAGTGCCATTCCCCCAAGGGTCGAATTGGGGATTTTTGCAGTTGAATGGGAGAGGGTGAGAACGGTTGTAATAATCCATTAATGGTGCATATGAGACTTTAATAAAATACTTAACACATTACATACCTCTGTTCATAAATTTGAGTGGGTTTGGAGGCATTTGGGAAACCATTTTCAGTACTTACCCCAGGGGGATTTGAACCCCAAATTACTAGTAAAATTGCATAATTGGTCCAGAATATTAAGAGAGTTTGCAGAGGCCTTTTGGTGGACATATGTCATCCATAAACATCATATTAAAGTTCTAATATCATTCATACACCTTCCTTGAA
Source organism: Larix kaempferi (assembly GCA_027924585.1). NCBI lineage: Eukaryota > Viridiplantae > Streptophyta > Pinopsida > Pinales > Pinaceae > Larix > Larix kaempferi. Next base: position 1,251,644 of record BSBM01000097.1, read on the forward strand.
TATTTGAAGGCATTTGGAGTCAATTTGAGACCTAGAGACCAATACTAGTCAAAGGAAAATCACTAGTAAAGTTACCTACATTGATCAGAATTGAAAGAGGATTTGCAGAAGTATTTTAAAGGTCCAAAGGAATCCCTGAAACACATATTTATTTTCTAATATCATTCATATACCTTCTCAGAATATTTGGGATCATTTGGGGCAAATTTGGGACCTAGAGATCAAAACTAGTCAAAGGTCGAACTAGGGAAAAAAAAGTGGAAAATTGCAATTTTAATAAAATTTCTAATAAGGGACATTACAGTCTCCAATTGGGATCAAACCCTTGTAAAGTAGCTTTGCATCTGCTCCAAGCCACTTTTTCATTATCAGACAGAGAATGACAGTTCCCTCCTTCCTAGTCACCGTCATTTCACCATATTCTAAATCACCCCTAGAATGTATTCAGCATTCTGTGAGGAAGGAGCAGTCTAGTTCCACAGTAATCACTTGTTGGATTGCATTGGGTGCATATCTGAATACCACCACCAAGTTGTTGACATTTTTTTCAATATTTTTCTACATCCCATGAATTACCATTTCCCATAGTTTCATTGGCAATGCTTTAAAGGAAAAAGCGATGCTTAGGGACCAAGATTTTCTCTTGTTGATGACATGACTATCCTCGATTGGATAGGCAATTAAGATTTTGATAAGGACTAGCATTGAAATTCTAGAGACATTACAGTGTTGTATACTAATTCTTACTTCTCAAGGATGATAAGGAAGGACTCATCCACAAAGTGTCCATTGACTAGATGTCCAACGCTCGACACACAAAGATAAATTTCTTTGTTGAGCCCTTATCCCACTTTATGGGCAATTGAATATCCTAAATCTTTCACTATTGTCACATAAAGGGAAAGCACTTGTGGACAACCTTGATGGATAGATTGAAAAAATCCCCTTCTTCTTATTCACAACTTGTTAATGGGAAGGTAAGTTGATGGTTCTACAAACAAAATTTCAAGTACACCTAGGAAGAAATCCATGAAAGCTAGCGCCATATTCATGGCCAAGATGAAAGGCCATTTGACCTTATCATAAGCTTGATCAAAATTTATTTTAATAAATAAAGTGTCAAGGCATGAGCATTAGGCCCACTCCATGCCTTCCTAATCGATGATGATAATGGTTAGAATGAACAAATCTCTAATGAATCCCTTGTGCCCTAGGAGAATAATGGAAGGAAGTATGTGCTTCACTCTCAAAGACACAACTTTGGCCAATAATTTATAGGATACATTTAGGAGGGTGACAGGTCTCCAATTGGTGATAAGTTAAAAATCTCTAGGCATGGGGGTGAAGTGAATAACTCTTTTGTTGATGATAGTCCTATCAATGCACATGCTTTCTCTATGTGTGTCATGACAAGATTCTAAAGCATATGATAGTCGGGGAAGATTCCTTGCACATCATGGTAGTGAGTCAATTTGTATTGAGCCTATACAAAAGATGTTGGGACTTGAAGGTCAAAAAATAAAGCAAAAGAGGCACACAACATACATTTATGCGTGGGTGTTGCATGGCAAGATATTGTAAGTACGAAGATAAACTTCAATCAAATTCTTGACTTTGTAAAACAAATTAGGGATATGGAGATGGAAGTATGATGCACTTTGGGTATGTTGGAGAAGCAACAAGCATGGGATCTTAAAAAGGCTAGCCTTATAGCTTATATCCATAGCTTCAGATCATCAAGAGAATTTTACCCCTACATTGTAACAACCAATCTTATGATGAGAGGCTTAAAACTCTGGAACATGTTTGTGATGCAGGAATCTGTGTTTGCTCGGGAGGAATAATAAGACTGGGGAAACAACTAGAATACCGTGTTGGGTTGCTACACACCTTGGCAACACTTCTTGAGCATCTAGAGAGTGTTCCTATAAATGTGTTACTTACAGTTAAAATCACACCTCCTCAAGATCAAAAGCCGGTTGAAATTTGGGAAATGGTTCGCAGGATATCAACAACATGGATTGTGATGACAGAGGCCACGATTAGATTGTCTTTTAGGTAGGTTCTTTTCTCTCTGCCAAAGCAGGAATTATGCTTTCTAGTAGGAGCAAATTCCATTTGTACTTGTGAAAAGTTGTTAACCACTCCTAATAATGACTTATGCTAATCAACAAATGTTGAAGGAATTGGGTCTTATACCCAAAGCTGCTAGCATTGTAGATGAAAGCAAGTGTGTGGTTAAGGAGACTCTAGATAATGATGTAGATGGTGAACAAGATGAGGTTTGTTGCTGCCAATTCCAAATGACAACATTCAACTGATTTTCATGTAGAAATATTAATTATGCTGTAAGGCGTTTTCTCGGTGAGATTGATTTGTAGCCCACTAATGCTAGATTCATCGTCTCTTTGGTGAATAAGCACTGCATGTCTAGCATGTTGATAAAGTAATGTTGTGGTCTGGTTCTTTCTGGCATGTTCATGAAGTGACTGCCCCAAACCCTCCTCCGCTAGCTTTTCCCGCTCGTCATGAGGTCGAGGCCAAAGCCGTTGCACCTCTAACCATGTAAATGTTGGCTATTGGTATGGGAATGGTGACGAGAAGGTGTAGTAGCACTTCCAGAATTTGGAGAGGATGGAACAATGTGTTATCAAGATCCTCCAGGGTATTTCCTGTGCTAGTTTTTACCCCATTCCGTCTTTTTACATCGCTGAGATGGTGCAAATCTTGTGCAACACTGAGGGGTAATTTCTATTCCTTAGCCTTGAACCCACATTAGATTTATTCCTGGGTTGCTCATAATTTTTTTCCACTTAAATGTAATTAGAAGTTGAATTTGGTTACATCAAGATGAAATTGAGATCAATGCAAGGGTTGTGGGTCACAATGGAGGCATTTTTATTGTAGTTGTGGAACTGAGAAACAAAGTCGCAGGTGAACTCGTTGCTCAGGTTCGGCATTCCATGCATAATCATCCTACATTCAATCATAAAACCCTCTGAGCAAAATTTGAGATTATTTTGTAAAATCTTTCATTGTTGTTCATATTGATTAAGTGATCCACCGTGCACACGATTGATGCTGTTAATCTTACCAGCTGCAAGCACTAATGGCAAACTTTTTGAATTCACAGTTGTTATTTTATACCCTTTTTACATTTCCTTCCAGTAGAAAAATGTCATATTTTTATCTTTAGAATAACTTGATCATTTTCAAAGGACAAGGAGATCATCTATAAGGTCTGCATTGTTCTACATAGGTGTATTCCCTACACTTGAGACTAACACTGATTCAACGATTTCTATTTAGGATTTTTTTTTTTTTTTAACACTTCCAGGTATCATCGAAATATCGACGGATTTCTGACACGAATTTTCGTGGATACAGAGACAAATTTTCAAGGAAGCATAGAAATGTTTCCACGTAGATGTTGAACCTGCCACGAAAGTTAGTGAATCTAATCGTCTCTATTGCGACGAACTTTCGTGGAGCTGTATAAGATGTTACAACGCAAATGTTGAACCTGCCACGAACATTCGTTTCTATAGCGAGGAACCTCCAATATAAGTTCATCTCTATAGACACTAAAGTTCATGGTAGGTAAAGCATTTGCGTGGAAACATATAGATGAGGGGCATGGATATATCGACAAAAGATCGTGGAAGAATTAATTTTCCTAAGATCTGAGGACTGTTGCGAAGGTGACACGTGGCCACTGAGAAACGTTGCTATTGCCACGACTAGGAATATTCATTCCTATATCCATGAAGTTGGTTCCACGAAAAAATGAACCCCAGATCGTTGCAATAGGGACGAAATATCGTGGCAATTACAACGAAAAAACGTGCCAATTTTGGCCATATGTAGTAGTGAAAGTGCTATTCACTTAGTGAGTAATCCAACATTTCATGATCATACGAAGCATATTGATATTAAGTACCATTTCACAAGGAAAGTGTTGGAAGAGGGTAGGATATTGTTGGAGAAAATTGATATTGATGAGAATAATGCAGATATCCTTATGAAGCTAGTTAAGATAGAGAAATTTGAATGGTGCAAAAATTATTCAAGCTTGTTGAAAATGTGATGAAGGCATCATTGGGAAATGGAACGTGGGTGGAAAAAATTGGCAAGGAACTTCCTATATATTGAATTCAAGTGGGAGAATGTTGGGAGATGAAGCCAATATCCAAATCTCCAATATTCTTGTTGTAGAGTTCTCGACTAGGTGCACGCATGATTTGTATGCATCGAGCACGTGGGGGGTTAAGGAGGTGTATGGGTGGGGCTCCCGAAATGGAAAATTTCTAGAACCTTCTAGTGTATTTTAGTTCCTTTTGGAACCCTCATATGTATTGTAAAAAAGGGGAGTGATCCCCATGGCATTGTAATACAAGAGAGATAGTAGAAAGCAATGCAAGTTTTTTGTTGAGTATTAATGAAAGATCGAAGCTACCATGTCCCCGTAGTTTTACCTACATATAGTAAATTTTCCACGTAAATATCGTGTTCTATTGTATTGTCATTTTCTTTTCTTTTTTACATTTTTCGAAGAAGGTGGAGGAGGACCACCATGCGGTGGGTTTGGCGAAAAAGAACCATATAAAAAGGCAGGTGGGTTCCTCAATGGGAAACATACCTGATAACCTTATTGGAAACATATGAGGTGTAAGGTTTGGATTGATCTAGAATACAATGATGCGGGGAATTGCAATTAATTGTATATAAGTACCTTGTCTGGGAATATATCAAATCAAAATCTTGGGCTTTGAGGAAGGCCCCATCTTTAGTTTATGGCATGGTGGTCATGACATCTTTGGAAATCATGGATAGGAGATATTTAGGAACCAATCCGATAAGAATTCAAGTTGGATATTTATTTACACAACACATGCCACCTATGTTATTCATGGATGTGGTCGGCAATGGGAGTAGATGTGTTTTGTCATAATTAAGAAAGAATCTCCAATCCAAGGTCTTGGTGAAGTAGGAGCTAAAAATAGGTTAGGAAAATAGTGGATGGTGGCATATGTTCCCGATGGAAGATTGGCATACCATTTAGATACTGTCTCCATGGGGATCCTTTGAAATAGCCTTAGCAGAATGGTGTCTTCGACTATGTTGTTGGATGGGCACCATAGGTGAAACGACATCACATGATTGGTTGGGTTACCCCCCTATTTTCCTTAAAACTTTGGGACATATGAAGGTAACTTAACTGGCATGTTAGGTCATGCTGGGTCATGTTGGATAGGGTTTTTAATGAGATTAGATAATTTAGGGATATTTAAACTAGCCATAAATGCTAAGGTGGTTGGAGTAGGCCTTTCCATTGTGTGGGGAGGGGGGTACCTCCGCTTAATGCAAGAGGGATCACAACAGGTGTGTGAGGCAGAGTGTTGAGTAAAGTATGTCTGAGCACAACGAATCTAATCATAGATGCTCATGTGTGCATGTTGAGTGGTGGCTTCCCTTGTTTAGGATGGGGGGGAGGTGTAGCAAGAACTCCTCCTTTGATGGGAGGAAGGCTTTGAAGCTTCAAGTAATGTCGGGGTGGTGGTAGGTCCGCTATGATGTTGATTGTGAGGGAAAATGTGCAAATAAGAACTAAATAAAAATCAACAAATGAAAAAATATTATAACACAAATACAAGATGCAAAATGATGCAAGTGTGTTGGTTAAGGGTGCATAAATTTAGATTTTTAAAGTATTTGTCCTCAATTATGTAGGGTTATTTGTAATTTAGAGAAACCATGAGTTGATCCTATTTGACTTATTGTTCTTCCTCTCAAAAATAGTAGCTGAGCCTTCCAATAAATTTCTTGTCAGATGGTTATGCACCCATTAAATTTAGATAGCAAAGGTGTGAAGGAATCAATTATAATTATGGGTGTTGGGGCTATGTTCCATAAGTACTAGCAACATTTACAACAGCCAACAAAATATGAATCAAGTGGAAATGCATCCCAAAAATGCTACCTAGTGATAATCCTAGGTTTTGGCCATTAAGATACATGCCCTAAGTGTGGATAAGGGATTTGGCCTCAAATGGTCAAGTGTCGTCTCCATAAAGAGATGAGAGGTGGCTCAATGTGGCAATAAAAAACAATATGATTTTATATTTAGTGTCTTTAGGAACCATGCCATCTTATTTGGGTTTGATCACACTTGGTGTAACAGGATTTAAAATTTACCTAAAAAGTCAATGACCACTAATGTTTCATATGAAAAATATTGAGGGGCATTGTTCTCAACAATCCTAACTTAAATTATAAATTTTTTTGTGACCTCTTGTAGAGGAATTTAAGTTGGTTTAAGTCGTGCGTTGATTTTGAAGGGTCCAATTTGGATTAAGGTGTGATAATGGCAGTATTTTAACCTTCTCAATTTTTTTGATTCATCGAGATCTCTTTATGGGAAAAAGATGAAGATCACACTCAATAATGAGACGAGTCTTTAGGTCCCTTACTATGTGCTTGAAGTGGAAAAACACAAGTGTGATCACACTCAATAATGAGACGAGTCTTTAGGTCCCTTACTATGTGCTTGAAGTGGAAAAACACAAGTGTGATTGAAAATGCTTGAGGTGGATGTTTTTCAAATAACTTATAAGAAATTAAAGCAAAGAGATATGAACATGGTTCAATACTCCTCTTCAAAGAATTCTTCAAGTGAAATTGATTTTCAAAAGATAACTAAAAACAAGCAATGTGGGAAGGGACGTATTTCACTTTTGTGTTTTACTTATTTTTTATTCACTAAGATCGCTTTATGGGTGTAAGGAAAAGAGTATACTAGGATTCGAAGAGTTTTTAGGTCCCTTGTTTGTGGAAGAGTGTATTTAATCTAAAGTGCTTTAAAAGAAAGAAATATGCAATTGACAAGAGTTTAAACTATTGCAAGTAAACTCAAATGCCTAGAATAATAATTTATTGCAACTTGAAAGCAATAAAGAAGTTTGATGGTGTACTCTAATGCATGTGAGAAGGCTGTTGGTAACCTTAAAACCTGATCCTTAAAAAAAATTGCAAATTGATTATAGCCCATACTTAAACTAGGTGTTCTAAATGATTGATAAAGAAAACCATATTGTGATTTTTTTTTTTAGGTCCTTTAGAATGCATGAGTAGCCATAGGGACTGTAATTGGGAAAAGAGAAAACTAAAAAAGACAAAATTATGCCACACTCACTTGGGTTTTAGACCTCACAGTCACACTATTGTAAGTAATAGTGGGCATGTAGAAAATAGGTGTGATTAATAGAACTAAGTGCCCAAGTGACAATGCAAAGTTGAGCTTACAATGACCATGTGGAAAATCCGCGTGGTATGATGAATAGTAAATCTACGTGATAATGCGGGGATGGACATTGGAGATACAATATCAACATGACAAAATAATGTGAGAGACATAATAGAAAATCCACACAACAATGTGATTGTCGACAACAAAGCTGCATGATTAAGCTCAGAACAAACAATAGCATCTGTACGATTTGAAAATTATTGACAAAGGTCCTTTACCTTACAAAATGCACTGGTTAGGGGTATGGTTAACAAGGTTATGATCTTGCAAGAGCCCCATATTATTTTAACAACAACTAGACAACCTATAGATGGGAAAATAAATGAAAATGACAAAGTGGATTCACCAACACTATTGTGGGAAAAATGGCTTAGTGTAGAGCTATTCCTCCTTTCCTTATAGGTCGTAACTAAGGAAACAATAGATGTGATGGCTAGTATGACAAATACGAAGCAATTAAAGCCATAAATTGAAAAACAATATACTTGAACAACTATTTCTATGATCAAACTTGCTAAAACGAGGTAAAACACAATAGAATATGGGTTTTAACCAAGTGATTGATATCCAATGGAAAATATTTAAGTGCAATGGTGTCACTGTTGGTGAAAATCTACTTTGACTAGGGTTCACACATTTAAACACCAACAAAACCCCAAGATACTGGCCCAAAACGGTCTAACCCTTTTCGAAAACACCTGCACATCATATGAGTTCTCACCCAAAGTATCTATAGGAGCTGTAGGAACCAAGCTTCTGCAGTAGCGAAGGGGTGTGATAAAAACCCAACATTCTTAACATCGACATATAGCATTGCTTAACACTTCGCATATTTGCTTACATCTAACATTTTAATTTACTGTAGATATTCATTCATATACTATTCATACACATGAATCATTAATCATTCATCAATATGCAACATATAATAATAAACATAACACATCATCACATAAACACACATGTTAGACACCAGATGTAACATGGAAACCCAAATGGGAGAAAACCAATGAAGTGCTTTCTTTATTCATGAGTCACAGTCAAATAATCACTTCATGTTTTACAATGACTTACATATTTTTCCTTATGTTACAATGAATCTACGCACACAACTTGTAGATTATGTGACTCTTCTTGACATCAAAACAAAGTTATCCAAAATAGGACATCAACTAGCTCACTAATTCACTATCAGTCCCAAAAATCCTAACCCTTTACATATTTATAGGGTGCACACAACCTTCCCCGCTCCCACTACTCCACTACCTAACTACTCCACTAATAAATGTAAGTGGACAAAACTTCTAACTAACTTAATTAACTCCTCCCTTGACATTTTCAAAATGCCCAGCTTCCTATATTCTCGGCCACTTCGTCAAAGTTGATTTCTCTTCGTCGGACCACTTTGTCTTGGACCTGTTCATACCAAAACTTCGCAAAACTTTACCCAAAACTTTTCCTGGCCCAACAGTCACCTTGAGGAATGCGACTTCCAAGAGGTAGCCAACAATCCCTTTAGAAAGGGTCCTTTGTCTTCTCTCCAATTATTATCTGACTAACTGGGAATGATGAGGAAAATCCACTTGCTTCCTGCTAAAGAAGGGAAGGGAGCTTCATATGTTGATGGTTGAAAATAACATGAATGAAAGAGAGGTCTTCCATGTCCAATTCAACAACTTAACAATGCTCTACAATTCTCTTCTGGTTTTGCATGTAGGAGGACTCCTTTTATAGTTGAAGGGGCAATCATATTGGTTTTGAATGTGAAAACAATTTCCCTTGAAGTGACCACCCAAGTGTCGAATGGAACAATTGAATGCCCAAGTGATTGAGTGGAGTCACTTCCAGTCTGTAGGTGGAAGATCATAGTTAATCCATCTTGAATGCGTCATAGAATTTATGACTTTGTGTCTCTTTGCACAACCACATGGTTATCACAAAATTTTCTAGATTGTTGTGTGGGTATGCCTTTTAAGAAGTTGCACTACTATGTTGTGTGTGACTTCATTTGGTGAGCCTACATTGTCATACTGGTATTCTTTGGTGAACCCACATGACTGTGTCACGTGGGAATTTCTTTGGTGAATATGCACTAGTGCATCTGTATTCTGGTAAACCCACATGGTTGTCTCAATAGCATGATGATTTCAAATTGACTTTATTTCACGTGTTGATTCTTGGTAAAAGGTAAGCCCTATGATATGCATGTTGTATGTTGATGATGTATTTTTGTAACAAGTGTTGAAATGTTGTATGTGTGCGAGATTTAAGTGATAACAAATACACATCATCACTCAGGTCAAAACAAAATGTTGGAAATAAGGATGAGGCCTCAGTGGCTACATTGTTGAGCTAGTAGTTACTAGCAAGTTGAGTACATCCTCCTTCAGGGGGGATGACCAGGTTGGATACCTTGAGTGTTGCATTGGGTTTTTCTCTCATGAAGTGTATGACCTCCTTAAGGAGGTTTCTCTGGCTACTATTTACATCACCTTCTCTATTTCTAGTAAACATGGGAACTTAGAGATTGCAAGGGATGCTTTTTTTAATGTGATTACACCCTATTAATGCACTTGTATAGTTACATATAACATACACCAATTTGCATCCATACCATAAAACCAATATAATTTGACATATTTTATAATAAAAAATCAATCATTAAAAAAAATCCTCATTGACATACCCAATCAGTTACAACATTAATGTGTCTCATAAGCTAAATTAATCGATACATAATAATGCTGCATGCATTGAGTTAAAATATTATGTTATAAATTATTAGTTATAAAAAAATCATTAAGATGCATTATATATATATATGAACATGCACCACTACTTAACACAGACACATGCATTGATATAGGTAACACATAAACCTTATTGTTGCAATCACATATAATACACACCATTTCATATCCCAACCATAGGTATTGGAGAGCTTGGCATATTTTAGAAAATGACACTTTGTGGATGCACCAAATTGATTAATGCATGGGTGGGGTTTTTCCATATCCAAACTTTGAGGGTTGAGAAATTTTAACATATTTTATAAACCAAAATTGACCTTTGTAGAAAAGATAGCTTGTCGGGACACTATATTGACGCGGTCAATAAACTAAGCCAAGATGGTGCATAATCACGCCACACACACATGGAGATATTTTCAAATATTTTTTACTAATTGTTTTATTCTCCACAAAAATAAGTGTTACACTGTGGATTATATATACAAACAAACAACAATGTTTAACACAAAAATGTGCACTAATATAAATATTTAAAAACTAATGACCAATACATTAGATACCATTACACACATTGATGTATCAGCTGCACGACACTAGGGTCAAATAAAATAATAAAAAATAAATAAAATTACCAAACCAAATCCAAATATCATTTGTAGCTTTCTTTAAGTGCTATAATTGCCCTGATTTGTGGTACTATTGAATTGCATTTTCTTAATTCCCTTTCTTCAGGGTGGATTCAGGTTCATTTTGCAAATGGTATCGAATTTCTATTGTTTCCCTATGCGATAAACATGTGTCGTTGATGAAGAAGAGAGAATGTAATTTCATTATTATCCCTTAATTTATATTTTTAGCAAAAATAAATTTAAAATTTGGCTTTAAATTAAGAGTTTTTTTTATATATTTAAAAAAAATTCTATGTAGTGTGGTTACTATAACTAAATTGATAGTGTTTTTATATACTTAATCTAGGGTAGAGGAAAGTGCTTTTTTACAATAATCTTGGTAAGTGCCCTATATTATGAGGAAAGTGCTTTTTTACAATAATCTTGGTAAGTGCCCTATACTATGTCAAAGTATTCATTCATTCTACTCCTTTTGGGGGACTATATATGCCCAAAAACCACATCGGGACAAGATCAATTATATACAAATTGTTTCCAAACTTGTTGGTCTCATCTATCAAGTTCGACACTAGGATTTAAGAGACAACTTGTAAGTCAATGCATTAAGTAGAGCTTCACCATGTAAGAGGTCAATGAGTGTTGAATAACTCATGGCGGTGACAAATGATCCCTTTTGTGGAGAATGCATGTCACCCAATGACCATTGGAATGAAGTCTCTTGTCAAATACACCCTCTCGATCTCTCTTCCCTCCTTTGCTATAGATCTAAGGAAATCATTCAAGGATGTGGTAGTAAATGGAAACCTTGCTAAGAACATTTCTCAAATACGCAAAGTCCAAATGGTAAATAGAGCATCGACCCCATCTACGAAAGAGGTTAAAGAGGTAGTTTAGCATCCAAATTTCTTTCAAGATAATCGTGTTCATTGTAGATTTAATGGCCTCTAGGAAAAACTATTAGATCTACATCAATGGATCTCCAAAAATTTGACCCTTGAAATAAAGCATGACGCCTTCATCTAAAAACACACACAAGGTTTGTTCATCGTAGAAATCAATTTTATAGAAGATAGATAGTGAATACTCAAATCACACCCATGATTTTAGGGCAAAGCTATACTTTGCATGAAGGCATGGACAAAAACATTTGACCTTGCAATGGAGACATCATCCACCACCCCCAATACATAATAATGTGCAACCTTCCATTACACTTTTAGGATTTTGGTTCCCTATAGAAATGAGAATTGCATTAGGAAACTTCAATTCCTGAGTGCAGAAACATAGAGGAGGCATACTACTACCTATGCTTTCCTCTACGTCAACATGGACTTTAGCAAATGATTCCCAATAGAAATCAAGCTTGTAGAGAATGATCACACCCAAACCCAACATCTCAATTATGAGTAGGCTACCTCCAAGAATAAGACATGCTTTGAAATACATCACCCGTACAACCAACTTTGCAAAGAAATCCACAAGATCAAGAAATCCATAAAGGAATAAGCAAGGAAATATTGGCAATCGCTCATATCATCATAATAGTTCAATAAGTACTAAATTTTTGTAAACAAAGCATTAATACAAATAAGAGAAAAAACACATTAGAATATCCCACCCTTCACTAACCAAAACCCTAACATATAATATCACTTGCTTTTGAGGCAAAAAAAAATACATGCTCCTCCTCTTGAAAATATCATAAGTCATCAATTACACCTTAATTACACTTTAACAAGAACAAATAGGCTAATGGATCTAAGTATTCAAAATGAAAAAAATGCCCTAACATATAATATCACTTGCTTTTAAGGCCAAAAGTATGCATGCTCCTCCGCTTGAAAATATCATAGGTCATCAATTACACCTTACCAAGAACAAATAGACAATGGATCTAAGTATCCAAAATGAAAAAAAAAAATGCATGATGACGTACACCAAAAACCAACACCCAAATTTATTTTAAGATATGTATTGTTTATGTGTTTTTTTATTACTTTATCTACTACTAATGGGGAACCTTGTGTTTGGAGGGGAAAGATTCCCACATATTGGGAGTCCTATAACGTTTATTTTACTTTCTATTTAAGGTAAAGCAAAGGTACTTAGTGGATAACTTATATAATGATTTTTTTTTAAATAAAAAATAAAGAAGAAGTCATAAATCTCTTGTTGTGTGAAGGGTTGGCAGGTGCGGGGGGTCCTCACAGACCTCGACGGAAACAAAACGAACGACTTTGCCTGGGGAATTGGTAGGCGAACGAACAATGAAGCTAAGTGGCTCGTCTTAATTAAAGGTATGGAAATTTACAGGAAGGAAGAATTTCAAATTTTGACAGTCTTTGGTGACTCTATGATTGTGATTTGGAAAGCCAGGGCTATCGCAAAGCACCGTCGGAAGCCTGCCACAACCCTGCAACAACACTTCAATCTTCACGTCAAAGACTTTCACTCCATCTCTTTCCTACATATTCTCTGACACAACAACTATAGTGTTGATGCCATGGCCAACACTGGAGCAAGGTTGAACTGTGGAATTGCGATCATTAATGATCAGGTTTACGACCATATTTGGGTTCCCTAATCTCTCCTTACACCCTTGGTCTCCTCCTCCTTCTACGTTCCACCCCTATCCCCTTAAAAATATCCTAATGAACCCCCTAATGAACCTACATCTACATAATCTCTACCCCCTCAACCTCTACCCTCACTGCATTAACTCCCAAATCCCCTCTGCATACCTAAGCAATTCTCTCATGTCTACTCCACTGAACTGGCGGCCATTTCCTACACACTCCACCTGGCTCGCATGTGTGAACTTATGGAGGACGAGAACCAAGGCACCCAAACGCTATATGAGGCCCGAAGGTGGCGCTCATTCAACACCACCTGTCCTTCTGCTTCGTGAACCTTCGGTCTGTTATTTCCATCTGCAAACTCCCGGGAAAGGTGGCGTGTTTTCCTCCCCTCCTATAGCTATTGTCTCCTATGGTCTGCTCTCCTTACACTGCTTGCCTGTAAGTTTCTCAAGGGCAAGCATGGAAGATGGAAAACATTGCCCTCCTGCTTTGAAATGTCGCAAGTGCCGCAATCAAGTTCATGGGCACATTGGGGGGGCAAATTCCAAAAGATATCTCTCTGATCTGTTTTCGGGTAATGGTAATGGTGGCTTGGAGCTCAGCCGAGGCGGTTTGTCAAAGAAAACTTGCCGCAATTTGCCGGTCGCTGACGAGGTTGACAATAGCAGAAGGTGGGTTCCCGTGGAACCCAGTCTGGGATAAGGTTTTAGAGGCACTGGGCTCCAGAATGGTTGTGGCTTTGACGCAGGCCACAATACTCCGGGGATTCATGCTGCGTAGTTCGATACAGGACATGGTGCTCTCCTGCAACACTTTCGTGGCAGCCCGGTGAAGCAAGCAAGCAACAAAACATGGAAAACGTTGGTGGTTGATAACGGCAGCCTGATGATTGACTCCCCCCGTGACCAAAGCATCCCTTCTCTTGATTGTCGTTCACAAGTAACGAACCTGGAGGCTCAAGTTCGTTGGCTCAGAGGCGACCTCAATGAAATGAAAAAAGAAATCTCCCAATTGGCCACCTTCGTCCAAATTTCCAACACTAAAGTTCGTAATAGCACTGGTAAGACCAAGGATCATTTTGAAAAATTAATTGGTAAATTCGACTCGCTTTACAGTTGTCTCAGGATTGTGGAAGCCAAGGTTGACTGCGTCCACACCAATAGAGGAAACAACCCTTCAATCATTCTGAACATTGATGAAGAGAACGTTGGAACCACCAGTGGAAGCAAAGAAAACAACCCTCGTTCTCACCATGTTATTTAGGCACTCTGTTTCACTCTTTTTGTATCATGGCAGCCATCTATGGCTCCTCCTTCTTAGTATTAAGTTATGTTTTTCTCCTGTTGTTTTGTACTAGGTCAGTTTATAAAAATTTACAGTTGTAACAGGCTTAATGCCTTTTTTGAAAAGCAAAGACTGGTCAGAAAGGAGCAAGAACTTTCAACTTCTATTTTGTGGGAACAGTCTCCCCAATATTATGTAATATGTTCTCTTTTTTAATACAAATCTCTTCACCTGTTTGTGTAAAAAAAAAAAAAAATAAATAAATAAATATCTTGTTGTGTAGAAGAGGGAGACGGTGCTCATCCAAGAGTTGACAAGTGTCCATTTTAAAAAATAATAAAATATTATAAAAAATAACATGTCCACTATCTAAAACATTTATAATGACATATATATAAAACTTTACAAATTAGATGAATTAAAACCCTTCTTCAACATTTGCACTCTAAAAAGAGATTTACACTTAAAGAAATTTGATCCCTCTCAACCCTTGATAGATCCACTTTAAAATGATCTATACTAATTTAAAAATGCCATTGAATACGTCAATAGCTATTCTATTTAACGATTAACTCAGCTTAATCACGACTGTAAGAACACTCTACCAATTCCATAAACAATAAAAATAATGTAAACGTGAGCTGGGCGCCACCTTTGTAGGACACCCATAGGTATAAGAAGTGAAGGAAGACGTTGCCCACTAAACAATTCGAAAATTATAAATATTGTTACGATCACATATCGTAGCATTCTCAACGGTTTTCTATCTGAAAATTTGATCCGTGAAAGATTTGTTCTCATATCATACAGCTCTTGTATGTTTTACCATTTTTCTCTTACACTTCTTCTATGTTCCTTTACTTTCTTTCATCTTAACGCCGAGAAACCCTAGGGTTTTCTTCATTGTTTTACAGGCCTGAAAAATGTCTCCAATGGAATATTCTGAAAAATACTTCGATGATATCTATGAGTACAGGTCTGCTACTTTTCTTGTTTGAAGGCATTTGAATTGTTGATTCTTTGAAATTTTACTTTCAGGGTCTAAAAATTAGGGTTTAAAGACCCAAGTTATAAATAATCATTTCCTTTCGGATTCAGCAACGAAAATGCTTTGAATTGTCGTCGTGTAATTTGTTTATGTGTTCAGGCATGTGACGCTCACAGATGATCTTGCGCGGCTTCTTCCCGCGGACCGCTTATTGACTGAGGTAAGCAGGGCCTACTTATTTGTTTGTTTTGCTGTATAAATTCTTTCTTTATGTCTTCTCAGATTAATGCTGTATAAATCCTTTTAAAGGGACAGATCAATTTGCTTCTATTTTGTGAAACCATGTTGGAATTTGCATTAACGTGGTAATTAGGTTATCTGTTCAGAATGAATGGCGAGGACTTGGGGTTCGACAATCGCGTGGATGGGTGCACTACGCTATTCACCGCCCTGAACCACACATTTTGTTATTCAGAAAGCGTTTGGATTACCAGCAAAGCCTGCAGCAATAGAAATCATGAGACGCTGTTCAAGCGTGATGGTTTATAATTATGTTGACATTATATGTAATAGTAAAAAAATTTATTATGCATTATTTTTTATGTTTATGTGAAACATTTTATTATTAATATTAAGACAATTTAATTATATGCCTTATCAAATGGAGTATTATATCTAGTTTTTGCAGTTTTTGCTTTAAGATGAAGTTTATAGTTAAGATATGATTTATATGTTTATAATTGTTTTAGTATATATAATATTTTTTGTTACATATTTATCATTAAAAATACTATTAATATAAGTTAATTCATATCTTTATTTTTGAAAGAGTTAGCCACTTTTCTTGTATTTATAGTGGTGTAAAATTCTAAATTTTCTAAATACCAGCATAGATCCATCTTAAACGCACATCTATCAAGCACCCAAAGGGATCCAATTTCTTGAGGTGTAATTTTTTTTTTAATTTAAACTCAAGAAATTTTTTCTCTCTTGATTGATAAATCCGGGTTTAAGTTTAACTTTTTATTTTATAGACAACATCTATTTTTTAATTACTTTTCATAATATTTTATTTTATGAGTCAGCATGGATATTTTTTAAATACTTTCCATATTTTTTTATTTTATGAGCAAACACGAAATTTTTTAATTATTTTGTTAGGAACATAGGTTAAAACATCTCCCCCATATTGGGTTGTAGAGCACCTCCTCGGTGCAATGATATATATACAAATAAACTAAAATATGATAAATGTGTATCTCTATATTTACCATTTTAAAGTATATATTATGTCAAAATATATAGAGAGAGAGAAAGAGTAGAATCATTAAACTAAATACGTAATATTATAAATTTCAAGGTGTATAATACTTAGAAAATATAGTTTGTACAAATAAAAATAAATATAATTAATAGTGTGCAATTATATCAACAAATAGCGAGCATATTCATATGTGTCAGCCCCCCATTTGGTGCTTTAATATGCGGATCTTCTTCCGAAGCTTCACTGGTTTAGATCGGGCCTTCCTTTAGATATGGTATTTATCCACTCCGCGCCTTACCTTTATATAGAGAGCGAACCCCCTATATTTTTAGTAAGGGAAAGTTGTATGAAAGATAAATTTAAACTTTATTTAAGGTCCTAATAGGCTTTGCAATGAAAGATAGATCCGGTTCTATAATGTTTATTCCATGGGTGCTTAATCCATTAGCCAGCATGGAGTCCGAAAAGGAAGTAAGTGGTGGGATAAGATCAAATAATAGTTTGTTCCATAGCATAGTGAGTGAAGAGTGCTGTATCGAATCACATGGTTCCACGGATAGGTTCAGCAGGTGCCCCAATCATGGAGAATGAATCCATAATCTATAGTGGGTAATACATGATTTTTGTTCAATTGAAAAGGCTATGGAGAAGGTAAAACCAATTCCTAACTCAGTTTTATGATTAGAGAAGTTTTATGATTTGCATGATAAATTTAAAGCAGTTCCCAATTGCAAAACTAATAGTTCGCAGCCCAAATATGAAACGGTAAACCTTGGGACAGAATCTGATCCACAAACTGTTAACTTAGGGATAGATTGCACCCAATCCGAAAAATTAGCATTTATCAAGTTATTCAAAGAATTTAAAGATGTGTTTGCGTGGACGTATAACGATTTGAAAACGTTCAATCCGCAAATCATGCAGCACATTATCCCAATGAAACAAGCATCTAAGCCTTTCCAACAGAAGCTTAGAAAATTTCATCTGACTCTTGAACCATCAATTAAGAAAGAGTTGAACAAACTCTTAGCTGCCAAGATTATTTTTCCAATTAGACATACTCAGTGGGTAGCTAATTTGGTTCCAGTTAGGAAGAAAAACGGTGATATTCGACTTTGTGTCGACTTCCGCAATCTAAATAAATCCTCCGAGAAAGATAATTATCCAGTTCCACCTATGGAACAAATCTTACAAAAGGTTTCTGGTGCTGAGATGTTGTCATTACTTGACGGTTTCTCAGGATACAATCAAATCTTAGTTTCCCCAGAAGACCAACTCAAAACAGCATTCAAAACCCCATGGGGAACATACGCTTACCGAAATATGCCCTTTGGATTAAACAATGCTGGGGCAACTTTTCAGAGAGCAATGGATATTGCTTTTAGAGGATTAATCAATCATTCAATGGTTGTATATTTAGATGATGTTACTGTATTTTCTAAACACAGACCTGATCACATTTCACTTCTTAGAAAAGTGCTTGAACATTGTAGAAAGTATGGGGTTTCCTTAAACCCTAAGAAAATGATATTTGTTGTTACACAAGGTCTATTGTTAGGCTGTGTGGTGTCGAAACATGGGATCATGATTGATCCTGAACGTACCCAAGCCATTTCAAAAATAACCTTTCCATCAAACAAAAAGGCAATGAAATCATTCCTTGGGAAAATCAACTTCATCAGAAGATTTATTCCCAGTTTCTCAGAAATCATTCGTCCATTACAAAAGATGATTAAAAAGGATGTTGTTTTCAATTGGGGACATACTGAAAAATAATCATTCCAGAGAATCCTAGAAGAAATTTCAAAAGCACCTAGTTTACTAAGCCTAGATTTTAGCAAAGATTTCATATTGTATACTTTTGCTTCTGATATCTCATATGCACCAGTCTTAACCCAATTAAATCAGCAGAATAATGAGGTACCCATTTCTTTTATGAGCTCAAATTTCAAAGCTGTTGAACTTAACTACCATGAAGTTGACAAGCAGGATTTTGTTGTCTTTAAAGCTGTCAAACACTTTCGTCCATATCTACTGAAATCAAGAACCAAGGTATTTGTTCCATTTCCTACTGTAAGAAATCTGTTGGTACAAAAGGATTTAGGAGATAAACGAGCCCCGTGGATGACAGCTCTCCAAGAGTATGACCTAGAAATTAAACCTTCAACTGTGGTAAAGGGCCAAGGATTGTGTAAGCTTGCTGCTGAAGCAGCTCATTTGCCAAACAAAGATTCTGAAATGATCATTGATGAAACCTTGCTAGTCAGGGAAATTTACTTTCATCCTCCACCACAAGACTCTTGGTATTCAATTTAAGAACTCTTCTTGAAATAGGAGCTACTCCTGAGCATCTAGAACCTAGGAAAAGGAGAGCACTTAGGCTGAAATCAGCACCTTATCTGTTGATTGATAATACTTTGTTTAGAAGAAATTCAGATGGTGTATTACTACGCTATTTAGATAAAGATGAGACCGAGACAATCTTGAGGGAATTACATTCTGGCCCTGCAAGTGGCCATTTTGGAGGAGAGACTACTGCTCACAAAATCCTTAGGGAAGGTTACTATTGGCCCACGTTATTTTGGGATTCTTATTCCTTTGTTAGAAAATGTCTAAAATGTCAAACTGCTGCAGGTAGGGTGAAGAAACTTGTCTTTCCTTTGCAGCCAGTTACAGTAGACAGACCTTTTCAGCAATGGGGTATTGACATAGTTGGTCCTATAAACCCACCCTCTTCGCTACAACACAAATATATTATCACAGCAACTGATTACTTTACTCGATGGGCAGAGGCTATACCTTTGCGAGTTGTGAACACCAATCAAGTAATTTTATTTCTTGAATCTTTTATCATTACACGTTTTGGTGTTCCAGATTCGCTTGTTTTTTATAATGCCTCATACTTTTCTTCAATTGAATTAACTCAGTTTGCATTAGAAAAGGGCATAAGAGTTAGATATTCAACGAGTTATCATCCTCATGGAAATGGTTTATTAGAGTCAACTAACAAGAATCATTTGAAAATTCTAAAGAGGACCATTTCAACTCATCATCGTGATTGGCACAAAGCTTTGTTTAATGCATTATGGGAAGATAGGGTTACCCCTAAGTCTTCGATTAGTAATTCACCTTTCTTCTTGGTCTATGGTACTGAAGCAATCTTGCCACCAAATTTATTTTTTCCTTCTCTGCAACTAGCCCAGTCAATTCAGGATGAAGACTGTCCAGTATTAGAGAAGAGAATTAACACACTATTGAAGTTAGAAGAAGAAAGAGATAAGGCTAAGCAACATTTCGTCAAATATCAACAAATCATTAAGTCATGGTTCGATCAATCTTCTAGTTCTAACCGAGAATTTCAAGTAGGTGATTTAGTACTCAAATGGGATAAGGCTCACGAGGATAAGGGACAACACACTAAATTCCAACGTATTTGGTTAGGTCCGTTCGTCATTGTTGAGAAGTTAGGTCCTAGCACTTTTCGTCTCCAAACTTTGGAAGCTTACCCAGAAACTTTTCGTGTGAATGGTTTGATCCTTAAAAAATATTTTTGCTGAATTCTTCAAATTTTGAATCTGTACATAGTTCTGTACATAAATTTCTTCATTTTGTAAATAATTGTACAGCACTAACTTTTTGATATTTTGATTTTTCTATATATAATATTTTTCTTTCATTTTTTACCCATCTTTGGTAAATATTTTTCTGTACATATTTATCACTAACATCACAAAATTTAGTCATTTTGTTTTTTGGTATATAAATCAGAATCACTGTAAATTTTAATTTCAAACTCATTTTTCATTTTCCTTAATTCTGATTTCTCTATAAATATTCTTAACTACATCTCAGAATTAATTTTCATAATTTTTCAGAAAAGATTAAATCTCTTCTTTCAAAAACAATCATAATCTTTTCGTTTTTTTGTACATATTTTTGTCGAATTTCTGTACATACTTGTAGGTGAATAAAGTTAGTTTAGTGACTTTAAAAAATAACAAAAAATTATGTACATGTTTCTTTTTGAGAAGGGTATTTGTAAATAAATAAACCCTGAGGCTTAAATCCAGTTTATTCCTTTATCTTGATTAGTTGTGATAAGGAAAAATCTTCAAGATTTGATTAGACTGATCAGTCCTTCTCAAATCTGATAAGAACCTATAATTGATGATTGTTTGTGTTTATGATCAGGATTAACCTTCATCTATCTGTTTCTTTATACGTTAGGATAGCCGACAGATTTCCTTTTCAAAACTCAGTACTTGGGAAAACCTTTATCAATTTGTATTATCAGTCATCTACTAAAAGTCTATTTATCATCTGCAAAGATTCTAAATTCTGCTCCATGCATAATTATATGTAATACATTGGAGTTTGATTGGAGAATAGGAGGTCTCATCACGAGCCAGCCTATCATGATCATCAATTTTATTAGGGATAACATCATTTCTGATTACCATGGTGATGGCTCATGATCATATGATCAAGAGACAGGAGGTCTCATCACAAGCCGACCTGTTTATCTTTGATAAAACTCATGAATGATGCTGTTAATATCCAGTTACCACGCTTGGACAGTAGTCTTCAGTTAAATTTTAATGGAAAATCAATAAATCTTTTATAATTGGAGCAGGTCTTGAAAGTTTTTCAGAGAAGTGAATAGATTTATCTTTATACTGATGGTGTAGGTTACATTTATACTGAGTACTTTGTTTTGACAGGGAAATTTTCAGCTTGTCTATAACCAAATATGTATCAACAGAAATGAAGATAATTCTGAAAGTATTCGCAGGTGTGAATTCAGTACTAGTTCTTGTTAGATTAAGATTTTCTAATTTGTTTCAATTGAATTTTAAGATTTTGTTTTAGTGCAGCTTTTAGATGAATGGGAAAAGATAACTGGTTCGCCCAGGTCGTCGCCATTTGTTGGCAGGCAACAACCCTCTCAATTTTTCTGCTTCATTGAATAAAATTGATCAATTCTCTTCTATAAATTATCATAAAAATTTTAGAGAAGTGCCTTCAAAATCTTTCATTCTGAAGGTACTCTCAATCAGAAGGTATTTCATGATCAAAATAAGTTGAGGGAATAATTTCAATTCAAGCTAGTTATTTTGACAAATTGATTATTCTAGCAGCTGTTAAAATATGATCAATTTTCAGTACTATTTTTTAAATGATTATATTTATGCTTTGCTAATTATTATTTATTGTTGATTAATACTACTTGAATTTGATTATATCATTCCTTATTTCAATTTCTTTTTTTATTTCTTTTGAGATATGGTTTCCTATGACTAAATATATGTTAATATAAATTTGCTTAGGGTTGATTAATTTTGTTTCATAAATCTTTTTAACCCCTTTGTAGATATTCATATTATGTCATATGTAGATCATATTTTAATTTTTGCAAATAAATAAATATAACATTGTAAATATGTTTTAACTTTACATTCGATTTCATTCTAAATATTTATCTTTGTGTTATGAATCATAATGATGAATTGAAATTGGTTGTGGTTTGAAACTTATGATAACCTTTGGTTGGTTGATTTACTTTTTGTTGGCTTGACAATTTAAAATAGTATCTCACATTATATAAACTTGTTATGTCACCTTGTATCAACCTAACTTTAATTCCTGATTGAATTATTATGAATTTTGAAAGATTTGATTTATGTTATCATCGGCCTAGGGTTTGATGATTTCATCGATTTCATAAATTTTCAAACCATAATGTTTCATAATGAAAAATTAGCTATCACCTAGGATAATAATACACCTGGTTTCCACGTATGATGCTCTCTTGTCAAAATCTCGAAATGATCTGTTTGGTACAAAGTATGGATTGATATTCTGATGACATTTGTTCGATGTACATTTTTTAAATTATTATTTTCGGGTGAATGTTGAATATTAATATCACCCTGAGATCAGTTCATAATTATATTTGATTTGATTTTGTACGGGATAGTAACTCTAGGTTGTGTCATCATGTTTCCCTCATAGCTGTATTTTCCTTTGGTGGTTAGAGTATCAGTCCTAAATGTGAAAATCCTCACAGCAAATCTAAGAGATGATGTATACCTCACAACAGAATAATTATGATTAAGCAGGAAAATAGAAGAAGAGTGGTCAATGCAGTATAATGAGCAACAGAATAATAATACAGTAAAACTCGGATAGAAGCAAAAATAATTCACACACACTAGTTAATTAATCACAATATGGACAA
Source organism: Larix kaempferi (assembly GCA_027924585.1). Lineage (NCBI taxonomy): Eukaryota > Viridiplantae > Streptophyta > Pinopsida > Pinales > Pinaceae > Larix > Larix kaempferi. The sequence goes on from BSBM01000097.1 coordinate 1,274,682, forward strand.
ATAAATAGTACAATGCATGAGGATTTGAATGCCTAAGGTGGCAATTCAAATTAGCCTTCATGGAGTGATCAAAGGATCACTGGAGTGTCATCAGAGCACAACTAGTAGTCTATCTCATCATCGGTGGAGTCATCAATGCACAAGTAACTGTCAACTGCCAATCAAACTGAGTCTAACTGAGTGTGGTAGGTGTAACTGAATGTAACTGGCAGATGGAGACACTAACTGAATGAAGGAGGCTCAGTTGAGGGCGTATGAGGAGCTAACTGGAGTCAGAATGGGCAGTCAAGTCTCAGTGGAGGTCCATCGGAGTGATACAGTCATTTGAGAGTCAGTCTAGCCTTAAATCAAGGAAAGAACTGAAGATAACTGAAGTGCAACTTAGTGGTAGGTGAGAGAGGACGAGTGGCTTCCTTAAATCAAGGAGGAAGGGTGCACTAAGATCTAGGAGGGCTAAAACTGATCTGAGAGAAGCTCCTGGGGGCTGGCTAACTGAGGGCTAGGTGCTGGACTGATGACTGGAATGCATGCAAACCCTAAATGATGCATGTAAACCCTAAAATTGCATGCATGACTGAAAATGTAAATGATCAAAATACTGGTGGGACTAGGATGGAGTATAGGAATATCCTAACACTAAACACGGGTCTAGGGTTTCATATGAGCCGAATGGGATTATTCATAATGTCTTCCACTTGGATTCCAATACCATCCATATTCACGTAGCCTTTCATTCCAAACCTTTTTCAGAGTCATCGTGATAAAATGGCTCCTCTATGTCGTTTTGAGGTATCGCGCCCAGAGATGCTTGAACCAGACCCAGGGGTTCCTGCTCTGTTTCGTAAGATAGGTTGGGATTCGTTCTTCAAATCATTTAGTGGCCATCATAGTGAGGTTACCAGGCAATTCGCTTTGAATTTTAGCGAGAACAAGACTCAACTGGGAGGGTTTCCGGTTATTGTCAGTGAGGAAAAAATTGCAGAAGCCACGAGTTTGCCCCAAATTGGAGAGTGATGGTTCAAAGGAGAAAGGGTTAACAAAAATAAATGTGAGTCATTCCTTCTTCCTCTTCCAGCTAATTCCAACTTGGCTGTTGGGGTTTCTGCCAAATATTTGAAACCAGAATGGCGAAATTCATATGAAGTCTTGGTCAGATATGTTTCATGTGATGGTAGACTATCTCATATTCATCATTATCATTTACATTTTCTCTTAGCTTTGAAAGGTCATAAGCTTAATTTACCTTTTTCCTGTTTCGGATTTTACAAAAGATGGCTCGAACTGTACAAACCACCGTAGGTGACATTGATAGGAGCTTATTTCATCACGGATTGATTAAGATTTTTCTCCAACATCAATTATCTCTCGTTGGAAAATATTGGGATGAATTACTAGTCGAAAATAACCTAGGGTTAACTCAATACTGGACAACTCTTCTTCCAAAAACTCGTAAGAAACGTAGGGCTTCTATAAACTCTGAGATTGAGGAGGTTCGTGGGTGTGAAACAGAAGGTGAGAAGTTATCAAAAACACTTTCAACTTTGAAGGAAGATGTTGACCCTGCGAGTACAAATAATCCTAAACACTTGAATGATGGAGCTGATCTCGTTCCAGTTTCCTCTGCTAAGCATCTTCAGGACCCAGTATATATGAATGAGAAGTTAGCGGATATTGTTAAAGCTGCGAAGCACTCAAATCCTGTCACTCCCAATCTTCTAGCTGAACCGAGCACATTTCATAAATCTCTTGATACCTCTATACAAAAGCTCGAACAGTTGGTCGATATCTGTTGTGAGGAAAGGAACTCCAAATAGAAAAATTATTTGTCTTTAGGCACTCGCCGTTTCACCTGTAGCATGGCTTCAATGTCAATACCTGTGACTATGCCACGATAAGAAGAAACCTCGTTTATTGAAATTGCTAGTGAGGAGGAGAATCAGCTTTCTATGAAATTTTCTCCACAAGAACAAGGGATTAACTCTAATGACCCTAAGATACATCCCGGTGAGGAAGGTGAGAAAGGAAGTCATTCGTCCTTTCAGTATATTGGTGTTGAAGATGATAGGGAAACATCTTACTCAGGTGGTTCTTCAGCAAATCCAACTTTGAAGAGTATTTCGAAGACCATGAAATTAAAGCAGCAGGTTGTACAAATGAAAGGAAAACTTGATAAATTTGAATCAGACTCTATAATTTTGAAAGATGAAGTACAGAGTTTGAGATCAGAATTATTAATTTGGCTTAACCGATGGCAACAAGTAAAACTCAAGAAAGCAAATTTCAAAACTGAAAATAAATCTCTGGTAGCCATTAATCAAAAGATGCTTGAGCAGGAAGAGGTTTATAAAAACAAGATTGTCAGGTTGAAATCCAAGCTCTATGAAGCCCGCGGAGCTGTCAAGTTTCAAGTCACTTCCTGAAAATTGTTATTTTGCAATATTTTTTAGCAGGTAATAAAGCAGGAAAATAACCACAGAATCCATGATTCTGTGAGCATTGCTCATTATTTAATTAGATATTGTTACTTCTATTATATTGTTTATTTCATTAATAATGAACTCATACTTGGTCAATCGGTTTTGCAGGTGTCGGAGCTGGAGAGATTTTTTATTAAGATGTTGTTTGTTATATTAAATTTTTGCCACCGAATGTTGAAGCCATTTCGAATTTGGATGATATGAATGCCAGATGTCAAAGTTTGTTCCTGTTCATTTTCCACATGAGCGAGTTTTTATTCAAAGTTAAGAGAATGATGATGATATAATGCCAAGTGCATCGATGAAAAGAAAAATGATTGTAAATAAAGTTACATGTGTTTAATAGATAGTTGTTTCGATGTCTATTTTTAGTTATCAGTTGTATAGCATTTAGGGAAGTAGTTATCAGGTTTTGCTATAAAAACTCTGAAAATCAATGGAATGGGGGATGGGAGTTTGTGCAGAAAAGACTTATACTGAAATTTCAAACTTTTTTCACTGGTGGATATTCGAAAAGAGTTCTCTTTCTTGGATCTTTTAAGAGCATTTCATGAAACTGGTATCTTTGTGATCGTTGTTTTGTTGAAACATATACATATAAATTTGGTAGTTGACTTTCTCGGCTTTAATATATATTGTCATACTTGGTTATGGTTGTGTATAAATCTGTAAAACTTGCTCCGATCACTCATTTCTGCAATATCATATCTTTTATTTATTTAAGGTTTTGCTTGGTAAATAAATGAGACTGATATTATCATTTCTTAATTAATTAATTAAAATATTTTGTACTGTGACAGATATGTTAATACATAATTGGTTAATTATCTATATATTCAAATATTGAAGTGTGAAAGTTTAATTATCTTTTGATAAACTATGGAAGAAGAATAGTGAAACTATTTTATTATTTCATCATTCTTTTCTCATAAATATTTTAAAGTCTCAAGTGTTACAATTTCTATTCAGTTGAGTTATCTCATTGATTTAGAATTGTTTCTTTTTAGACTTATTTATCATCAACAGGTAGTTAAATTTAGTTTATTAAACTCGCTCTCAGCTGAGATAGGATAGAATATTTGATTAATTTAGTTTAAATTTTCAGATTTAATTTTAACAGTTGTTAGATTAGTTATATTTAGATTTAGTTAGTTTAATTTCTGAAATAGTCATTTAGATAAGATCAGAAAACAAAACTAAAAACAGGAGACTTTCATTAAGAAAGCACAGTAGGTTAATTTCGATTTAGAAACTGACTTTAGAATACATTTTAAAACAGTAGATTAACTTAGGTTACATTTTTGCTGAATTTTGCAATCTCCTTAAGAGGATAAATTCAGCTGGTAGTAGGACCATAACCTACGAGGTATTGCTATCCCAAACACACTGAGAGTTGTTCTAAGTGGCTTGTGTGGGATTTGTCTCCTTAAGTTGGCCAGGTCAAAAAATTAGGCCAACAAGCCGAAAGGTTCATCCATGAGTTGATTTGGCAAGCCACTCGACAGGGTGTTGCCACAAAGGTGACAGGAGGTAGACGGAGGAAGAACACTTGGTAGGAAGGTTCATTGAAGAAGCTTGGAAAGCATAGACAATCCCACTAAAGCTCATTTCATTTGAAGCAAAGGTTTCCAAGAGGTTCCTTGGTATTCAAAGAGCGAGGAAGCAACAACATCGCATAGGTTTAGTAGCAACGAAGTCACACGGAGCAAAACTAGGAAGATGGGACATCCACAAGTAGCTTGGAAAACTACCATAGGGTGTCGTGAAGAAAACGTTCCGCAAATGAAGGCAGTAGCGCAGCAAGACCAAAGGTTCGTTGGATAAGCTTGGTGAGAAGCACATTAAGTGTTGAAGCTTGTGGAAGCCATCTTGTTGTAGAGTTGGATGAAGCAGGTGTCAAGGGCACGCATCAAGCCATAAATTCATAAGGCAAGAGATGGTTCCACTTGCGGAAGCACGTGCTTAGAGTAGATCCAAGAGAAAACAGATATGGTTGGAACAAGTTTTTCGGATGCGTTGGTAGAAACGACGAAGTGTTTGCAAGAGATGGATGACCTATTGCATAAAGTATTCCAGGAGCATGTTAAAGGTGAATTGAAGCGAGGCGCATAATCCACCCGTGGTTTGACAAACCAAGAGGTTGCAGAGGCACTTTGCACCAAGTCTGGAAGAGCGCCAAGGCTAGTTGCAACGAAGGTTTGTGAAGCAAAAAGTTATTATGGGGGGTGGAAACAACGAGCATGTATTTCTTGAGAGAAATCAAGACATGGGATATGGACATGACGAGGCGAAATTTAGTTCAAACATCCGCGGCTACATTCGGAAAGGATGAAACCACATGGGATCTTATGGAAGAATGAATTCAAGTCAAAAAATCGGCACAAGTGTTAGGTGAGGAACAAGAAACCATCAACTCAGATAGGCAATTTTTTAACCTAGAAGAACGAATGGTGTGGATAGCTCAGAAGTTGGTAAGAACAAAGGGTTTATCAAGTTCGGTTGCAGATTCAATCAAGAACTTGGTCATTGCGGAAGGAATAATATGGAAGCTTAATCAGAAGCTTGGCGACCAAAACAACCAAGGTAGGCTAAGTCTTGGAGAAGAGAAGAACAACAAATGGGATGCTCAACAGAAGGTTCGGGTGGCAGGAATTCAAGTCAAAGTGGCCAAGAATGTCAAGGTGAAAGGTGCACCTTCAACAGCAGCAACGAAATATTGTGGTGAACATGCTATCAAGGGAGTTATGAGACTTAGCCCGTAGACCAAAACGAATTTGGAAGACCGACTGAAGTCTGTGATTTACAAAGTCGTGGAGTGAAGACCAAGGGAGTTGGTTGCGAATCTATGTAAGCTTGCAACAATTCCTCAAGGAAACGAGTCATGGAAGGAAACGCGACATGGAGAAGAGAGCTTGTCGAACCAAGGAAAGGATTGCGGCAAGACTCAACAACTTTTTGTTCGAGAGTTGGACGAAAAAGCTTCGTTGGAATCACAAGCAACAATCGAGAAAGAGATGAGGCTTACGATTGGAAAAGTTGGACGTAAAGGTAGGAAATGTCACTTCACTTTTAATCCAGGATGAGGGATGAGCAGGTTGTCTCACTTCCTGTGGCAAAGGCGGTGAGGCCAAAGGCACCTCACGGAAGGTTTCCTTAGACAGATTTAGCCAAAACAATGCAGAAGCACACAACGGAGATAGGGGCATTACAACGAATTTTCTAAGTAAACAAACAGTTCAAAACATGGTAGTTTTTCCAAAATTTGGCAGGTTGTGGAGTACACCAAAACGTAGAAGGAAACACAGTTCAAGCACAACGAAGTTCGTTCCTTCGAGTTGGGCGAACAATTGGATTAGCTACCAAACTAGTCCATCTTTAGGGGCATGCAACATATGGAGGTTTTGAAGGATTGAATAAGTACTGATGCAGTATTAGGTGGCAGACACAACAGTTGAACCAGGAAGGAATCTTAGAGAGTATCAGTTGCGACAGTTGGTTGCAGATCGTCCAAAATGCACGTAGTAGTGATGGTCATAGGCAGCAGTTGCAACGTGTTTCTGAGTAGCGAGATTGTTTGGAGACGTTACTAGGACGAAAACAAGCTTAAGTAGGGGAGGTTGTCATGACCATAAGCTAAACGCACCTCTTCACACCCAAAGGATCCAAGCATTCCTGCCTAAGAGGATGGATTGGGCGCCCAGGTGGGAAAACAAACGTTCAGTTGAAAACACATTGGCTTGGCAACGAGGAGCCTTTCCCAATTGAACAGAATGAAGATGGGGTGCGTGGACTAGGAAAGGATGCGCTCCCACAAACGAAGCCCACACTCAACCAAGTGGAGCTTGGAAATACCACGAGTGTGGAACTTCGGCAGGAACGTTGTAGTTGGAAAGAGGAAGCGCAACAAAGGGCTTGCATGCCCAAGGAGTAAATAGGATGCAACACGAGTTGGAAGATTGGATGTTTTGCAACCAAACACCCGTGTGCTCCATAGAATGCGCACCCAACACCAAGGCGGTTGCAAGGTAACACGCGCCTAAGTGCACGCACTAGGTGGATGGTGGGAAGACAGATCGAGCGTCCACGGGATGTGCGCCCAATTCCCAGACCAATGACCGAACGATAGACCAGTGAGCGCGCGACCAAGTGGACCAAAGTGTGAAACCGCACATTGAAGAGTTCAACGTCTAGGACCAAATGCTCACACGGCGCGATGGAGGAACGCCCAGATGGACCAAACGGACGACGCGCCCAAAGCAGGTTGGACCATCAACAAAACAGACAAAGCGTGAATGGGGGAAACGCTTAGCTTGAGCCGACGCTTAGCGTGGACGCTAAGAAAGGGTGCACCCAACTTGGGGTCGCACCCACCCATATGCCAAGTCTATATAAGACGGAGGAAAATGCTGAAGGAAGGAGATTGGAAGTGAACAAGTGAAAGTAGCTATCGAATTAGGGAGGCTCTCCAAGTTCAGTAGGCCGCAGAAGCACTTCGCTCAATTGACTCAAAATGCAATAGGGCTGCAGAGAGAGTGCAGGTTCGAAATAAATGTGCACGCTTGTTGGGTCAACACAGTGACAGTTTCAGCAGCAACATCCAGTGGTTGCAGATAGTCGAAAGTCACAGAGTTGGACGCCCGTGGAGGGGTCAACTCATTTCTTCCTTGTAATCGTTGTAATTTTGGTATGTTTGCTACTTGGGCTTCCACTAGGAGCTCTTCCAGGTTCATAAACTCCATTATTCTAAATCGGTTCTAGTGTATGAAATATTCACGGGGGTTAGCTAGTTTGGCGCTCCACGCAAACTTGTCTCATGTTTACTTGCATTTCTATGGATGAATGTTTATTTACTTGATGCAACAATTAAACAAAAATTTCTAAGTAGGAATAATATGTTAAGTAAACTAGTTGAAGAGATAAGTGTTTGTTAAATTTCTGCATGGTTGGTTAGGCGTAGTCCGTTGGAGTGCGCCCGAGTTGTCCAAGCCCTCGGGAAGCTTCCAGGAAGTGTCGCACGTCCCGACAACCCATCAAAAAGATAGGGTGCATGTCGTGGCTGTGACATATATGTATTTGACTCGGAGGATTTGTCTTCACATGGGGTGATCTTCCTGATATGAGAGTCTTCCGTCCTTGCATGGAGCTATTTGATAATTTATGAAGGAGCAATATTTGATATTTGAAGTCAAGTTTTTAATTATATATTTTGTTTAGTAGCAATTAGGTTTTAACTATAAATTTGCTTCGATTCTAGGTTTTATTTTTACATCCAAGGGACAAATACCATATAGACACAATGGAGATGGATGCAAGTCATGGTCATCCTCATTCATCATAGAGAAGGTCTATGCATTCTCCTGAAAGGGTGGTCTCAATTGCTAACAGAGAGCATTCAATCTCTCGAGTAGTGGAAGATGAAGGTTAAGTTTTCTTTAGAAACACCTGATCTCGAGATCGCTTCCCATTGGATTTTTTGTCATTGGATTTCAAATATCTTATTAGATCTCAAAGGAAAGTTACATACTCTTTAAATGCAATTTTTGATGTAGTTGCAGGCTTGGAACCCATATCATAGGAAGAGTCACTCCCCCCCTTCCCTCTAGTAATTGCTTGGATTTTGAAGTTGTTAATATGGATTTGGTGGTCAATATTTATGTAGATATAGAGTCGTAGATGACTAAAGCAACCTAGAAAACCCTAATCGATGGAGATTCCAAGGAACAAGTGGTAGTACTGAACAATTCAATGCTGATGTTTGCGAATGTGGGTGTAATGGATTATACTGAATCCCCTTTTGAAAGAATTCATGTTAATGGGAATCCTTTAATAAGGAATAATGGAGATGCTATAGAGAATCCTCCCTCTCCTTCTCAATAAACCTTGAGTTTATAAAAAGTGAGTCTCAGCGATAGGCTTGTGATGACCTCAAAGAAGACAACTTTAATTTTTTTTGGCTAGCAATGAAGATTATTTTGAAGGGAAAAAGGAATCTTGATCATAGAGGAGTGATCATGTACTTTCTTTGTCAAATTCCAGATGGAACTATATTTAATAAATGTTGCTTATTGAATTTGGAAGTAAAAGTGTTAGAATATTAAGACACCTAGGAGTGAGTTAAGGTCAACTTGTTGTAATGTATCTTTAGGTAAAGTGTGTTTCTTTAGTGTGCATTAGCATGCATTTGTACATATGCAATCCAACGATAACGATATGTTCTAGACATAGAGTGATACGATGGTTCATTCTCGCCTCGATCTTAACGACCATAGATCCATGCCTTAACACCTAATTGATCCATTATCTCTATTTAAAGAGCATGGAGGGCCATTTGATAGTTGATCGTGTTAGGCTACAAACCCTAGGAAGGCAATTAAATGCTAGAATAAACAAGAAGATATGTGTGAATGCAACATAAAGAATTATAAAATTGGAGGACATATGTGAAACGGTCACTAGTAACATGCCATCACTCATTCTCTCGCCTATAGTCTTCCCCTTCTCAAAAATGTCCTCATTCTTTGATATCGACACATAATCGAATCTCTCCGCATATGCCTAGATGCCGTGTAAAATCTCACCCACGGTACTCACAAGTTTCGAGTTACTAAATTCCTTTTTGAATTTCGCTACATATGTCGGATTCGATAGGGTTTTGACTATGCATTGCATCGTGTACTTAAGTAAATTATGCTAGTGGCTTGACTCGACTCTTCTGTTTATCTATATCTAAAAGAGAGCTACATGCAACTTCACCACGTCAGGGGTGATCTTCCATGTAGAAATGGAACCAATCTTCCACAAGTAACTACAACATGCTTAATATGCAGAGAAGGGAGACACCTCGGATATGGGAAGGAACAAAAAATCCTGAGCAAAATGATGGGAGAGTAGTGCTAGATAAAAAAACACCCTCACAATGGAAAGAAAATGGCCTCATGCAGAGAGGAAAACTGCCTAGTACATAGAGAGAAGACTTGACGAGAATGCAGGTCTGTCATACTAACGGGACATACTAAGGAGACCCTACTTTGATACCACTATTAGGCTACCAACAATAGGGCAGACAATTAATTGCTAGACAAAACAAGAATATAGGCATGAATGTACTCATTCTCATTAATCAAATATATAATTTATACAATGAGATGATACTTGAAACAATCAGATGACCCTTGGTTTCATATTCCAAGGCATCTCTTGGAATCCTCATGAACTTTCCTATTTACCTATGAGATAAGTGTTTGTTAAATTTCCACATGGGTTGTTAGGTGTAGTCTGATGGAGTGTGCCCGAGTTGGCCAAGCCCTCGAGAAGCTTACAGGCGGTGTTGCACGTCCCAACGGACCATAAAAAATATAGGGTGTGTGTCGTGGCTGCGATAGGTGGTATTTGAGGAAATATGTTGCGACAGTGAGGAGCTAACAAATGCTCTTCACCACTGTTCTTGTGAACAGGTGGTATCAGAGCAAATATGTTGCAACGACGAGGAGCTAACAGATGCTCTTCACCACTGTTCTTGCGAACAGGTGGTATTAGAGCACTTTTTTTGCAGTTGAGGAGTTCGAGGATCTCTTCACAAATAGGTGGTATCTCGTTTGGTTTCTAAAATTCTTAAGGGTCACCGCAGAACAGGAGCACCGCAAACCCGCAGTAACGCAGATCCGCAGAGTTGTCGGAGCGTAGTTCGCTAAGGGTTGCAGACATGGGGAAGAAGTGCACCAAGAGATCGAGTGAGTAGAGATTGGCCGCCAAGAAAATATAGGGCACTTGGAAGCCCTTGGGTGATGTTAGCTGGGAATCACTTGGAAAACCAAACTTCATAAGAGTGGGCCACAGAACTGCAGAACAACAGTTCTTCAGAACGCAAAGCCACAAATGCAGAGGATTTGCACAAAGTTCGGTTTGGATCAACTTTTGGTTGAAGGATTTGTGTGAGACTCCACATTGGTGTTGCCTTGGCTGGGGGCATCACCTCTCCTTTCTGCAGCTAGTAATTCAGACGGAATCAAGGTCAATCTGAAAGGTTCATGCACGAGTTGATTTGGCTAGCCACTCGATAGGGTGCCACGAAGGTGATAGGAGGTAGATGGAGGCAGAACGCTTGAAAGGAAGGTGGGTTGAAGAAGCTTGGACAAGCCCGATGTTGGGTTCCAGAAATGACCCTTTTTGCTCACTTCCATTGTGATCCTTTTTCTCTGTTTCTCCTTATTATTATAACCAGGTTGTTATATTTCCTAAGGAAAAGCATGAACTTGAGCAGGTATAATTTATTGTTACTTTGTTATATTAATGCCTAAATTTTGCCTGTGTTTATGGATTTTGTCTCCTAATTAAGTTGACTTGTGATGGATTGATGAAAGTAATTGAGACTATAGGGAATTCGGGTGTATCAGCCTGCTGATACACGTGGATGAAGAACTACTTGGCAAGCAGTTACACCTTTTCATGGCTTCGGTTTAGATCATTGCGAGGTAGTCTATGTTATCCAATGTTTAAAAAGTCGGCATCGGCAAAAAGTTGACAAGGGTCCCGAAAACAATTTCTCGGCAACATCGACGAAAAAATCGGGAATAATAAAAAAAAGTCGGCAAACATTAAAAAATACAAAATACATTCATTTTTTTCAGAATTTTAAACATATAAAGCAACAATAACATCAGATAAACATATTGGAACATAAATATGTAGAAAGCACTGATATATATCATCATCATGTAGTCATGTCAAATATAAAATGATACATCAAAGTCGATACTGAATCCTGAAAGTCTGAAACACCATAGTTGTCCAATCAAGGACTCAAAAGTAGATAACCAATACAAAATGACATCACATATATAAATGTATCTCAGTAAAACTAGTATCTATCTATCTAATATCAATTCCCTCTTCCCCTTTTATGGGAAAAGGTCATGGGTCGTTTGTCAAGCCTTCCCCTAGCACTAGAAGTAGCAACAGGAGACCCTACCCCTGCATCTAACATCAGACGATGAGTAACGGATGGAGAACTAGCTATATCAATCGGTGTAGAAGGTGGTGGCGATGCTAGCACATCACCCTCCGTAGTGGCTCTGACCTCCTCCTCCTCTTCCCACCTCCTCCTCCTCCTCTTCCACCTCCTCCTCCTCCTCCTCAGCCTCCTCCTCCGCCTGCCCTTCCTCTGCCTCTAGCCATGTAGGTTCCTCCTCCATGATAGGAGTCTCAATCTCCACTCTCCACTCAGACAATATATAAATATTGTCTAAGGCGATGGCATCAGCATCTGGTACTTTCTCTATCTGTCTCATCCATAAGCGGAGATTGTAATGGACATAGACAAAGTCATTGAAACGTGTGAACTTCAACCTGTAAGAGGAAAATAATTTTATTGCATGAGTCTAGAGGTTCAAGTTTCAAAATTTAATGAAATATAATTATAATATGTGAGGATGATAGATTCACTAATTATATTAAATGAAATTGATTTGTTGAAAATTTAAAGGCTAACCTTATGCGTCTCTTTGTGTGTACTTTTTCAAACACACTCCAATTCCACTCACATCCTGAAGTGGTACATGTTTGGTTAAGAATCCTGATGGCAAATTTCCCTAAATTTGGTGTCCTTACACCATAGGTTCGCCACCAAGTATATACAACAAATAAGAAAGAAAGAGAACTAAATTACACTGCATTGCATTGGAAAACTGAAATAGGAAATAAATAAATCATAATTCAAAATTTCAAATTTCAACTTTCAAATAAAAGTTAAACACTTAAATAACTTACCTGGCATGAAATTGGTCCTATCACGAATAGCATCAACAAAGCTAAATACTCCAGTACCATCCTGATACACCTCTATCTCGCGATTGATTGCATTGCGAGTCTCATAATCAAGTACCATCCTCTGAGTACAAGTGAGGAGCCCCTCCAACACCTCGCCATCAAAATCAAATTTGCTTTTGTAGGGAAAATGCAAGGTTGAGGAAGAGTGTTGCCGCGTGTATGGGTCTATGAAGCATCCCGGTCCATCGAATATCAATCAACTCCCATAACAACATGTGCCTATTGTGCCCTGGGGTACCCTTTCCCACCTAATAATTCTGGATGGTCTCTTTGGCCCTATCCATGGCCTCATACAAATAGCCCATTGCGGGCTTATCACCATCAACAAGTCTCAGAACCCTTACCAAAGGTTCACTCACCGAGCACACTTCCCCCACTCCTTCCCAGAAGGAGTCAGTGTACACCAACTTGGCAATGGTTCTCCATCCTCTCTCCTTCTGTAAGCACAATCACGCCACTCATCACAAACAAACATTTGCTTCAACTCAAACTGACATTGCAGCAAGGACTGAAGAGTAATGAAGGTGGTGAAAAGCGCGTGATTTCGGGATGCTTCAACTCCCTGTTTTTGGTGTGCCTCCTCATGAGGTTGAGAACAAAAGTATGGTTGTAAATGAACTTGGGGATTCTCTTATCTTGATAAATCACCACCTTGATAAAGGGAATTTTCCCCATATCCTCCAGCATCAAATCAATACAATGAGCAGCAAATGGAGTCCAAAACAAAGTGGGGTGCCTCTCCGTAAGTATCCTGCCAGCAGCCACATAATTAGCTGCATTATCTGTAATAACTTGCACAACACTGTGCACCCCAATATCCTGTAGGAACCCATCTAACAACTCAAATAAGAGCGCTGCATCTTTTACATATGCCAATGCATCAACTGATTTCACAAACAAGGTACCTCTAGGACAATGTACCAAAAAGTTGATAAGGGATCTACCCTTACCATCTAACCAACCATCTGACATGAATGTGCATCCAGTGCTCTCCCATGACTGCTTGAGCTCCTCCAACCTAGCACCGATGTCCTTCTTTTCTGCTTGAAGGATTGGACCCCACAACTCCTCAAAGGTGGCACTTTTATACCCCGAGCCAAATGCTGCAATGGCATCACACATCGGCTTCCAAAATGGATTTTTTTTACGATTCTGAGAGGTATGTGACTCCAGTAAAGACACCTCCCCATCACCCTGTCCACTTCTACCTTGTCATTTTTCTTTATCAATGCCTTGATAGAAGGTTGTGATCCACCTCCTGTTCGTGGACCAAAATAGTATGAGCCCCCCCCCCCCCCCCCCCCCCCCCCCCCCGTGGCTGTGGAACCCCTCGCACTACCCTCACCGAGAGTGGCAAATCCTGTTGCCCCCACACTTCTTTCTAGGCCAAAAGCTGCAATCTCAGCTCTGTTTGCAGTGATCTCATCCTTCTTTTTATTCTTTTCATGGATTGCGTCATGGGCAGATCTCATGATCTCTAGGGTCACTGCAGTACAAAGGCCAACATCATGCCCAGGGAGTTTAGCTAGGTGGTATTTCAACCTATTAACCCCTCCCGACATTTGATTCCCACACAATTTGCAACTCAAATTTTGCCTGTTTATTCCATCCTCAGGCTCACCATACTGCCAAAACGGGTCCAATGGCTTTGGCATCTTGGAAAATGGAATGGCAGCCTCAAAATGCAAACCTAGGGCACAAAAATGCAAAAACAATAAATTAAACCCCATTTGAAAAAATTGCAACAATTTGGCTTAAAAAATCAGACCTCTAAATTTATATTTTTGGCCATGAAAAATGATAACAAGAGGGTGGCTAAAGATCTAAGAAAGAAAGCATGCTATTCCATTCTAAAACCCCCTTACATTTTGACTCTTTTTTATATTTATGGACATGGAAATCATTGGAAAAATGGCAACAAAAAAAAAAGAATATAGGGAAGCAAACATGCAAAAAAATCATAAAAAAATACAAGAAAATGAATCACTACATACCTGTGAGACGAATTGGTTGATTGGCAAAGTTTTGACTCTTGAAGTTGAACCCTTTCTCCACAAAAATTCACAATGGTGAGCTTAGATGTTGTTTGGAGTCTTGGATGCCTCCAAAGTGGTTGATGGTGCCCTCTTACCCTTCACACTCCTTCTCCAACAGCCAAATGAAACAAATGAGAAAAAAAAATGACTTTTGACTCTTTAAACCGCGGACTTGACGGCCTGGGTGATTTTTTCCATCGACCAACGGGTTTTTCGAAAAAATCGTCATTTTTTGGAAAAAGTCGGAAATCACCGATTTTTTTAAAAATCGCGCTTTTTATGAGCCAACAGGGGGTAAACCTCGCGACTTTTTCAAAAAGTCACGATTTTTCGGTATTTTTGCAAGACTGATGTTATCCTCCCACGCGGCCAGCTGAAAATCACTTGGCATTGCATCAATTCGAGTTGTGAGAGCATGGATGTTTATGAAACATATTTTATCTCAATGTAATAATGAATGTAACTGTTTCTATTCTGGGGTATTGACTCAACAGCCTGACTACCTAAATTATAAGGATCTGATTTTCCTTGTTGTAGTATTAAAAGGAGGATGGGATGGTTAAAAGAGGTTAGGCTTATTTTAAAGAGAACTTGTAACGGGAGTGGAAGAACTTTGTATTTTAACTTCAACCTATTAATGAAATCGGCGGCATTTCCCTGATTTATTGTGTACTGATTTTTGGTAGCGTTTAGAGGCATCTCTGTTAGAAGGAAAGGGCCCACCTTCTCTTAGAGTTGCCTAGTTAGTTAGTTGCTTATTTCTTTTATTTTTTTTATTGTGGAAGTGCAATTAGTTTTCCCTTTGGTTTAATGAAACAATGTGAGCATTAAGCGTAGGATTTTCCATTTATAGCTTTTCTTGGTTTGATGAAACAGACGACTGAATAATGCATAGTTTCTCTTTGCAAGTGTATTATTGAGTATTGTTGTTACACTTGTGCTCTACAGCTGCATTTTACCATTATGTATTTCCTTTCATGAATTGTTGAAACTGTTAGATGGCATATGGATTTATAGAACAGGAGGATTGAGTTCCTTTATGGCTGATTATTGAAATTGTGGATTGGATCCCTTTTTATGATGATGATTTAGGATTTAACTTCTTGCAAAAGCAATTTAGCTATTTTATTCTTGAAGCAGACATTTCCATAATTGATACAGTAGAAGGATTGTGAACTCTATTAACCTTTGGAAATTGAATTAGTATTTGAAGTTGGATTGAGCAGTGACCAAAGCATATACTTAGTAATTAGGTAGATTGGGTGACTTCTAGTTGATTGATCAGTTACTGAATGTTTATGCATATATTTTGCTTGATTACATTTGAAATAACCAGACTTCCCTGGGTTGAAAATTTATATTGAGCACTTTGTTTATTAATTAATATGCAATTATAGTGACCAACATTTTGGCGTTGTTTCCGGGGAAGGTAATTGGTAAACATAGAGTGTAGTTGATTAATTTGTTTCTTAGCTATCTTGATTTTTGAGGTTGCAGGGACGATAAGACGCAGTGAAGAGCTACGCATCCTTCGGCAAACTGAATGGGTTCTTGCCGCAAAAACAAGGTATGATTATTTAAGCTTGCATGAATACAAAAGAAAAGAACGTGAAACCCCCAAAAGCACTAACTTTGCAGGTGGAAGAGGTCGTGGCAGTAATCTCGGTTTAGGAAGGGCAACATTTGTTGATGAGTTGATTTCCAGAGCTGACTCCTCTACTGGAACTCTATTTCAATGAACATATTGAAGAAGAGGAAGATCTATTCTCCCCAAGATTGAATCATCAATATCAACCGTGGAAATGTTAACGAAAGTTTCAAATCCCAATTCTGATAAGCGACCTCCAGAAGATAAGGGAATTGTTGTGGGTACAAGAAATCCAGAGGATATTTATCGAATTAACGGGCATGAAGTAACTAAGAAGGAGTGGATGGATTATCGACAGAAATTGGAGGAAGAAAGGAGAGAAGGGAAGAAGAGTGAGGGAGATATGAATAACGAAGAAAACAGAGAACGGCGGGGGCACCTTGATGATCATGAAGAAGAGATGGGGGATAATGGTAATAATCAGCATGGCGAGACAGTTGCTACACTTGAATTCCCCATTTGACATACACTTGGGGTGGATCCCATGAAGAACATTTCACCCTCGGTATTGCCAAATTTTTATGGTAAGTATACTGAAGATCCAGATGAGTTTCTCTTTGAATTTGACATTCTCTGTCGAAGTTATGATTATACCACCAATGAACAAAATTTAAAGTTGTTTCCTGCTACTTTAAAGGGAAATTTCCTACGTTGGTTTATGAGTTTGGGGGGTGAGATTGTTACAGCATGGGATCAAATGAAACAAGTATTCCTTGCTAAATATCGGGATTATTGCAGAACCAAGGATAGGAGGGAAGAATTGTTCAAAATGGTTCAAAATGGTTCAAAAAGAGGATGAAAGTTTGGAATATTTTGCAGGAAGAATTTTATATAATTCACAAAGATATGGTCATGTTGATATTGGAAAGGATGTTCTTAAAATCATCTTATTGCGAGGAATTAGAGAAGACTGTCTGGATATGCTTAATTTGTTGCGAAGGAGGGATATCTCAAGGGAATCTTTTGATCATATTTTGGATATGTGTCGAAGATACTCTAGAGGGTCTTCTAGAACCAACACAAGAGACCGATATGTCCTTACAAGGGCACAAAAGTCAGCCAGTGGTGGAGCTACACGAGCAGAAATAGGTAATCTTCTCGAAAAATTTAAAACTGATATGATGCGTTCTATTTCCTCACAATTGGATGTTTTGAAAGAAAAGTAGAGACAGGCCAAGGCATATTTGGCATTGGACATATTTGGCATTGAGAGAATCCCCCCTTGACAAGGTCGAGGTATGTGGTCTATGTTATTTGGATCACAATACTTAGGATTGCCCCTCACTTCCAAAAGTTAAAGAAGTCCTTCAGGCATCAAGTGTGGATGTGGAACAAGCGTACTTCATTTCACAAAAGAAGCCTTGGCAACCTCGTGCTCCAGGTATGAATCCATACCCTACCACATATTTTAATTCTTGGAATAATATGAAAAAACAATTTCCTCCACAATATTCTTGTCTGAATACTCAATGGAACCCATCTACTCAACCTACAATGCAATATCCTACTCCATGGATTTCATGGGAACCTCAACCAAATCAACAAACCCCTTGGCCTCCAGGTTGGAGAAGTCCTTATCCAGGGAATCAATTTCCTCACCCATAGTTGCAACTCCCTACTAATGTTGCACCAATTAATGCACCACTACAACCTCAGCTGCCTGCTCAACCTAATCCTAACCCCAACAATAAGGCAGTGCAACAATTTGAAACATCAAACATGCCAACTTACTCTATCACTCCTATTCCATGTAATGAATTACATCTACGATTTGGGAGGGTGGTAGAACCTATTGTCATTGAGGATGTTCCATCCCCCGTGACTAAAGAAAGAATGAATAAAAAGTTTGAGAGCCCAATCGGTACAACAATACCCATTATTGAGGATGTTGAAACACTTGCTGAAACACCTTCTAAAACACGCATTAAAAACCCCCCTGTACAAATTCCAAGAAATCCACCATACCCTAAGCGATTAGTTTTACAGAAAGCAGTGGAGCAACCATGTTTCAAACTTCTAGGGGAATTGAAAAATATTTATGTTAAAATATCATTATTGCAAGCCCTACATGATGTACTCATCTATGCTAAAACTGTTAGAGATCTGTGTGTGAAGAAACCAGGTAGGAAGCCTAAGGATCCTCTTACAGTTCACGTGGTTGGGAAATTGTCTGAAATAATCATGGGATAGGTTCCTTTGGCTAAATATGATGATCCAGGAAATCCCACTGTTACAGTGCATATCAGGTGTACTAAGATCCCCAATGTTTTATTTTATTTGGGGGCAACAATAAATGTGATGACTATCGAAACTATAAAGAAATTGCGGCTCACTAATCTCAGACCAACCCCCATGGTATTAGAATTGGCTAATAGATCCATGATTAGACCTGAGGGGATTTTGGATGACTTGGTAGTCTCTGTTGATTCATGGGAATACCCTGCAAACTTTCTTGTTCTACAGCCTAAATCTCAGTTGGTGGGACATCCACTAATTCTAGGAAGACCTTGGTTGGCTACAGCAGATGCATACATCAGTTGTAGATCAAGATCTATGACAATATCTGATGGAACCAATACCAAAAGCTTGACCCTATATCCTCCATCTAAACCAAGTTTAGATGTTGAAATTCCATTGTGGGTAGATCTGGAAGAAGGAGAAAGCACTCAGCCCCTTCTTACTATAGGGAGGGACTTGAATTTTAAAAATGAAACTGAGGATGACACCATTGGAAGTTTCATTAGTGAACCAACAATGGTTACCAAACAGGCATATCAGATCCTGGATAGTGCCATGAGTGAATTTGATCAGGAAGAATTTACTAAGGATGCCTTGGCTAAAAAATTTAACGCTGAAACTGTTCCCGTAATTGAGAATTCGAAGAGTGTTTCAATCGAGATTGATCCTGGAAGAACCTTGAATGTTAGTCCCAATATAGCACCTGACGAGTTGGAATGTTTGACTACACTGCCGAAACAATACAAGGGAGACTTTGCGTGGGAATACACGGACATGAGAGGTATTCCCTCTGAGTTGTGTACTCACCACATTTACATTAAAAGTAATTTTCAGCCCATATGTCAACCCCAGCGCAGAATGAATCCAAATTTGAGAGACATTGCGAAAGAGGAAATTCAGAAACTTTTAAAGGCAGGATTTATTTATCCCATTTTAGACAGTGAATGGGTTTCTCCTTTTGTAATTGTGCCTAATAAAAATGGTAAATGGTGCATCTATGTGGATTACCGAGAACTGAATAAAGATACACAAAAATACCATTTTCCTTTTCCATTTATTGACTAGGTTCTGGATACCCTGTCTGGGAAGAAATCCTTTTCTTTTCTAGATGGCTTTAGTGGGTATAATGAGATTCAGATTGTCCTTGAAGACCAAGACAAAACCACCTTCACATGTCCTTGGGGTACCTTTGCGTATAGGGTGCTCCCTTTTGGATTATGCAATACACCGGCTACATTTCAACAAGCTATGATTGGAATTTTTCTGAGATGGTTAATGACTGTATGGAAATTTTCATGGATGATTTTACCCCTTATGGTAGTAGCTTTGATAAGGCTTTGGAAAATCTAGAAAAAGTATTAAAACGTTGTGAACAGACTCACTTGTCCCTCGGCACTGAAAAATTTCATATGATGATGAGTGAAGGTATAGTCCTCGGACATTCTATATCTACTGCAGGAATACAAGTGGACCCTGCCAAAATAAAGGTAAGTTTGAACATCCCCATTCTTGGAACACAGAGGGAGGTATGTAGTTTTCTTGGGCATGTTGGTTACTATAGACGTTTTATTGAAAATTTCTCTAAGCTAGCATCTCCTCTATTTACCTTACTAATGAAATATGCACAATTCAATTGGACAGATGCATGCCATACATCATTTGCAAAACTAAAGAAAAGATTATCTACAACACCTATTCTGTGTGGGCCTAATTGGGCCTTACCTTTCCATATTTCCTCTAATGCCTCGGATACTGCTATTGGGGTTGTTCTCGGACAAAAGGAGGGTCATAATCCGTATGCTATTTACTATATCAGTAGGAATATGGCTCCTACTGAACTCAACTACGCAGTAACTAAGAAAGAATTCCTTGTTGTCATCTACGCCATCAACAAGTTCAGACATTATATTACCGGCTACCCTACCTTTGTGCATTCTGACCACTCGGCCATTATATATTTAAGGAATAAACCTATTACTAATGCTCGAGTGACTAGGTGGTTGTGGTTATTACAAGAGTTTGACATCACTATTGTTGATATACCAGGAAAAGAGAATGTTGTTGTTGATTTTCTTTCTCGACTAACCAATAATGTTGATAATTTACCAATTGAGGATTATTTTCCTGATGAACATTTATTTGCAGTATTAGTTCACTCACTATGGTATGCAAACATTGCTAATTACCTTGTTGTAGGGAAGCTTCCATTGCATATGTCAAAAAGGGAAAGAAGAAGGATTGTACAGCAGAGTGCTAAGTATTGTTGGATAGACGGATACCTCTTTTACACAGGGCTAGATTTGGAAATTAGGCGATGTGTAAGGGAAGATGAAATCCACAGTATCCTAAAGGATTTTCATGACGAGCCTTGTGGGGGGCATTTTGATGATAAAAGGACTGGACACAAGGTGTTAAGAATGGGCTACTTTTGGCCAACCCTGTTTCAGGATGCAAAGAAGTATGTGCAAGCCTGTGATAGCTGTTAGAGGATGGGTAAGCCTAATAGGTTGGATGAAATGCCACTACAACCACAATTGGTGGTTGAACCTTTCGATAGGTGGGCCCTGGATTTTGTAAGACCCATCAACCCTCCTTCAATACAAAAAATTTATATCCTAGTTTGCACATATTATATGACTAAATGGGTGGAGGACACAGCCCTAGTGAGAGCTATTGATCAAGTTGTTGTATATTTCTTGTTTGAATAAACATTCACTCGCTTTGGGGTGCCTAAGGAGATAGTCACAGATGGGGGACCACATTTTTTATCTCATAAAATTGAAGCCCTCTTTCAGAAATACCATATCTAACATCAAATAAATTCACCTCATCATCCACGGACTAATGGTCAAGTGGAAAGTACAAATGAAGTTATTGAAGCTATTCTCACAAAGATTGTGAAGAGTCATCATAGAGATTGGGCTGAAATATTTCCTGAAGCATTATGGGCATATCGAACTACATGGCGTAACACCATAAGGTTCTCTCCTTATGAATTGGTATACGAGAAAAATGTTGTCTTCCCCGTTGAATTTGAGATTAAAACTTTGAGGACCACTTTAGAAGCAAGCTTGTACTTGACAGAAGCCCAAAAGGATCAGATGAATCAATTAAACGAGCTTGATGAGAAGCGTGCAGTTGTTGTACATCGGACTTCAGTAATTCAACAACAACGCTCGAAGTGGCATGACAGGTTTATTAAGAACAAGATGTTCCATGAAGGATATTGGACCTTATTGTACGATTCACAATTCAATAGGAACTTTAAAGGGAAGTTGCGCACCAGATGGTTGGGACCATACAAAGTGGATGTAGTGTTTGATAATGGGATTGTTCAATTGACCAC
Organism: Larix kaempferi; assembly: GCA_027924585.1. Classification (NCBI taxonomy): domain Eukaryota; kingdom Viridiplantae; phylum Streptophyta; class Pinopsida; order Pinales; family Pinaceae; genus Larix; species Larix kaempferi. Next base: position 1,296,252 of record BSBM01000097.1, read on the forward strand.
AATCGACAAACAACATACACCTCTATTTTCCAACGGTCATCGGCTGCGACTCTATCATAAGTCACTCTCAAAGGATGCATTTGATTCCCGTGTTGCTTCTGATTCAAACTGTCAATTGGTACAAGAGCAGGGGTCTCCTCCTGTTTCTTAAACTCTTTAATCTTTTGCGCATTTTCCACAAGGAAGTTGTACATAAATAAACTTGTTTGATTTTATTTTTGCTTTGATTTCACTGGTTTGATAGCATGTTTGATGATTTTTCGATGGTTCAGCTTGATTGGTTTGTTTATAGGAATTGTGTGTAGGAGTAGATGCAAAGGAACCAAAAGAAAAGGAGCAGCTATAATGGGCCAATCGATTGTGGAAATTATGGGTGGTCCTCTGCAATTGTCGAATAACCATTTACAAGGATCGGCGAAGGGAATTATGGATTTCTGTCAAGTCCATTGAACTTCATTCAGGCGCTGTTGAATTTTTTCGTCGGCTGGAACTCCGCCAATCTTCCCACTTTTTGCCGAAACTCCGGCTGGAATGTTATTGGTGATAACAAAAATAGGCCACATCGAGTAAATGGATCTCATCTTTGCAAATGGATTGACACCATCTGCTGCCAAATAAATCCTAAGATTACGAGGTTCTTTTTTAAAGTGGGGTCATTTTACTCCATATCTCTAAATGCAGAACCATCTGCAAGCATTCGAATAATGTCATCTTGACTTCTGTTCCATGCATGGTAATCCATAAATTGCGTTATGTTTTTGCACCTGAACAGTCGTTGCAAATGTGGAATAATGGGAATATAACGAAGAAACTTGCGAGGCACCTTTTTTGTTACTGGATCTGTTCAATATCTACTGATATGACATTCCGAACATTTTGTTTCAAATTCATGTTCATTATAATATATAACATGGTCATCGGGGCATGCATCAATTGCTTCATATTGAATTCCAATTTCTTTCACGATGGCAAATAAATCTCGATATGTGCGACGTAAAATATTTGACCTTGGTAACAAAAATTCAGATATCAAGCTACAACAAATTAAAATTAAAAAAATATTTAATATAATATATAAATATTATTAATGAAACACATTTCATCCGTTTTAATTTTACTTATGAATTAACAATAAAATTATTAGACGAATAGTGATAACCTTTAGCACGATCATATATATGTGATGGAATATATTACATACCTTAACATCTGTGTGACTGATGTGTTTGAAAGACCATTCATAAGGCTTCAAGTTCATTATCAACAATATAGCAAAGAGAATATTTCTGTTGGAGCCCTCATAAAAGGGTTCGTATGCCTTCTCAAGAAGAGGTAAATCATGAACATCATCATAGTCATCATTTTCATGATCATCATCATCATCATCCATTCTAACATTAAATGTATCATGGATCAATGTATTTGTACCAGCATCTTCAACTATGTTATCAGTATGATAATCTTCTTCAATATGATCATTATCTTGTTCTCCATTATTCATACTTGTTCTGAAAGCACATCCTCCGGGCGATATGTCGTAGGAGGTATTTCCTTTATAATTACATGAAACCATCAATATATATTAGTTAATATAAGAAATATTAAAATGATACATACATTTACAAAAATGATCAATATAAATACATATATAATGCAAAACTTACGAATGGAGGATATTCATGTCCCCCCTCTTCGTGTCCATGTTCCCTAAAATGTATTCTGGATGTTTTGATCTGTATTCTTCTCCTTTTAAATCCCCTGCATTGACTGCGTGGACAATAACATTTCCCATCACCATTTCTTTTCAGTCCATCCCACAATCTAGCAAGCAATTGTCGATTTTGTTCATCTGGATCAGGAATATTGTTATGTGGCATTTTCTCATAAAGAGCTTGACTGAAGATTATCGATCTTAAAAAATCAAGCTCCACACTTCACTACATTTAATCACAGTAACAATTGAAATAATTGTGTATTTTTGTACAGAAAACAGTTTGTGCGAAGAATATAATTTCCGCAAACCGTCGCTTGTATAGCCAACATGTCGGAATGTTTCTATAATTTATAGTTTCTAAAATTAACACCTCGTCGAAGATCCGACGATATTATCATAGTTACCGTTATAATATATACATCGCATATCTGACGGCACTCGTCGGATATGCGACGAGTGTTGTCGGATAACCGAAGACCGTTGAATATTCGACAACTGCAGATATCAATTTAAAAAAAGTAAGCAAAATTCGTAATTTTAAAGATGAAATCTGACAACACTGTCAATTTCGTCGGATTTTGGGGTCAAATTTTGTTGTGTTGTTTTGTTTGCAAAATAAGATATGCATAGTACATTAGCAATTTTGGCATAATAGAGCCATAAAGATAGAGTCAGAATTGTTTCCATTGTCTGGTATTGGCCTTGGCACCATTGGAATCCTTATGGTCCTTCACTCAATTATGCATGTACTCTACCTTCCACTTGGGTACTTGGCGCAAATATCACAGAGTTTCCTCTTCCACATGTCCACATTCATATTCATTATTCGGCCATATGTACTGGGTAATGAATGCTTATTAGTTAACGAGGTATTTGACCACAATATGGTAGTCGAAGTAAAGATAGCTATTGTTTAGACTCCTTTCACTTATGCATTATGAGAGAGAGTTCTGAGAGTCTCGAAGGTTCCAAACTCATATCCTTCTAGTTCGCTTTGTTCTACTTTGGTTTAGCTTACTGGTTCTTGTGGCATGATATAGGAATTTTAGAGTTTAAGGGGACTTCATAAAGCATGTAATATAAGCTCATGATTGAACCAGGTATATTTTCTACTTCATTTTAAAGTAAGGCTGGAATAAAGCTTAGCATCTTTCTTATGTCGAGCATCTCACAGATTTCCAGGTGACGATCACTTGGCAAACTTGGTCACAGAATTTTATTTTCTTTATTTCACACATTTTCAGTTTGTAGTCTTATAAGAGGATTTTAATGTTTTCAGACTTCAATTTCGAAATTGGTCGCGGACTCCAGTTCAGAAGAAGATATTCAAGGTGAAATATTAATCCTCTGAGGTAATCCCATGATATTCTCATAATGTAGTTCTTGTTTTATCTATGCTTAGCATTCACAATATCCCTCTAATGCACTTTTCTTTCATCGATATGGCAGGTTCAGGGTTCGAGCTTGAGGATTTAGTTGTCTGCAAAATGACAGGTATTTGGGTTCCTTATAATCACTTGCATTCTGGTACAGTTCGGGTTTTAGAGGTGCGCTCCTTAAAAACGCAACCTTCTATATCTTATGTCAGGTTTCAAGTCGATTCGCTTCTATAATATGTAATGGTTTGGAGAATATGGGAGGAATGTATGGGCATTGTTTTCTCTGGCTGCAAAAGTTATTTTTATTGATGAGGTTTGTCATTGTCCTTCTTATAGTGCACGAAAAATCATAATTGCGTAGTTCTGTTGTGACAAAACGCATTCAACTTCAGAAAGCTGAGAAGGTCATCACAGTTGTTGCTGCTCACGTAAGTTTAATGGTACATAATTCTTTACCTTAACCTCAACATCATGGTGAAAAAGAAGTATGCATCATTTTTTTTAGCAAACACAATGAACACATTTACACACATGGTGGTGATGATAAAGAGTAGAGTGGATTGAATATAAGACAAGTGCTAAACTAAACGACATTAACTTGGATGTAACCATGATAACAAGGAAATATGATATGTAATACCAATGTATTGATAAGTTTCTAATAGTCTCCAATACATTGTTGGTGATATTCTTAAGTGAGATTGATGATGCTACCAAGAACTTCACCATAGCTCTTAACTAATAAATGTTACATATGTTGATCATTGTGTGCAATGCAACTAATGAAGAAGTATGCATACATTCTATCATCATTCTCGTTAACAACAAATTGGAATATACATAGGGAACATGGATATCTATGCCCATAATTATATAAAAATATGACATAATAATTGTCACTTCAAAAAAATCATAAATGCTTTTTAAGCTTTTTATTGAGTAATGCCATTCAAAACATAAATAGCAATTACAATATCATTTCAAAATGGTCCATAAATATTTTATTCAATTACAATATCATTTCAAATGATTCATAAATATTTTATTCAAAATTATAAATGGCAATTACAATATCATTTCAAAATGGTACATAAATATTTTATCTAAAATCATATAAAAGGATATATGTTGATGAAAGTACATTTATTATGTCCTCGATGGGGGACATGTATAATTCATGTAGGTGGATTAATGTGCCTCGTTCCAATGTTTCTATAATGTTTGTAATATCATGTATTAAATATAATTAAAAAAACATTTATTAAAGTTTTGATTAGTTATAACTTGCTGACGTTTACCTCATTTTTCCCTCCCCGGGCAAGGGCAGCGGGTGGACGTCGGTTGCACTGTATGGTTTATGATTGGAAATTAATTGAACATCCTACGAACTGCAGTTGGAATAATAAAAGATCATACGAAATACTCCATGTAATATTTCATGGTACATACTCCAATCTTGAGGCTTCATTAGAAATGATTATATTTAAATGTTGATGAAAGGAAAATGTCACATGTCCCACTCGTATTTATTATCATCATTGAGTCACTCTAGCTACTCCATCGTAATCTAGACTTAAGGTACTAACTATGTCTATATGAAGCATGATAATATCATGGATATTTAGAGAGGGTCATTTGAATTAAATTTGATGGTAGGTTTAATTATTAACTGAGTTATAGATCCATTTCTTTCATTATTTTTTCCATGTCTTAAATTGCATGCATCAGCTCATGACATTTTCAAGATTGGAGGGTTATGAATTGCTCACTTACCAATAAAACTACGGATGGGAGAATTGATTCTATCTATCCTAGGGTTCAATGGTAGAGTAATTACTAGTCAAAATTTTCTTTTACACTTCCTATGTCTGAGTGAAGAAGGAGCTGCATTAGTTAGTTTTGAAACTCAACGTTTCAATCCCTACTCTGGGATCATCATCAAGAGACAATTGAAGCCTGATATTTACTTAAGATGCTCGTAAACCCATACATATATGAAACTTAATGTAATTTAGTTTTAATTATTAAAGTCGGTTAACTAGTGAAGGAGGATTTGGAGCTCCAAGGCATTTTCCCTTAGCCCGGCCTCTGTTTGATTGATTTATTCAGCCCTTTGTGCATAAAATATTTGTAATTGGGTTTATAATATGAGAGTTAGCAATTAATGTGTTTTTCTCTTGCATCCTGAAGCATTTATTTGACCTAGCTCAAGGTTTTAGCTCATTGAAAGTTCATTTCACACAACTCAGTGAGCTCAACAAAACATAGTCATTTAGTATAAGAAGGGTAAGCCTTATACTCTTACATTTTGTGGTCTTGAGCTTGTTGTCGATTATAGGCTTTACATCTTGCTTATTTTCTCTGTACATATTTTAATTTCATTTACTCATGTTTATGTCATGTTTAAAATGATCAAGTCACCATGGACAAGGGCCATGAGGATGCTAACCCATAACATGATTAAACTCCCAAATAATGGGTAAGTAAAAACCGATGATGCTTGCACCATACTATTTGCTTTTTGTTTTATGTTGTCAAGTACCTTCTCAATATATATTCGCTTTGATGCTTTTTGCTTTCTTTTCTATTACAATTTTGTGGCAAAAGTGTCATATTATAGCAATAGTTGTTATCAATTGCCAAAAGCAACTATGGGGACATTATTACCTCATGACTCTTGTATTAGAAATGAATCTATCGTATTAAGATATAATATTCAAAATAATGAGAAATTCATGAAAAAATAAATATATAAAATGAGTAATTGATTGATAAATGATTATACTTGTCTTATAATTATTAAACAAACATGTAAAGTATATATACATACAAATACATGTGAACTTTGGTTGTTTAATATATCATTATTAATATTATAATAAGTATATTAGGTTATATGATAGTTAAAATCAAATGTACTAAAACTACATCAATGTTAAAAAATTTGAAAAATTAATATCCTTGTGAATTCTAATTTATTTAATGGGAGAAAATTTGTTGTGTAAATCAATAAGTATATGAATATAAATATATGAAAGAGGTGATAGTTATTAAAAAAATGAAACATCAATATCTTTGTGAATTTTTATTTTTGTTTTATTGAGTAAGCTAGTATCCATAGAGTTTTGAATTGGTGACTTAACACAAGGAGTTCCTTAACAATGCATCCATTCATCGTATATTCTACGCTCAGTGGGCCTTCTAAAATATAATTTATTTAATTGGAGAAAGGTTGTTTGTAAATCAATAAGTATATGAACACAAATAGATGCGAGAGATGATAGTAATTAGAATGTGTATGCATATGCATAACTATGGTGTATGTTTTTATATTTTAACTAAATTTGATATATTGGTTGTGTAACCAAAAATGAATGAGAACAAAATGCGTGTGAGTGATTGGTGTAGGGATATCGCAAACTTCCATGAAACACTACCAAAACAGAGAATATCAATAATATTGGTGGCATCCAGAAAGATATGGTGAATCATGTCAAATTTACATATGTGATAAAGGGAATTTAGGTAAGAAAATATTTAAACCAACATAGATCCTTCTTAAACCCGGATCTACCAAGCACCCAGAGGGATCCAATTTCTTGAGGTGTAATTTTTTTTATGTAATTTTTTTACATGTTCATAAAAAATTATCTAACTTTTTAACTTCATAAAAATTTACACATAAGTTTAGGTTTAAAATGCATCTATGTTGGTTTTAATTTTTTTTTTAATTTTATAAGCTAGCATGGATTTTTTAATTATTTTTCATTTGATTTTATTTTTTTATTTTATGAGCTCATATGAATTTTTTTAATTACTTTTTTATTTTGTTGTAATGTAACATAACATTACGTTATGTGACAACATCTCCCCTATACTGGGTTGTAAGCACCTCGCTAGTCTCAGTGCAATGACGTTTGCATCGAGAGGCACTCTACAGCCCAGTATGAGGGAGATCTTGTAACATGTGTCGAGTGTTTTTCAAGTTTGTCAAGTGTTTGCGAGTAACAAAATAATAATAAAAAAATATTGTAACCTTGGACATTATCAATTGTTATCAATAATTGTTATCAATTGCCAAAAGCAACTGTGAGGACATTATCACCTCATGACTCTTGTATTAGAAATGAATCTATCGTATTAGAATATAATATTCAAAATAAATAGAAAATAATGAAAAATTCATGAAAGAATAAATATATAAAATGAGTAATTGATTGATAAATGATTATACTTTCCTTATAATTATTAAACAAACATGTAAAGTATATATACATACAAATACATGTGAACTTTGGTTGTTTAATATATTATTACTATTATAATAAGTATATTAGGTTATATGATAGTTAAAATCAAATGTACTAAAACTACATCAATGTTAAAAAATTTGAAAAATTAATATCCTTGTGAATTCTAATTTATTTAATGGGAGAAAAGTTGTTGTGTAAATCAATAAGTATATCAATACAAATATATGAAAGAGGTGATAGTTATTAAAAAAATGAAACATCAATATTTTTGTGAATTTTTGTTTTTGTTTTTTAGTAAGTTAGTATCCATAGAGTTTCGAATTGGTGATTCAATACAAGGAGTTCCTTAACAATGCATCCATTCATCGTATATTCTATGCCCAGTGGGCCTTCTAAAATATAATTTATCTAATTGGAAAAAAATTGTTTATAAATCAATAAGTATATGAACACAAATAGATGCAAGAGATGATAGTAATTAGAATGTGTATGCATATGCATAACTATGGTGTATGTTTTTATATTTTAACTAAATTTGATATACTGGTTGTGTAACCAAAAATGAATGAGAACAAAATGCTTGTGAGTGGTTGGTGTAGGGATATCGCAAACTTCCATGAAACACCACCAAAACAGAGAATATCAATAATATTGGTGGCATCCACAAAGATATGGTGAATCATGTCAAATTTACATATGTGATAAAGGGAATTTAGGTAAGAAAATATTTAAACCAACATAGATCCTTCTTAAAACCGGATCTACCAAGCACCCAAAGGGATCCAATTTCTTGAGGTGTAATTTTTTTTATGTAACATTTTTACATGTTCATAAAAAATTATCTAATTTTTTAACATCATAAAAATTTACACATAAGTTTAGGTTTAAAATGCATCTATGTTGGTTTTATTTTTTTTATTTTATAAGCTAGCATGGATTTTTTAATTACTTTTCATTTGGTTTTATTTTTTTATTTTATGAGCCCATATGAATTTTTTTAATTACTTTTTTTTTTTGCAATGTAGCATAACGTTACGTTACGTTATGTGACAACATCTCCCCTATACTGGGTTGTAAGCACCTCGCTAGTCTCAGTGCAATGATGTTTGCACCGAGAGGCGCTCTACAGCCCGGTATGAGGGAGATCTTGTAACGTGTGTCGAGTGTTTGTTGAGTGTTTTTCAAGTTTGTCGAGTGTTTGCGAGTAACAAAATAATAAAAAAAATCTATTGTAACCTTGGACATTAATAAAAATAAAAAGACGTGTATTTTCGAAATGAAATCAATGACTATATTATAACCTAGATAAAAACTAGAAATATAAGAAGTAAAAAATATTATAGCTGACATGAAAAATAGAAATATAAGAAATAAAATAAAAAAGTAAAAAATATATTATAGTAGACATAAGAAGTAGAAACAAAATAAATAAATAAAAAATTACTATAGCCGACATAAGAAATAGAAAAAATAGACGAGATTTGAACTTTAATAAAAAAACATGATTGCATTGATTTCAACAATGCTTAAAACAAATATTATAAATATAAAAATTAAAAAAGATAAAAAATAGTTTACATAAAAAGTATAAACATTGTTGCATTGATTTCAACAATGCCTCGAACAAATAATAGAAATATAAGAAGTAAAAAAGATATAGAATAGCTGACATAAAATGTAGAAACATGTTGCATTGATTTCAACAATGCGTAAAACAAATATTAGAAATATAAGAAGTAAAAAAAATAAAGAATATTTGACATAAAAAGTAGAAACATATGTCTATTGGTTGTAGCTTGGGTGGTTGGGAGGAAAGATTGTTGCCCTCTCCACCCAGGTTCAATTCTTGTAAGTGACATGATGCTCTTGTTGAGCCCCATTGTAATGATTGTATTTCAAGCTTTCCTTGATTCCCTCGGAATAGCAGGAAGGTGATTTTTTTCGCTTAAAAAAAAAGTAGAAACAATGCGTAAAACAAATATTAGAAATATAAGAAGTCGAAACATGGTTGTATTGATTTCAAAAAAAATTACTATAGTCGACATAAGAAATAGAAAAAATTGAAAAGATTTGAAACTTAGAAATGGAAAAAAATAGAAAGGATTTGAACCCTAATAAAAAAACATGGTTGCATTAATTTCAACAATGCGTAAAACAAATATTAGAAATATAAGAAATTAAAAAAAAAAATAAAGAATCGCTGACATAAAAAGTAGAAACATGGTTGCATTGATTTCAACAATGCGTAAAACAAATATTATAAATATAAGAAGTAAAAAAGATAAAGAATAGTTAACATTAAAAGTAGAAACATAACAAATAAAAGAAAGAAGTAAAAAATATATTATAGTAGTCATAAGAAGTAGAAACAAAAGAAGTAAAACAAATATTATAGCCCACATAAGAAATAGGAAAATTGAAGGTTTTTTAACCTTAATAAAAAAACATAGTTGCATTGATTTCAACAATGCATAAAACAAATATTAGAAATATAAAAAGTAAAAAGAATAAAGAATAGATGACAAAAAATATAAACATAAGAAATAAAATAAAGAAGTAAAAAATATATTATAATAGCCATAATAAGTAGAAACAAAAGAAGTAAAAAAAATACTATAACCCACATAAGAAATAGAAAAAATAGAAGGTATCTGAACCATAAGCCCAGTCATCTCAATACTTACCAATAGACAACAAACAAATGTACTTAAAAAACACAAGATGTATATTGATTTCATTGGTCGCATTGATTTCAACAATGCATTGTTTTTATTTTTTACATGTATGCATTGAATTTATCAATTTAATAATAAAAACATTGTTGCATTGATTTCAACAATACATTGTTTAATAAACCACAAACAAATATTCTTCAAAAACACAAACAAATGTTCTTCAAAAACACAAAATGCATATTGATTTGATTGGTTGCAATGATTTCAACAATGTCAGCCATAATAATAGTTAGATTTGATAACTAAATATAACTCCAATTCAAAAGGATTTTGAACCTTGGTCTCTAGGTTAACACAAGCCCAATAACATTAATGTTTACTAATAGACCACACACAAATGTTGTTAAATAACACAAAATGCATATTTATTTGATTCGTTGCATTGATTTTAGCCATGCATATTTTGTTTTGTTTTTTACATATATGTATTCAATTTATCAATTTAATAAAAAGTAAAAATTTTGCATTGATTTCAACAATGCATTGTTTTTTGTTATTTACATTTATACCTTGAATTTATCTATTTAATAGAAAAAATATTTGCAATAATTTCAACATATTAAAGTTTTTTTTTTCTCTATTTTAGGGTATATTGTGGATCCTCATGATAATATTGCAAATAATGAATATATTGATGATTAAAAAAGAAAAGTACGACAAATGTATAAAAGAGAAAGAGAAAAAGAATCATTAGAACATATAGAAGAATCTAGAAAACACGACCGTGAACTAAAGAGATCATGAAGAAGTGTTATTTGTGCAAAGGGATTCTCAAAAGAATGAATGGGAGATAATTTTAGGGTTATATAGGAATCAGTATATAACTACCAATGAATATGACATACTTGGATACATAGAATGTGATAACAAGGAAAATTGGAACTCTAATTTTGTTGATATGGAAACTTTCAATCGTGCACTACAGTTCATATCTGAAAACCGACAATTGAATGTCACTGTTCATAATAATCGTACTAAAAATTATTCAATTGAAATCTTAGCGGAGAAGCAAAGAAAATCATTTGAGATTATTCTTGAGCATTACAGAGGTGGGAACAATGAACCACTATGAATGATTATCCAAGGAACTGTAGGTACAAGAAAATCTTACTTGATTAGAGCTATTAGACAAACACTAAAAATTGATTATTTTCAAGATAAGTCACCATTACTTCTTTTGGCCCCAACCAGTGTTGCAACGTTTAATATATCTACATCAATAGTGCAAAAAAAAATGGGGATTAACATTGGAGAAGGAAACTATAAATATTGGAAACAAAGAACGACGGGGACTCCCATTTACAACAATATCATGAGTAAAAGGTCTGGATGATCTTCCTCCTTTCACATATGATCGATACGAGAAGATGCCAAAGGGAGCAGAAGTGGAATCAAGAAAAAAAAAATATCAAAGTTGATCACATTGTAATATATTTGATCAAATCCCTTGAGGTGCAAACCTTTGCTTTCCTTCACTAAAAAGGATACAAACATTTGTTTTAACAATTTACTCAATCCTTAATACTTATTACTTACATTATGATAATCCTCATAATTCTATGTGTGTTTTCAACTTAACCTGCTCCTTACAATGTTGATCAAACTCCAGTTTTGTGTCACCGTCCACAACTGAAACCAGCCTAGATCCAAATCCTAGGCTCTATCAAGCGTCGAGAGGGATCAAATCTCCCGAGGTGCAAACCTCTTCTCAGGTATTGCACTCAAGGAGCTATTCGAGGAGAGGTTTGCACCTCGGGAGATTTGATCCCTCTCGGCGCTTGATAGAGCCTAGGATTTGGATCTAGGCTGGTTGATATTATAGGTATTAAATTGTGATATCTATGAGTTCGAATTTTTGGGATCGACACCTAAGTGGGGTATGGTAAAGGCAAGGTCCTTGTACATGTGACATTATTGTAACATTTTGATGCATTCATGCAATAAAGTTTGTAGTATTGATTATGAGATCATAACCAAGGCAAGGCGATCCATATGTCCAAAATGCGAAAAGGAATACCATGTGAAACGACAATGTGAAACCATGTTATCGATTGATTTGTGAGAGCTTGGTATCATTGCACCATTGTCCAATGGTCTCTCCACTTGTATCGAGGTTCTAGACTAAAAGTTTACATAGAAGGTAATTACCATGTGTTGTGAGTCATTGAAAGGGAAGGTATTCAAATGGTCGATTAAGCATTGTTTAGGTGTCTAGAGAATGTTTGTAATGAACAATAATTCATTTATGGGAAAATGTCCAACATAAGATGGATAACATAAAAAGAACCATATAGAATATAAATATATAATTGATAATGAACAAGTGTGATGTACAATGAGCCTTATTTACGATATACTTTCTAAGTATTGACTAGTCATGAAAATGAAAGGTTGTGTCCCTTGGTTCATTTAATGAACCATCGTTATTATTAGTATGTAATGTTATATAATGAGCTTTATGACAATATATTTTATATAAGTATTGACAAGTCACAAAAATAAAGTGATGTGTTCCTTATTTTATATATTGAACATCATCATCATCATTATTATTATTATCATTATTATATATATATATATATATATATATATATTAAAACGTGTCTAGCCTTGGCTAAACCCTACGACAACTTTTCATGATGGATTACATGTTATGGTAATATCATATCCCTGTGTTGATGCCATTGTGCATTGGGTTGGGTGGACCTTGTGAATGAGTATGTTTACATATGCCCATCTTGGTAAATTCCATAATAAAATAACTGTGTTAATATTTACAAATATGAAGAATGTATATTTCATTGTTGATTAAATGTTAACTATGAAATGATTAAATCATTTGTTCTATACAAGTATAAAACCACTATTTATGCTATTATGAATGAGCAACGAATGAAAATGTATCCATAAATATTCATGTATTATTTTATTAAATAATAGCATTGTCCAAAGAAAAAGGTATTTGTCTTGGCTATAGCTAAAGAGAATAAGTGCATAATAAGGTTGGGTTACAATCGCATGCAAATGATCGGCATTATGAGAATGCCCTCATATTTGTTGAATCTAAATATTGTAATGGATATATTCATAAATATTGAAAGTTTAATGATGATATCTCAAGATAGATATTTGTTTATGATACAAGTGAGATGATTGTGCTATGATTTTATCGTCTAAAGCTAATGATTAGCTTGAGTTCTTCAATGGCACTAGCAAGGAAGCTCTAGAGACCTGCACTCTTCTTGTATAATTATTGCCCCTAAAGAGCTAAATTTCCCAAGGACCTGAGAAGTGAATTGCCTACATTGGTGTTGTGATTGGCTACGAGGAAAAGGTAACTTTGATGAATCTACATTGTTGAGATTCATGATGTGTTAGTTTGGATTATCCAGCACTATATTTTGAGAGTGTCAAGGAAAGCCAATTTGGGAAACCTTGCCCATAGTAGCAATGTGAAACAAGCACATATTCATACAAATAAGTAATGGGCAGAGATTGATAATGCATTTGGTATACATTGATTTGTTAAGGCCTTGGAACAACTCCAATCAGCAAATGCAGATAGTGGTGGAAAAAGTATCATTGCACATGCAAATAAAGAATGATGAGAAGCTTCACTGTCAAAGATGCACAAAGGATGATACTATTCCGAGGAGGTGGAAAATGTAATATTGTTTCTAACCCCTCGACTTTGTTGGATTGAACCATTGATACAATTTATTAAACCGATGTTAACCCAAATGAGCTAAGTTATAATAACCCCACAATATAAACATGTAAAATGCATTATAAATACTCTTCATGTAAATGTAATACCCAAGGCAAAAGCCCTACTAGTGAATGTCTATGAGCCAACTAGTGGGTTGGGATTATAGTGTGGATAGTATCTTTCTAGGGACCACCATGTGTATATTACCATGGTGTACAGAAATCAAGTAAAGATGTAAAAAAAGGAAATTTAACATAAATCCACCAAAGCCCACTAAGGAAAAAGAAGACATTACGATACAACAACAGTGGAATCCAAGGAAAATTATATTATAATGCTGCCCATGCCCTTTGGACATTACCACCTTGGTGCACGTGCTGTATTGAATGCTCCATTCCATTCACTATTACTACCCTTTCTGACATTTCGGCATGTACATTTTATAGAAGGGAGTGCTGTATTGAATGCTTCATTCCATTCACTATTACTAGTACTACCCTTTTTGACATTTCGGCATGTACATTTTATAGAAGGGATAGTATATCATGTGCATTTTCTTTAGGAGCTTCTCAATTTAATGATTATTCTTTTCCAGTTATTCATCTACCTTGGTATGGGGTAACTTGTATGAATCCATTGTTGTCACGCATGTAATTTGCAGAAGAATCCCGTGAACACGAGACAAATGACAGTATAAGGAATACTAAGAACTCGTTGCTAAAAAAGGGAATAGGTTGGTTCTAAAGAGGATCATAGTGAAAATATCCACAAAATGGACCAAATAAATCTGCAACACTGTAATTGTGGGAAGAACCATCCATAGTTGACCCAACTGTCTATCATCTAGCTTCCTAGAGAACAATCAATGAATCAGACTCTTCATGTTTGCACTGGCGCTGGTGGGTATGGATTCTCCAAGAACTCGAGCAAAGAAGGGAAACACCTTTCCTTGAGTTGTGTTCTGTTGAAAGGAAGAAGACCCACACCGATTGGAAAATGAGTGAGACCCATGGAGGTATTTCTTTTATGGTTATGATGGAAAACCCCTGGTTCGACCTGAAATCTTGGACACTACAAATTCAGTTCAGTTGAGAGAGAATATACCCCATAATGTTTTCTTTGCCCTAGTGGTATATCATTCTCTACCTTAGAGGTGGAATCCACAATTTGATTCCTACAGCTGGGTGATGAATCATTCCTCAATAACCAGTTTTAGGTGGGCAAACATTTGAAACTTATTCTAAGCGGAATACCTTTATTTGTGTTATGTTCTGTGATGCCAAAAATCCAATTGGAATTTATGTGAATTTTGTAATGGTTCACTGGATTAAAAGCTCATAATACGCATGCAGGTTGATTAATTCTCGTTGAACAGATCTTAAGATAGTTGTGTATGCATTTTAAATTCCGTTGCAATTATGTTGCATTAACTATACAATTACCTTTGCATGTAAAATCTGGAGAAATCAAATTAGACTGGCAACTATAATTGGACGTGGAAAGGAGGCATTTGAATGGAGTATGTCGACATGGAAGGAATTGAGTTGGGCATGCTACAAACCAATGCTTTGTGTAGAATTCGCAGAGGATATTGCCCTTGTGCAATCCCTCTGACCTCTGAAATAGGAAGTTTGCAACTTACAAATTTTGTTCATATGGAATCTCATTTGAAACGCCGTCAAAAATACTTTGTTAGAATGGACTTACTTGGTCGTGATGACATTTCACGAGGGTGCAATTCACCTTGTATCTATGCTCAAGGGGTTTATACATAATTAAGTTTGTGGATACGGATGACAGAAATAGAATTTCAAAAGAGGACCCCTAGGTTTTCGGGAGACGCAAGGTCGCTTATGCAGCCATGTTTTTATAACTTTGACCTTGCGTAATGTTATTCCACGCAACACACGTAAAGATGTCAAACTTACCACTGTAGTATTTGTGGGGTGAGGATGCATTTGAAAGCATAGGTAACACTCAACACCACTGGAAAATTCAATTGAGAAGAGATATATAGTTTTACTTGCACCTGAATTTCCGTAGAAATAGATTTCGGAGCATCATATTAGAACCAAGGCTAAATTGTGCGTGAATGAAGTCATGCAATAAACTATAAGATTCTTAATAAACGTGACTTTTTGCGTTAACGATGTCGATACTGGAAACTTGTGGAATTCAAAAATCTTTCAGGGTACATTAAATTGTGCGTGAATGAAGTCATGCAATAAACTATAAGATTCTTAATAAACGTGACTTTTTGCGTTAACGATGTCGATACTGGAAACTTGTGGAATTCAAAAATCTTTCAGGGTACATGTTACCAAAACTGTAGCACGCATATAAAGCACTAGAAACTGGCTATAACCGGGTATGCATCTCTGTAATCGTGTAGGATCCCCAGGCTATAAAGCACTAGAAACTGGCTCGCATGAACATTAGCAATGATAATGAGTAACCCTTCCCTAGATAAGGAAACAGCTTTTCTATTATGAATAATTGTCTTCTGATTAAAAATTTGTTGCAAATGTGGGCATGTAGCTGTGTAGCTTGCCCAACAAGAATCATCCAAATAGTAAGATCCCTCAAGCAAATTAAAATAAAGATTGATATTCGAAGGTAGGGTGGAAATAAAGGAACCCAGATTGGGAAATGATTTAAAGTCTCAAACTAAAAAGTAATTTTCCAGATTTAAGAGAGTACAGTAAATGAAATGGGCAGAAAAATCAACCACTTGGAAATAGAGGAATGCAGTTCACAGGGATTATAGGTAAACACAGGGATTATAGGTAAAAATAGTTTCTGATCCTACACTTGGACAAGGCAAGATGATGCAGAAATTGAAAAGAGTGAAAAAAAGGAAAATTGCAGCTAAACAAAAACGTTATTTTCCAGATGAGAGAGAAGCTAGAGTAGATGAATCATGAAGCGGGCAGAGAAATCACCAACTTGGAAATGGACACTAATTCGAAAGTGTTGAAGACACAAATAGTCTGTTCCTACAATGAAAATTGAAGTCAGATTAAGAAGATAAAAAGAGGAATATTGCAGATGGGATTATTTCTGTAGAAGTTGAGGTTTAAGAGAATTTGGTATCATCTGAAAATACGAAAGCAAGTAAAGAGGAGGTGAATATCCTGGGCCAAGGTTCTTCAAATCCTAATGAGAAAAAGGGAATTGAATCAGATCTTCTGTCTGAAAAGAAGACTCAAGAAAGTATCTTAGTCTAGCAGAAAACTATTATACTTTTGATGACAGTTTGTCCGCACGAAAAATACCAACCTTCAAGGATAGAAATATTGTTTTGAAAATGGACCAGACAGAATTTTGGCAATACATGCAAACAAAGCAATTCCTCAAAAACAAACAAATCAAAGCCAGAGCAATAGAGGATATCATGAACGAATACATATATTTTCCGAAAGAATGCAAAATTAAATTAAATATCTGCCAAAGACAGACATACCCATCTAAGACAGACTACCCATCTTAGATGAGTGTTTGAACGGAAAAAGAATCCTCCTTACAGAAGGGAAGTACTAATCTACCGAGGCAAAAAGAGTAACCAGAGAAATCCCTCCACATAATAATGCATCATAAAAGCTTAGAATTTTTCTTTGGAAAGACCTTGTTTTAAACAGGTATAATTCAAGAAACCATATCTTAACATTATACAGAAAAAAAAAAAAGATTTGTCAGTAGTAGCACTTTGTTTTCAACTGAGAACATTGCCGGCCTAAAGCTGCACATCTATCTTTTCAAAGATTAATGTGCACCAAAAAAGCATGCTAGTTTTGTTCAAGGCAAATATTTCTACACCGCCCAAAAGCTTGTAACTCCATTCCTTGATGAAGTAAAAAGTAGCATTTTGCATTCTTTATGCACAACTCATACAACAGACTACATCATCTTTTTTATTTTCTGTGTTCCAAACTAAATATGAAACCCCCCATTGAAATGGTCGTTTAACAATAGTCATCACTATAAATATATTCCGATTACAATCATAGGGAATAAAATTTCTAAAAATCTCTTCAAATTTAAAATACAGAAACACCTCAGATATGCACTTCACCTTACTATCTGGCCAAGTTGGAATAGAATTCAAAACAATATGTAACCACACCAAACATTTGAAATAATCCCTGCCAGAGAAAGCATGTCAAAGGCAAAGGTTGTTAAACAGGTTGTGGTCAGAGAAGTGACAGATCAATCTTCAAATGTAGCTCCACTCCTACGCTTCCTAATTGTAAGAAGAATAAATCATCTCTGCACTTACAGGTTATCTGCTATAACGCAGGGTAATAGCAGCTTTTAACAACTTATATTAATTACATTACACTATAGAGGCAGTAATAATGCACGGATGCCAGTCATGGCAGGCAAAGATTTTAAGACCCGCTCACAGCACCATTTGTCAATAAAGTAGACATTGGGGATCGATGGAATGCATCGTATGTCTGAGAAACATTGTCTATGCCCTGAGTCCTGACTGAGATAGACTGATTAGTTGTATTTGAACTACTCTTAGTGTTTGGTTGTAACAACTGCATTAGTGACCATAAAATGTCAACCCTGTGTACATCCCTGTTTGCCTGCATTCAAAGGAAAAGGGGCAGCATAAGCAGAAAAAGACAAAGGATATTGAACCCGAGCACATTGACAGCATCAATTTGAAAATTGGCCCAACTTTTCTTATCCTGTTCAAACTTTTCTGCAACCCTGAATGGATGCCACTGGATACTCAAAACAAGTAAATCTGGTAAAGCAATCACTCCACAACAAAACTTACCTCGACAATAAAGTGTGCCCAGATCTTGTCATTGCGAACCTCCATAATACCCTTTAAGATTGTGAGCCCCAAGCCTCGGATGATGTCAGCTATTTCAAGAAATAGCCCCTGTTCTTCACACAACATCTGCATTTTGTCAGACACAAAACAGTCAATATTAAGTTTTTAACATTAAAGGAGGTGTCAATCAGACAATAACATCTTAGTTTGTAATATTTGAGTAACCTCCACAAGCATTTGCCGGGGCTGGTTCAAATTCTCAACGATAAGAGGACACTGTACTGTCGGACCACCCAATTCAAATGCCCAGCTAGCACCACCTTCCATGCTATTTGTTGCAAGCATACCAACTTCCTTATCAAGCACCTAAATAATTTCCAAAAGTAACAATGATTAGGCTTGTTATGCAGAAAAATCTACAATCTTCAAGTTTCCTTGAGCAGAGTTGTTAAAAGAGATAATACAGGCAAATCTATAGAGACTCCTGTAAAAGCAAATCCACAGACATCTATGATCTACCATCAACAGTGGCAGTATAAGGCCATGCTAATGTGAAACAAAATCTGCTGTTTCAAGCAACAGTTAATAACAAACCTGTAGCCTGAACACCTTTTGGTAGTCTGTCGTCTAAAGAGAAAAATAAATCAGGCAAACAGCCCAAGGAAGAAATGAAAAAGACTAGAGACTTTAGTCTTACAGTGCAAAAAGGCAGAACTGTGCTGTAGTGGCAAAAGATAGAATCATCCCTGAAACCTTGACCATTTGCCGGCATAGTTTAAGTCCTCTATGAAAACATTGTGTAAGTTTGTAACCATTCATGACACCAGATGTAGGCACTGTACTATATACTGAGAATCTCGAGACAATTTTCCATTAAATCATCTTATCCTCTAGCAACCTTAACTTGAATAGATATTATGTTGATTTTTGGGCAGCATCAAGACCCATTCTCTGGAAGAATTGGTGTCAGCCTGGGGTTGAGAACCTGGTCAGGGACCAGCATGCTGATGACATGAGATCTCTCAGAAAACCTTTCTTATGATGAAGATTCTAGAAGACAAGTTCATCATTGAAAAGAGGACCAATACTTAATGGTTGAGTCACAAGGACTCAACCAAGAAGGTTCTAAAAGACCCTAAGGGTTCTAGAGCACATTTGACCAAGAAGGGGCTAGAAGTTAATTTGTTTAAGCCTTCATGAGAAATTAGAAGAGGAGTTTTTAATGTTGCTTCTAAATCAATCAAAGAATAATCCTTCTTATTTATGATGATGTACCTTGAGTTGGTATGTGTGGGCCATAAAGACCAAGAGAAGGGTCTAAGATGACTTGGTTAAATGGGTTATGGTCATGGAACCCCAATGAAGGACCAAGAGCCCGCTAGTAAAGGACCAAAAGTCCAAGATAAAAGTCAAATTCTTTTATGAAAGGTTAAAGTATATTGCATTGGCATCCCAAAACATTTTGACCAAATCCAAATTATATGAATGTGTTTTCCAAAAAATATTTGGTCCACCACTTAAAAGTTAAAACCCCAAAGGCCATGACAAAGCTAAGTAAGACTACGGATCGGATCAAGTGCTGGGATGGATTCAAGCAAAGTGATGGGGATTCCACCAAAGCAAGAAAGGAAGCAGCTGGGTGTGCCCAATATGTGATACAGGTTGAGTAAATCAGTCAAGCTAATGTCACCTCTGATTACATCTATTGTCTGTGAACATTATGCTTACAGGGTTCGCCAATTTTGAACCTTGAGGTTCGAAATTCGGCGAACCTCAAAAAAAAATTCTAATTCGTTGAGGTTCGGTCTTCAAATTCGTCGGTTTCCACACCAGGTATACGCCAATATCGAATTTGCCAGGTTGCCAAACAGAGGAGTTGGGATAGGAGTCTGTGTGGTTCGATCTCTGTGTAATCGGGAAGCCATCGGCCAAACAGAGGAGCCGGGGAACAAAAATGGAATCCACATATTTTTGGTCATTTTCCATTCGAACGGTTTTAAATTTAGACAGAGTCTGCTCAACACCGTAGTCCTCAAAAGAGCAGGCCTCCTTCATGTTTTCTTGCTTGTATCCGGCCGGTGAGTGCGTGAAGCGTTTAATTAACCGCAATTATTTTTGTTATATGAATATTGGGTAATTTTAATTAGCCGCAGTAATTAGCTGAAATAATTTTATTTAAATTTTAATTATTAAATACAAGGTAGTCTATAAAGTATATTAGTTATGTGAATATTGTGTAATATATGTTTTGTATTAGTTATATTAATTTAATTATATTAATATTGTTTTATATTAATAAAGTATATGTTTTATTATTATATATATTGTTATGTGCTATCTTGTTCTTGAACCTCGAGAACATTGGATAGGCGCGATCACAGCTCGTGCAGCATATAAGAAGATTTGATAGAAAGAACCCTAACTGGGGGGGCGGCGAAGAGACCTGGCTATGGCGAAACCTCCGGCCGACCGTCTCAAGGCTCAGCACCTTCTTCGGCCGCGGCGGTTCTGTTCGCGGTCTTCCAGGACGATCCGTGTTTCCAGAAAGAAGAAACCAAAAGCACAGATCCATCCGCACATGGAGAGAAGCCCGTGGACGCCGCGGCGGTGGTGGAGGAAGGAGTCCCATGATGACAGAGTCTAGATCTTGCTGCTTTTCTTAGGTTATCACGAGCAGATCTGCCGTTGCTTTCTTGGAGGCCGGTGGCAGAGGTTTCTTTCAGGAGCCACGGGTTTCTCTTCGCTGATTTACATTTCAGGGATGTCCCCAGCGTCTCTTGCAGCACGCCGCCCGGCTCGCTATAGCCCGCAGCAGATAGGGCCAGCTAGTGTCTTGGCCGTTTTCTTCATCAGTAGTTGCTGGCTGAGTTCGCCAGTTTGGGAGATCCAGAGTTTGTTGCTTGTCCATAGACTTGGATCTGCTGTTTCTCCTGCTGAGGGTTTCGGTTTGAAGACGTTTTTTGGGTTTCTCTTTACTGTTCAAGATTCATCTTCTTGTGGTGAAGTTTTATTGGGTTTATCTTTTTTTGGTTCAGCTCTTTATAAGCTGTTGTATCTGCTTATATGGGACAGAAATATGTGAAAATGTAGGGATCCTTGTGATTCTACTACATCTGCAGAATGTAATTTTAATCATCTTTTTGAAATAAAATTACGGACATTTTCCCAGGAAATCCAAGAAAAAAATTATATATATTGTTATACTAATTATATATTATAATTTATAATTTTATTATATTATATTAATTTATAATGTTTATCATAAAATATTTATATTTAGAAAGTATATGCATGGACGAACCTTATGTCAAACCTCATTTCGAATCTCATCCAAAAAGCCCAATTCGAACCTGAATTTCATGGTTGTTAAACTCAAATTCGAACCCGAACCATGTGACAGCTTCCAATACCCTCTATATGTTTGAAAATAAGTTAATAGTTATAGATGCTGAAGGATGCTATAGACCTTTTTTGGTTTTGGGAAGCACAAGGGGGCCTCTGAGATTCTCTTTTGCTAACAAAGGGATATTTTTCATTTTGATTAAACACTGGAAAGAGGATCTAGAAGGAGAGAAAGGAACACACTCACTGACATACTTTAGATGAGCTCTATGTTTTAATCAATGTTGTCAGACTCGGACTCGGCAAAGACTTGGCTGGTTTGGGACTCGCCAACTCGTATAAGACTCGGAAAAGACTCTGCAACAAGAAAAAAAACTCAAAATATGGTAACGTTTGTGCACAAAAAAATATGCTAATGACATTTCTAATCCATGTAAAGTTATAAACCACATTCTATGCAGATATTCATTGTATCATCTCATAAAAAATGATAATACAATATTTGACACTCCATATTTATATGCAAAATAGTGAACTGAAAGATGATTCCTTGAACAAATTCACAAATAGTACCAAGTTCAACTACATAACTCAAAACATAAGTAGAAAATCAAAATAGACAAAGTCTTCAAGTCCAATCTCAAGTCTCATGCATGACTACGAGAAGTAGATCGCCTAGAATAAAGCCTTATGGAGCTAGTGCCAACACCACTAGATCGAAGCAACAATTGTGATGCAGGTGTATATGGTGTTTCCATTTCAAAAAATGAAAACACTAGAGGGATCCTCAGTCTCCTCATCAAGCCAACTCAAATCATTAGCAGGAGATTCATACAAAAAGTACAAGTGCATATAACTAAAATGAAATAGAGTGCAAAATACATAAACAAAGAGGCTCTAAACCGCCTCTAGAGTCCAAAATACTTCAAAACTTCATGCTACAACAAATAAATACATATCATCAAAATCATTGCCTATATTGGGATCTTATTTGTCAATAGCACCCTTGTACCCCCCACCTTTAGGCTCTAGCCCTTGCCTCTATCTTGAATCTCAAAATTGACCTCCTGTTAGTTTTTGTACCTAGGGAAGTGTTCCCCTAGTGACTTTTGCCTAAGTCACTTAAAAGGGGGGGAAAAGTGACCCTTGCATTAAATGACTTGAGAAAAGCATTTAATTTGACTTTAGAACACAAAGTCACTTTTTGATAAATTTAAGTGGGTGAGTGAAATTAATATTTATAAGAAATAAATAAAAGCATTTAATTCAACCGTAGATCTAATCTAATCTCATCCATTGATTTAAGAGAACCCTAGGGTTTGAACAAAAAGGCAAGGGAGGCAAGAAAGCATTCACTTTTTTTGGAGAAGAGACTGAAGAGAAGAGAAGAGAGAGAGCTGGAGTGGGCACGAATATCGAGGCATCCAGATTGGACGGTTTTCAGTTGGCATGAATATCGAGGCACTAGTACAGCAGCACGATTTCCAAGGAAGATTCCAGCACTGAAATCGAAGAAGATTCCAGCATTTATTGCAGGCACATTTTTCTAGACAGCAGTACTGTACAGATTCTCCAGCATGAGTTTCAGGGTTATTCTTGGCACATATTTCGAGGAAAAATTCTGGGCACATTTCCCAAGACTGTTAGCATTTATTTCTGGCATGAATTTCGAGGCCATACAGGTGCATTAATTGCACAGTCAGTACAGCACACAGTTCAAGGCTGTTCTGGGCACATTTCCCGAGTTTCTGGGCATGAGTTTCAAGGACTGTATTTCAGCATTAAATTGCTGCACTGTACAGCAGTTTGGGCACAGTTTTCAAGGCAGATTGGGCACAGGTTTCGAGGGCAGAACTGAGCTGATTTTTGGCACAAATTTCGAGAAAGAATTTGCACAGAAATCGAGGCAGCATTAGCACAGAAATCAAGGCAGTCAGCTGGGTGTAATTTCTGGTTGAGATAAGTTGTATTTTTGACTGAAAATTACTGCTCTAATTTTTCCTCAGAAGAAATAATAAAAATCTCTCTCTCTGACTGGTTTTCCCCGTGGAGGTTTTTCCAGGGCCATTGGCTAAATTTCTGAGTCTGATTTATTTTTATGGTGTGCATGTTAAAATTAAATTTCTGCCTGTTAAAGTGAATTTACAACGTGTTTAATTGTCTAAGATTTTTCATAAGTAATTTCCAGCCAATGCAAAACCGGCTGGAAATGAAACACACTGAAATGTCGACATAAACCAGCAAGCTGCAAAAACACAGGAAAATTTACACCTCCAAGGAGAGTAGTTGACACCCTACAATTTTGAAAAAACCTCCTAATCCAAGCATTAAAAAAAATTAGAAAAAGCTTCGCATGCCTAATAGGTAATTTTACTTGAGTGAAAGGTACATTTTTACTAAGGTTGTGACAAAGGAGTTAAACAATCAGCACAACCAACATCGAGGTACATAGAGGGGTTGATGCGCTTGATTAAATGCCAATACCCTCCAGCCATACATGATAGAATCCGGTGGAAACATTGCAATCCTAAAACCCTGAACGCTGTTAAGTCTATTGAATACTGAATGGGATATAAAATTCTACTTTTTGCATATGAAGTCCGATGAGGTTGAAACCATTCTCAAACATCCTGAAACAATTAATAGTAATGTTAAAAATTTAAGTAAAAGGATAGAACTCAGCGAGTCTCTACCGAGTACTCATTTCTCTGCAGACTCGCTAGACTATGCGAGTCTTTGGCGAGTTTGATAACACTGGTTTTAATGATTAAAAACATAAGTTATGAATGAAGGAAAAGTTGCTTTGATTCGAATAATACAAGGCAAGATGGTTGTTTACTGTGGACTATATTGCATTGGCATTCCAAAACATTTGACCAAATCCAAAATATATCAATGTGTTTTCCAAGAAAGATTTGGACCACCTAAAACCCCTTTATTATGCCGCAAAATGCAGAGGCAAACAATCCTAGGAATCGATGATAACTTACTTTGATTCAAATAAAACCAAGCCAGATTGTTTTTATTTTGGAATAGAACATTCCATTGGCATCCCAAAATATTTTGACCAAATCCAAAATATATCAATGTGTTTTCCAAGAAGGATTTGGACAAGTCCACTCTTTTACATTCCAAAATGTAGATGCAATCAATATGTTTTGCTCAAACACATTTCATACCAGGGCATGTACCTAATGAAGTTTTAGAAGTTGGAAGTGACATTTTACACCAGAAATGCACATCAACTTATCATTGAAGTAATAAAGTGTCTATTAACTTATTAATATGGATTTTTTAATAATTTTCCTCCAACAAAGAAGAAATTCAAGTTATGAGGTTGGGACATGATGAAATGCAAAAGAACTACATAAATGCTTCATGAAAATGTTGCTTCCCATCTTTGAGTTTAGCACCATACTCACAAACTTTGTGCAATGCCAGACTATTGCCAATAAGGCACCATGAATATGAGCTAAGTTAAGCTCTCCACCCATTCCCTCTAGCTAAGGTGCCACACTCATGAACTAAAGGCCAGCCTATTCCACAATGCTTAGGTTGCCGCTCTCTTCTGCACATTGGAATATCAGGTTCATTTAATAAGTCAAGCATGCTACCTTCATTGCTAAGTCACAACACCACCTCCATTACTCAAATTCTTAGTGTGTTGCTTGAGGTGATCAGTAGAGCATGGTGTTAATCAAGGTGCTCTACAATGTGGCAGAAGTAACTATTCACCAATATAATTCAATACTGTAATAACAACTTTCCCATCTGGTATAACAAATCTATGTTGCGAGGGAGTGCCCTCTCCCACAACTCTTCACTCACGAAGCATGCTTCCTTCTAGGATCAATTTTTGGGAGCGTGTTCCTTGGTTGGGGAAACAACTCCCTGCCAAAATAGGGAGCAAATAGGGAGCATGCTCCCTTCTGGGAATGATTTTTAGAAGTGTGCTCCTTGGGGGGTGGTCTAGATTATTTAGAGAACAAAATCAAGGCAGAGATATAAAATGGAAACACACATTCAAAGATGTTGCAAAGAACATAGTAGTACGATAAAACCCAAATTCTATTAATGAATTGAATGGAAACAAATTGTAAACTGCAAATCCATACAAACTAGCTAGAATAGTGGTAGCTTATCTCTGAAGAGAGATGTGTCAGCTATGCTCATTCACATGAATACCATTACATGAGCCTGAAAATGGCCTTCTAACATAATGTGCCAAACCCTACATCTCTCTGAAGAGAGATGTGTCAGCTATGCTCATTCACATGAATACCATTACAAGAGCCTGAAAATGGCCTTCTAACATAATGTGCCAAACCCTACAAGGCAAAAACCCTAACCCTAGAAGATAAAGCGGCAAAAGAAATGTGGGCCTCGAGGAGTCTAGTTAATACATCAACTTCTCAGGGCCGCAACTTCCACATACAAACTCCATTTGGGGTGGCACGATATAGCTCGTTGGAAATATCTCAAAGAGAAGAACAATCTCAATCAAGGAATAAGTAAGCCTTCAACAACCCTAATCCATTGCAAGGCCAAAAAACACTATTTAGGGCCTCAAAAATGCTTCAGAAGTTCAGAACCTAAAAAATTGTAGAAAACTACCAAGATGGAGAATTGTTGAGTCAGTGGAACAGGTGGGTGGCCACTAGTATCCATTTGGATCAAGGGGAAAAGCACTCCCTACCAAAATAGGGAGCAATTAGGGGGTATTGAGGGAACACTCCTTGCCAAAATAGAGAGCAATTAGGGGGTGTTGAGGGAACGTTGCACCCAAGTTGCTCTCAAAAGATAAACAAACACTCCCACGAGTTAGAGGTGCTCTTTTTTCTCTCTTTCTTGTGGGAATCAAGACAAGGTTTCCAATGATTAGTTTAGGCATGCCCAGGGTTCTTTTAGTGAATTAAAACACTCACTCACCCCATTTGCTCTCTTTCTTATTTTCATTTCACTCCTCTTTTCTAGGGATTTTAGTGGGTTGTTTGCTAGTTGTTGATGAGAAAATTTGTGAAAGCTTGGAAGGGAGATTGAAGGCTATTGTTTGTGAGAGCTTGTGAGGGAGATTGAAGGCTGCTATAGTTACATTCAACCACCATTGGAGTGCTGAAAAGGTAGGCTCTAAAACCCACTCTTTGAATGTTCTCTTCTTCTACTCTTTCCCAGTTTTCCTTCTCCTCATTCTATTGCAAGAAACAAGTTATTATCATCTTGAGTTAAGAAGCAGGATGGGCATGTGGTTTTTTCTTTTGGTTCCATTTTTTTATCATGAAAGTGGTGTTGGGAAGCTGAAATACCAATGATGAGGAGGAAGTAGGCAATGGCACATATGATGGAGAGGAGCAATAGATGGAATAAGATGATGATAAATTTTAAGGATCCATAATTTTCTTTTAAGTGTAGAAACATTGGCGAATCTTACTAATTCTTAAATTTCCAACCATAAAAATTTTGGGGATATTTTTGTAAAAATATTCAAATTTATAAGGATTTTATATACTTTTTGGGCAATTTTTGCAATGTTAGAGTAAAATATCTTTATTCTATGGAATTTGGATGAATCATTTTAGAGAAAAAAAATGGAAATTGGTGAATATTTCTTCAAAAAAAACATCGAAAAATTAGCACATGGGCTAAATTTCGCCCCTAAAATTTTCCTTGATGATAGAAAAAAATAGAAAGAGACTTCAACACCCTTGTGGAAGTATGTGACAAAGCTAGGGCAGGGAAAGGGGGTGGAACCACAAAGTTTATATGCCCCCATTATACTAAAACTTACACAGGTTCATATACCCGTGTGAAAAAACATCTATGTGGGATTATGCCATGGGATGAAGATAAGACTATAGGAATCAAAACTTATGACCAAGTGCCAATGAAAGAGAGAAACAAAAACAAGGAAGAGGAGGCCTCACAAAACAAATCCAAAAAATCAGGGGCTAAATCTAAGAACTCGGGCTCACATACAAAGTTTGGTGGTCGATCCCCATTCCGCCGTGGTAATTGATTCTCATCTATGTATAGAACAATATAATATTTCCTTGACCAAAGTTGCAAGGATGACGTGAATGCAAAAAATTTCAAGTTTATCCATATATGTAGTGTTCTATTCAATGTTCTTCACTCAACATATTGGCATGAAATGGTACAAGACATCAACGGTGCCCTTAAAGGATACAAGAGCCCTAGGGAAAGAGCCAAAAATCCATACTGCTCTAGGACATTTTACAAATGATTGGACCGAATATGGGGTATCTATTGTATCTGAAGGTTGGACAAATGTTAAAGGAAAGCAATTGATAAATATTCTTGAGGTGTCTGTTAGTGGTTCAGTCTTCCTTTCAACCCATGACTACTCGGATCTTTATAAGATTGGTATTGATATTGCAAAACATTTAATTAAAACCATTCAAGAGATTGGGTCGTACAACGTCATTCAAGTCACCATTGATAATGTTGCTAATTGTAAGGCAGAAAGAGAAATCATTGAGGATATTTACCCTTAACATTTTTTGGTCAAGGTGTTTGGTTCACACATTGAACCTTTTGATGCATGATATTATTAAGATGAAGGACCCTAACTATAAATGGATTGGTGCATTGTACAAGATAAGGAAGAAAATGACAAATTTTATTGCCAATCATTGCATGGCCCACCACATTTTTCCCAATAACTCTAGGTTGGAGCTACTTAAGATTGCAAAGGCCAAATTTGCTAGCTACTACCTCACCTTTAGATGCCTTCTGAAGGTAAGAGAGGCATTCGCTAGTATAGTCTCAAGTGATTCATGGCAAGGGTTTGAAAGACAAGGTTGCATCCACATTCAATAAACATGAATTTCAAGAGGTGGAGAACATTGTTCTTGATGGTCAATTTCAAGCACAGGTTAGGTATGTTCTACAATTCACCAAGCTCAATTATAGTATAATTCAGTTTGCAGATACAAATCAATGGATTATTGGGGAGTTGTATGAGCAAATAGATAGCATGCTAAGCCAAATCAAAGACATTATTGGGAAAAGAGATACGATCTTGTATGATCATATTCATAAACATGTGGTCACAAGGTGGAATACTCTAAATGTTTCATTCCATGCCCTAGCATATGCCCTTACACCTAAATAGTATTCTCCATCTTGGTTGGCCCAACTAACACTTGGGGGTGGGGTTAGGAGAAAACCACATATAGATCAAGAGGTACAAAAAGGGTATATGCTTGCATTAGACAAGTCGGTCCCTAATGAAAAGGAGTGTGCTCAAGTACGAAGTGAATTGAGCAAGTACATCAATGAACAAGGAGTCTTTGTTAACATGCACACAACTAAAGATCAAAATAGGTTGAGTCCTATCAAATGGCTGAACACGTATTGCTCCTCTACCACACATCTGCATAAATTAGAAGTGTGGGTGTTTTCACAGGTTGTTAACACTTCTTTTGCAAAGGGGTGTTTGAGCACCTACAACTTCATCCACAGCATGAACAAAAACAACTCGAATGTAGACTAAGCAAAAAGTTGGGTTAATGTGCACTACAACTTGAAGTTGTTGTCCCATTATTGTGAGGTGGCCAAGAATGATAGAACATATGTGATTTTGAACAACAATCGAGAGGACGCTAATTTGGAGGATGGAGCCATAGCTTTAGAGTGCTTGGAGGCTGAACTATTGGGTGATCATGATGGTGTCAAATTCATGCAACGAAGATGCGACCCCAACCACCAGCAGGTTTCTAGGTGCAAGAGCTTTGCCTTTAGCTTCACAATGTCCAGCATTGCATAGGAGCCATGTAATTCTTGCTCATGTTCCATGAACACTTCCAGGGTCTAGCTGCTCCTACTCCTGTACATAGATCACAGGAAAAGAAACTAGAAGTTTCTCCTGGCTCTTGGAAATCTTAGTAGACAATAGATCTATTTATCTTTCCCTATTTAAAAGTAGTCTCTAGACTCTAGAGTCTATAACTTAGTACCTTGTCTTTATTATGGCCTATTTTGTAAACATTATCTGATAGTGTAAGTTTGAACTTTGAACCTACCTTTGAAGTCTGAATTGTTGATTGCATCTTACGGCTCTTTGGGAATGAATATGATGCTCTGTGTCATTTCGTGGTTGATGTTATATGTTAGAGTTTGTTGATGGCAAATGTTATATGTTGAAACTTGAAGGTTGATATTGTAGTTGATCATTTGATGACAATTTTATACATTATAGTTGCTAGATCATTAGTATTCTCTATTGCACGGGAACCGTTCCCGGACTTTAGGAAACCCGTTCCAGAAGTTCCCGCGTTCCAGGGAGCTTAGGAACGGGTACGAAACATTCCAAAATTCATGGGAACGGTTCTGGGAGCTTAGGAACTTTTCGGGAGCTTTGGACATGAAGATTAGGGAGCTTGGGAACTTGAAATATGGAGTTCCGAATTTTGGGAGCTTGCACACGCTCCCGGTTTGCCAAGGAACTCCCACACACTTCTCGTAGAGCAGGAACTCACAGCCGTTTCAAAATGCGTGGAGCCCAAAATGTACCTGTGAAATCACTCCCGCCAAACACTAAAACACGGATTTTTTTTATAAATACAGTGCCCATCAATGTTAATTTTGTGCCCTGTTTGTCTAAGAGTGGGAGTGCGTTTGCGAGTGAGAGCAACGGCTGTCTGCGAGTGCCTCTGAGAGTGAGTGTGTCTGTGTCTGAGAGTTAGTGTGAGGACCGTCTGCGTCAGGGCCACTGTGAGGGAGTCGAATCGAAACTGAGCCGAGACTGAGACTCCCGAGGTGTTTCAGAGCCGAGTCACGCCGAACGTTGCTCTGTCTGTCCGAGCTCTGCTCTGTCTGTTCGAGCTCTGCTATGTCTGAGCCGAGCTCTGCTCTGCTGTGAGAGAGCCGAGTCGAGTTGAGCCGAGCTTCTGCTCTGTCTGAAAGGCAGAGCTCTGTACGACTACCGAGGTTGAGCACTACTCCCTCAAATCGCTGGGCGGTGGGCTGAGTCGCAGGATCCACAGAATTCCGGCCGGCAGACTCGGGGTTCAACTTCAGATTACAGTTAACTTCGAAATGTTTTACTATTACAGTTTTAAATTTAAACTTTTAGTTTATGTTTTAGTTATAGTTTTAAATTTTAAGTTTTAGTTTTTAGTTTATGTTTTAGTTTATGTTTATGTTTTAGTTTTAGTTTTAGTTTATGTTTATGTTTTAGTTTTTAGTTTATGTTTTAAATTTTATGTTTTAGTTTAGTTTTAAACTTTTATATTTTACTATTTTAGTTTTAAACTTTAGTTTAGTTTAGTTATAGACTATAGTACTTATATTTTAGCTTAGTTTAGTTATATTTTAGTTTAGTTTTAGTTATATTTTAGTTTTAGTTTAGTTTTATATTTTAGTTTTAGTAACTTTATAATTTATATTTTACTTTTTAGTTATAGTCTAGTTACAATTTAGACTTTAGACTTTAATTCACTTTAAAATTTAAACTTTAGTTTGTATTATTGTAGTTTGTAGTTACAAATTTGAAATTAGTAATTAGTAAATTACAATTTGAATTTAGTTTAAATTTTATAATATATTACTATATAGTATAGTTTAAAGTTCTAAATTTTAATTTTAGTTTAATTTTAAATTAAACTTAAGTCTTAAAGGAATATTTAATTTATACTTTAATATTATATTTTTTTTGTAAGACAACTATAAATTTAATATTTTAATTTAACTTTTTAAGTTTTAATTTTTAAATTAAATCATAAATTTATAATTTATTTGTTTATTCATTATTGGTTATGACTTACTTTTATTATTTATATTTTATTTTAATTTTATGGGAGCTTTAATTTGCATTTTATAGCTATGGCAATTTATTTTTAAATTTTATCATATCAATGTTAATTAGTTATTAACTTATTTAATTAAAATTTTGTAATTTTTATTGTTTTAATTTCATTTTTAATTTTTTTCTTAGTTCTAGTTATTAGACTATTAGACTTGAGTTCATTTTATTCAAAAAGGCAAATACATACATCAATTGTTAAGGCAAATACATGCATCAATGGTTATTTGAATAACTATTAATTCATTTTATTTAAATAGACAAATATTTAAAAATCAATACATACATCAATGGCTGACTCAAATATATATGGTTGAGGCAAATACATACATCAATGGTTCATTTTATTCAAAGAAGTAGAGACATACATATAGCTAAGTTACAAATAAAGTTAAAAGTTATGTATCATGAGGCAAATATTTAATACATACATCAATGGTTGACTCAAATTAAAATACACACATCAATGGTTGACTCAAATTAAAATACATACATCCATGGTTGAGGCAAATACATACATCAATGGTTCATTTTATTCAAAGAGGTAGAGACATTCATATAGCTCAATTACAAATAAAATTAAAAGTTATGTATCATGATTCTAGTATGTCCAATCTCCAATGCCAAGTTTGTTTTTCACTCAAATAATAAATTCCATGTTAATTAAAATTTTAAAACAATTCACACTTGCAATTATGATTCACATTTTAAATTTAAGTTAATTAATTATTTATTTGGCATACATAAATGGACACACTTCTTGAATAACTAAATGACAAATCATATCCAATGTTGCAATACAATTTTCACTTTTCAAGTTTTCATATTTCAATAATTAATTTTTCAGAGTTTGTTTTAAATTTTAAGCATGCACATTTGCAATCAAACAAAACTTTAAATTAAACATGCTATGTTGTTTATTGGTCAGGGAAGTCATGGAGAGTGGGAGCCTACCACCTAGTGGGCAAGACACTAGTTCTACTCCAAGTCCAAATGCAAGCCAAAGCCAAAGTGAAGAGCAAACCCTAAGAAACCCTTGTTAAAGTTTGTGAAGAAAATTACTCAAAATAAGAAAAAGAATAGTGGGGGTTGTGAAGAATGGATCTTCATGTTATGCAACCATGTATTTAAGGGAAGCTACACTAGAGTGTGGCATCATCTTTTGTCCATATCTGGTGATGGGGTTAAGGGTTGTACATGTAATATTGAAAAAAGAATGGAGTTGACCAAGCTTCACATGGTTGCCACAGGTGTCTGTGAAACTAACTTGGAAAATGAACGTCCTTTTAAGGTACCTAGGGCTTTGTCATCCTCCAATGATGTCCAAGATTTGGTGAATCAAAGTCATCTAAACCAAGTTGAGTCTCAAGGGGGTTCTACTTCTGAGAGGAACAAGTCTGCCAGGGTTGTTGTTGCTGACCAAATTCGTAAAATCTACAATGTTGTGCATAGGGATGAGGCGGATGATGCTGTAGCTGATTTTTTCATGGCAAATGGGATTTCATTTAATGCCACTCGTTCACCATATTACAAAGAAATGGCGAAAAAAATCATAGTTGTTGGGCAAGGATATACACCCCCAAAGTTACAACAAAATGAGGACATCATTGTTAGACAAGGGGGTGACAAGAATGCAGGGGCATACAACGGACCTCAAACAATCATGGACTTATTCAAGGTGTTCAATAGTCATGGACGGTTGGACAGACATTCAACATAGGCCATTGTTGAATATCATTATCACATCTCCTACAGGGCCCTACTTTTTAAGAGCAATTGATTGTAGTGGAAAACTGAAAGATGTTACTTTCATGTTTGAAGTGTTGAAGGAAGCAATTGATGAGATTGGTCCTTCAAATGTTGTACACATAATCACAGATGCAGCAACTGTTTGCAAAGCAATGAGAATGATGGTACAAAGCCAATAAAAGCATATATTTTGGACTCCTTGTTGTGTCCATGCTCTTAACAATGTCCTCAAAGCCATTGGTAAAATCTCATGGATTTCAAAAATCATTTTAGAGGCGAGAGAGGCACAAATGTTCATTTGCAACCACCATGCCTCATTGGCAATCTATAGGATGAAATCACGGAAACAGTTTTTGAAGCCTGCAGAAACAAGGTATGCAACATACATCATTCTTCTTGAGCGTATGGTTGAGGTGTATGCACCCTTACAACTGTTGTTGCAGAAGAGTGGAATGCATGGTCCGAGTCTAAATATGCAGATTCTGATTCCCCTAATCTTGGGGAAATATATGAATGTATGGATTGTATGGTAGGAAAGGTAAAGAATGTAATTCGTCAAAGAAACCCTTCTTTGGAATTTTTCCAAGAAATCCATAAGATAATAGAGATGGAACAAACTCAATACCTCTCTTCACATGGCTGCATATGCACTTAATCATAAGTGGTATATGGAGAGACCAAACAAAGTTCTACCCATTGATGATCAAGAGGTAAAACATGGGTTTCTTGATGCCATGAACAAGATGTATACCCCAGATGAAGCAAATGTGTTGCACGGACAGTTTATTGATTTTGGAACCTTAAGTCCCCCTACATTCACTCAAGATGCAAGGCGGGTCATCAAGATTTATGCACAAAAGAATCCCATAGGATGGTGGAGAATGTATGGGGGGGAGTCCCAGAGCTTCGACAACTTGCCTCACACTTGTTATCTCAAGTTTCCAGCTCCTCAGCAGCTGAAAGGAATTGGTCTACTTATAGTTTCATCCACTCTGTTAAAAGGAATAGACTTACT
The DNA here is from genome assembly GCA_027924585.1 of Larix kaempferi. NCBI lineage: Eukaryota > Viridiplantae > Streptophyta > Pinopsida > Pinales > Pinaceae > Larix > Larix kaempferi. Next base: position 1,330,760 of record BSBM01000097.1, read on the forward strand.
TCTAAGAGAGCGGAGAAACTGGTTTATGTGCATAGTAATCTTCGACTTTTTTCCAGGAAGCTACCTGGGTATTTAGAGGGCCCTACAGCACGGTGGGATGTGGATGCTGAAGAAGCTGCTCAAATTGATGATGATGAGGATAATCCTCCACCAAATGCAGGCTTGGTTGGTATACCCTTAGATGACATTGCATCTATTGTTGGTGTTGATGATGATGATGATAGTGGTGGCCATGGAGGTGCAGTGCCTAGTGAGGCTCAAGCTTATATGGATAGCCTTGTTGTTGAAGATCGCACTTTATGATCATCTTCTTTGTAACTCATGATATATTTTGGGCCTTGGGCATTTTGCCAAATTTTGAACTATGTTGTACTTGGGCATTTTGCCAAATTTTGAACTATGCAGTACTTGGGCATTTTTGCCAAATTTTGAACTATGTATTACTTTATGGTATTTTGAACTATGTTGGTACTTTATGGTATTTTAATTTTATTGAAGACTGAAAATGGTATTGTGAGGTATGCTTTCTTAATGTACTACTCCTGAATAGAAGATTTAGAAAATACTAAATAGTAATACAATCTTTAAATAGTATGCTATATTTTTTTTCAATTATATTATTTTTTATATTTTTTTAATATACATTATTGCCGCTCCCAAACCGTCGTTTCCTACAAATTTGGGGGAAACTTCTAGCCGTATCCGACACCCGTACCCAAGTTCCCAACATTCCCGCGTTCCGGAAACTCGTGCAACATAGTTGGTATTATATCTGTACTAAATGGTTGATGATTTAATGATCATCCTTAATCCAATAGTTAGATCTATGGTTTCATGTTTTCTGCAGCTAATTTGGCATCCTGCGTGTCTTTTTAATATATATGCATCAGAATATAATAAAATATGTATTATATAAAAAACACTCCACTCCTAGAAGCTTTTTGAAAATTACGCTTGCTGCTCCCACTCCCCGCTCCCAACATCCTTGCGACAGATCAACAGCAGGGACCATCTTAAAGTGCAAATCACAACCAAATATTGCAAGAAGTCCTTGACAAGATAAGTTTGATTGTAACTCCTGATATGATGATCAATCACTAAGGTCATGTTTATCACAGGTTATATCAGCAGGAATCATTGATAAAAGAAGCCAGCGGTCCATTAACTGCAACTTGTGAAATTTACTTACTCCAAAAATGATAGCAGTTATTCCCCAAAACTGATTCTAGCAAAATTTGAAAATACAGAGAGAAAAATGAATGAATGAAAAATACACAATGAGAAAAACAATTGAAATGAAACGAAATGAATAATTATCATAGTTACCAGATTCGGCCCTAGACCTAACCGCATCCGATTCTCGGATTCTTCCACCTTGTTTTGACTAATCTAAAGTTGTTTACGTAGGATAAATGTAGGATAATTAGGGTTAGGGTTCCGAATCCCCGATTCCTAATTTTGGGATGCGTGTCGCACCCGTATCGGATTCTTCAGCTGATTCTGATCGCACCCACGATTCGTGTAACCTTGATAATTATATTATAGTCCACTGATAACCAATGGCAAGGACACCCTGGAATTGAAAATGCCACAGCAGTAGTAATATAATGGAACATCTTAAAGTGCAAATCACAACCAAGTATTGCAAGAAATTCTTCACCAGATTAAAAGTGTAACTCCTGATATGATCACTAAGTTAGTAAGTTCATGTTTATCAGAAAGCTACATCAGCAGGGAATCATTAGTAAAAGAAGCCAGAAGAGAGCCCTAAGGGATAGCTTAATCAGTTGAACCATCTTCCCAAGGCATGTGGCCGATGGGGAGGCCATAGGTCACATTTTCAAATCTGGTCGAGTCCCTCGGGATTGCCAGCGCTAGAGCCGCCCCCCATTTAGATACTTCAGGGAAGAGGGAGGGATCCCACAAGGTTTTCCTTGGAAAACAAAGGTGGCTGTCAACTGCACCTTATGAAATTTACTTCATAAATGATAGTGGTTATGCTCCAAAACTGATTCCAGTAAAATTGGGAGAACGATGATCAAACACAAAATAAACAATGAGAAATAAAAAAAATTGAAATAAAATGAAAATATATTAACGTCCACTGATGACCAACATTAACGTCCACTGATGACCAACATAGGTCAATGGGACTGGGATGTACAACATGCCAAAATCAGCGATCAGGGGAGTGCAAAAGTTTTCTCTCAAGAGTACAAGGGAAAAAAAGGTAAGCCTAGAGCTAGAAGAAAAAGAAGAAAAATTTAAAACCTTACTTATCATAGGAAGAAGACAATAAATACAATCTGAAAGTAGTAGGGAGAATCAGAAAATAGACAGGTAAAGCAAGAATCAACCATTATTCTACTCAGAGACAAGAATGGCAATGCCCACCCTAAGAGCCTGTCTGATAATGACCCCTGGAAAATGACCTGGACTGACTGGCCCTTAGGGAGTGATCAATGGTGACCTCCAGATATCCCCACTGGGTGCAGGAGAAGAAACTGAAGCTGAGGTGGAAGCCAAGGCAGAAGCTCTCCCTAGCATTTAAGGAGGAGAAAGTCCAAATAGTGGAAAAGAAACTGGTAATCTGTCCAAGTCTAGGTACAGCATTGGTGCTGTTGTCAGGCAGCTCCTGCTCTCCTCATGCCCCAAATCTGGCCTGAATTGGAGGTTGGGTGATGCATGTTGAGGATGTAAAGCACAAAAATAGAGTAGCAGATGCAGCAGGGAAAGCTGCCCCCCCACCTTAAAATAAGCACAGTTGGTCAACACAGAAAAATACAGACAGTGATCTTCTCAGTAACAGCTTATCAGTGAAAGCCTGAAAGGAGATCTGAATGTTAGAAATTAGATCTGTTTACTAGTGTGCTTTATGGCATTAGCCTCAAACTCAGGTAATTTACATATATTTTCATGATAACAAGTCTTGATGACTGCATTATGTATGACATAAATTATAAATGTCTGTAATATATCCTGAAAGTGTTTTTGAATACAACAATTCACACCCTGCACTTGTCTGAAAATTATATCAAATTTTCAACTATCTCAAGTACCTATTTGTCAGATACATCTCTATCTGTGGAGTGAATGTCGTTATAGAAGAATGTGTGTTATTCTAATTTGAAAGCTTTCAAGCATCCTTTCTTCTGTTTTTTTAATCTAACAAATCGATAGGTAAGGAGAGGTAATTATGTCGTAGAAAAATTCCAAGATGCACAGATTTTAGGTGTATCCAACTTGGCAATGGGCATTTTTTAAAAAGGCAAGCAAAATAGTAAATTGAAGTTTCAGAGAAGCAAACACTCTCAGAACTGGATCAAACAATCTGTTGTTTATTATATTCCAGCATCATAGAAAGGAACCTAGCTACATTTTGCAATAATAACTCAGATTATGCATTCATATATACCAGCATAATTACAATGGAAGAATGGACTAGACTAGCTTCCCCATATATGAAAAATAGTAAGTATAAATCTATCAAAAAACTGTACACACAAGCTTGAAGAGATTATTTCTAATTAAATTGAAGAAATAACTTGCTTTTAAGTAGAAATGCTCATAATAGCAATAGAGACTCAAAGGAACGCTACCTTTGATTCGCCACTTTGTTTTAGCTTATCAGCATACTTGGACACACTCTGTAAGAAAAGCATGTGCTTGATGGTGCGTTCAAGTAAAGCATCAATACTGCACTGAGGTATTGATTAAAAAACCTTATATTAGTAAGGCACCCAATTCTCAGTCTTCCTCTTTTGAGACCCCATCCACTTTTTGAACTTGAAGAGTTATATAGTAATGGTCCCAATGAATAAAAGAAAAAGAAACCAAGTCAAACAAACAGAAAATGTCAACAGTTACCTTGGCTCCATTTGGAACAATGTCCCGTAGTTCTTTTACACGATCTTGTATCTGCTGCCGATCTTTGGGCCTTGGCCTAGAACTTTCACCAGGCCTAGACCTCTTCCTATTTACTTTGATAGGTTCATCAAGTTTTTTCCTTTGTGGAAGTCCTCGGTTCTGACACCGAACCTCATTAACCAATGATTTGATCTGTGCACTTGTAGAAGATTCATTTGAGGATTTTTTCAGACCTACATCATCATGTACTTCAGAGGAAAAATTCGAGTTCTGATCATTTTCTAAATCTGCATATTCTCTAGGTTGGGAAATGTTCAAAACCTTAGACTGTTTTTGGTCACAGGCACTTAACTGTCCTGCTGAGATAGAATCAGTCATAACTGAGGCACAATGAAGAGAGTTCGAGTTTGTTGTTTTTGAACTTATAGTTCTACAGGATATATTGTCAACTGTGCCCCGGTTAAGTGCTGGGCACACATTAGCAACTATGGCATCCAAAAGATCTTCAGACTTTGTCCCAGAGCAAAACCACCGTTCAGGTGCATTAACTACAGATACATCTGAACTCTGAGACACATCCAACTCAGAATGGTAATCTGACCTATGACAGATTCCAAAATTTCCTGTTCCCAAATTTGGACTGCATACATCTTGTCCATGAAATAACATTTCATTCCACATTCCATTATCTTTTCCCTTTTTGAAAGATGGTCCCAATGCTTCAAGTAGTTCAGCACCTGATGGTACATGCAAAAATGCATGTGCATTGTCATCTTGTTCTTTAGAGGGCCAATTGCTGTAGTTATTAGAGTCACCATTACCACCAGGCTTATCACAATCTGCTGGAATGGCAGAAATATTACCAATGCCAGACAGGAAACTTTCTGAACATTCTTTGTCAGAGTTCAACCTATGAACATTGATAGTCTGAATTAGCCCAGGCAAATCCTCCGATAAGAGCCCTTTATGCCAAGGTTGGTAATTTATTCCAAGCATGGATCGGCGATTTATTCCAAGAGTGTTAGACATTGAAAGCCCATCATCCCCAAGAGAAGGCATACGACTGTCACCAGCTTTAAGACTCCATGATGCATTAGAGGACTCTCTAGGGTCACAGGCAGATGTTTTGATGTTTGCAGAACATGATGAAACATTGTAGGAAATATTCTCTGCATCTGCCATAGGCACATGTATGGGGGTTGTCTCCATCTCTGTTTTATTGGTGTTGCATGTACCTAAGCTTGAAGGTGATGAACAGTATCTAGAATGACCAACATGACCTTGAAATATTGGAATGGGGAGTTGCACATCTACTTGTCTTGAATCTGTCATCTGAGATCTGCCTGAATTGAACAGGGCAGATTCCAGGAGCCCATCTGCCCCAACTGATATCATAAAATTGTCCTGGCACAAATTTCCAACATTAGCAATTTCATCACTTCCAAGTAAAGGGTTCAAGATGCATTCTTCTTGACAATCCAATGCCATGTTCCGTTGAAACTGCAGTTGCTCCATCAATGTCTTACCTGAACCACTGAATAATGGCTGCTGATTATCAGATAAAGACAAGTTTGCTTGCAACTGCCCTTTAAAAGGGTGTCTCTCTTTGGAAGATGAGTGCAAAATTCCTTTGTCGCCCATTTCAGTTCTTCTTGCATCAGTAACATGAGCTAAAATGTTGTTTAGATTCACCTTGTCCTTCATTTCAACTGAAGAGTCAAAACTTCCCATAGAAGGCAAAGGCAGAGCTCTAGCAGGCAAGTTATTGCTCTTTTCTACTAGATCTACAGGACTTACGAATCGATCTAGAGCACCCAAGCTTGGGAATTTTGTGGTGACCTGATTAGATTTTTGAAAGGAAGTTGCCTTTATTGCACCTGATGAGGCCGGATTTCCAGGTGAAGTTAATGAGATAGGCATCATTGGAAAAATGGGAGCTTGAATCTTCCCCCTCACAGCATCCTGGATACCATCAGGGAGAAATGCTCCTGGAACATTCTGAAGTGTACCAAACAATTTTTTTACATGGTGTACAAACTCCAAATTCTCCCTGATCTGCATGTGTACAACAAAAATTATCAATCAATCCTCGACCCATTAGCAAAATACATAAAAGCACTTACTACAGTAATCTGGAAACAGATTTCATAGGGCTTAAAAGTAGAAAGAGTCTTCTTTAACAAGAAACCTTATTTATCGGTTTGAGAATTTGCGTAAGACTATCCTGACCTGACCTTCTCCCTTGTCCTACAAACAAGGGGATCTCATACATCAATTTGTTGTCTAGTTAGGCCATAACATTAGAATCAGATTATTATTATTTTATATAGAACTAGATGTAAAATACAATACTAGACAAAAAGCTTAGCCATGTATAGAATTGCATTTCCTTACTGAATAAAAAGAATGCTAACACAAACAGGCTTGTCATAATGTGAACCTATCGATTGTACATCATTGCTCTTGTGACTACACATAGAAAAACATTCAGCGACTTCTGAGTTCAGAGAAGTAATAGCAGGGTCTGGCCTGATCTGCTGCAGGTGTACAAAGAAGCCATCCAGAAGCAATCATTGGGGGAACACATCAATAAATGACTGATCAGATTTATTCCTAAGCCTAGCGAACAAGAGCTCATCACTAGCTAGAGCCTATCACACTGCTTAACATCTCCTATAAGATCTTAGCTTAAAGCTTTGGCACCATGTATCAAACATATTTTGCCTAAAATTGTGTGGCCAGAGCAGACAAACTTAATCAGATGCCACTTCATATTGGAAATCGTGATTGCTGTTTGGGAAGGGATGAATGGGCCTGTTGCCTGGGCCTCGATGCCCTATTCATCAAAATAAGCTTCGAGAAGGCCTATGACAGGGTTCAGTGGCCGTTCATTTTGGTCATGCACAAGGCTCTTAGGTTTCGTCAATTCTTCCTAAAGACTCTTCAAACTTTGTTTGAATAGGCCTCAGCCTGTGCACAAAGAAGCCATCCAAAAGCAATCTTTTAGTGAACATGTCAAAGGACTGATCAGATTTATTCCTAAGCCTAGTCACCAAGAGCTTATCACTAGCTGGAGGCCTATCACAGTGTCACACTGCTTAACATCTCCTAAATGATCTTGGCTTAAATCTTTCGCGCTGCAAATCAAACATATTTTGCCTAACCAGACGGGATTGTTCAGAGGCCTCTTCAAATATGACAACATGATTGCCGTGTGGAAAGGAAGGGAAAGGGTATGTTGCCTTGGCCTCGGAGCCCTATTCATCAAGATAGACTTCGGGAAGGCCAATGACAGGACAACGTTTTAAAAGTTGGAATCAGACTTGGAATTGACCGAGGTCAAGCCAGACTCAGATCAGAATTGGCAGACTACAATGTTTATGAACCAGTTTACTAAAAATACATAAAATACGAAAATTTTAATAAAAATAATATGTATTCTTGTACATCATTGCCTTGTAACAGGAATCGCAATTTAAACCTAAAAACATGAGTTTGACTCAGATCGGCCCTTGAACAATCCCATTCAAACTTTCCTGAGTCAAAATCGTGTTGACCAGTTTGACTCAATCAACATGGTCAAACTAGTGAATTAAACTAGGATTGATGCCTTCAACTCGCAATTTGAATCAGATCGGGCTCAGTTTGTCAGTAAAAAGCAGTTTGGGTGGGTTTTCACTCATCTCTTTATATCTGTTTGAGCTAGTTTCTCCTATGCCAAGTGACAAACAGTGACCAATAACGACCAACAGTGACCAACAGTGCTAAAGGAGGGCAAAGTAATCCATCTAAGGCCATCCATTGACACATATGTGTATATCTTTATTTTTTTGTATTTGCCGAAAATAATTCTGACTTTTTCCTGATCCCATTCAGATCAGAATTGGCAGACTACAATGTTTATGAACCAGTTTACTAAAATAGTAAAATATACATAAAATATGAAAAATTTAATAACAGTTATATGTTTTATTGTACATCATTACCTTGTAACAGGAATCGCAATTTAAACCTAAAAACACAATTTTGACTCAGATCGTCCCTCGAACAAGCCCATTCAAACTTTACTGAGTCAAACTCGTGTTGACCGAGTTTGACTCAATCAACCCAGTCAAACTAGCAATTTGAACTAGGATTGATGCCTTTAACTCACAATTTGAATCAGATCGGGCTCAGTTTGTCTTTAAAAAGAAGTTTGGGTGGGTTTTCACTCATTTCTCCATATCTGTTTGAGCTAGTTTCTCCTATGCCAAGTGACAAACAGTGACCAATAACAACCAACAGTGCTACAGGAGGACAAAGTAATCCATCTAAGGCCATCCACTGACATATATGTGTATATCTTCATTTTTTTCTATTTGCCAATTATTTCCTGACATTTTCCTGATCCCATTCAAACTATTCACTCTTTTACCTCATCGATTTTTTGCCGATCCCAAGTGTGGTGACCTTGCATCATTGTAAATCCAAACTATTAGAGACCAAATATGCCAAGTCAACTCATGTATATACCATGTAAAGGTGAATATAGTGAAATGGCACAGAGTGCAATGCATATCCAAAACAAAATACATAAACAGTGAGGCTCTGAACAACCTCTAGAGTCCAAAACACAGCATGTTACAAGCTACTACATATCAATGATCAACATGATCAATCATCAAACTCATCCCCAAACTGTTGGATGCTATGTTGCACGAAACTCCTAAACTGCCCATGTACCGGTACCGGAAACTCGCGGAAACTTCTGGGCAACCTCCAAGGGTCCATGAGCGGCTTGGGACCCATAGGAAATCTAAAAACACCCTGGTTTATGGAAAATGAAAACAAATTTACCTCGAAATCGTTTCTAAACCTACCTACAAATTAACCTCATTCTTATTTTATTGTGAAATAATGCGTTATTCAAAAAAACTATATATTTAAATATATATATCGCGTTTCCCCCGATGTACCCATTTTTGCGGGGTCACGTTTCCAGGCATTCCCGTTTCGGAAACTTGTACACGTTTCCACGTTTCGTGCAACTTAGGTTGGATGCCATGCCCACTGCAAACAGCCCACAAAGAATGCCAAACAAGCTCCAAGCTCACTCTAAATCACAACTCTTCAACTCAGCTCCACAAACTCCAAATGCTCACAAATGCTCAATGAGAGAGGTGTGAGGCAAATAGATGGGGGAGGTCCTTATGTGAGCTTATTTTGGGGGCTTTTTGGGGGGAAGCAGTCATTTATCCCCCCCCATTCCATAAATATAGGGTAACAAAAATCCCCTTTGTGGTGGTGGGGGGGCCTTGGATCCAGAACCATTATTTTCTTCTCTTTTGTTCTTTTCAACTTGAGTTATCTCGTTTCTTCAAATCCACTGTGATGAACAGTTCCTATTCATATAGTGAGTATCCACCATAAATAGGCTAGAAAACAATAATCCATATAGTACAATAAATATATTTTAAAATGAATGATGAATGATATGATTACAACGACCTGCGTGTCAGTATATATACACATTGACTGGTCACGAGGTTGATGGGTCATGGACACTTCATTAATTATTTATTTATTTACTATTTATTATTATTATTATCATTATTAATTGATGTTTACATATATATTATGTTCATTACATTGCCTTCCCCTTTAGAAATGCTTTGTCCTCAAAGCATATTTATGGAAAAGACTTAATAACTTATCTATGGTTCTCTTATCCCTGGTTCTTGCTCGTAACATCTTCTCATGATCATCTATGCCTGTAGGTGCAACACGTGACGAAACAAGACGATATGATTTATGATGCACTGAATAAAATTGTTTCACTGGTCTTGGATCAGGCAACCCCAATTTGAACTTCTATGGCACTGGGCACTCATGGTTTCCTTGGAAAAAAACAGATGTGTTTTGATTTCCAAAATGCTTTTACCTTGGAACCCAAATGCTTTGGTATTTAAATTCTTAGAACTATATACCATTTGTTGTTGTTTAAAATAATGTTGATAGATCGACTGGTTGAAGTGGCAACTTCTATGACTAGGGTGTCGATAAGGTATCTTAGTATCTTGTGTCTTGTTTTTGGCAACCTCGAATTTTGTTGCTTCTGGTAATTTATCGACTAGAAATAATTCAATTGGATTTGTATCTATCCTTTCCTCCTAAGTTTGGATTTTTTCAACTAAAAACTTCACTATTTCAACTAGCTCTGTCTTTGATTCCTTGTCGATCATTGATTCTTTACTGGCGAGTTTCTTCAACGTTTCTTGTTGCGACTTCTCATCATCACTTAACTTCTTCATCCGTTCCATCAAATCTTGATTATGATTTTTAAGGTGACAAAGCTTTTCATCCTTTTCTAGTAATTTTTTCTCAATATCTTCATTAGTTTGTTCCGACTTCCAATCTTCTTACTTCTTATTCTTTAAATTCTTGATTTTTGTGAATAGAATTTTATTATGATTTCTCAACCGAAAGATCTCATCGTTATTGTTTGATATTGTTTTAATGATATTTGCAAGCTCTAACTTGAGTTTGTAATGTCATTATTATGTCGTTGTAGCTCTTTATTTTGTTATTGAAGCCGATTGAACTCTGAATCTTGGCATTCCAATTTCTTTTGGGTTTGCACAACTTTTTTTATCTTTGTCAATAAGGAGTTTGTTCAAACCAGTGTTATCTCACTCGCTGAAGACTCGCCGAGTCAACCGAGTCTGGCCGAGTGAGCTCCGAAACAAGTGCTCGGCTCATACTCGCACTCCGTACTCTGGACTCGTACGGACTCACCATTAACTCGTCACTCGTGGGAACTCGCCGGAAACTCGCGAGTCTGTGTCACCAGCGCAGTCTCTTTTCGGCTGGTTGATTTTGACCCTAAGTCACAAGATTTGTTGCATCTCAAGGTTGAGATTCGAATTCAGTTGAATTTGAAGGCTGGGTCGTTCAAATTCGTCCATTTTTAACATAAAATTCGGTACCCAGGATTGTTGTGCTTCATTGTTCATCATTTGCCATATCTCTTATCCGAGTCTTACTGTGGCTGACAGTGGATTTACTGTGGCTGACAATGGATAATGGTCTAGAATCTAGATTCTATTCCTTGTGAGTCGCAATGACAAAACGATTATTATTCTCTCATGATTCGTGACAAGGAATGGTTATCGACGGCATGGAAGATTGTGTTCGACGGCAAACAGGTATTATTTTTGAATTGCCACGGGGAATGATGATTGATGGCAAAGCAGTTGGTGATCGATGGCGATGGTGGATGGGCGTCTTTAACTTAATTTATATTTTAGATATAGTATGTTATATAATTATATTCATTGTATATGATATGTTTTGTGTTTGTTATAAATTACAGTATGTTAGTTATTTTTCATATATGTAAAATATATTAATATTATTTTTTAATATATATAAAATATATTAATATGTATAATATATAATACATAATTATATGTAACAAAGATATAGAATAATTTAATTTCATAAGATTTTAATTCCAGCAAGACTATTATAAGCAACATATCTTTTGTGCACAAAATTTACTATATTTTTAGATTTTTTTCTATTTGCCGAGTCTTTGCCGAGTCTTATCCGAGTCGCCGAGTCTACCGAGTCCCAAGCCAGCCGAGTATTTGCCGAGTCCGAGTCTGACTACATTGGTTCAAACACCTTACTTCCTCTTCTAAATCTTCATAGCTTTCATATGGTGATTCCTCGTCTCTATTTTGTAATGAGGGAATTCGTGTGCATGATTCCACTGATAAATCTTGCAATGTTATTTTCTTCTTCCTATAGAACAATGCCAAAAACTTTTCCCACTGTTCAAAATGAATGTACCCGGTGCTTCTAACCAGGTTGAACCAAGAATTAGGTCAAACTCTCCTTTATACATAGTTGTAACATTGAATTCAGATATATATTTATAAGCATTAATTGTTATAGCTAAGTCCTTAAGTTTATATTCATCGCCAAAAATGCCATTCTTTTTCGATTATACTTGGCTCTAGGATCATTAATTTATTGGCCAAGTCTACATTAATGTAATTGATGTCTTCATTCGGACAACTAGCGATGTTAATATCCCTTCCTTGAATAGACCCCTCAATATTTAATAGGGCAAAAGCGTATTTTTCATTAGTTTTAGAAAATCTTCCTTTATTTTCACTATTGGACTCTATTACGCCTCAGAGTGCCTGAAGCATTATGTTACAAATATAAAATATATATAATAATAAATATAAAGAATAAATAATATCAAATAACAATTGATATTAATTATCAACATAAGACGCAACTCTTATGAAGAGTCACTTAAAGGCCCTTTTAAATATACTCAGAAAATTTTACTTTCAGAAAAGGACTGTGCCTCTCAGAGGCCAGTCAATCAATAGGCCAGCTGACCTTGCCTTAGAGGGTAAGTACAAACCAGAGAGAGAGAGATGATAGGTGTAGTACAGCCAAACAAGGACAGTCAATGACAATCAAAACACAGCATAATAGATCTGAACCCTAAGCAATAAATAAGTCCTCAAGCAAGTGGCACAAGAAATCTGATCACAGTCAAACCTTAGCTCATGGGTCAGGACTCGGACCTTAGTTAGGCCTTAGCACATAAATCACATAGAAGTCTAGTCAAAAACAAGTCTCAACACCAATAACCAGTTAAGGACTTGGAATAATCAGTCTAAACCAATGTAGTCAGACTCGGACTCGACAAATACTCGTTTGGCTTGGGACTTGGCAGACTCGATGACTCGGATAAAACTCAGATAAGACTCAGCAAAAGACTCGACGAGATCAAAAACATAATGTAGGCTGCCATCATGGCCTACAGCCCTGTAGGCTGCCCCTTAAGGCTTCCTACAGGCCTGTAGGCCGTGATGGCAACGTCCATAGGTTGCCAAAAGGGCAAGATTTTAAATTGTAAAATAAAACATAAATAAGCTAATAAAATTAATAATTTATTTAAGCTTTATTTTAAATTTTTTATGTTTTGGGCCTTTTGGCTGCCTGTGGAGGCCGCCGTCATGGCCCACAAACCTATAGGTTGCCACAGGGGGCAACCTACAAGCGTGTGGGCTGTGATGGCAGCCTCCACAGGCTGCCAAGGCCCAAAACATAAAAAATTTAAAATAAAACTTAAATAAATAACACAAATTTTAAAATACAAATAAAACTAAAAAAAAACACCACCAACCTGAACTCGGCCTGTCGATGGCAAATGAACTCCAGTCGATGGCAGATAACTCCAATCGATGGCAGATGATGCACTTGTGGACTCCTTGACGCTGGTCACTGAACACTAACATTGAACCATAACCCAATCGCCACTCTTCATCCACCGTGAGACACCAACATAGTACGCACACGCTCAGGGTCAGGCTTGAACTGAAACATTTTTGTGAATGGAGTGGAAATGCCTTCTTAAAGGCTCAACACACAAGTTTCCCTCCATTCATTCCCTCCAAATCGAAATTTGCGTGTCAACTGTCCGCCTAGTCAACAGCCACAAGGGACACTAATCGACAGGTAATCGAACGAGTTTGGGCGAGTTTACGCGAGTATGGGTGAGTTAACACGAGTTCGGCGAGTTGATGCGAGTGCTAAGTCCCTACCCTGACTCTACAGCGAGTACTCGTTTCCCAGCTCGCTCGACCAGACTCGCAAGTTTCTGGCGAGTGAGACTACACTGGTCTAAACAACCTGTAGCCTCCAATCTTGAACTGTCAGCAAGCAAGATTGGATCAAAGAGGGTCATGCCCTCCACAAGTGTGCACATAACAAGGTTAGATCAAACCCTAAGGCCTCATGGCATTCACAAGTGTGCCACTAACAAATGAAATAGACCCTAAGGTCTTACGGCCTCCAATACAAAGTTGATAAATAATATATCAGACCTTTTAATCAACAGATCGGACCACAGGCAGACCTGTAACAACAGATCAAGGTTTGTAGCAGGCAGATGTACACGCAGAAGGATAGATTAGACCTCACGACCTCCACTAACAAGTGACCTACAGGCAGATTGCTAGCAAAATAGTATCACGGTTGAGTTCCAAGGTCAACTTAGGGTCACGACCCCCCTCAAGAAACAAATCGAACCTCAGGCAAGTCTAAACCAACGACTCGGGTCTCAGCAAGACACAAACTAGCAGCTCGGGTCACCATAAACCAATAGATCAGGCTTATCTAAAGTTACAGCTAAGTTAAGCTATGTCACAGGAGACCAATTGGATAGTAGACAAGCTGGAAAAGGCAGCAACGAACCCTCAATGTTAACTTCAGATCAGATCTGGAATATTCAACACAAGCAGCAATGAAACCCTTAACGTCAAGCATAGGAAAGAGCAGAGCTGAGATAAAGATGTTATGATGATGACTTGCCAAAAAGAAGACTTCAATATATAGGATTAGGGTCTTCTAGAATGATCATTAAATTAATCTTTTAATTAAGTTAGGGTTCCACCAAATTAGGGTACTACCACTTATAAAATATAGTTAATGTGTCTTAAGTGGGTGCCAACACACTTTGGTTAAGACACAAACATAAAATATGAATAGGGAAACTTTATGTGGGTACTAGGGTCATATTATCATTAGGTGAGGGTACAAGTCAAAACCATAAGAACAAGAATGGGTACATGACCCGTAACCCTAGGACCAAGGGGTGTACCATAAGGTGGGAAATCAACCATTGTACCCATAAGACCAAAACATCAAGGTGGTACAAATCAAAAACAACTCAAGATGGGTAGATGACCCTACTAACCACAAGACCAATAATCAACAAGGTGTAAGGACCATGAATGAGCAACCAAGGTGGGGTACAACCAATCATCTCTCTCTCAAATGTACAAGTGTTCCATACACAACCTGAAAGTTCATCATCAATGTATAAGGAAGGGTCCATACTAGATGATATGATCATGTGGTCCTCTAGACTGCTCCTTAGGTCACTTGCTAGTGGCTCCATCAAAGGAGTGGCCAATCCCTCGAGAAGACCATCTAGTTCAACCATCTCGAAGACCAAGGAGAAGAGGACATCACATATCATCATCTTGGTCCATTGACCAAGATCCACTTGGTTAACTGACCAGGTATGTCGTTGCATAAACTACTTGGTCCTCGTGACCAAGAATCTGCCTGGTCCCGGACCAGGAGGTCTCTGTCTCAACCTACAGGACCTACTTGGTCCTCGTGACCAAGAAACTGTCTGGTCCTAGACCAAAATACCCTAGAGACAAATAGGGGACCTAGCCACATGCTAGGGACTTTGCATGGCATCAACCTGCTTGGTCCCCGACTAAGAACCCCAGGAAACAGTTGGGGGGCCTAGGGTACTTTCTAGGGTCTTACTCTTTACTATGCCTGGTTAACTTGACCAGGAACCCTAATTAACTTGACCAAGAACCCTAGTTAACTGACTAGGGTACCATCCTCTCTGAGAATGGGTCTCGCAGCTGCAATAACTTTAACATGGAGTAGAATTCTTATCTACAAATAAAAAAACTAGAAGATAAATTGGTGCATTGTCAAAAGAAAAAAAGAAGATTACAAACGATAATTGATTTACAAAAAATTCAAAAAGGAATTCAATGACAAGGCTTATGACAACCAAGGAAAGCGCATAAAAGATTTGTACGCACAGATTGACGAATTGATGAATGAAAAGTGTCTCAATCAAAAATCACAAATCCCAAATATCAAAAGGAAAGTTGACGACAGTAAAGCAGAAGAAGAAGTGACGCATTTGAACAAACTCTTGAACGATAAGAATAAAGAAGTTGCGAAAATACAGGAAAAATTAAGATGCCAAGAATCAGAGGTCTGCCAACATCAACAACTGATAAAAGAGCTCAAACAAAAAAAGACGAAATTAAAAAGGCGCACAAGTTGGAGATCACAAAGATCAATAAAACGTTATCAAGTAATACTAAAGAAATATTCCGACTAAGAAACCATAATAAGATTCTAGTTACGAAAATAAGGAAGTTAAAAAATACTCGAAAAATAGAGTAAGCTAATGAAGATATTGAAGGGAAACTATTGAAAAAATAAGAAGAATATCGCCACCTTAAGACTTATAATCAAGATCTAAAAGAACAAATTAAGAAGTTCAATGATGATGAAAGGTCGCAAGAAGAAAAGTCTAAGAAGATTTAAGCTGATAACAAGTTGTTAGAAGACAAAGTAGAGAAAACCTAGGACGAGACTTCAAAATCGTCAAGAATAGGAGTACAAGTTGCGGAAAATGGAACTAACACAGATCCACTCCACATCACAGCGCAAGAAGAGAACAATCCAACTGAAGAAGAAGCACATAAAGATCTTAAAATACAAACAATAAGAAGTCCTTATCGACATCCACATCATCAAGGCAGATATCACAAAGGTTGGGAACAACTAACAAATAACATTAATACCAGCGCAATCAAGTCTCAAGATAACAGTTCATCGTGGAAGTGCAATAGTCTGCAAAGAATTGAATTAGGTTGGATCGATCGTTTCAATTTTTGAAGATTTTGTTCAGAAATCAGAAGTTCATATCGTCACGTATCATCAACCATGACAAAACATAGAAAGATGCGACAACACCTACAAGAAAAAGTAAAGACGTAAAAGTGTCTTCGTCATTATGCTTTGAGGACAAATCATTTCTGAAGAGGAAGGCAATGTTACGAATATAAATATATGAATAAATAAATAAATAATAAACTTTATAATTATTAATAAATAAACTTAATAATAATTATTAATAGTTTCGGAAGAGTCTTTATGTGCCTTTTTAGGAATATATATTCGAGCATTTGTATATTGTAACTCATCATCTTATTTTATCAATACATTCTTTCACTCGGATATAGATTTATTTCCATCTTTTTACGGTTGATTGAGTGTGAACAGGTACTGTCACACCACATTCCTTCCAGATATACTAGAGTGAGGGGTTTCTTTTTCTTTTGTAAAGGCAGAGTTTTGGGGGCTATATTATGTAGAGTGTTGATTTTGGGGCTAAATACCCCTGATCAGGTCACAACAAGTCCTCTTGGTTTTCATTCCAAGATGTGTTGGATTAGCGGCACTGTTGACTACCTCTTAATGGGTGGAAGTCCCCCATCTTGTTGGGCCATTTGGGCCCTAGGTTGGTGTGCGGTGCTTCTTGAGATGGGTACATTAGGACACACGACTACACTCATATTTTGCTTTGTAGAGGTGATTGCACGTGTAAGGGTTGTCATACCTGGTTTAGCACACCTCATTTCGCCCACTTGGACCTTATTGTTTTGGTGGAAAACCCCTCCTCCTGATCTCCAAACCCATGACATCATTCCTTAAAGAAGAAGCCTGCATTGTTAAAAAGGAGGGTGTTGAGGGACAAGCATCTATTGGGGTTAGTTGGGGCATGAGCCCTCCTTTTGGCTCACTTTGCACTTGGTGGAGACTAATTGCATATTTTTATTCTTATTTTATGCCATTGTATGGTTTAGTCCCCGAGTTTGTGGGTGCACTAACCTAAAATTTTATATTTTGTCATTTAACTTGTAGGGTCAAATTTGTAAAAGGATGAGGGTTGTCGCATATAAATAAGACAACCTCACCTCATTCATAAATCATGGACAAGGTTTCAAATTATGTATTCTTTTCTTTTCCTACTGGTTTATTGGAGCATTTTAGTTAGTGCGCTCCTCTCTCTTGGATGTCTTTTCCCTTGCATGAAGGATGAATGGAAGGATTTCTAGGGTTTGATTGTCACATACTAAGTGGATGCTAATAATAGTTGTAATAACTCGTGCTCAAGGGTGACCTAAGGTGCATTTTCCTTGCTCATTCTTGATTAATCTTGATAAGTTTATCTCCTAACCCTATTTTAACGTCACTCTTGAAGTGCTTTGACTGAGGTAGGGTTTGTTTTCTAGCATTTTGTCTACTTGTTTGAGGAGACCTTCCTACCAAGGAGCTCTCCATTGTTCTATTGGTTCTTGGAATTCTCTATTTGCCCTAATTAGGGTTTTTCTACCTAACCCTAGAGGTTGCTAGCTTTTCCCTTGTTGCAAGTATTGGAAACCATCTTAGCCTCGATCTCTCATAGCCCTATAGTTTGAGATAAGAATCTAATACTCTATCTATCAATCCTCTCTTTATGAAATTTTACATATTTTTTATGTTATTTTATTTTACAACTGGAAAAAGCCCTAAAAATCTAAATAAATTTAAAAAACCAAAAATAGATGTGATTTTGTATTTCTCGTCCACCCTAACATTTCGCACTAGGATTTTATCCACAAACCCTAGAGCGTGTCCTCTTCTAAGGAAGTGCACTGGGATCTGTGAAACCCTCATAATTCATGAATTAGAGGTTGTGTGATATTTTCGGTTTATCATTCAACTTCGCCCTAGTCCAATTGTCATCTTTCCCTTGAGGACGCACTTGTTGGAGTGGCTACCCTTGGGAAGTGTGGCATTGCCGAGGAGACATAAAATTGACTTGAAAGGTGTGATATTATTCAGAAATTGTGATAAAGTGAATAACTCCATTTATATATGATTCTTAAGTCTTGATTTGATATTGTTTGACTTTGATAAGGCACTCATCATAGCTATTAAGGTTTTGTGGAATGTATTTGTGTCTTGTTGGTGGTTGCAGGTATCATTCATTGATTAGAATCTTCCCCTAGGTTTGGAGTTACCTGAAGTGTTGAGAGGTTAGACTGTGGTGACATTGGGCTTAACTCTCTCCCAAGCTTATCGTCACTAGCACTAGGTCTACAAAGCCTTGATTTGCAAAGGTGTGCTAGTTTGAGCGGTAACAGACTCCATTTGGTTTTTTTGTCAAGCTTCCTTCGAAAGATGCCTTGATTACAGCTTATATGATACTTTAATACTTCTTTTTGGAAATCAAGTGCTTTAAACTTTAAAAAAAAACGTTACATATATTATTAAATATAACACCTTAACATAAATCTCACTTTATAGATGCCCTTTCTCAATATTAAATATCTTTGAAGCAAAACTTACGTATTATTATTATAATGACCTTTTATAATCTTCAAATACTTAATATTTTGTTTAATATATAAATAACCCCTTTTAATGAAACTTGAATGTCGTATTCTTTTCAAATGGTCTTTTAACCTTTTTTATATTAAATAACAATTTAATATAAAATCCTTAACTTAAACTTTATTCTTCCCTTTTCTCTCTTAAGACCTTCAATATATGATTATATTATAATTCACGAAATATAAAGTATAATAAGTGATACTTTTTATTTAAAAGTTAGACCCTTGTCAACCTTGTCGTAACTATCACCTTTTAATAATTTTTCTTTTTCAAACTATAAAATTGGAACTTAAGAATTATCTTTATTACCTCTTTATATCGCATACACAAGCTTAGTTATTATATAACAACAACCATATATCTTATATAACGACAAGCTTAGCTATTATATAACGACAACTAGAATTATCAAAATTTGATGCAGATGAAAAGTATTGTGTGGCCCCCATGAATCGGGTGTTTGTCTATAAGAAAGGGAACAAGGCGTCGCATGGCATGTCCCAAGGGAAGGAATAGACCTTAGCCACTTGTTTGTCCTCCCTCTGACAGGACTGCCACCAAGCTAGGTTATTCAATGCCCACACCATCCGCCCGTCCACTCCAAGTTGCAATGAAGTGTGAGAACGCTTGCTGCTCCAGTCATTCAAATCAGAGAATTATGGCAATTTCTCTCCACCTTGGGGGATTGTACATCAATAATCATGCTGGTTACTAGCCTAGATTTGAGAACAAGCTTAACATCCCTCTTAGAACAGATACCATGGCCATCATTGTAGTGAGATCAAGAGAATTTCGGCCCTCAAGCACTTATTTTCGACATCATGACATCATGAGGATAGTTGGGTAGAAGCTCGAGAGAATTCGCCTGACAAGCACGATAGAACAAGCTTACAAGTACTCTACAAGGCCTTTCACCTTTTGGCGTGTCTTTTTCAAGTGTCATTTAATCCCCTATCCGTCCATTTTGTTCCTCTATTAACCAATCCCCTGCTCATGTCTTCTCCCAAGTGTTGTGATTCTATTGCAATTATTAGCCGGCATGAACCATCGAGGTGTGGCTATGCGAGGATCGAGGGCCATGGTTGGATCGATGTAGGGGGTCAAGGGTAGAGAGCTGTGTTGTCGTGGCTTTGGCTTCCTTACCCTCTCCTCACTCTGTTCCTCTGGAATCTGAGACCCTGATCGTGTCAGCTCCATGGGCTCCTGCCAATAGAAGGTGGCCTCCCCTTTCCTGTTTTGAAAGCACTGCCCTGTTTTCAGTTCCCTTTCACCGGCCTTTCCCACCCTCCCTCACCATGCCAAGAATGCCCCTCTCCCATGACCCTCACAAGGGCAAGGCACCAATCTCAAATTTTAGAATTAAACAAGACAATAAAGTTAATCACTCCTGCTACCTCCTCCTCACCCCAGTCCGCATCAAACAAGAATTGATGAATTGGAAGAAGATACTCTACTAGAGCAGAAATGCACTCCTAAGGAGGAAATAATGGAAAATATGGAGGGTTATGCTCAGGACCCTGGAAACACCAGAGCTAGAGACACTAAAATCTGCAAAACAGTAGCTCTCAAGTGGCAGATTAAATCCCTGCTCAGCAAGGCTATACTTGATACTCAGGAAGAGAGGAATGGTCTAGTTCTAATGATGAAAGAGATAATAGATCAAAACAGCAAGTTGTTAGCTCAGAATAAGAGATTGAATGGGAAGCTCAACTACCTCTACAAAGCTACAACAGGAAGGGACTCCCCCCCTGAGGACCATCAAACTGCACAAGCGAGCTAGGTTAAAGCCAATTCTATTATGAATGATGACACTAAGAAGCAGTAATAGGTTCCTACAGTCAGCTTTTTTTGAGTTTTTGAATAGATATGTTAATTTCAGCACTGTGTAGAACTTATATTATGTAAATAATTCATGTTTTAATCTTCTCAGTACTGTTAGTAGGATAGATAAAGTTGTTACTGAACAACTCCGGTTTAACATTTGGGATGGAATTCCTTCAGGCTGGCCAAACTTTAAATTTTGATTGTATGTATATCATTTTTATATATCAATAGAAAAGAAACTCTACTAGTTTACAAAAAAAAAGTATTGTGTGGCTTGGTTCAACAAAGCAAAGGAATACTTTGACATACAGGATATAGGAAGAGACGAAGGAAATTTCACAGCTCTATGTTGATGCATGGGAAAGGCTAGTGCTTAATGATGAAGACCAGATATTGAATCTGTGTTGCATTGAAGACACACTTACCCAAATATGCTTACAACTTGTGTTAGTGCAATGTGTCCAAGATGAGAACGGCATGCTCCAAAAAAGTTATTCCCTTGTCTTCTTATAGATAAGAATGTCCTACAAATAGACAACGGCAAAGAAGATAATGAAGAGCCTGAGAATGTCATTCACTAGGTACATGAAGACACATTGGTTAGGATGAAGGGCACAACCAACATAAATACCCTCCTGAGTTTTGAATGTTGTTTTCCAAATGTTAGCTTCATTAACAAGTGCCTAGTATTAGTTTTTGGTAGCTCAGGCGTACTTCTGCAATGATGGTGTCTAGCATGCAAAAGTGACAGAGAAAATGCCTCTCTCTAGTGACTTGACTCTATAAAGTGATTTTATAAAGTTAAGTGAGATACTTTTATTATTTAATGAATAAAGTGACTTTTATAAAGTTTGGAGACTTATGTGATTTAAGTAATCTCAACTTGAGAATAAGTCACGTCCATTGATTTTGTGAAGGCAAGATTTAATCTTGGCCATTGAGATTTACGGTTAGGATCGTTATTCATTAATGGAGAATAAAAGGAGATTTTAGAGAGAAATGAGGCACATTAGAGAGAAGAGAAAATTGGGAGAGAGAAAGAAAGCAGAAAAGTTGCAGCAAACTAGGGGACATTTTCCAAGGAGAAAGAAGGCACGATTTCCAAGGAGGAGAGTGGGCACAAATCCCGGGGAAAAGTACAGCAATTAATGCAGCATGTACAGCCACACATGTGAGAGGAAATCTGCACAGAAATTGAGGAGAAATCTGTACAGAAATCAAGGAGTTCTGCACAGAAATCGAGATGCAGGTACAGCATTTAATGCAGCCATACAGGTGAGAGAATCTGGAACAGAAATCAAGGCAGAAAAGTACAGCATTTATTAATGTTCCAGTGCAGAGAAATCGGGGCAGAGGGTTGACTGTACAGCACATGTGAGGCACAAATTTCTAGGCATATTTAATGCAGGGCATACAGCCTAGAAATCAAGAAATTTGTACAGTTCTGCTGATCTGAAAAGCTCTGAGTTTTGCATGAAAATCAAGGTGCATTCATTTCATTTTCTCTTGCTGTAAATTTCTGAAGTTTTCTCAGAAACCCTGATACGAAATTTTTCTCTCTACTGGTTTTCCCTTCGAGGTTTTTCCAGGGGCTTTGCCCAAAATCTTGGTGTCAAATGTGTGATTAAATGTTTGTCTACTGTTCATTATTCCACTGCAAATTTTCTGATTCTTAGTCATTTGTATTTCCATTCATAATTTCCAGTTGAATGCTTTTGGATTAAATGCAATATTGGTGAATAATTATTGAAGGTTGAAATCAGTGTTTTGACTAAGTGTTTAACAAAATTTCAACACCTAATGGTATCCAAATTTAAGGTAAATCTTGTTGAAGTATTGTGCACCTTGCAACCAGTCTAGCAAATCAGCAATACAAAATAGGGGATACCAATTCTTCACTATAATCTTGTTCAAGGCATGATAGTCAATGCAAAGGCACCATAAGCCATTCTTCTTGGGTGCGAGGATGGAATTGCCACAAGGAGATGTGTTAGGTCTGATCTTTCCCTAGTTGATGAGTTCCTGGATATGGCAATGGATCTCGCCATTCACCCATATAGATATGCAATAGAGCAGGTTGTTTGGAAGTGGAGACTTTAAAACCAAGTCTATCTAATGCTTAACTAGGTAGTGTGTTAGAACACCTGTGGGCTCCTAGAAGACATTGTTCTACCACTGCATTAACGCATCAAGTTATGTTTATGCATTGACAATAGAGTCATGTGCAGAAGGAGAGATTGAGTCTACACTGGGTTGTACATGTCTTATCTAGGCAAACCATGAGGAAAACAACCTCTTAAGTGTGTAAGATGAGCTTCCTATGTTGCTTCACAAATAGCAAGGTGATGATGCTCTTCTTGGGAGGGGACTCCACAATGATGCAGATGCGCTCATTGACCTTGACGGCACAATGTTGTGGATTGACACAATAGGATTTGTTGTGGTAATCGATATATGGCCTTTCAAGTAATACCAATGTTACAAATATCGTGTCGGCGAATATATCGCCGAGGGTCCAAAAAGAAATTATCGGATTTATCGGCGAAAATGTCGGCAAACATCGGCAATATATCAGCAAACTTAAAAAAATACAAAAATATTCATTTTTTTTCAATTTTCTAAACATCTAAAGCAACAAGAACATCAAATAAACACATTGCCACATGAATCAACTTGAGTTAAACGAATTTATGAACCATCATGTCAGTGTCACACTGAAAGAAGAAAGGGGAGTTTGCAAGTTTGCAAGATGAAGGGGTTTGCAAGTTTGCAGGTATCCTTGTAAATTTGTAATCATTTTAATTTTTAGTTTTTAAAATTTAAACTTAAAAATTGGAATTTAAAAATTAAAACTAATCATTTTAATTTTTAGTTTTTAAACTTAAAAATTGGAATTTCAATTTAAAAATTAAATTAGTATGCTACAAACAGCAATATGCATAACAATTAGACTTAGGGTCGGTGCATAACTTCTCCACATGTGCGGCTCGGGCTGGCAGCAGCGTTCTCCTCCCCCACAAAACGGAAACAACGATCTGTTGCTTCCTCTGCTGAGTCTGCTCCACTGTGTTGGCGTTCGCTTGAACTTCAAACTCTGGGCCGTGACAATGGGACAACACTTCTGCTACAGTGCTAGCAGCTGCTCCTCCTATCCAACTTCCACTGCGACCTCCGGTTCCCACTTTGCACTAGCAGCAACCCTATCCGGAACGATGAAAACAAACCCTGAGCGAGCCCAAACAATGGGCAAAACACAAAAAAAAAAAAAACGAATTTTTCTGCCTGGCGATAACATCGTATCGACTCGCGATTTTTTTAGGAAATATCGCGAAAAAATCGCGATTTTATCGCCTAGAACATCGCCTTAAAAATCTGTGCGATTTTTACTGATAATATCGGCGCAGGGTAGACATTGCAATGTCGGTGATAAATCGCCGATATTTGTAACACTGAGTAATACATCATAGATGTCTAAAGGTGCAACACCACAAGTGATTGATGTGTTACCTTGAGCTCCTTGCTTTGTTGAAGCCAACCAAGAGTATGGATCAAGATGATCCATAGTGGGCAAGCCAATACACTTTACCATGTCTTGCACAATGGTCTTCAAAGTCCTGCTATCGATGATGAAATTGGGAGATTGTGATACTTTGATATAGCACTTGGTATGAAATAAGTGCTCACATTCCTCGACCACATCTGTTGGTGTATCGATGGGTTTGGCAATGTCACTCAAACAAGTAGGGGCATCAAGCATGGTTTCAATCTCCTAAATTTGATCAAGCACATGCTAAAATGACTGACAGATTTTGAGCATATGCCATCCAGATTCATCATTAGGGTTGACACAATGATGCCTACACCATTTCTCACCTTGCTTGCCCTTGCCTTCATCTTGCTTTGGCATAGGTGCATTAGATTGTCAGGGCATTGGTTGTTGCTTATGTTGGACCTGACCTTTGCGGCACTATTGTCTCTAAGATGCAAGAGTGTTCTCACATTCCCTGTAGACATGTTCTTGTCCACAACTCTAGATTTGATTGGTGCATGTATACTTTGACTTCCTTCTAAACCTTTCCTACACTAGATTCATCATTAGGGTTGACACGATGATGCCTACACCATTTCTCACCTTGCTTGCCCTTGCCTTCATCTTGCTTTGGCATAGGTGCACTAGATTGTTAGGGCATTGGTTGTTGCTTATGTTGGACCTGACCTTTGCGGCACTATTGTCTCTAAGATGCAAGAGTGTTCTCACATTCCCTGTAGACATGTTCTTGTCCACAACTCTAGATTTGATTGGCGCATGTATACTTTGACTTCCTTCTAAACCTTTCCCCAATCATGGAGGCATGTCAACATGCGTGATCTAGTGTTGTAAAGTTGAGAAACTCCAATTCAATAAAGATGTAGTGTGGACAGGGGAGCACCCCCCCCCCTCACTCCCACTCCCAAAGCTCGCTCACTCCCAAAACGCTCCCAGTTTTGGGAACGCGCTCCCAAGGCACTCCCTACCTCTCCTATACTAGATTGATTATTTGATGACAATGTTATGGTACCTTCCTTCTTTGCCAAGCTCCTATAAAAGTTGTTGTGGTTGATCATTTGATGACAATGTTATAAGTTATAACAACTAGATGATTGATGTTATATGGTTTAATCGGTAATCCATGTTTTCTATAGCCAATTCAACATCCTACATGTTTTTTAGATATAAATCCATCAAAATATATTAAAATATATACTATATAAAAAACGCTCCCGAAACGGGGGCTTTTGAAAATTTCGTTTTTCCTTTTGCTCCCGCTCCCTGCTCCCAACAGCATAAGTCCAAATGAGCCATCAAAGAGTAAATCTCGTTGGTGTAGTCTTTAACAGTATGGTCTTTTATTTAGCACAATAGTTGTCATTTGAAATACTAATCAGTGTTGTGCTCGAGATGTTATAACTCCTCACACAACCTCCACAAAACTTTGACCAACTAGGAATTGAGTCACCATTTTTTAGAGGTTGTCCATTGAGTGTCACCCACTCACAAAGCACAAAAGAGGACATCCTCAGCATCGTGAAGGTGATATTTTCTTCATTAGTGAAGTGATTAACAGAGACGTATGACTCTAATTGTGCAGCCAATTATCCCAATGCCTTGGCATCAATCGTACATTGAAAAACGTGGATATCCAAATTGACACAAACCTTGAAAGATGATGCATTTTGGAACAAAAGGTTGGCTGAAGAACTTCTACATATGAGCATTTAGGGAGGATGATAAAATATATTTAGTCTAATGGTCATAAATTATAATCATAATCTGATTTGTTGTATACACTATGTAAGTTAGTATTTCAGTAAATCTGAGTTAGTAATTAATGAGGCAACTTAGGAGTTAATAAAGATCTTGGATCACATGAATTATTTTATATGGTATCATAATGCTATAGCTTACTCATGAGACCATGAGTTTTGTATCTCATTTTTCATATTCAACAATATATGATCATCTCTCTCTCTCTCTCTCTGCAACTATGTAAAATTGTGTGTACACACTTTTGTAAACAGGATATGTAAAATTGTGTGTACATATTTTATGTACAGGACAGACACAAACATTAAATAACTGACAAGTAGTGCTCAACTGAACATATAAATCCATGGCAGAAATATCAATAGAAGGTTGCAAGCTAAATCTAATACTTCCTCAAGTCGATCAAAGTTTGAAACCACTTTTCATTTATTTTCTATATTTTCATGAGAGCCATTTAGGAAACCTTTGTTTTTACAAACCATCTACTGTTTGCACCGCGTTTTATTCGTCCAATAGATATAACATTTCGGACTTATGAGAGGATTGATAAGTATATAATAATATATGAGAGGAGGGAATATATTTTGTAGTGGGAGAAAAGTAAAAAAGAACAGTGAAAAAATTTTGAGAGGATCTAATGTATTGTTAGGTGATTATGCCCATACTGTTTGGTGATGCAAACTCAAACTTTCTAAATATTATTTTAAAAGTTTCTAAATTAAAAAACCAGCTCAGATATACAGCCAGCCTTTCAAATATAGAGTTCATTCACGGAACAAAATTTTAGATCTAATAGTTATGAGAATTTGTATGTAAGTGCATCAACAAACTAATTCCAACAGCACAGTTCTAGAACTTACAATCTGTGTGGAACCAAGCTGCACAACACCATGTGGCATTACAGAGACAACAGCAATCGTCTGCATAGAGACAATTTGCTCAGTTTCCCACATGAGGTACTTTACAATGTGCACCAATCAAATAGAAATTCAACAGCCATAACAGATGTAAGCAGAAAAATGAAATCCCAACAATCACAGCTAAAGAAGATACAAGCCTAAATGCTTAACTTTGAAAAAACACACACCTTGATTCCCACAGAAAACTGGTTCTGCCATCCTATGGGATACTGTGATCACAACAGACGCATCATTATTACCCAATGTTAAATTGACAAGCAAAAAATGTAGTTTCTATATCCATGGAGTAAGCCCAAATTTCTCACTTACTGATTTTATATTCTTAAATACAGAAAACAAAAGGGAATCGATCTCTGATGTTCTTAATTCAATGAATGGACAAATAATTTCTTACACAAGCAATTTACAGTCACGGAGAAAAGGTGCACTCCCTTGGAGGACAATTTATCGGGAGACCAATTTTGAAGTCTTCAAAAACAAATAAAAATTTTAAGACAACACCAAATTGAGCTCAAACAAATCATCTCTTAAAATGTACCACCATACAGAATGAGAAATCTTGGCTAATGCGAGCTTACGGACCAGCAAACTTCATTGGACATAAATAGCTGCATTCTGTTGCAATCTTCAAAGGAATATCTCATTTTTTAGTAATTAAACCATGTTGTAGTTGGCAATAAAGCGCAGCTTGCGTTTAAAAGTTTACCTCAGGATTTACATGTTCATAAACTGACACTGTAGAATGTGCTTCATTGGTGCAGTTCCTCTCTCCAAAGACCCATTGATGCTTACCAGTGCATGCCACACAACCAATAATGCTGCAGTAAATATAGAACGGGCCACAATTAACATCTGCTTACTAAACCTAGAGAGTGAAAGAGAACCAAGTGGCTTTACAAAAACTAGAGCTCCAAATTCTCCAAAAACAACGCAACCTAGGCCAGAACTTAGGAATGACTCATGCAAGTTTTATCAGAATACCACCATATTAATTGATTCATAAGAAAATTATGAAAAAAATAATAGCCATACCTTCAGCAAATGACACAGTTGTTATGAAGCAATAGATTCAATAACTCAATTACATTAACAATCACAATCCTACTACAGCAAGGCAAAACATGAAAAGACTAATTCAAGCATGCAGACTGGGTTTTTATGTCAGACAGACTCCAGGTATAATAAACTGGAAACATTCTGTCTTTGATATATAAAACAAGTTTGCTTATACTTTTCTAGATTTTTCAACTTTTTATCCAAAAAAATCAAAGTTGATTTAATGGTAGCATGATAAGCATACTGCTCATTAACCCTCTGATCATATTCTTTTGCCATATACCACTACACCATATAGTTAGCCAGCTCACTCATATTTCAAGATCATATGCAACTTAACTATTCAACTGACAACCAAAACTTTGGCCGAAAAAATTTACAACAATCCATTCATTAATGCAAAATGGAAACCCCCCCTTGAGCCTAAAAAGGCCATCTTCACCTAATCTTTGATTCATGTCTACCTAACAATTAGTCAATGCCCAGTTAACCTTTCTTTCAACCTCGCCATCTATGCTCTTTTGTGGAAGGTCGGAGACACTAAAACACCTTTTTCTGGTTTTGTCAAAGACTCAAAAGGGCAAAAAGTTCGGATGGCTCCTTCTATGGTCAATTCGCCCAAACCTCCTTCACTTGGATGTTGACCATTTTGGGGCAAACCATTTTGGGGCAACAAACAACCATGGATCATAAATTTCAACACTGTGCTAGCATATGCATAAAATCGCAATTTTAGTTTGTGTGGAAGTGTCACAACGATATTGTGTTTAGAAATAAGGAAGTTGTATTAGATTTTTCGGACTGACAAAGTGGCAATGGTAAATAATTTGTCATTGCAGATCCAGGCTCTAGTTGACAAAGTGTTGATGGACATAAACCACCTTCACCAGCTATTAAAGTTTTTGGGAGGAGATGCATGCATAATGAGTTGGATCCCGCCAGACCCTTCTCTGGCTCAATCTCCAACTCCATCCTAACAACAATGGTAGGGCCCAAGCCAGCCACACAAGCATCAAGTAGGCAGTGTTTCCAAAAAAATAGCAAGCAAAAATAGACCTGGCCTAAGGAAAATGTTGTCGTTGGTGTTAGTTTTTGTACCTTGGATGTGTTCCCCCTAGTGAACTTAGCCTAAGTCACTAAGAAGGGGGTGATGGGACCCTCACATTAATTAATCAATTAATGAGACTTTAAAGTCACTTTTGTCCTAAGTCATAAAGTGAGTGAGTAATTATTAATTAAGTGATTTAATTAATGAGATTTTACTCACATCTAATCTCAACCATCAGATTGAAATGAATCAACACCATTGGATTAGAATCATCTTTTAGGGATGGATAAAAGGGAGGGAGGCAATATACCTAATCATTATTGTGATGGTGAATGAGAAGAGGAGAGAGCACGAGAGCTTGAAGGATACAGAGCTAGAGCGCAGCTTCTGAACTTGTGACTCCACTAGCACGAGTTTCTAGGCACAAGGTTCCAGGATTAGCTCAGATTCAAGGCATTCGTACTGGCAGTTTAGTCATCAGCAAGTGAAGCGTGATTTCAGCAGTCATCTCCAGCATCAAATCCGTGGTACCTTCTGTACAGCAGCAGCACGCAGTCTGAGAACAGCAGCATTGGAATCGAGGTATTTCCTGGCACATTCAAAGTGAATACCAGCTCGAGTTTCCAGCTAGTTCACAGGCTTCATTCCCTTGACAGGCTCGGGTTCAAGACAGTGAATCTGGGCACCATTCCCTAGGCTGGTTTTGCCCAGATTGTGGTGAAAGTCAGGGCACGGGTTTCACAGTATTAGCACTAATATTTCTGAAGGATATCAGCACAGAGTTCAAGGAGCTATCAGCACAGAAATCGAGGGTGAATTCTGTCAGTGTTCTTTACCCAGAATTTGAGGCACTTGGCTCAGATCTCAAGGAGAACTCGGGGATACAGACTGTGTATTTTCCAGCACAGTTTATGAGTTAATTCCTGCACAGAATTCGAGGCTGTGGGCACACACATCGAGGTTCTGTTTGGTGCACATCTTTCCAGAAGAATCCTGCTGAGTGGTGAAGATAAGTTAAATTCTTCATTGTAATGCTGTGATGAATAATTTGCTGATGAAATAATATCTCTCTCTCTCAACTGGTTTTCCCCGTGGGGTTTTTCCAGGGCTCGATTTGGCCAAGAATTACTGAGTACATTTTATGTGTGAATGTTGGTAGATTAGTTTGCAGCCTGTTAAATTGCTTTCAGTGTGTGTTTCTGTTCAAGTCAATTTGCATTAAGTAACCTACAGCCAATGCAAAACAGGCTGTAGGTGAAAACCACCTTAAACATGGCATTAAACCAGCAGGCAGTTGAAGGCAGAAAATCTACAGTTGGTTGGCCCCCCCTGTTATAGCAAAGCTGCCTCTGGAAATGGGCCACCTGTGAAAGTAAAACGATGACAAGTCACTTCCATCCTGCTACAATGGTGACTCTGGGAGCATAACCTGGCAGATAATTATTACTAAAAATTAATGTACATTTATCATGATGTGTTGCTTTTGATCACCCCTAGGGGCCCTTAATTCAGACCTTATAGTATTTATGACATGTACTGATTTAGAGGCTATTGGCTGGTTTTTATTAATTATATGCATTTAGTAAAGACCAAGACATCGAGGGTTTTCATTCTCCCTGTGTTTGCATTATGATTGTAGCCTATCTGCCCGCCATCTTTTTTCATAATATGCTCTGTAACTTATTGTATATTAACTAGAATTTAAAAGGTATATTTTTCAATACAAGCGTAGAAACGTTTGCGATTTTCCATGAAACATTGAAACCTTAATTACTCTTACTGTAGAAATCAATTTAACAAGATATTAGCAGACTCCCAGGAAAAAGAAATGGTGAAAACTTGAGCCATTTCAAAGATAGCAATCAACCATGCAATCCCAAAGTACAAGTACAACCCAGATACCTTAATTATTCTTACTGTAGAAACCTTAATTACTCTTACTGTAGAAATCAATTTAACAAGATATTAGCATACTCCCAGGAAAAAGAAATTGGTGAAAAGTTGAGCCATTTCAAAGATAGGAATCAACCATGCAATCCCAAAGTACAAGTACAACCCAGATATAGTAACTTCACATGCTAGTAGTAGAATGATTTAATACATGCCAAAGCACTATATTCTCACGTATCACAGGGTATAAGTGGACAGTAACTATTGAGATTGTCTCTGACTCTGTCCAGAATTTGGACCTACCCATCACACTTGGCAACCATGTTCAATATTGTTTCTTATCTCCATACAGTCAAATGCACAACTAGTACTCTCTATGGGAGGGATCAATACCTCTCCCTCATATTATGTTCTAGAGCCAACCCATTACACTCAGCGACTATATTCCATATTGTTTCTCATCTCCATGCGGCCAAATGCACGGCTAATACTCTATGGAGGGATCAGCACCTCTATCTGATATTTTGTTACTCAAGGGGGCATTGTTGTATCTCACATAAATTGGAAACACTTAAAAAATTTGTATGTCAAACAATGCAGAGACCCACTTATTATGAGGGCCAATCAAATCTTGTGGTCAACCAGATGCAAAGCATGGCATGTCCAAGGGATAAACAAGGTCCCAGGACTTCAATCTTGAATGGAAAGAGAGAAATAATGATTTCCTACAGCAGAAACGAAGGTAGATACATAGATCCTTCCACAAAGAAAATAACATACTATCATCTTTAGAGATGAGAGACAAACACCACCAAGGAATCAAGGATTCAACAAAGAGAGCACATACCTAACTTCTCTTGCCAACGATTATATATTAGCGTGAGCATTATCAACAAGTATATGGCAACTTTCATGTCATAGACAATGCCTAGCAGTTTGTTAGTATTCACCTCACTACATCTCATTTTATTCCAATTATGGAGAGCGCTACTAGGCAGGCCCACATGGGTCTGAAGAATGCACCTCAAAAGCAAATGTCCTATTGCTATAGTGATACTTTAGATGGCCTCACTCTCTTCTCTTTCCTCTCTTCTATTGTTTTATAATTATGATTACCTTTAAGAATATATTTCTTCAATTCCTTGCTGAAAATCATTGTACTAGAATGAAGGTTAGGCCAAGGTTCAAATAATTTTGCAGAGTTAATGGCACTTAAGACTCTTGCTAAAGGTAGCACTAAACAAGAATGTCAGAACCCTCCAGGTATTCAGGAATTCACTTCTAGTAATCAACTGGATGAAGGGGACAAGCTAGATCCTGAATAATCACTTAAAATCTCTCGGGGACCAGATCAAGACAATAGCTGGCAGATTTGAATCGATTTCTTTCTCAAATGTTTATCGAGAACAGAATGAAGATGCTGACAGACTTTCGAAGGATGGACACCAGCTTATGGTAGGAAGAATATTATTTGAAGAAATTAAAGAGGCTGCTGTCTCAGTTTCTGACACCTATGCTTGAAGAAGATTCCTTTCCAGGGGAGATAGCAGGAGTTTTTAAATGTTTTTGGAGTATTTGTACTTAAGGTGATGATTCTATAGAGCTGTTGTTTTTCAGACTTTTATGGCAGTTGGAAGGTTCATTTTCTAGTTATGTTTATGAGAATGTAAGAATTGAGATGTGTGTGTGTGTGTGTGTGTGTGTGTGTGTGTGTGTGTGTGTGTGTGTGGTTCACGGCACTGGAGAGCGGTGCTCACTATATATATATATATATATATATATGAGGTTATGAACACAGAGAAGGTTGAGGTCAATTTCTGAACAGTAATAGTTTATGAAGACTTATTGTCAGGGCTAGTTTTGATAGCGGATTTTGTGAAGCCTCTATACTATGATCTGTAAGTGCAGCAACAAATTAAAAGTCTGATTTCTTTTCTCCTGCAATAGAAATGACGATTTTTTCTGAGGAAAAAAAGTACACACTTCTTCTCCTCAGTTAGATATAAGTTACATACTACTTTGATTTTCAAATTTGTTCATTCAAGGACATTAGTACAATTTCAATTTTCATTTCACTATTAACTTTAAAATCATCGGCTTAGTGGCTGAGAGGGTGGCCTTGGAGGCCTGGACCAAGGGAATAGGCAAGTCAAAATCCACTCACTCCAACCAGCCAACTCGAGAGGAAGATCACCCTACTTTGCTGTGCGACAAGCAACCTAGGTAAAGTATGTGGAGGAGGCTTTATTTGTCATGGAAAATAAGTGGTGCAAATGCAAATTGATTCTGGGTATTAATACTGAGGTATTGCTTACAAACTTTTTAAGCTGTGGTTTAGAAAGGTGAAAATTTTCTGGGAGTAAAGTTTACTTAGGTTATTTAAAGGGGAATATAACCCTGGTCCCTAAGGACCCCATTTTGAAGTTTCAGAGACAAGGGATGTAGTTAGTACTTGATAAAGGCCCATCGAATATGATTGAAGGTAAAATTCCAAGAATGCGTTTACGACAGCAGCCCTTGGAATCATATCCAAATCCATTAATGGGCTTTTCATATGTGAGGAGATTAGATTTGTGTTGAACTCTGTATTCAAATGCTCTGCACAATTCCTGTATGATGGAAATTGGGAGGGGTACGAAAGGAAGAGTCACTTCAACAAATAGCATTGGAAAACTTTTGATTTGGCAAAATCTCCATTTCCCAATTAAGATCATTGAATATATGGTAAAATCTAGAAGCTACTCTAGATGTCCAAAATCTGTCTGGATAGTATCTCTTTCAAGCATGGGGAAACTGTTAATTTTTTTTGGTGCAGCTGCGAGACCCATTCTTAGAGAGAATGGCACCCTAGTCAGTTAACTAGGGTTCCTGGTCAAGTTAACCAGGCAGAGTAAAGAGTAAAACCCTAGAAGGTACCCTAGGGCCCCCAGCTGTCTCATGGGGTTCTTGGTCGAGGACCAAGCAGGTTGGGGCAATGACAGTCCCTAGCATGTGGCTAGGGCCCCTATTTGTCTCTAGGGTTTTTTGGTCTGGGACCAGACAGTTTCTTGGTCATGAGGACCAAGCAGATCCTGCAGGTTGAGACAGAGACATCCTGGTATAGGACCAGGCAGATTCTTGGTCAAGGACCAAATAGGTCCTACAGATAATTGATCAACATTCAATCTGGGACTGAAAGCTCAGCTTGAGGCTAAGGACCATTCTCCAGGAGAATGGAGGACCTGGTCATGGACCAGAGGTTGATCAACATGACTCAGTCTAGGACTGAAGCTCAGCCTTGGTCTGAGATCCATTCTTTGAGAATGGAGCCTTGGTCAGTTACCAAGATGATGATGTGTGATGTCCCTTTCTCCCAGGTCTTCGAGATGGTTAAGTTAGATGGTCTTCTCAAGGGACTGGCCACCCCTTGATGAAGCCACTAACATTTAACCTTAGGAGCAGTCTAGAGGACCACATGATCACATCATCCGTGTGAACCCTTCCTTATACAGTGATGATGAACTTTCAGGTTATATAGAACATTTGTACATTTGAGAGAGAGAGATGACTGGTTGTACCTCCCCCACCTAGGTTGAGTTATCTTTTGATCCTTACACCTTGTTGGTTATTGGTCTTGTGGTACCTTGTCCTTGACTTGTGGTAAATAGGGTCATTTACCCACCTTTTATTTATACCACCCTTGTTGTTTTGATCTTATGGGTACTATGGTTGTTTGTCAACTTTATGAGTTTTTTTTTTTTAAGTGGTACCTTCCTAATTTTAATGAATTCCTAACCTAATTAAATTATTATTTTTAATGACCTTTCTAGAAGACCTAAGATCTTATATATTAAGATCTAATGTTCCTCATTTTATTATTGACATGACATGACATCCATCTTCACTCTGTTTTTTGCTTGACGTCAAGTTTCTGCTGCTTGTTCTGGAGGCCGCCCATCTGCTGAAGTATACGACCTGATCTAGTGGTCTGCTAGGGCTGACGTCAAGGTTATAAGCTGCCTTTCTGCTACCCGTGAACCTCTTTGCAAGCCTGTCTGCTCCTTGGGATTTTGACTGAGATCCGATCTGCTGTTGTAGCTCTGTCTGAGATCCGATTTGCTTGTTGATGACGGTTGAGGTCCGATCTGCTTTGTGACTGACTGTTGAAGCTCAGCCCTGACTCCTTGCTGCCCTTGAAGCTCAGCCGTGACTCTGCTGCCCTTAAAGCTCAGCCGTGACTCCTTCTTAGACTTCAACCTGCCTGCTGAAGGTTTTTTTTTTAGGCTTGCTGCTGCTTGTTTGGCTCAACCGTGACATTGATAAGGCTTGTTCAGCCTGCTGTAAACTTGTTGAGGACAGCCGTGGTCCTGTTGGATCTGATCCACCTGTTTGTGGACTGCCTAGGGTTTGACCTGTTGACTGGTTGTCTTCTTTTGAGAAGGCCGTGAGGCCTGAGGATCCTTTCTAGTTTGCTGAGTACATCTTATTGGTAACCATGACCCTTGTTGGTTAGTTTCTATGAGCTGAGGTCTCTTTAGGGTCAGATCTCTTCTGCTAAGACTTATTCTATGTGCTGAGATTTTTTTTTGTGGACTAAACCTTATGATAAGTTTTTGTTGTTTGTGGTCAAACTCATGTGCTGAAACTTACTTATTTTTTGTTCTACTGTACTGAGTCTTGTTTGACTGCCACTGTGTTCTGATTGCCATTGACGATCACTAATGCAACCTGTCATATCTCTCTCTCTCTGGTTTGTACATACCCTCTTGTAGGGTCAGCTGGTTCCTAAAGTTGACTGGCCTCTGAGAGGCAGAGTCTTTTCTGAAAGTAACTCTTCTGAATATTTTTACAGGAAGGGTTTCATGCCCAGGTAAGTATCTTCATCTATATCTCTTACTGTTAACAAGGTTATTATTTTTATTACATGTTACTGAAGATTAACTTAATACAGTGACCTAACTGGTAGTGTTGAAGAATACCTTAACACAGTGACCTAACTGGTAGTATTAAAGGTGTGAAGTTGAAAGAGATGAAAATTATGTTAGAAGTTACTGCTGTACTATTTCATATTTAATTTCAGTATTTGTTTATCTATTTTTTGCATTAAAGTATATTGAATTTTATAAAACCCTGATTTTACCAAAAATTAACAGAAACTGCCCTTATCAGATATCAGAGGCTGGCCAATATAAATGAGGGTATTGGAAACTCGAGGAGGAGATGCATACAATGAAATCCAGAACTGGGCAACAGAGCTTGAAGCAGGGAAGGAAGATCTAGAAGAAGGTTAATCTCCTGATCCAACTCTGGGGAACATCAGACTGATATTAGAAGATCTGATTTTCATAATTAATAAATTACTCTATGACATTTTGAAGCAGAGGAATATGATGGTCTTTTGACAGACCTGAACTATCAGAGTTCACATCCTTCTGACGAAGATGGGAACACTGGTCCCTTGAGAGGTTAATTCCCACGATTTTCATAATTAATAAATTACTCTATGACATTTTGAAGCAGAGGAATATGATAGTATCTTTTGTCAGACCTGAAATATCAGAGTTCAGAAAGTGAAAACAATGGTCCTTTTGGAGGTCCCCGGATCCGGGTGGTAATAGGACAAGACAAGAGAATGCAATTGAAAAACGTGGCGTTTTGATGACGACACGTGAGGAGAGCTCAACATAATTTGTAGCAAGGTGGCCTCCACATATGCTCAGATAGTGGAGTTATGAGGTGAGCTGGTAGATGTAAGGATAGTACAGGAGATGCCATGAGAATTAATGTTAAGCTCTGGTTCTGGTTGAGGCGTATGTGTGGATCTTCGAAAATGATTGCAGACTGTCATTCCATGGGTACGGGACGAAGCCCTGAGGCGTGGCTATTATGTGGTGTAAGAATCGAAATAAATGGTGAACTTGTCCTGCACACATTGTATTTGCAATTTGGGCCACGCAGAGGATTTATAAGGTACACGGGGGTTGTGGCAGGTTTTCTGCCAGTGGAAGACAATTCCATTACGATGGAACCGAATGGAGATTGCGCGGGGAATGCGAGTGTTGGGAAACAGCATAACAATCGGGAGCAGCTCAGGGCCGCTCATGCGGTTTGGCTTTACAAAGCAACGGTTCCGCAGGCAATACGGGATGAGATTGAGGAGGTGGAAAAAGATTTGTGGGCTGAATTGGAGGTGACAAAGCCTGTCGACGAGTTTGCTGCGTTGGAGGAGTGGACACAAGACCCAGGCACAACGTGTGCGAGGCAGACTTTGTATGAAAGAGCTGTGTCCATGTTCTGGATAATGATGGGGATTTTGGCTCGGGTTTTGTTGGAAAGGGAGGAGAAAAACAAAGGGGATGAAGTGCCGGTGCACTTTTGAAAGGAGCATTATGCAGACTCGAGACTTATGCATAAAAAGATTGATGTCATAGCTAATCATCTGGGCATTCCCTTTCTGCCAAGATCAACTGGTGCGAGTGGTCATGCTGTAGGTGCGACGCCAGCCGGTCTGGACGGTTCGCAGGCAGGCAGACAGGTTCCTTAGTTTGTAGTTTTGGTTTCTGTGAATGGTTTTCTTTACTGGTAAATACCCTATTTTCCCCACTGGGGAGGGGTAATTTTGGACCCTTGAAGGAATATGGTTGATGCTATGGATGTATGGGATCTTAAACTGTTGGGAGGGGTATCTGTTTTGACAGAAGCAAGATGTAATTTTCCTGTTGATAATTAATAACTAGTCTTCTTACTTACAAAAGAAAAATGGTCCCTTTGGAGGTTAATTCCCCACAGGTTGAGGAAGACAGTGAAAATAATGATTCAGACATCTCAGTGAATAATTTCTTGGAGAAAACCAAGAATGCTAATCAGAGCTAGAGAGTATGAAAGATTTTTCGTTTATGTTGAACTGAAAAGTTTGTTCAAAATTTGTGATTGTACAAAAATCATGTATATTTATTATTATCATACCATCTATAGAAATGGTAGGTTTAAATTTTTTTTAATGAAAAAGCCTATCGCAACTGGAGCAATCTGGGTTCAGTTTTATATCAATTCCTGTCCACCCAAAATTTAAAAAAATCAGCTTAAGATTGATTGCAAGCCAAAAATAATAAGTATTTGAAGTCCTGTCCTGATCTAACTGACAGAAACAGTGAAAACAGAAAGAAAAGGAAACATCAAACACCTAAATCCCAGATAATCATGTTGCATGGAGCAGAAAAACCTAGACATCAGCACTGACTAAAAAGATTGAAAAGATGCCAATATAACAGAAATGTAAAAACAAAAACTAACTTCACCAGAGGTATATCCTGCATACAAATTTATACGTACCCTTCTCCAAGTGAAAAAACCTGAATGGACATCTTTGCCACAGCTGGGCCTATTTGATCCCCAACAGACCACTTGTCTTGACCAAAGGCTCCCTCACATCCATTTCCCGTGGCATTGAGAGGCAAACCGGCTACCATATCTGCAGAAACGTTTTTAACAGCTGAACTTTTTCCATATTCGCAGTAACCATCTTCCCATGTCAGCACCCTGCAATGTCAATGATGGGAAACAAGACCCTTCCTCAGCAGCAATTTTAAATACATTCCAATTTAATGGGCAAATATTGATGCCAGTACCTTCTACTTAAAAACAAAAATCCCCTAGAATGAAAAAAGTTATTTGTTATGCATATTTTAATTTTTAGTTGAAATGGTGTATATTTGTCGAGGAATAAATAGCTCAAATGGTTGGTATGTAAGTTTCGTACTATCCCCACCCTGGTTCAAATCCCCAATGAGACATTGGCATTGTGTCTTGGCTGAAAGGGTAAGCACCCCCCAGGTGGGATGTCTCGGCCCTAGGTTGAGGCCCAAGTTTCCTGTTAGGTGTGGTTTGCAGGCTGTTGCACCTGGCCTAGGGTTTATAGTGGCAACCAGCGAAATTTGAACCTGGGTCTTGCGAAGATAATCCCAGCCAGTTACCAATTCCCCTATATCTAAAAAAAGAAAAAAAATGATATATACTTAGTCCCAACGATGATCTCGGGCCCAAGTAGGAAAAACACAAATAAAAACTACAGCAACAATCTAACTCATCAAGCATCACACTTTGGTTCAGGGCTAACAGATCTGACTTATAGTCTTATTGTGGTCCCATTTTTCAAAACAAGCATCACACTTTTTGTTCAAAAATGGTGTTGGAGCAGCCCAGAATACTACAATCATAGGACAATGATTCTTAGAACCAGAGAATCAGAATTTTAAATCTTTTTAAAACACTGCCAAGCACTCAACAACAGCAAGCAACCCGAGTTACTACTTTTGCACCAGGCAGTTTGGGTGTTTAGCTCCCCACAAACCCGAGACTCCAGAGTACCATCACGCAATTTCTCCTATGTAGTTTTTACATTGGGAAACTCTTCCAATTGAGTGCCTGAAAAGAGCAGTTTCCCAAATCATTGCTAAAGTTTTCAATTGCAATACCAAAAACCAAGGCAGCAATTTTTTTCAATGCTAAAGTCAAAAAATGTTGGAAAATGAATTCAACCAATTACCTGGAAAACAAATATTCAATGTAAGCAGGACTCCCAATGGCATTTTTACAAAGTCTTCTACAAGATCATGATTTTTATGTGTACTAGAGTAGTCAAAGAATAAAATTGTTCAAGAATATGAAAAAATCAGACCATTGTCATAGTTCAGTCAATATTATGTCAATGAATATCAATTGTTCAAATTGCCTTTATCAGAAAATCAGTCTTCTGGGAATCATGGGAAAATATAACGAAACAGAACTTGTTTTCTGACACTTCTGAGAAAAATATGTTCCTAATTAGTGACCAGAAAAAGCAATGTGAATACCATATGAGTCTATGACATACTCTTTTATTCAATTTTCATTCATGCAACTGTTTTGGGGAGAGACGGTTTTTCAATAGCTGCCCATGGTCGTAAGGCTTCAGTTCATTAAGTCAACCCCCAAAACTTGGTCAACACCTCTAGCCTTTTATACTGTTTACCGTTGAAATTTCAAAAAAAACAAATTACAATTTACTTCTTCAGGTTCATTCTCATTGGGATCTGAACTTTTAAAATTCCATATGCATTGACCACTTCTCGAATTAATATTCACTCTCAAAATATTGACATATTTGGACTGAGAATCCCAATGAATCATCAAAGAGATCATAAGTACAAGCAAAAAAAGAATGAACAGAAAGGAACATTTCAAGTGTTCCATAAACTCCTTTCTCAAAAAATAGGGTGTACAAGAGATGGAACGAGTTAATAACAGTCACATGACACAACGAGAAGCCCTTTTCAATGAGCAAAATAATTCTTGGAGTTATTGGGTTAAAATTCAGAAAATGGCCTGTACCTACTGGATGCTTCATCATGCTGAAAATCATAAAGCACGACAATAATATATGCCTTTCAGCTGATAAAGCTTATGCCAGCAAGCAGGTACAACAACTTAAAATAGTTCGCTCACACGCACTATCGTTATTTGACAGTTGTAAATGAACAGAATGTTTTGCATTAGCCATCGTCAAACATATTTTGTATTTTCATAAATGGCCACGATACCTGAAGAATTTGTGCTAGTTTCAAAATCATTTTAAAAAAGAAAAGTGAAGTTGTGATGTCAAAATTTATCGTATCTTCCGGGCTGAAGACATGTTAAAGTAAGTATGTTGGTTACAGGAAGCCCTGGATGCAAATAAAAAATCCACAGAGAGAGGTGTTACAACCTGCATCAAAGGCCCGTTGTATAGTAGCTTGGAAGACTCACTCAGAGGATGTAGTTGCTAGGCATGATGGACCAATTTGAGGATGGAGCGTCAAAAACGACCACTGATGGATTAGATTAAAAATAGAAGTTGTTAATCTGACAGATACATACAGCTAGACATAACTAGTTTATCCGGAAACAAATTCTTCATCCAAAAATTAGTGACATGTTTGGGCGTTTTACATAAAGGATTGTAGCAGTGAATTTGCAGGCCATGAGTGAGTGGTGGACAACTTTGAACATATTACTAATTCAATTAACTAACTTCCATGTTTTCTCCAATAACTTTCGAATGAGTGATGAAAATCAAGTATCTCCCCGCAAAATAGAATGCAAACACTTACTGCAATTAAAAAAAAAAACAGAGCCATAGTTCTTTTTGGTCAAAATAACCAAATAAAGAAAATAAGGTTCAACTATGATCACAGAACTTACATGCGGCTCCGATGTTTCAGCTTCCAAAAGACGGCATAATTCCAACCAGTGTTGCAGCAAAGGTCTCGCAGGGTCTGCTTTAATATTGAATCCATTTCCTCGGACTTTGATCCTCCAAATCTTTAACACAGTTTCCGCGCCAATCCCCCTCGTCCAACTCAACGTAGCCGTGGCCTTTTATTGGTCAAATCAGTTATCAAAACGTGTTTTCTTTCTCTACTCTTCACTAGCTAGCTCTGCAGGAAGCCCTCCCTGCTTGTATTCGGCGTAATCCAGCTTTCCGTTTTCTAGGAGGCGGGGCAGTGCTGAGAGGCAAATTGTCCATTTCTTCTATCGTCAAACACAGTATTTTCTCCTGTACGGAACTATCAAAAAGAAACGTCAGGGTTTCAAAGCTATCGGAACAATTATGGAGTAATGCTGGTAGCTTGCAGTAAGAACTTAGTACCGTATGGTTGCACTGAGCGGTCAGCCATACCAAAATTAAAGCCAGGGTCTGCTAAAGAAAAACAATTCAGTTCCTATTCTCTGTGTTACTTTGAACGTTTTTCAGAGATTTGAACAGCAGGGGGATCTAAGAAGGCTTTCTTCAATATGATTTTTCAGGCTTTAGTACTATGACATAGAAAAACTTAAACAGAGAGGCAAAATATATAATTCAACGGAGAAAATACTAAAGCCTTCAAATATCTAACACTACAACCTCGATGTTGAGCGAAAAGAAAAGAAGCTTAGCTAACGGGAAGCGTTTGGCGAATGTTATCAAGCTTTCGATCCTTAAAAGGAAAACAATTCAGTGCGCAAAAATTAATTCTGCGACTCGAAATTCCACTAAAATGTACAGAAACAGATTCCTAGCCGAATTCTTCTGCAAACTTTGCACGGAAACCGTCTTTTCACCAATTTTTTACGGCATAAACGCTATGCACCCCAAGCTTTCCAACGGCTATGCTATTCCGCATGCTCTCTGCTCGAGCGGCAACATTTTCGCCGATTCTTTTAAATTCCCTCCGCTTTTAGACAAAAACAGAGAGTCCTCTCCGCGTGGTGTTCTCACGCCTACGACACTCAATGAAATCGCCCGTTCTTTAACACGCCTCGTATCGTTCTTGGACCGAACTCCGTCGCCGATTTCCGAGACCAAAAACCACGCTCCTCAACACGGCCACTCGCTGCAGCAATAAAAACACTCGAATTCCTCCCACCGAAGACGCTTCAGACAGTCGTCCGGCTTATCGAGGGTTTTGCAAGTTTTTTCAGACTGGTCTTCTCCTGTCTTTGACTTCAGACTGTAACAGCGCACTACTTAACAAACAAGCGGTAGTGACGCAAATCGGCGGTTTTGTCGTTGATGGCGGTTTTTTGCAACCAAAAGCCAGGGTTTCGCAACACGTCGGTAAACAGCCTCGGGATCCGACCTGCTTCCCGACGCCTCTAATTTCACACGGCAGGATTTCTCGGCAACTTAAAATAAAGCGGCAAAAATAATTTCTCTGGGTCAGGTTTGGTGATGAAGGAGGCTTATGGTGGTGGTAATAATCATAGTGTGTTTGGGGGAAAGGAATCGGGACAGAGTTTGCGAGGGATGCAGGAGGCATCAACTTGAGTGTAGTAGGCTTAGGGCCACGGACCCCTAGACTAAATCTTATGTCCCTATGCTTCTTTTTAGATGAGAAATGAGAAATGCGCAACTTGCATAGTTTTTTTTAAACACCGAGGAATTTTATATTTTGTTTTGTTTTTTAAATATTGGTGTGAGAGGATATCGATAGTGAAAGAAAATCCGAGTTCCATCACTGCTCTTGTCATGCTGTCTTAAGCCTTGTTTTTTTAATGCCTGGAGTTAAGGTCCAACCCTAAATTTGTGCATTAAAAAGGCCATCCGAGATGTGGTCGGCAAAAGGAAATTATGATTTTGAAAGTTAGTGGGGAAGGAGATCATAGCGTTACATCAAAATCTATGTTTGAAAGAGAGAGCAACATTTATGGTTTCAACCAGTTTTGAATTTGTAATTGATTAGGTGTTTTAATTTAGACTGATTAAATGGAGTGTATTTGTGAAATTAACATAATCACAGTAATAATAATGATAGTAATAATAATGATGACAAATTCAACTTGTATATATAGTTTTTAATAGAGTATGGTGTAATATATAATGGACATGATTATTATAAAAATGATAGATTTAGAAACAAACTCAATTTTAGATTTCCATTAATTGAAACCAAATGATAGATTTGGAAACAAACTCAATTCTAGATTTCCATTAATTGAAAGTAGTGTACGATATATTATGAAGAACATTAGGAAGGGTGCATGGAATAATTTAATGTAATGTTATGTAATATGAATATTTACAAGTGGTAAAACTTAATTAATGGGATTTTGGAAAGACAACATAAAAAAGAGAGAGAAAAGACGTTTAAAGTGATTAAAAAAGAGGAGAGTAAGTACATTGAGATTTGGCTTGAGAAAGTGTTAGGGAAAGGTAAGGAGATAAGAGATATAAAGGTACAACACTAAACTTGTCTAGAAACATGTGAGGAGAGATGGAAAGAGTGTTTTCTCTTGAGATATAAGGTTTGTAATGCATTATAGTAGATTTAAAAAGAGGAGAGTAAGTACAGTGAGATTTGGCTTGAGAAAGTGTTAGAGAAAGGTAAGGAGATAAGAGATATAAAGGTACAACACTAAACTTGTCTAGAAACATGTGAGGAGAGATGGAAAGAGTGCTTTCTCTTGAGATATAAGGTTTGTAATGCATTATAGTAGATTTGTATTTTGAGTGGATCTTGAGTTCTGGATTGTATAAGAGATTCAACACTAAATGCTTCTTTGAATGTCAACATGAGTCATGCAT
Source organism: Larix kaempferi (assembly GCA_027924585.1). Lineage (NCBI taxonomy): Eukaryota > Viridiplantae > Streptophyta > Pinopsida > Pinales > Pinaceae > Larix > Larix kaempferi. The sequence goes on from BSBM01000097.1 coordinate 1,374,787, forward strand.
ATCTCACTAAGAAACACTAGTAATAGCATGACTAAGAGCCAACTCATTAAGGTTAGGATGTGAGACATGGAGGTTAGACACCAAGGGGTCGTGGGAGGGAATGATTATGCCAAGTGTGTAAAATTTCGGAGATGGAAATTTAGCATCATTTTCTCATACATTATGCAACATACTCACATAATAGAAAGAGGTAGAATTCTTGTATCGTAACTAGGAATCGATGTTTTAGGAGAATCCAATTAAAGGTGCATCAAGGTTGGTCAAAACATTGATGCAAGCAAGAAATGGATGGTTGAAAGTGGAGGCAACAACGTAGCTAGCCCTTGATGCAAAGTGGAGGGGACTAGACTCAATTAAGTATGCCAAGTCCATGATTTGGATCTTGTCATTACAACACTTTCTCCAATTATTGTCATTTGTGGCTTTAGTCTCTTATGAATAGATGCACAAAATGTAAACCTTGTTGTTTCACATGGCAATTTGGTCTCATAAACAATTTAATAAAATATATTTATCTCCCTATATATGTGAATAATGAGGTAGTAAGAGGAAAATCCTATAATGGAGTTGGATATTGAACCAGAATGGATCAATATATAATTTGTCACATATTTGAAGTTTTCGAGGTCAACAGATTGGATGAATTGGTTTGTAGGGCCCATTTTAGGGGTAGGTCTCACTTTTCATATTTGGGGTCAAAAAACCTTCTGAGGCTATTTGAGGGCTTAAATGTTAGTTTTTGGTGAAAAAAAAACTCGACTAAAATTTGACATTATGCACATCATACCTTTCCAATGGTGTAAGAATTGCCTCAATCAGAGTTCGTATGAATAAGTTATACCTCCCGCAAGTTGACCGAACCAGTTGACCACCATGGTACCTAGTGGATTCCATGTTAGCTCTCATTTCTTGCACATGTGGAGCTAGTCACATGTGGACTTTGAAGAACATTCTAGAAGGTCCGAAACCCTAACCCTAATCAGGAGTTGGGCCATGCAAAAACCCAAAAATTAACCATAGATAGCTATAAGGTTATGTTAAATATTGGATTGTTAGGAGAAGAAGGGGTTCCATTCTTTCGATGTTGCTGTATTGTTCCATAGTTGAGCAAACAACACGAGAGTGGATATTATAGTAGAACGAAGGAGATAAGAGATCTGGTAGTAGTCATTATGGCCACAAAGTCGTAGGTAACTCCATAGAGAGTGTCATTTCCTTTGTATATGCGTGTTGATACGAAGAGCAAGGCATAGTCCTCATTTGTGGTTGGGTTTTTCCCCGGGGTATATCTTATGTCATTGTGTGGATTGTGTACTTATTTCCTCTAGTTATTTCTCTTCCAATTCCATTGTATTCAGTGTTTTATGGAATTAAATTAACACAGTGAACTAAGTTGTAAGATCCATTATGACGAACTGATCCAGTGGAATATCCACGATAGTTTACGGATCAAATATGCAGATATATAACAAATTCTCTGTAACTAGGTAAGCCAATTGACCTATTTATAATCTTTGTGCAAGGTATAAATAATTTCCCAAGGGAATATGAATCACTTTGTTTCATGACTTATTATATTCTCTAGATCAGATAATTGTACAAAATTCAAGAAGAGAATGAAATGAATAGAAGTAGATACATCGTGACCATTCATCTTTCGCTTGCAACAATGTGCCAAGTTATCCATCAACATTAGTGTGCTTGCTTTATTTTGGCATGTGTGGCTAATACAAAGGTGCACACATTAAGGTAGAACAACATTAGTTTAGTGTGGCCAAACATTGGGTCGCTGCAACTCTATCATAGTGTTGACACTTTGTGACTAGGAATTATATTGTGTACACAACATTACAACATTAGTTTATCACCTTGACTTGTGCCAAAGCTTACCATTGCAATTTGCATCTTATGCTAATGATTATGCACAACTCTACATGTTTGATACAGTGACTAAGTAATTTTTTTTTCCAAGAAAAACCTTATGGGATTCCCCCTCTTCCCTGAACTATCCATATGGAGGACAACTCAATCACCAATTACAATAGCAATTGGTAACCCAAGGAGACTCAAACAAACGTGAACCTCTATCGAACAAGATCTAGAAACCTCATAATGAACTTTGCCTTGAAACATTCTATTCTAACAAATTAAGCTAACCCATTAAGCTACAATGGTCAAACTATCTATGTGACCACGTATAAACAATTCTTTGAATAAACCTATTTAGTATGACTCCTTTGGTGATAACTTTGTCAATCTTTAACTCTTAAATGATCAAGAAAAAAACTTCCATCACATAACAATTTGCATCAAAAGGTCCACTTTTAATTTTAGTTTGAAAATCTATATTCTTGTGACTTTAAGATGGTTTTCTTGGATGTTGAATGAACTATGATTAATCGCAAAACTCGTTAGAAGATGCATTGAGTGATTTGTTTCTAAATATAAAATATAAACCATGATGAAATCATTACAAGTAATTTAAATGAACTTATTTTAATCATGGATTTAGTCGACCTTTAACTCATTTAGTGATAAACAATACAATACACATTAAAAATGTAATAATAAAAGTCATAGAATAAAGGGACCGCTTATAAGTTTAGATTTCAATAATTTATCCCTTTTATTTTGAACGTTAATTAAAATATTGATTAATTTGAGTGGAAATATACAACCCATTAGAGTCCTCGATAATTGAAATCATTTCAAAATACAAATTGAAGTGTCATTCTTACAAAGCAGTTAGCTTCATGGACTTAGGTTTATTTTTAATTTAATCTATGATTAGCAAGTTAATAAATCTAATGTTTTGCATTTCCACGCTGGGTATCTTGTAATGACAACACAATTAGCATGAGGCCTCATGGATGCACACATGGCTTGGGCTGACCTCCAATTAACGGTTGTCCAACTCATCGAAATCATCAGGTTCATTAGGGTTTTACACAAAGAGTTAATGCGAGAAGTGGAAGGTCCTTTTCCCTCGTGCAAAGGTACTACATGCACTCCATCTCACAACTATTCATGTTCGACACTTCAATTGCCATCATGAAATCTATTGTTTCCTCTTTTGGTCGAGTTCATGGCCTCTGGGTGGATGTTGAGGCTTCAATCAGAGTGAAGCGTATCGACGATCCTTACCATTTCAATGGCAAACGACGTTGCCTTCATTTTCCGAATGACCTTGAGAAACATTGTGGTATGGCTCTAGGATTTCCATGACTCTTTGGGTCGATCCTTAATTTAGGCCCTAAGGCTTTTCCCTGGTGCAATCATGGTTAGAGTTAAGAGGACCAAACACAAGTATCCTACTGGCATCTGTTGCTCCCATATATCGTGAGAAAGCATCCTACTTGCATTCGCCGCTCACATATATCGTGAGTACTTGACAAACAAGATAAAGCCAAAGCCAACTTCTCTAGCATGGTCTCTCCTGTGGCGCATTGTGGTCTCAGTGTAATGGAGACTCTGCTTCAAAACAATCTCGACAGACCTAACCTTGAAGGTCTAATTGTAGACCTGGGTCAACTAATGGAGGACCTAGGCTCCAATTGATCGCAAGAAACTTGGTACATGAAGATCCTCACTCTCCTCTGGTATACGAAGACATTATTGGGTCAAGCTATCATGGAGAACGCAGCAAGCACACTTTTGGTGGATGGTTGAGGCATTAGTCTGGCAAACATAATGGACAGTCTGGAAAAATGGATTCGTCGCCTGGCAAAAGCTCGGATGGATTCTAATGCTAAACTAAATTCTCTGGCTCAAGAGCTTAATAGTAAAGTCTTTAGCAAGTCCTCCACCACTATGCTCCATTATGGTCTCATCTTCCATAGGCAACCAAATCCCCAATCTCAAGGCGATCCCTCCAACTTAAAGGTGGGACGCGATTCTATGGACAGGACTGAGACTCCACCCATCAATATTTCTGACGATGAATAGTCCTGCTGCTGCCTCAACTCAAGTTCGGGTCTCTAGTTTTTAATTTTGGCTTAATTGTTATATTGGCTTGCCTCAATTGGATCTATCTCATGTTTTTGGTTGGTTACTCTTACTTTCTATTGCCATTAACCCTCGCCTGTGGGAGTATATGTTTTAGTTTTTAGATCTTAAAACTCTAGAACTTGGTTTTGGTTTTTAGTTCCTAGTCTATAATTCTATGGAAGACCATTTGGTCATACTTTTCTAGTAGCCAATTGACTTTTGTGACATATTTATGTTTTTTATTACGTTTATAATATAGCTCTGAACCTTACCAAAAAAAACTTCTTCTTTTTTGCGCATAGAACCCATACCACAAAGGGATCACTTTCGAGTTTAGTTTTTTAAGATATATTAAATTATGATTAAGTTTAGCCTTTGATTTTAATTTGTTTTTTTAATGTTAGATTCAATTATCATTAAGTTTAATGAAAATGTAAAATCCATTAAAATTCTTACTAAATGAAAGTATTTCAAATACAATTGTAGTGTTAATAGGAAAAGTAGAGAAAAGACTTACACTTTGGTGTAATAAGTGGCCATCTCATGGTGGAAGAATTATTTTAGTGAAACATGTTCTAGAAGCTATCCCTGTATTCTAGATTTATTTGGATCATGTGCTTGTTGACACCCTGTAAAATATACAGAAGTTATGCTGCAATTTTTTATGGACTAACAATTATGAAGAAAAGTCATATCCTTGGGTGGCATGGAACAAACTAGCTATGCCAAAGGAGTTAGGTGGATGGGGATTCAAACAACCATCATACTTTGCCAAAGCTTTGGTAGTTAAAAGGGTTTGGCAAATCTTAACGGACGAAGGGCTATGGGTTAACATGGTTTATCAAAAATACATATCTCCCCTCACCATTAGAGAGTGGTTTAGGACCACGAATAAGTCCTTCATAAATGCATCTGCTATGTGGAGAGATATGGTATCTGCCTTTGATTTGATCGGTGAATGGTTGGTTTGGAAAGTGGGAAGTGGAAGTAGACTTAGAATAGGACATGACCCATGGATTGGCAACATGGGAGCACACAGACTTCCTCCCCACGTGATGGACTATCTAGGGGATTTGGGACTGATTCATTTAAACAAGATTGGTGATATAATAAATACTACCCCGTGGAATCAAGCTTGGCTCTCGCTTGAAGATATATCCTTTGTTGATGAAGATAGGAATCTGTGGAACAACTATATAAAAGCTCATCACAAGTCTCACATTCGTTTGGTGGACAAGGAGGACGAACTTATTTGGTCCATGAACAAGGACAGAGGATCTTACATTCCAAGTGTGGGTTACAAACTATTATGGGAGGAAAAAGATCTCCATGAGCTCCCTTGGTGGATACCTGTTCTATGGAAGATGAAATGCCCACTCCAAGTCAGATTGTTTATTTGGCTAACTTTACACAACAAAGTGCCTACATGGGAGGTAATGATTAAGAGATACAAGATCGAACCGGGATGGTGCTCCCTTTGCAAACAAAATAATGAAACAATTAAGCACATTTTCATTAATTGTCCATACTTGAGGAGGATGTGGGATTATATAAAGCAGGTAACAGGTATACAATTCATTTGGCAAGGTACTAATCTATAGGATGCTTTTCTTTCTTGGTACAACAATAAAGCATACAATATTTATTTGGCTTTTCCAGCTCTAGTGATTTGGGGCTCATGGTTGGCCGAGAACAAAGCAATTTTTAACAACATAGCCATCCTGACCACTGTTTATGTTTCTCATAGTTTGGACATCCATAGCCTCCTTCCACAAGCAGATGAACCTACCAGAGTCCGTAGAGTACAAGTGGATATCGTCGACTATATAGGAAACTGGCCTTACTTTGATGGGGTTGCCCAAGGACAACCTACTAGAGGTGGAGCAGGTGGTATAGTATATTTAACTCAATGTCATTGCTTTCAGTTCATAGCTAGTGTGGGAATGGGCACAACCACGTTGAATTGATGGCCTTAAAGTTGATTATGTTAATAGCTCTTTCAAAAGGGGTACATAAAATTTATATATTTGGATATTTGAAGCTTGTTGTGGATTGGATGAGCATGAAGAGATCCCCTAAGAACATACACTTGCAGGCTATCTATGAAGATCTAGTTCACATAGTTGGATTGTTTAAGGTGACTACATTTCAACACATTTATAGGGAAAGGAATACACATGCATAACTTTTGTCGAAGCAAAGCCTGCAGGTTGGCGATGGGATATGGCATATCTAGAAACATGTCAATCATACTATTATGGAACTATATCCAGGACCACATCATAGATAAACATTTCTCCCTTGCATTTTTTTATGAAGAACACTCCTTATTACAGCTCAGGAATTATTTAAAAATTAGTTATTTGGTTTTTTTATCTTTTTTGTACATGTTGATATAAACCACTTGATGGTTCTTAAATCTGAATTGTGCACATATAACACTTCCAACACACAATGGATATATACTTGTTTATTGTAAGGCCTGTGATCTGGAACACTCATCAAGAAATGTAAGAATGTATAAAAAGGCACTATGTGCTTCTTAACAATATGATTTATTATAAATATAATAAATTGCGATCTTTTTTATGGGAAAAAAAGTAATTTATAATTATGGACTTAATTGATCTTTACAATGTCAATTAGATAGTAAGCCTCGTATAATAATTAATTGATTTTGAAAATGTAATCAATTAGATAGTAAACTTCATATAACAATTAACATATATAACCCAATAAAGGAGCCACTTCTCTATATTCATATTTTCATGATTTTAATATAGTTTTTTTAAATGTTGAATGACTATGGTTAGTTTATGTGGAAACATAAAACTTTTTTTCCAGCAAAAAAAAGCATACCATTGATATTCGATTAAGAATCAAATAGTACAAAATGTTCTTGACTATGAAAAGATCGAGAGTACTGTCTCCCAACATAGTCAAAATGTCCTTATGTGCCAACATATAGTGACAAAACGTCATCTGATATAACAAAAAATACCTCCCAGATCTATAATTTTGTATAAGATAGATCTGTGATCAAAAAACAAAAATTGACCCAGAAGTGTAAGGATCAATCAAACAACCTCCTAGTGCCCATATCGCAAACATGGGAATCTTAACATTCTTCCCAGACTAAGATACCGTCCTCACCATCCAGGGCCTGTTTTGACAGTTTACTTGTCAATGAGTTGTGTTGTCTGTAAACGTGATCCAACGAGAAATTTCTGAAAAGACATAATTTTGACTTGATCCTTTTGCACCGATGTAGTAGTGAAGTAACTTTTAAATTAAATTCACCCTGTGCCCATTTTATTGTGACCCTGGAGTCACCAAATATTTGCAGATCATCTATCCCAAAGATACTGGCCACTTTTAGAACGCATCAAAGAGCTAGAAGCTCCACCTGATTTATGAAAATAGCTCCACCTGCAGCACATAGACCGTTCCTAGTTGCTCCATTGAAGAGGAGAACATGACTATTAAATTTAGGTTCAAACAAACTGATTTTTTGTATGCAAACTGATTTATGTTCGCTAGTGATGGACTGATACACATTTATAATCTAAGAAATAGTTTTTTAAATATTTGAGATCAAATTTTCAAAAATAACCTTGTTTCTGGTGTACCAATTATACCAAAAAAAACTAAAACTGGGAGCAAATAGTGTTTCCTGCAGTTCCTGACCCCATTGAGGGTGCATATATCAAAGCTCTCTTTACCCAAAGTAAAAAAATAAAATTTAAATACAAATCTTAAAAATGATTTTAAAAAATTACTCCTATATTTAAATTTAGTACATATTTAATTCATTTTGTAATTAGCACGATAATGGAACTTTAACATATGTTAACAATTATTATAGAATAAAGGAATTACTTTTAAGATTTATATCCCTATATTTTTAATATGATAGATTTACATCACGTTTTTTTAATATGATTTGCTTGAATGCTGATTGGGAAATGTAAAACCAATTAAAGTTACCTTGATAAAGTAGTTTAAAAATACAAAATATATATTATAGTATCATTTTTACAAATTATTCAAATAGTTTTTTTATTTGATGACTTGGTAGATCTTTTCAAAGGTGGCATGTATGGGTGGGGTCAGCTTAAATTTTGAAGGAAATCAGAAAACTTTTTTTGTTTGAGGTATTAGAGAGACTTCAAATAATCAAGCCAACGTCTTGACACTACGAAAAGGATTTTTGACAATAAAGAATCAAGGCATAAAAAAGGTCGCAGTGGTGGATGATTTTATGGTGGTTGTATGTCATATAGTCTCTAAAACCTTATCCAAAGACCAACATTTAAACATGCTACTTTTTTGGATCCAAACATCTATGAAAGGTTTTGAAAATGTATAATTTTTCCATATTTTGAAAGGGTTAAACACAAAGGTTGATGCAATAGCTAACAAGGCGTGTGATCTACAATGAGGAATATTAATAAAAATGGGGGGACGAGAAATTTAGTAGCTCCTTGAGTTTTAAACCCTCTCGATGTTATTACATGACTTCGCCAATTGTCAATACCACAAGACAAGTGGCAAAGCCACAATCACATGCATTTGAAATCGATTTGGAGGATAGATATGTGTGACGATGATGCAAGTCCATGGGACTTCACCTATGGACTTCACCTTAATAACCTTGGTAGGATGGGATGGTCCAGAGTGTGTATGTTTTCTTTTCGGTTTGTAATTGAAATATGGAAGTTTCATCATTGTGTTGGGTTAAGAGGTTCATGGAGTAGCCCCCTCTGGATTTGTTGGAGTGTAAATTCACCACAATGAAGATTATAGTTTTTTAATTTATCCTTTGTCTTTTAGGAGATCTTAGGTGGGAACCTTCTTCATTTGTCTAGTTTCGGGGGCAGTGATACATGGAAACAATCTTTGAGAGGTCAACAAAACCAGGTGTCATTTGATAATATTGTTTATTTTTTTAAAATTTAAAGCTCTGTGTTTTCCCTTTTTAAGGAGTCCCTTAGGGACTAGAGGTAAATTATTGAGCTCTAGCGGTGTCTCTTGATGGTTTTTGAAGATAATTGATGGAAGTATCTCCAAGCATTTTATGGGAATAAATTGGATGTCTCAGTAGCTAGTTAAATAAGCACTTTGCTAACTGGGAATCGAGTCTTGGTTTTCATATGATTCTTCTTCTACACATCAATGATATTCACTTCAAAAATTTAGAAGGTATCTAGGTCTTTGATTGGAGGAGACTTACAAGAGGTTACTATATGGTTAATTAACACGATCACCCAATTTTTTGTGTGTTTTATGAACACTCCACTTTGTATGACTCGATTCAACATTGTGAACACCACTGTGATGATAACCAAGAGAATGCAACCTTGGTTATGGGAAGGTGGGAAACATGGTGAAAAGAGTGGGAACAAAATTATGTTAGGGACCTAAAACCTACAAGGATACAAATGATTGGGATGAAGGCTCAACTGGAAAAAAAAAGGAAAAGGAAAATAGTGATTTTGGAAGCAGGGAAGAAAGTAACATGGATAAGCTAGAAGGGAAAGAAGATAAGATCAAGGAGTTGTAGGAGAAAGTATGTCATCTGTATCTACAACAAAAACCTAGTTTTTAGAAGCTAATAACCTTGCATCCCTAATTGTATGAATTGGATCATTTAGACATGAACAAGTAGTAGCCACATAGATATATAATGCTAGCAGCCACAGAGAAATATAATGTTGAACAACATTTGGAGAAAGCAAGGAGCATAGATCCCTCCATGTTATCTTTAATAGGAACTCTTTGAAAGTTTTTTTTTAAATAACTAGACAATATAACTCCAATTCTCCTTTTTATTTATTTAATACAAAAGGTAACCACTTCTCTAATAATAAAAGATCAGTCAAACTTTAATTTATTATATGAAGTTTAATAAAAAGAAGGCTTATATTTATTTTGTATACTCATAGTTTGGTAATAATGTTTTAGTATTTAGTCATTTGAGATTTTGTGAAGGCTACCTATGTGAAACAAGGTTTTAAATATGTTATATATTGATTATTTTGTGTATATCATCATTAGTTTAATTTTTAAGTTATAAATGACATAACACCAAGTTAATTGAAAGAAGATGATTTATCTCTCACTTGTTATTATAAAAATAACAAATCTTCATTTAAAAAAAACACTTCTAAATTTAAATTTAAACATATTTACTTAAATACTCAACTAAACTATATAAACTTTAAACATATTAAATTATCATTAAATAAACCATTTCTAAATACAAATCATAACCATAATATCATATTTACCAGTGATCCAAATGAACTTCCTTTTAAGTGATGGACTTTGGTCATCTTTAACTCATTATGTGATAACAAGATAATAAACATCTACATAACTATGGGTACATATAAACCATTGAATAAAGGGTTAGTGGACATTTCATTATATAAACCATTCAAAAAAGGGTTATCATTTATTTAATATGTTTTGTTTTGTTTTTTGTTTTTTTGGAAAAATTCTTGTAATACATTTTAATAAAAATAGAATGTATCACATTTTTCAGAGCTTATAGCTTATGGTCCCAGTTACATATGCATTAATATGTATTTTATATATCTTCATCATAAAAGTCCTTATCTACCAACATTGTATCTTTGATTTCTTTTAGCCATGTAGACTATTTTGGATTCATGTATAAAGGATGAATGTCATATGCCTCTTGGAATAAGATTAAAAAAAAAGACAAAAAAACATAGTCCATCTCGATACATATTTTCTATGATAAGCTTTCCAAAGGTTATATAAATTATAGTGTAATGGGACATGGATCATCTTCAACAATGGTATCACCTGTACATTCTCATCGCTGCCAGTAACCTGCACCAAACTACAACCCAATTTCTGATAATCCATCGGCTGTAGATTTCCTTTCTCTAAAAACATGCTGAAAGCTAAGGCTGGTGAAGAGTTCTGTAAGTCGTACAGTCTCCTCATAGATAGGCCTGAGTAAAAAATTTTGGGGAGGTCTCTTGTACTGCATCCAAGTGATTACCATCTTTGAGTCACCTATAACCTGTAATCTTTGTATGCCTTTTAATAATGCTAACTGTAAAGTATATTTCAAGGCAATCAACTCTGCTCTATTGTTGGTGCAGGGGCCAATATTTGCTGCAAATTTTGACCATGTATTAGGTGTATAGTATATAATACCCCCATGCACCTCCAATCCTTCGGGTACCTTGTGATGCTCCATCGAAGAAACACCATGGGATAGACTGATCAACATGTTATTCCACAATCATTCTTGGTATTTTTTTCTTATTCTATGTAGGCATGACCTCCATAGTGGCAATACTTTTATAAGCATAAACTCTCGGAGGGATACTATGATCCTCAAAAGTGGCATGGTTGTGGGAAAGCCATGTATTCCATATGAAGAAAAGGGGGAGAGTTGGGTAATTGGATGATATAGGATCCTCCATCCATTCTTTCAAGGCTTCCTGTAAGTCCACTCCAATCCAGTTATACTGCAGTCCTTTGACATGTTGGATGATTCTCCACATATATTGAATATAAGGACAGTATATAAAGAGGTGTTCTATTGTCTCATTTTCTTCTTTGCACATAGGAAATCTTCCAGGTATTGCAAAAACGTGCTTGCAGAGGATACTCCAAACCGGTATTTTTTTAGATAAAGCAGACCAAACAAAAAAGTTTAACCTTTAATGGGGCATTGGTCTACCATAACCAAGAGTGTCGCCATAAAATGTTAGGAAAATCATGTTCTTCTCCGAGGACTTTGTATCCCAAACATGGAGTATAATTCCCCCCTATCGAATTCCGGCTCCAGACTATCTCATCCACGGTATCAACCAATATGATACATGATGATTTTAAAGTGGCTATATAATTTTCCCAAAGTTCTTTGTTGGGTTGTGTGATTTCCAATTGTTCTGCAGATAGCCACTCTTGTCTATGAAAACTAGTGTTTACTGGGTCATTGATATGGTGAAGAAAGATAATACGTTTGTCCTGTAGATAAGTGACAAGATGATCTGGTATAAACTATCCATCCCGGTAGCTGATCCACAAGTCAGTACCAATTATGGCGTTCTTGTCGTTACCAATATTCCATTGAAGCCAATCAAGAACTAAATCAAATGCTTGTAAAGTAGTCTTCCACATGTTTGATATGTTCTTGATATCGAATGTCTGTCTCCTAATCCAATCTTCGATACTCAGCGGATGAATGTATTTATAGTATATATCCTATGTCCATAAGGTTTTCTCCTTAATGAATCTCCACACATTTTTTGTTGATAGAGCCTGTGCAAAAAAGGTGGGGTGCTTCAATCCCCGTCCGCCCAGATGTTTAGGCCAAGTCAATTTATCCCATGCAATCCAGTGAAAAGGATTTTCTTGTTCATGCCCATTCCATAAAAAAGTAAAGGATAATTTATGGATGGTGTTAATTGTGCCCTTAGGAATGTGGGCAATGGTAACCCAATAGACAGGTATGGATTCCAAAACCACTTTCAGAAGAATAAATCTACCTCCTTTTAATAGACATAAGTTGTACCAATGATGAATTCTTTTTTCCACCCTAGCGATCAACCAAGTCTAATCCTTTTTTCCATAGTCATTGGGTTTAATAGAGAAAACCAGATATCGCAATCCGTTCTCCACATTGACTTCCGTAAATCTAAACTGAGTATTGATCCAATGAGCAAAACAACATCTAGATTCATGAAAGAAACATAAGACTTCGTGGAGTTAATAGGCACACATATTGCCTCTGTAAAGAAATCCAATAACCTTTTGAGTTTAGTAATATCTCTTCAAGATTTGTCCATAAAGATAAGGATGTCATCGATGATCAGTAAATGGGATAACCTAATATTACCTACCACCACAATACCTTTGTAGGTCCCATTTTGCTTATCTTTGTTGAGAGATCTATTGAGCCCTTCCACGATCAATAAGAAGAGGATGGGTGCCCAGGGGCATCCTTTCCTTAGCCCCCTAGCCGGTCTGAAAAAATTTGATGCAGATGCGTTAATAAGGATTGCAAATGTGACCGTCTAGACACATGACATGATCCAATTGACTGTAGATAAGTGGAAACTTATTTGTAGTAATACCAATCTTAGATATAACCAGTTCACCTGATCATATGCCCTTATGAGGTCTACTCTCATAATCACAGCTGACAATATTTTAATTTTAACAATGTGTAATGCCTCATGTGCTACACCAACTACATCATGGATCTGTCTCCCTTTTAAGAAGGCAAGTTGCTTTGCTGATATCACCTTTGACAGGATCGCTTTGACTCATCTAGCAATCACTTCCACAGTGATTTTGTAAATGCAACTGCATAGAGAAATAGGCCTATAGTCATTGAAAGAGATACCATTATCTGCCTTTCGTATAAGGGTAGTGAAAGTGGAATTAAACACCGCCACAACTCTCCCCTTAACCATTGATTCCTCGACTACGACTAGGAGATCAACTTCAAATAAATCCAGGAAACTTTCAAAAAACTCCACTGGCCACCCATCGGAACCAAGGATTTTGTCATTCTATAGAGAATTTATTGCCTCTTTTAACTCTTCCATAGTCACAAGTTGTTGCAACTCTTCATTGTGTTCCTCGATGAGGAATGTTGGGATAACATAAGCTAAAGTCATTTTACGTAGCAATGATACCTCCCAAGCTTCATAATAAATCTATTTGAAGTGTTCCATCCCTGTACTAGCTAGCTCCTGAAAGCCCGAATAATCCATCCCATCCTCGTCTTTTAAATGCCAAATGGAGTTGATGTTTTTTCTATGTTGGATGTACTTGTGAACAAACTTGGAGTTATTGTCCCCTAAGCTAAGCCAGATGGATCCGCTCTTTAATCTGGTCGTAGCCTCTCCCTCTAGTAAGAGATGTCTTTTTTTACTCTCCAGATGAACAATGTTTATTCTTTTTGCGTCAGATTCAAACCCTGTAGGGTGGTTTGAATGAAAATATTCAAGGGCATCTTCAATAAACTTTAGACCTCGTGATTGTTCCTTTCTCTTTTGTGCAATCCAGGGAAGAGTCAACTCCTTCATCTTCATAAGGTTCTCGTGGAATTGAATAGATGCTGACACTTGGCAATTTGTATCAAGAGGATTCAATGCCCGATTAATCATTTCTATGTATTCCATATATTTAAGCCACCTTACATCGAACTTGAAAGGGCTAGAAGGTTTCATGAGCCTTTGAACAATCTACAAGAAAATAGGATGATGGTCAGAATCACCTCCAACGCCGACCCAATGTCTGATTGATGAGGCCGATCTCATGGTGCCTTCATTAAGTAAAAATCTATCGAGTCTCTTCGTAATGTAATCTTCACCAGATTTCATATTCCGCCACATGGGCTTAAGTGCAAGTGGATGAATATCCAAGAGGGTGTGTGTCTACAATAATCTGTTGAAGTACTCGACAAGAGTGTCTCTATGGGTTTTTAAGCCCCAAAAATTAGACTCACCAAGGGTGAAATTCAGATCACCACCAATAATAAGCCTCTCCACGTTGAGAAAACCAACTGCTAGAAACCAATCCCAAAAAGTCGATCAGTTTTGGCAAGGTCCATAAACATTGATAATGGAGAAAGAAATGCTTAATTCTCGGAAGAAAAGGACTGCTCCCAAAGTAGATTGGGTGGCCCAACTGTTTGTACGCAGGAAGTTATTTGTATTCCATCCTGTCACCAGACCACCAGACCTCCCAGATGCATCCACACAAATAAAAAATCATCCTGGAAACAAACTCTTTAGATCCTCGGCAATGAGATTGCCCGAGGCTAAAGTCTCTTGTAAAAGAACAATCATAGAACATGAACTTGTAATCAACAGTCTCAGGACTAGTTTTTTTTAGGGTATCCAAATCCATCGACAATTAAGGGAGAGGACCAACATTAAGGTAACCTAGCCTAGGCTTTGCATGCTCTAAGCAGCCTTGTGAGTCTTTTTTGTCTACCACAATTAATATCCAACGACGCTTGTGTCCTCACTAAATCCATAACCGAGAGTCGGCCACACAAACAGGGGGACATAGAGGATAACCCTTGAATCCTACCTAGTCCATAGCCATTAGAAGGTTTGGAACCCGACTTAGATCTCAAGTTGTATACATTTAGGACCTTATGTTGAGACCTCAAAGGAGAGACATCCTTGACCAATGCTTTGGTTCGAGGAGCAGTTAATGTGTCAACTGGTCCAGTGACTTGTGGGGAGCAGGGAGACGACATAGGGAGAGGAGGGGTCGAAGGTAAAGGAGAAACATCAGAAAAGAGCACGACATAACCAATTAAAGGGGTGGGAGGATAGGACATAGAAAGCGGACAATCTGATAGATGCTTCCCGGGGTTAGTGAAGCAACAAATCCAAGTAGAAGGAACTACCTCCACCATAATAGGTCAACAAGGCTTCAAAGCATGGAAGAGACGGGGGAGATAATTCGACAATAGGTCTGGTGGGTGAAAGTATAAGCCTAACGAATCCAGTGTATAAATGGAACAGGACAAGTCAGGTGGAGGATAAAGGGAAACCATACCTGAAAAAAGATCTTATGTGACTGTCGGGAGAGATTTTGAGGCTGCATCATTGTCCTTTGACGGGGAAATCTATTTGAACTGGTCCCGTGGGTTTCCTTTTTGTCTCTAGATCTTCCTCCGGAAGGGTCGAGAGAAATCCTTTGCAAGATGTCCATAAACATGACATCGGTTGCATTTGAACAAAACCCCAACATAATTGAGAGACTATATCCATCTTTCACCTCTAAGCATGATCTCAAGATCCTCCAGGAAACCATTCCTTAAAGCAAGTTTAACCAAGACGCGTGCAATAGTGAGCACCCCTGTCACCTCAAAGGCCATATCTGCTCTAATAAAATCTCCTATGGAATCTATGATACGCTGAAAAACAACTTTGGACCAAAGCTCGAGAGGTAGACCCGATAACTTGACCCAGTAAGCCTAGGTGGAGAACCATTCAAAATGAGAGTAAAACAAAGGCGTCCAACTCTTATGTTTGAGAACTGAGGAGTCCAGTTCCCAGTAAGCATGCAGGAGCTTATCCGTGTCATCGTCTGCCTCCAAGATGACCCTGAACCACCCTCTAGTTAGGGCATAAGTTTGTGGTTCATAACTGAGCAATTAAACCCACTTTAATTTTACCTAGGAATGGAAGGATGATAAGGTGATCCTTCTTCCCTCGAATCGTCTGACAAGTGTGTGTTCTGACATCACCAACACCTCATTTAAATCAATATCCTCCCCCAATGCTTGGAACTTCTTGGTCGCTCATTTAGCATAGTTCTTTATCAACTTCTTCTGTCCAGCTAGGGCTTCTGGAATATGACCAAAGGCCAAAGGTGACAGGTGGAGAGAACTCGGTAGAATATCAATAGTCCAACCAGTTGGAGGTATGGATAAGGGGGCCTCCGAGGTTTGGTCTTCCAGAGGAGTTAAATCCGTAGGGGATTAAAAAGCTCCACCACCATAAGCGGGAAATGTCAATGATGCACAACCAGTATTGTGGGTAACATAAAAGGAATGCTCACGTATTGTAACAGGTGATAAGGAGCTTCTCGAGGAAGAAAGGTGGGAGAAAGAAAAAATGGATCTCAAATGTTCTTTGCCAAGAGAAAAAGAGACCCTGTCGACATAATGGCAATCTAGAAAAGCACACCAAGGTCATTGGAGCGGCGCCAAGGTGGCAGTTGAGGAGAAAATTCCTTAGTAATATGGACGGGACATCTCCCGGGAAGTCGAGTTATGTCAACAGGCAAGGACCTGGGTAGTCCTTGAGAAACGAGTGTTCATAACGTCACAACCCCGTTAGTGTGCAACTAAAACACTGGTAAATCGTAAATCGAAAAACAAAAGTTGGATTATCTGTAAACCATTGTTGAAAGGTCCGGTAAGTTGGCAAGGGGCATAAAGAACGCCAAAAAGTACCATAAATGCTCTAATAATGAGGAGAGAACTCATTAGGTACATTCTCATACCCAACAATGGACCAACCCTAGCAGGGTAAAAGAAGACACAAAGCCTTAAAAAACTTCGGACCCACAAAAAACCATAAAAAAACCAGACAAGTTACTAGAACCGACAGAAACCACCGTCCAACATCAATCCTATGCTGTCGAAAACCAGAGCCGCCATGAAACCAGTGGTTGTGCTTATTTCATGTTGGTGTATATTAATCATTTAATACACTCATTGCAGGTTCTCATTTATGAAATTATGAAAGAGTTGGTACATTTTTTGGGAAGCCCAAAAAACTATGGGATATTGATTAATTTGTGTTACAAAACACAAAATCACAAGGGTCCTCGATAAGTGAAGTCATTTCAAAATATAAATTGTTGCATCATTTTACAAGTATTTCAAATATAATTATTTAGTGGTGGATTTTGTTAGTCTTTAACTACGTTTTGTGATCCATTTAACTACGTTTTGTGATCCATATAGTAATAAATCCTCATCACATAACAATTCACAAATACAAGTTATATAATACAAATGGCCGACTTTTAAGTTTAGTAGACGTTTTGTGATCCACATAGTAATAAATCTCCATCACCTAACAATTCACAGATACAAATTATATAATACAAACGACCAACTTTTAAGTTTAGAGTTCAGGATCTTTATTCTTGTGATTTTAATATAGTTTTATTGAATGATGATTAAACTAGGTTGTTTTAAGCTAAAATGTAAAATTTATTATTTATAATTTTTATTAAGAGAAGTTATTTTAAATTATAAAATATAAATTGTAATGTCATTTTTATAAGTAGTTTAATCAAACTTAGTTTCAAGGGTCAATTTAATTGATTGAGTCATCTACTTAAGGCTAGTTATTGACGAAGCGGTTATAGGTCATAAGTCCAAATTCAAGTGAGTTCCTCGAGATTACCAATTGCAACTGTGGTTGGTGGTTGATCTACCATCCATTCAGATATTTTAGGGAAGAGGAGGTTCCCACAAGGTTTTTCTTGGAAAAAAAATACAAAATAACACATTCAGACTTCCTTCGATCATGGACTAAGTCAATCTTTAACTAATTTTGTCATCAAGACAACAAACCTCCATTTGATAATGATTTTAATATATAAGCCATTTTGTTAGTCTTTAACTACGTTTTGTGATCTACATAGTAATAAATCCTCACCACATAACAATTCAGAAAATACAAGTTATATAATACAAATGGCCAACTTTTAAGTTTAGTAGACGTTTTGTGATCCACATAATAATAAATCTCCATCACATAACAATTCAGAGATACAAATTATATAATACAAATGACCAACTTTTAAGTTTAGAGTTCAAGATCTTTATTCTTGTGATTTTAATATAGTTTTATTGAACGTTGATTAAACTAGGTTGTTTTAAGCTAAAATGTAAAATTTATTGTTTATAATTTTTATCAAGAGAAGCTATTTTAAAATATAAAATATAAATTGTAATGTCATTTTTATAAGTAATTTAATCAAACTTAGTCTTAGGGGTCAATTTAATTGATCGAGTCATCTACTTAATGCTAGTTATTGACGAAGAGGTTATAGGTCATAATTCCAAATTCAAGTGAGTTCCTCAAGATTACCAATTGCAACTGTGGTTGGTGGTTGATCTACCATCCATTCAGATATTTTAGGGAAGAGGAGGTTCCCACAAGGTTTTCCTTGGAAAAAAAATACAAAATAACACATTCAAACTTCCTTTGATCATGGACTAAGTCAATCTTTAACTAATTTTGTCATGAAGATAACAAACCTCTATCTGATAATGATTTTAATATATAAGCCATAGAATAAAGGGGTCACTTTTTTTTTTTTTCAGTGGTGGTTCACCGAAGGGCTACATGTCACTTACAAGAATTGAACCTGGGCGGGGAGGGTAACAATCATTCCTCCCAGCCACCCAAGCTACATCCAATGGACATGTCACTTCTAAGTTCAATTTCAAGATATCTATTCCTTGTATTTTAATATGGTTTTCTTGGATATTGATTAAACCATGATTAGTTTAAGTGGAAATGTGAAACCCATCGAAGTCCTCATGAATTAACATTTTTACAAATTTTAATGGTATCTTAACAAATAATCCAATTTTTTTTACTTGGAAAAAACCGCAGTATATTTGTATTAATATACTGCATATAGAAGAAGATCTAAAGTGTATTTACAATCAAAGTTCAGTTCCCAATCCGTATAAAAACAACAAGATAACAAACCATATACATCTGCTCTAAATAGATAGAGATACCCATCATCTTTTACAAGCATAGTTCCATTCCAACAAAACCTGCGGAGAGCAATTATATTAGATACTTCTAATGGAAATACCATGAGTGCTACAACGCTAAGAAAAACTCAGTACAATACATCATCTTAGAGAACCATTTACAGAAACTAAAGAAAAAAGGAAGAAAAATAGTACAAAATTGTAGGAGAAAAGAATAATCCATCAAGAGACCTAGGCCATCTATCCCGGGAAAAGGCTAGGCCCATTGAAAGTCTCAATACCATTGTCCTGTACCCATCTAATCCACTGACCTTCTTCAACCTCAAGACCTATCTTTGACAAACTGTCAGCTACAACGTTTCTTTCTTTGTAAACATGGGCAAAGACAACATACCCCCAAAGATCCTTCAATATGATAATTTCCTCATATATAGGAAGTAGGAGGATGTTTTTAGGAGGTCTCCTCTCCTTAATCCAATCAATGAAAAGCTTTGAATCACTATATACCTGAAGAGTCCGGACACCCTCCTCTAGAGCCAATATTAGAGCCAACTTTAAAACCACTAATTTTACCATGTTATTAGTACTTCTGCCCAAGCTAGCTGCAAATTTGATCCTATGTGAATCTGAAAGATGAAGGATTCCCCCTGCTCCCTCCATCGATGGGTTGCCTTGAGAAGCCCCATAAAAAAAATCCATGGGACTACTCTATCAATGCATTCTTCCACTATCCTTCTACATCCAGGCTTGTTAACCACTTGAGGGAAATGATTAAGAATTACCAAACCTTTGGATGCATAAACAAAGGGATGTATGGACAACTCCTCAAATACAACCTTATTTTTGGTTAGCCAAAAATAATTCAAATTGATGCACACTAGTAGAAATAAAACAATTATGACAATAACTATGAAGAGTTCAAGTCACATATATAATCCTTTATAGATTATGGTGCAATAGAACAAACCTAATAATAAATATACATTTGTATGATATATTGGGTAACAATCTCAACTATAACTTTTCGTCAATAGAAATATATTGTACAACAAGATATAAATAGCATGGAGATTAATTTATGTAATTTAATTTGATATTAATGTTCCCAAGCGAGCAAGGTTGGTCAAAGTGCATTGGGAAAGAAGACATACAAAATGAGAAGGTGAATGTTTAAAGTGAGTCCAAAAAGAAAGAAGTAAGCACACAAAGAATTAACTCGACAAGGAGTTGGAGAAAAGTGAGAAGAGAAGAGATATAAAGATACAAGTTTCAACTCCCCCATAGACTGATTAGGAAATATCATAATAGTGGCGTCTCTTAAGAATTGAGATTGAGAAAAAGTGAATAATACACTTCAATGAAGCTTTACTTTAAGTTGAATCTAAGCTCTGGATTGTAGAAGAGATCCAATGCCAAGTGCTCATATTAAAGTAAAATAACCATATACCTCTTCCCATATATCTGAATAATGTGGTAGTAAGACAAAAATCTTTAATGGAGATAAATCTAGGTGTATGCAACAACTTATTTTGCAACTAACCAATGAATTTGATCACACTCTAATTACAAGGTATAAATTGTAATAAGGAAATATGAATAAATGTATATTCTATTTATTCATATTTCCATATCAATCTTAGACTTCTTGACTAAATGACATGGTCAAGCAAGGGTGCTGATGTACCCCTTTAGGGTTTGAATTCATACCAAAGCAAACTGACATGTTTAGCTCCTCCAAAAGGTAGGGGGGTGCATCATCATTGCATAAGTAGGTTGAGTGTGAGTAATGGACAAAGTTCATAATCCTTATTACTATTGACTTTTCAATTCATTGTTGATTTTATTGTATATACATAATTGTACAAATTATGAGAAGGGAAAAACATTAAAAAAAAAACAATCCAGGGTAAGTATTAATTTTATGTGTACAAAAACTAATAAATTATAATTATCCATAATACTCCAAATGTTTTGACATATATGTTTAAAAAAAGTGCATTATCAATATAACACAACATTATTTTAATACGATGAACTTTTAAATTAACAAAACCAAATATATCATCAAAACAAAACATAAAAATAATGATAATTCAACTCTCTAAATCACACTAAAGTGGACCACTACAGTATAAATTCAATGCTATTGATTATATATGATTCTACATCTTTAGTACAATGACTAAATCCATGTACCCATTTATATAATTGGTGAAATCCTCTTTTAACATTATTTTTTCAATGATATACTTATGATATCTAACTTCTTTCATGACCAAGAAGCTAATAACCCCAACTACACCACAAATTAAATATATAATCCATAAAAAACCCAATCACATTATAATTTATATACACAATTCATAGAGTAAAGTAGGCTTGATATGAACCGTTACATCAAAACCTCGAGGTGTTAGTGAAGGCCGTCTACTAGGATCTTAACATCCCACCACGCTCTGCAGTCCAGACTCTGGGCTGGATGTGTGCCCGTACGGTGGTGTCCCCTTTGCGCCGTACAAGCCCCGGGCGAACACTGCAATGCCGACGTTGCCACCCGCTCTATGACTTGAACTTGGATGGAGGCTCTGATACCAAATGATACAAACCGTTACACCAAAACTCCGAGGTGTTAGTGAAAGCCGCCCACTAGGATCTTAACAAAGCTATTAATAAGCTTAGGTTTTTGGGTCTTAATGTGGTGGTTTTATGAGAAGTTGATAAACTATGATAAATGGAAGTGAAAAAGTAAACACTAAATCACAAAAACATGCCACCCATAGTGGGTGAAGGCTTTTCAAACACATAGAATACGTGCCCTATGCCTTGGTTCTATCAATAAATTATAGTGTTCATTGGTGGCAATTGTTTATTCTTCCCCATTGTTCATCTAGGCGAGGTCACATAAACATTATATATGTCTCAGAGATATCACCTCCTTGGGGCAATATGGTATAGTTTAGGCCATGCAATGCGCCACATCATTCCCTTGTCACTTGTGTAAATCAACTTGAAAGTGAAAGCGATCGTGGTATCAGATCTAATAAGAATCCGGTACTTGCAAGACTGAAACTATGATTTATAATTATTTGTAAAGTAGCATTGCAATGAACAATTTTTTGACTTTATGAAATTTACAAAATTTAGTTGATTTTCCCTTTGTGACACCCATTCAACTAACTCAATGTACACAAAGTATATTGTGCGATCCATATCCACATATTGAAGAGCTAAAATTCACATAAAGAATTATTAGACATGTAAAGTGGTATTTATTTTTTAAATTAAAATAAAAATGGTGTACCTCCTCTAGAAAAGGAATTCAAAAAGTGACAATACGGAGAGACAAAACAATGTGTAAGCTGTCCACATTTGATTGACAGAGATGTAAAGAAAATCATAAATTTTGTTATAAACCATAATAATATTTTTTATTTATTTCGGATTTATCGTTTTTGTGAGTGCACTTTTGCATTTTATTCCCACTAGTAATTTTCCTCTTTAACATTGATATCCAAGTTGGATTTTATTGCTCTCCACTAACATTCATTTTTTAATATTCCATTGTCAGGGTCATATCCCATAATGATATCGTTGCACCAAACTATCATCTACTTTATATGGTTCTTAATTCTAAGGACATATCCTAATCAAGGACATTTAAAACTTTATATTGGCTTTCTATGGTATGTGCCCTGCATTAATTGCAATATATGCCATTCTATATAATGAATTGGGAGCCCCATCATTGTCAATATCAAAAGTCAATGCATATCAATATTAAGGAAATCATGTCTATACTAGATGTCTCTATTTATGAGATGTTGATGTCCACCGGGAGAAATGCTACTATTTCTCTAATGGGGTCATCCTAAAGGAATTAAACATATATAAACAAGATGAATCACATCATTAGCAATTTCTATGAACCTTCACTTAATTATTATTAATGTCCACTAGGAGAAATGCTACTATTTCTCTAATAAGGTCATCTTAAAGGAATTAAACATATATAAACAAGATGCATAACATCATTAGCAATTCTATGAACCTTCGCTTAATTATTATTAATGTTTTTAAATATGAAAAGGAGACAACAAAGAAGGCAATAAGTGGGTAGCAAAGAATGTAATAAGTGGCCGTACTTTTTTCGCTAGAGATTTCATTATCTGCAGGTTTTAAATAATTGTGATCAAGGATAAGATAATAGGCGATATGGACATCAACTATGTTTGTTAGGGATGTAATTATTCTAGTAGCGGCCAAGCTTAATGTCGGCATGTCTTTTGAATACATTGCTATCCTCCGTTGAACGTGAAGGATCACCAAACTTCATAAATTTTAATAATCCTCGGTTATTATTTTTTCCAAATTTCCAATTAGAATATAATATATATGTATATAAAGTAAAGGAAGTAAAGGAAGATAGAATTATAAAAGATAATTCTTTAAAATATTTTAAATTACGTTTAGTGATTTTTTTTATGTAAATTTTGTGGAAAATAATATATAATTTTGAAAAAACAAAATCAATAAATTAAAGTAGGCAATAAATGTTGTAGCTTGATGGGTTAGCTCATGTGATTGAGCACTATGATCTATAAGTAGGAGATTATGGGGTCAAGGCCTTTGCTTGACTATTTTTCTCAAATGAAAAAGCTATAACTTGTTATTTTCTTTTGAAAATCAAAGTTACAAAGAAGTACATGGTATCGTCACAGATCATAGCATCTAGATACATATTGTGGACATCGATCAATACAACTTGAAAACATGACTCCAAACTACACATAAAGCTTTGCACTTGTATTGCATAAAACAAAAAAGCAAGCCTCCTCCCAATAGTAGTAATCAGAATTGTGCCAAAACTGACCCACCAAGAGCACAACAAAAAAGTGCAGAAATTATAGAGCTAAAATAGTGCCATAGTCCACAAGGGAATCATCAACAAAATCTTCAAAAGAAAGATATCCATCCATGGGACCCAAAGCCTCCTTCAACAACCTGTCAGCTTATGTGAATGTTGAAGGCCTCACTTGATGTCCTTGTTGAGTTAGGCTCTCCGTAATGAAGGTCGACAATTTACCTCGTTTACCATCCATGAATCATGAGGAAGTACTCGAAGGGTTTTCCATGAGGTTGTTCCTTGGATAAAAACGGAAATAAATGTTGTCAAATACAATGTGGAGTTGCATGATCTTTATGTAGACGGTACATGGATACGTGGTCAAAGGCATATGACACAACCTTTCTTGCTCCAAGGTACATGAGGTTGTTCCTTGGGAAAAAAGACAAGAAATGTCGTCAAATACAATGTGGAATTACACGATCTTTATGTAAATGGTACATGTGTATGTGGTCAAAGGCATATGACACAACCTTACTTGCTAATTAGGAGTCAAATTTTTGTACAACATAGTTGTATGTAAGCACGCAAAGCTTTGACCTGCAATGCTCACAAGGAAGTTGTCACATGTCATGGTCATCATACAACCCTTATAAGATCTCAATTTCAAAAATTTTGTTACAATACAAACTTGTCTAACCTTCTAACTTATCAAAATTATGGCAATTTAGGAACACTCACCTCTAAGCTTTTTAAGCAAATAAATAAAATTCTAAAGCAAACTAAGTAGTTCCTCACTTTTCTTTCTTAAGGTTCGATAGACCAAAATTGGTCTTGGTGGACATTAACCATCAACAACAAGAGCTAACATGTCACTTGGTGGAACTATAACCATCATTTCAATAATCGCTCTTCTCACCAGTTAACTAAACACCTTAACTTTTAATATAAAATAGTTAAATTGAAATCGTAATAAATATTTGTCATAATATTTTAAAAAAATATAAATTAAAGATTTTACAATCCATAATTCTTATCAATTCTAGGCCAAGAGATTGAAAAGGAAAAAAAACAACACTCCTACATCCTAGAAAAGGGAAATTTTAAGGGCGAAATCTAGTTCATGGGCTATTTTTCGGCCTTTTTTCCCCAAAAAAATTTCGCCAATTTGCTTTTTTCAAAGATGATTCACCCAAATACCATGGGATAAATTTTTTTACTCTAAAAATCCCCAAAATTGTCCAAAAACTATATAAAGTCCTTATAAATTTGAATATATATATATATTTTTAAAACCGTCAAACATTGTATGCTTGCAAATTTAAGAATTAGTAAGATTCGCCAAGGTTTCTACACTTTAAAAAAATTATGAATCCTTAAAATTTTCCCAGATCCTAGAATTCTACATGCCATCTTACATCCTGGACATACTTTGTGAAATTAATGCTTTTCCAAGTCTAGGATGACAATGGAATATTGAGGAGCCTCCTTTCCACATATACTTTAAAGACCTATGGGATCACCACCATTAGATGCAATATGGTCTCATATGCAAGTTTTTATTTTTTATTTTTTTAAGTTTATATGCTAGACCCTGATATTTCGCTTAGGAATCAAGGATCCGTCCAAGCCCTCCCAGAATGGACTTCGAGACCCATGAAGACTTAATCATCACAAAGTACCGTTACACAACACAATCCAGCCTATCTCATCTGCAAGTTTATTTAGAGATTATTCTTTTTAACATTTTCAAGTATTAAAAATTGTCAAATTTACTTTTGTATATTCTTTTTCTCTAACTCCTTTTCTATCCAAAGTCTCTATTTATTTATTTTTTAACTCTTTCTTAATCTATTTTTATTTTTATTTTTTAACTCTTTCTTAATCCAAATCTTTACGTATTCACCTCCGTTTTCTTTAAAGTTGCTTTACGTACTTCTTTGAATTGTTTTATATTTTCTTTACCAAATCTCATTGACCAATTTTGTTCACTTGTAAACATTAATATCAAATTGAGTATAAAACATTTAAATATGCATTTGCTACTTTATAAAGTGAAAGAACTCATGGTCATGGGAACGCATGTTGTTTTGTGGATTTCTTTATTGCAACATTTTACATATTTTTAAAATTCTATGTTAGTTTCTAACATTAAAATTGAGTATGACTTATCTATAACAACAATATGAAATTAAATTAAAAATAAGTTTTTTTTATAATTGGATGTATAGTTAATGATTTAAAAAATGTTTATATAAAAAACAAAATTATATAGATTTCGAACTTTTAAGCCGAAATATGAGAAGTGAGAACTATTTTAATAAATAGATTAATAATAGGCACAACTATTTTAAAAATAGATTAATAATAGGCACAACTATTTTAAATTTTAAAAATAGATTAATAATATTTTGTAGTGGCTTGCTTATATTTCACTTCAAGCATCCCCATACCTATCCAGTATTGGGATGTCATGTCGCATTGTTTAAAAAAAAAAAACAAATGCCATGCTATGACCCAATTTATTGGGCATGACAATCTCACTATTGCACTAGACGAAATCGACCCATCCTTGAAGGCAATTAAAATTTAAGGGGAATATTAAAACCTCTATGTAACCAACTAGCCAAACCTTCCGATTGCAATCGATATAATATTATATATATATAAATAAATAAATATATTATATAAATGTAAAACAATTTCACAATAAAAACGGTACAAGCCTAAATCATAAAGATATACAAATTCCATACCACTAACACAACCCTTTAATGATTTTTCTATAAAATAATATGTTTTACGAGATAAAGGAACCACCCTCATCAGAGTGACAATGAACGTGAAGTGCCATATATAAATTGTGATGTGTCCGTGTTTCTTTCGTATGTCGTTTGTGTATTATTGTGAAGATAAGAAAATACGATGCTTAATAATTTTATTTATTAGAAACATAATTTTATTTTTATTTTTATTTTTTAATGTTTATTAGAGGAGAAGTGTCATTAATTAGCACTAAAAGAGGTGTTTTTAAAATATATATATATATTTATGGAAGTTATATTTGTCACTAGGTTTTTTCCAGCAGAATATTTGTCACTAGTTATATGTCATTATTATTTGAATATTGTATTTTTTTACAATTATGTTTATTGAAAGTTTTGTTTCTGAGCTAGATATGTAAATTTAAAAGATGTATACAAAATACATAAAATGTGTGAGCTAAAAAAATGAAATCGTTTAAGATTTTAAAAACTAATTGACATAAATAGGAATTATATATTACATATAAAAGTATAAGCACGATTGTGAAATAAGAATTATATATTACATATAAAAATATAAGCACAATCACAATTGATGATTATTATAATATGGTTTATAGCATGCTGATTTATTACTTGATTTATTAGAAGTCGTTGCACTTGATCATTAATTGTATTTTCTTCTTGTTTACTTGGATTTCCACTTCATAACTCATTAGCTCTAAGATGGCCTTTTACTATCGATACTTTTTGTAGTTGATAGTTGGCCTCATTATATTCTTGACTACACTCGGTGCCATTGGTCACACAACATTAATATCATGCTTGACCAATTATGGGTTTATTCCCATCCATTATAGTTTGAAACTCACCACTACATCCCATAACATGATAGATTTTGTCAACTATGCTATCTAAATGAGACAAATAAAGGATAACTTCATCTTTTGACGCTCTATATATTAACATATCTAAAGAAGATATCTTTTTTTATATAGAGGTATGTGGGTATCTTACTACCTTACTTGATTTCCATATAAGGGTGGGCTATCTATATATATCTACGAGGCAATGACTCATGGACAATAAATTTTACAGGCAATGACTCATGGACAATAAATTTTACAGGGACAATAAGTCTGACAGATCATATCTAGGCCCAACTCCATCAGGATAATTATGGTTTTTCATGCCTATCTTGATGATTGGAGGCATTAAGTACCACATATATAACTCATATAGGGATGCACATGACATTATGTCTTTGAGAGTATGTACTCACTCGATCCTTTAGGAGGTGTCCCACATGCATGTTCCATGAATATGTACTTTAGCATAGAGATACCTACCAGTCTTAGTTGAGTGGTTAAATGCCATCACCAAAACATTTTTTTGCCTTAGATGTTAAGAGACCTCAAGATGGTTGTTCACAAGCTCCTCCCAAAATTACCCAATCGTATGCCATATAGACCCAGGGCATTCCCCAAAGGACATTGTAAGGCTCTACATTAGCTCACTCATAGTTATGGATGACAAAAGGGATGCCCTTTCTTTTAACTCTACCTTGATTTTTATTTTGACTTTGAGTTAATGTAATAACATTCTTTGTGATAACGTTTACCCTCTTAGTTTCTCTCTCTTACTAATTGTTGATTATATTTTAAATACGTTTTATTCTTTTTGGAATTCGGAGTTACCTTGAAACTCCCATGTTTACTATCATGGTTTGTTCTACCCTATAGTTACAATTTCCTATTTTGGTCACTTGTATAAATTAATAAAATTTATCTTTTCTTGTCTTAATTCTTTAATCTTTTATTGAATTGATCTTCATTCTAGTATTTAGTTTTGTTATATACAACATATTGCATCTTTTTCAACCCTTGCATTTCTCTAGTCAAGTCATTTATTCTCATAGGCATTTCTAACTTTTGCTCGACCTATTTTGTTATATGTCGACGTGGGTATTGTAGTATATATTAAAGTTATTGGAGTCCCTTGAGAAGCTATGGATGTTTGTAGGAACATTCTCACATAATTCCCATAAAATACTTATTTCTCTTCTAGTCCCCAATGCCACCCACAATAATTGTGGTAATCACTTATATTCCTTGTGATGGCATCTTGCTTAGGATTAGAGTATTGATAGTTGCTCAATACTTTGCAATGTTCATGAATAGTCAAAATCTCCTAATTCTCGTCTGAATTTGATCATTTCTTCATGTAGGAATGCCATGAGGGGTGAAGGATGTAATAAGCTTGGTCATGGTCATTAATTATTTTCATGGTTGTTCTAGATAAGTGATCTTGTTTTAATTTCTCCAAATCAATCTTGCCTCTTGAGAGATTTGATCTTATGAAAGTTATTAAATCAATGTTATAGTTGTGTTATTTAATCACAATATCAAGTATAAAGTTGGCAATGCTTCTCATATTTTTTGTGAATTTCCTAACAATTCAAAAGGGAGTGACATTTGTAATTGTTAGAAAAACATGTTCTTACCATGTTAGAAAATAAAGAGCACAAGCCATGATCATTAACTGTCCAATCTTCTACGAGAATACACCATCAATGTAAGCAAAATAAGAGAAAATACAAGAGACAAGAGCACTATTCTTTATAGCGGAGAAACCTTGTGGGGTAGATAATTCCATTCTAAACAATATTAATGTTATAACCCTAATGAAGGTATACATGTGGTAAAATGTATATGTAATAGTACTTAGCATGATAGTAGGAATACATGGGAAATGAGTGTTATTATGCATATATAGATGTCAACGGAGTTATTATGGTTTTCATGGACCTATGGTTATGGTTTGGATATATTGATGTACTTGGGATATTTGGGAGATCTTCTCCTAATGTACAAGGAGTTATTATGTAACTCATCATTATTATCACTTTGGGAGCTATGATCCCGTACCAAAATTTGGTATACCGTGTGTGTATCTAGGTTTATTATGTTGTTTTAAGTATTGGATCCATAACAATTGAATTGCTTGATCTGATCTAAACCTTGAGGCAATAAGCCTCCAATACTCCTCAAGCATAGAGCTCTATGATATCCACACACTTTATCTTATTGATCCAAATAAAAAATGAATGAATAATTATCTCAACACCTCCTCAATATCTGGACCTCAATAGTGAGAGGACAACTTAATATAATAAATGCAAGATAATTAATAGAAACTCACCTAGCAAGTGACTTGTTTGCCTATATTAAGGAATGAGCCACATAGTTTCCAATTTTAAGTAACAAGAGCCACATAAGGTATTCATAACACCCACAAATGGGAGATTAATAGACCCTCGTAAATCTAATGATGTCCCATTACATGTATAATAATGCCCCATCAATGATGACCTTAAATGTTACACACACCATCACAACGACACCAAGTACATCAACAAATGTGGCCATTGGACAATATTAAAACATATTCTAACATTTCCCTCGATGTTGAATAGGGTAACAAACACATATACATAGGAACATAACATTACATGAACATTCCCCCTTAATGACTCCAATAAATTGTGAAGAGAGATGAACTCTGCTTCCATCAAGGATACGTTGTTTCACAAGATAATGAACAATGCCATCAACAACTTTATCTCTAATAAGTTATGAACATGAACAATATTCGCTTCTAAAAATCACCAATACATGTGAGAAACAATGTGAGCTCAAAATGGAGTTGAAAGTGATTCAACAAAGTTGTAAGTGATTCAACAAAGTTGTAAGTGTTATGCGAGCCACTCAAATTTTCTCTTTGAGATGTTTATGTATTGTATTGATATTGTTCAACAAGATACTAATGGAAAATTAAGCTCTAGGGTGAGTTTCCTCTAGTTGCCTCCATATTCTTCTTCTCATATTTTCTTGCTATCTCTTGAAAATATTCTAAGTGAAGTTGTCTAATTGAATCTAGATCTAGGCAATCCAAATTCTAAGATGAAATTGGGAAAATGTGGTCAGGATTTTCTAGAAAAAGATAGACAAATCATTTAACTGTTCCCAATGAATTTGAGGAAACCTGTGATGTCTTCTGCTCCTCCTTTTGCACCAATTGGGCATCACACAAACAAGACTGTAAGGACTTCACCTTTGACATCTTTTGTGATTTGTTGATTAAAGACCAACAAAATTTGCTTAAAGAAGGGAAGCTTGGTAGCAAACACCAGGATCACTTGCTCAAAAGCAATGCCAAGCAAAATTATAAAGAACGTGGTTAACCAAATCATCGACCATATGCATTGACTAACCTAGTAAATAAAAGACCAAAGAGTCAAGATCGATGAAGAAGTATCGAAAGAAGAAAACTTGTCACTACTTTGGAAAGATGCGACATGTTGAGAAAACATGTCGGAAGAAGATGAAGGATTTGGAGGAAAAATTCAAGTAGCTTGAGGAATGTGAATCGCTTGGTCAGTTGATCAACTGACCTACAAAAAACTTTACCTTCTTTGTTAACACTTCCCATGCATCAGGGAAAATTTGAAGGATCCATAGTTTTCTTAAAGAGTAGAAACCTTGTAAAATCTTACTAATCATCAAATTTTCAACCATAAAATGTTTGGCGACATTTTAAAAAAATCAAATTTCTAAGGGTTTTATATAGTTTTTGGACAATTTTGGCAATTTTTAGAGTAATTTTTTTTATCGTATGGAATTTGGGTGAATCATATTGGAAAAAAATGGAAAATGAAAATATTTTTGGGGAAAAAGACCTTGAAAATTAGCCCATGGGCTAAATTTTCCCTGGCAGGTATTACATGCACATACCACTCAGACAAAATGGATAGTCGATTTTGGTTCTATGCATCATATGGCTAAGGATGCTTCTCTGTTCTCTTCCTTGAGTGGAACTCCAGAACAAAAGATTTATGTAGCTAATGACTATGCTCTCATGGTTGTTGGAAGTGATGATGTTGAATGCCAACATAGTTGAATATCCAATGTCTATAATGTGCTTAGCTTGAGCACAAATTTGTTGTCGGTTTCTCAACTTAGATAGACGAAGAAGACTGTTGAGTTGTTAAGCGAAAAAATCCTCAAAAGAACATGACAAGAGCATAAAGAGACCAGAAAGAGTAATCCATGGCTTAATAATGAAGAAAAGAGATGAATAAAAAATATCTTTGAGTGTGAAACCTCCTTATACAATGGAATAAGTACATAAGACAAGACAATATTAGATGATTCAAATGAAAAGGTCTCTTTCCTATATATATAGGATACAAAGAAGTACAATTACAACTAATGGACCCAATCCAACATAACTGATATAATAATAATAATGACAATTACCACTAATACACCCAAGCCGACATCAATAATATGTAATGAGCCACAATATAGGGGGTAATCTGCCAACATTTAGGGGTTAACATGCCCCTCCCCTTCAGACAAGTGTTGTCCTCAACACTTGATTAGTTGTGGATGCTTCTATATGAAGGACTCATCTTCCCATGTTGAATCTTCAACTAGTAAGTTCTTCCACTTGATGAGGTACTCGGTAATAATCTAATTGCGTAGTTGCTTGGTCCTTATTTCCATGATTTATTTAGGTTCCAATATGACTTTTCCTTCTTCATCAGGCTCCAAAAAGATAGTTTGAATTGGGATCTTGTTTCCTATTACCTTCTTTAAGCAAGAAACATGGAAGACTGGGTGTACCTTTGAAGATGAAGGGAGCTCCAATTTGTAAGCCATAATACCAATATTTTGCAACACTTTATAAGGACGATAGTACTTGGGTGTTAATTTATTTTCTTTATTTTGTTGATTGAGAGACATTTGTTTGTAAGGTTTCAACCTAAAAAATACCCAATCCCCTTCTTCAAAACTCCTTTCACTACAATGTTGATTTGATTTTTGTTTCATCCTTTTTTTGACATAGCTATGTTGTCCTTAAGTAACTGGAGAACTTCTTGTTGGTGCTCCAGGTGATATTCCACAACTTGAAATTTAGATTTTCCTTTTAAGGGAGATGTGATAGATGGAGGATGGTACCCATAAATTGCCATAAATGGAGACAGTTTTGATGATGTATGGAAGGAAGTATTGTACCACCATTCTGCCAAAGATAACCATTTCACCCACTATGTTTGTTTGTCATATGCAAAGCAGGGAAGGTATCCTTACAAACATTTGTTCACTATCTTAGTTTTCCCATCGGATTGAGGATGATAGGATAAATTATGAGCCAATTGGGTACCCAAACAAGAAAATAGTCCAATCCAAAATTCTCCAGTGAAAATTGGATCTCGATCACTAACGATAATCTCTCGGTTTCCATGTAACTTCTAAACTGTTTCCATGAAAGCTGCGACAACTATACCTGCATTAAAAGGGTGAGAGAGTGCACAAAAGTGTGCATACTTTGTGAGTCTATCAACAACCACCATAATGACATTCTTCCATTCTGACTTGGGTAGACTTGTGATAAAATCCATTGAGACTTCCTCCCATTGTTGATAAGGTATTTCTAATGGTTGTAAATTACCTGGGGTTTTAAATGTTTCAACCTTATTTTGTTGGAAAACCAAACATTCTTCCACGAACCTTTGAACATCAGATTTAAGACCTTCCCCCAAAAATTCTTTCTTGACCCTGTGATACATTTTTAGGAATCATGAGTGCCCACCAATAAGAGAGGTGTGTAATTCCAAAAGGATCTTTTGTATGACGTGGGAGTTCTTACATATATAAAAACGATCCTTATACCATAGTGATTCATTTCTCCACACAAAGGTATCTGATACAATGGGATCCTTCTGTAGTTTTTGAATGAGCGTCCACACAGATTGCTTATTCTTCCATTCTTCCCTTGCTTCTACTACACAATTGGGTTTTATAATCGAAATCGCACAAAGTAATGCCTCAACATACTCATCTTTTATAGAGAGTGCATCTACCACCACATTCTATTTCCATTTTTATAGATGATTTCAAAGTCATATCCCAACATCTTGGTTACCCATTTTTGTTGCTCTTTCGAAGATAGTCTATGTTCCAAGAAGTATTTAAGACTACCATGATTTTTTTTTACCTTGAAGTGCCTACCTATTAGGTAAGAACGCCATTGCTTAAGTGCATGTAGTATTTCCATCATTTCCTTCTCATAAATGGGTTTCTGTAAGTTCTTCCCCTTGATTGGTCAACTTCTGAAAACAAGGGGTTGTCCTTCTTGCTTTAGAACAACACTGATTCCATTTCCTGTGGCATCACATTCCACAATGAAGTTTTTTGTGAAGTATGGTGTGGTCAAAGCACGAGCTTTGCACATTGCCTCTTTAATTTGTTCAAAATATTGAGTTGCCTCTAGAGTCCAAGAAAATGTTTCCTTCTTCAGTAATGTTGTTAAAGGTGTTTCTATTCTTCCATAGTTCCAAACAAACTTGCGGTAGTACCCTGTCAAACCTAAGAATCCTCTAATATTCTTCAAGTTTTTGGGAATCGACTATTCCATCACGGATTTAATTTTGTTAGGGTTTGCCTTGACACCTGCATGAGATACAATATGACCCAAATACTCTACCTCCTTTACCCCAAAGAAACATTTGGAAGGTTTTGGATATAGTTGTTTCTCCTTTAATAGTTGTAGCACCCTGCCAACATGTTGAACATGTTCTTCCCAAGAATTTCTATAGATTAGTATATCATCAAAAAATACTAACACCAATTTTCTAAGGAAGGGCTTGAAAATGGAATTCATCAAACCTTGAAATGTGAAAGGTGCATTTGCAAGGCCAATAGGCATGACCATAAATTCATAATGACCTTCATGAGTTATGAATGATGTTTTAGGAATTCATTACCTTCATTCTAATATGATGATACCCTGAATGGAGATCCAACTTTATGAAGTAAGTTGCTCCATGTAGTTCATCTAACAATTCATCAATGACATTAATGGGAAACTTATCTTTAATGGTGATCTTGTTGATCTCTCTATAATTTGTACACATACGCCATGAGCCCTCCTTCTTGTGTACCATTACCACTGGTGCAGAGTAAGAATTTTGGCTAGGCCTAATTATGCCAACCTCTAACATTTATTCAACCATATGCTCAATTTCACTCTTCTGGCCATAAGGGTATCTCTAAGGTCCGATTTTAGGAGGAACACTTCCTAGAATAACATGATCAAAATATCAAGTAGGTGGATGACCTTTTGGAATATCTTTAAATACCCAAGAGTCCTGATCAATGACCCTTTGGATATCCATGGGAATATGAGGCTTAAATGTTTAAACATCTAGTGAGCGTGATTGTGCAATTACACCTTTATGTCATTTTTTCAAGAATTTTGTCATGCCACTGGAGATTATAAACTTACTTGGATTCCCTGTGATACCCCTTAATTCAAATTATTTTCCTTCCCATGAAAATTTCATGAAAAGTTCTTGAAAATTAAAAGCCATTGTTCCCAATGATTGTAACCATTGAACCCCTAAGACAACATCAACACCACCCAGTGGAATAGAAATCATTGGAGTATTCAATACATATTCCCCCATAGTAAGCTTGATATTGTGGCATTTCCCTGAGCAATCAATAGTTCCTCCATTTGCAATCATTACTTGAAACTTTGGTGCTAGATATACAAAGCAATTGAGAGCTTTGGATAGTTTACAATGAATGAAATTATGAGTACTACTAGAATCAATCAACACTGTTACCTTTTTCTTTTTGATATATCCTTTGATCTTGAGAGTTTGGGGAGTGCTATTTCTAGTTCATGCATGACAAGATATGGTAGGAGTAATCACTTTGGGAGTAAACTATTCTATTTCTTCAGCTTGATATGGTTATTGTTCTTTTGCTTCTCCCTCTTCACAATCATTGCGGAATAATTTCTTCTCACCAAAATTATGTCCCTTACTGTACTTGTTGTCACAATTAAATTGTCGACCTTTTTATTTTCTTTCATCCAGTCATTGGGGTGTCAACATTTGAGGTGGCTTAGAAGAATGAACATTATTCTTTCTATATCTGTTAGAAGTAGTCCTTTTAGTAGTCATCACCATGTTTTTACTTTCAACCTTCCTTGCCACCATGGAATCCTTCTCTACGGATGTTGGTTCAAAGTGGCGCACCTCATTTTGGATATTATCCTTCAAGGTTCCAATAAAGAGATCCAACTATTTATCATCTGGTATGCCGTCCACTATGAGACTCAACTTTTTAAATTGTTGAATGTGCTCACTTACTAGACCTTTTTGCCTTAGATTTATCACTTGTGTACAGAAAGAATTACTCTTAACATTATCATGGTATGATATCAACTCTTCTATAAAAATGGACCAAGAGATAATTTAGTTATTTTTATGTTCACAAATCCATTGGTACCACACAAGCTGATCAGTTTCTAAATATAAAGATGCAATAGGTACCTTTGGAGATTTGGCACCTGGTGTTTATCAAAGAATTTCTCCATCTGGAATATCCATGTTATGGGGTCCTTGCCATCAAAATTCCTCATGTCAATCTTGTGGAGTTGGATACCCCTTGGGGACCATTCCAAGTTACTTCCATTATTAGAAGCAATTCCTCTTGGAATATTCTTATTAATGGAAGGTTGCTCAACATGGACACCATCTTTATCTTCCTGAGTACCCCGGGACACATCATCACTTGTAGGGATATTTTCCTTTGAATTTTGTATGAGATTAATAATCCTTCTCATATTTTCCTCCATCTTATTATCCCTATCTCCCATAATATTCTCCTCTAAATGATGTAAATCAATTGTTTTCATAGACCCTTTAATCATATCTTCCAACTTGGACACTTGGAAAGATAGATCTTCACTTTCATCATAGGTCAGGGATGAATCCTCAGGCGGCTCGGTTGGAGTATGACTTTTACCACCACCTTTTGGTGGAATTTTGAACAATATAAATATATATGACACCTCGTGTTTAACTCAAATAGATCATTCTACTAAAAGTTATTTCAAAATTTAAAATGGCATACCTTTTTCCAACCCTAATTTGAATATTGATTTCCAACTGAGGAAACACTAAAATTTTGGCCCCTCTAAGTATAAAAATTATTCCCACGGTAGCCTGATATGTCCTATATTCAATGCCGTAGATCTGACGTAATTCTGATGTGCCAATAAAAACATATGGTGAATCTCCCAACACTTGTTGTTTTTGGTTCTTTTGGAATAACAAAAGTGTACATAATGCCACGTGTCCAATTTTTCATATCTGAGTCTAAAATTGATATCACAGATATTGTGGTTTGTCCTATTTATGATGCAATAGGTCTCACTCAATTTGGATCTAGCATGCCTCAGATATAACCGATTTTCCTAGAACACACGTTTTAGACTAGTTTTTGGACTAGTCAGAAACCCTACCTTCCACTAGGAATAACTATGAAATTGTAATGAGTCAGGATCTAAAAATATTATCACAGATATTTAGTCTTGTTTTCTAGATGGGTTCCGCGTTTTGTTGTCTGGATATTTGTAGGAAAAAATTTCATAGCAAAAATTCCAAGATGTTTTGTTTTGGAAGCGTCCAAGCTCTGATACCAAATGTTAGGCAACAAATTCCCCAAAAGAGCATGAAAAGAGCATAAAGAGACTAGAAAGAGTAATCTACGCCTTAATAATGAAGAAAAGAGATGAATAGAAAGCTTCTGTAAGGGGGAAACCTCATGATACAATGTACTAAGTACATAAGACAAGACAAGATGATTCAAATGAAAAGGTCTCCTTCCTATATATAGGAGACAAAGAGGTACAATTACAACTATTGGATCCAACCTATAAAACTAATATAATAATACTAATGAAAATTACCACTAATACGCCCAAGCCGACATCAATAATATGTAATGAGCCACAATATAGAGGGTAATGTGCCAACATTTACGGCTTAACATGAGTTTTGGTTAGATCACTTTATTATAAAGGATATGAGGCTTGGGGGGGATAATGTTGCTTTAGGATATCTAGATCCCAAATATGGAATTTACAAGTTCTGTGAATATACTAGACCCATGGGACCAACGACACTCATTGCTCAGACTGATGACATAAGTCGAATTTGGCATGAATGACTTGGACATCTAAACTTTCAAAGTTTGAAGATGATAGTAACACATAATATGGTTACTGGCCTCCCAAAGATTGTTCCACCTAATGGATTTTTTCAAGGATATGTGCTTGGAAAGCATCATCAGGCACCCTTTGATTTTGGGAAAGCATGACGAGCATAAAACCAAGTGGTACTTGTTCACAATGATCTTTTTTGCATGAACAAACCCTCATTAGTAGGTGCGAAATATATTTTGGTCTTTATTGATGATTTCTCTAGATTTGCTTGGGTGTAATTCTTGAAGAATAAGAGTAATGTATTTAAAAAATTCAAGGAATTTAGGGAATTAGCTGAAAATAAATGCGACCGACTTATCAAATGTCCGAGATTAGAAAATGGTGGAGAATATATGAGTCAAAAGTTTGAAGAATATCTCATGCAAAATGGTATTTCTTGGCAGAGATCTGTCCCTCACACTCCTCAACAGAATGGAATCACAGAGAGGAAGAATCATACTTTGTTAGGAATGGCTTGGTGCCTACTGCAGACCAAAGACCTTTCGACTAAATTTTGGGCAGAAGTTGTTTACTATTCAAAGTATCTCCTAAAACTTGTCCCGACTAGAGCCATCAACGACATGACTATAGTCGAGAAGTGGAATGGAATAAAACCTTCTATTGGACAACTCATAACATTTATATGTGTTGCTTGGGTGCATATCAGTGATAGCTATAGGAAGAAATTGGATGGAAAGAGTCATGATTTCATCATGATGGGATATTCTGATGAATCAAAAGCCTATCGATTGTTTGACCTTTTCAAACAACATATCATTTTGAGCATAAATGTGATATTTGATGAGAATATTTCATGTAATAAGTTGTTGAATTCCTCCTTTGGTCTACTGCATAGTGATCTGTTTGACATTATTGAAGAATTTGGATCGACTACACCCTCCTTTGGAGTCCCAACTGGACTGACGAATTCTACTCCCGAGTCGACTGGTAGTTGGTCTAACTTAATTGAGTATGTTGACACAAGGACTCATTAACCTGGCAATCACTGACCTAAATCACCATCGACTTGCCTATCTTAGTAGGTTTCTATAACAATTGAAGTTATTGGACCTGATGCTGGTGATGCTAGTATTGGTTGGCAGACTTGCAGTTAGAAACATCATGCCAGTATTGCACTAAAAGCATGTGTTCTTGAAACTAATGATCCTAATACTTACGTTGATGCTCAAGGAGTGCCTGAATGGGAAAACACCATGACTACTGAAATTGACTCTTTAAATAAGAATCAAACTTGGGAACTTGTTCATCTACCCCAATTAAATAATGTTGTGAAGTGTCGATGGATCTATAAGCTCAATTTTACCTCTGACGGTGAGTTGAACGCCACATGGCTCGTTTGGTAGCGAAGGGATTCTCTTAGTAAGAAGGCATAGGCTACATTGAAACCTTTGCCCCTATTACAAAGATGAAATTTGTTCGATTGATTCTTTCCCTTGTTGCTCATTTTGGATGGGAACTTCATCAAATGGATGTTAAAAGTGCTTTTCTTCATGGAGATTTGTCTGAATAAATCTATATGGAACAACCTCCTGATTTTGTGACATATTCTGGTCTTGTTTGTCAAATCAAGAAGTAGTTGTATGGTTTGAAACAAGCACCTCATGCTTGGTATGAGAAGATTGATTGTTTATTTGTCAATCTTGGCTTCAAACATTGTGAATTTGATCATAATATTTATGTATTACATGTTCATGGTGATACTTAGATTATGGCATTGTATGTTGATGATTTAGTCATAATTGGAAATAATGTCAATCTGATTTTGGGTTTGAAGAAACAACTTGCAGATACCTTTGAAATGATTGATCTAGGTATGTTGCATTTCTTTTTGGGCATTCAAATTTTGCAAATGGATGATGGCATCTTTATTTCTAAACCAAAATATGCTTTGGATCTTTTGAAACAATTCAAGATGGAGGACTGTAGGTCTTGTGCTACACCTTATCTGTTGAGTGTAAAATTGTCAAAGGACTATGACTCTCCGTAGGTCGACACCACCCTTTATTGACAATTGGTCAATAGTTTGATTTACTTAAATCATAGTCAACTTGATCTCTCCTTTGCTGTTATTGTGGTCTCCCGATTCATGCAGGATCCTCGAGAAATCCATTGGAATGTTGCAAAGAGAATTGTTTGCTATATTAAAGGAACTTATCATAATGGTATCAAGTATTGTCGTAGTACATAACCACTAGTTGGGTTCATATATTCTGACTAGGGAGGTGGAATTGATGATCGAAAGTCCTCTTATATTTATGTGTTTCAATTGAGTTATGAATCCTTGTTCTGGTCATATAAGAAACATAAAGTAGTCTCCCTTTAAACTACATAGGTAGAATGTCATGGTGTTGTCAATGCAAGTACAAAGGTAGTTTGGAACCATCGGATTTTAGAAGAACTTGGTTTTCATGTTCAAGAATCAAATGTTATCCATTGGTTTTCATGTTCAAGAATCAAATGTTATCCATTGGTTTTCATGTTCACTATTTGAGATAGTTAGTACAAGACAATGTTGTTTCACTTGTTTATTACAAGAGAGATGATTAGGTTACTGATATCTTTACAAAGCCTCTACTAGAATTTAAGTTTGTGAAACTTCAGGTTATGCTTGTGCTTTAGGCAACAGCAATTATGGGGAGGGTGCTTAGAGAATGTAATTTCACCTCCTAAATCTCCAGAGCATTGTGCTAATGGGGGGTGTTGGAACTTAAGGTTATGTAGGTTCATCACACCTTTGGATCTTCTAGAGATAACCATTTGAAGGACATAAATCAACTAGTAGAGAAGTCGATTGGAGGCTTGACTGAGTGGTCGACAAGGTTGTGGCCGACTTGACTAGAACAATTGACTAAACTATGGGACGTTGCAAATTTTATGGAAACAGTTAGATACAACGAACCCTATTTGTGGACCAGATCTTCCTCACTTCAAGGGAGTTTGTTAGATCCGTAGATTATAAAAGAAAAACCCTATGGGTTGTGTTGACATTCTTGATACGCTCAATCAAATGTGTTGATAATGCATTGTGATGTTCTGATCACAAGGCATTGTGCTTAAGTGATGTAACGATGTCTTTAGACACTACCTCCTTTCTTGGAATATAATTTCCCTTTTCTATTTTCTTTTACATCTTGTGGTTCATATGAAGAGGTTCCCAATAAAGCGGACACGTGGTGGAGAGTTGGAGTATATTATAGGGGTACACAACAAGGAAAATGATTGTGAAAGGCCAATAAATTAGGTTCAATAGCTAATCAGAGTTGAACAAAGATTGGATCATGAATTTGTTGGATGTGCTAAGAACAACGGTGGAGATTTATAATGATTCCACTACTTGCACAAGGGTTAACGACAGGAAAGAGAGCCATTGGGATGAAACTACCTGGATATGTGTCAGATTCTACCTTGCATTGAATCCAACAAGAATTCCTTAGAAACTACTTTTCATCGAGCCGTTACCACTGTCATTTTTCCTCCCAAGTAAACATGGATTTGACATGGACTAGTCATGAGGGCAAGTGAACATGACGTGGACCAACCATGTTGGCATGACGTGGAACAACCACGTGGACATGACTTGGACTAGCCATGTGGGAAGATGAATTTGACACGCACTAGCCACTTGGGCAGATCATATTGGAGTGATCGGAACCGTTTGCGCCGATTGGAAGTGATCGGGGCCATTCATGACGAGTGGATCGATAGTTCTACCACATTAGCAAAAATTAAGAGAATTTTATGGTACCTTAGCTTGATTTGGTATGCATTTATCTCAATCAAATATGCCAAAAGGTAGTGCATGAAAATACATAAGAGCTCTTGGGTGTTGAAGATAGAGAGAGATGAATCAAAGCATCAAAGTATGTTGGAAATGCTACAAATGAGGCATAAATAAGACTAGCAAGGATTCTATATCCTGTGTAAGGGATAGAACATATAGGAAAAATGTTGTCTTAAGTCAGGATTTTTTTTGTGCCATCATAGGCTCGGCGTAGGACTGTGGGCGC
Organism: Larix kaempferi; assembly: GCA_027924585.1. Taxonomy (NCBI): domain Eukaryota; kingdom Viridiplantae; phylum Streptophyta; class Pinopsida; order Pinales; family Pinaceae; genus Larix; species Larix kaempferi. The sequence continues at coordinate 1,416,808 of BSBM01000097.1, forward strand.
ATTGTAGCAATTCGCAAGAATGGGTGAGATGAAATCTCAGCCATCTGTAGAAGACCAAGGAGAGGAAATCTCAACGGCCACTGAAATATCAGACAAGGTATTGACCATTCGATGATTTTATCAGGAGCATGAGAAAGGAGTATCGAAGGCGAATTCCTATGGGACATGTGTCAGCTTAGCGAAGAGAAATTGTCGGAGTTGTTGTGGAGTAACCCAGAGAAAAGACCGGTGGGTAAGGTTTGATGAAGAAGTCCTGATGGGACATGTGACATCATATCAGACTCACGGGTTTCGAGAGTTCAAGGGTGCAACACGAAGGAAACCCAAAAGAAACGAGTCGATAAATCAAGGTAGATGTATCAGGGTCTATGGAAATACCATCAGGAAGGAGCACGAATGGTCAGGTGCCGATAGTACATGGGAGAATGGGAATTGGAGGTTTGATATCGGAGTTGAAGAAGTGCACGTAGAGGAAATATCGACGAGATAGGGGAGATACATCATAGTGATGTATCAAAGGTTGATAGAGAAGGTCATCGAAGGGGAGTGCCAATAGGTAATAGATGATATTGTAGCGACAAGGAAGACATCAAAGTGATGTCTTGACATGTGTAGAAGGAACATGGTTTAGAAACATTGATGGAGAATCTTGACATTGCATCGGACTAGGGATTATAAAGTATTATAATACATAATTAAGGAAGTTATTTCATTGTTCAAAGAATGCATGTAATGCAATGATTGTAATCATCTTATGCAATCTAGATTACATGGAATAAATTGAAGAGAAGAAATGTGGGTCTCTTGGTTGTTGTAGTTGTTATTTGGTACAATAATAGAAAGACTAGCAGAGGTATCATAGATACTAGTTTGCATAAAATGGCATTGCTTTGCATAAAAGAAGGGTGTAAATTATAAACCCTTGGGATAGAAAAAGACAACCATGTAATAAAGGTTGCAAAGCATGGGAGTCACAATGTATTCATAAGAAAAGGGCCATTAAAAAAATCCTAGATGATAGAGGGAATCTACCAGGATGAAGAGTGCAAGTACACCATGGTTAATATGGGTGAGCCACCATAATAGATAAGCTTTCTGTATGTTGGATAGAGTTACAGGATATGAAACAACAACTTATTTGTAAAGAATGTGAAGTGAATGATGAACTTCAATTCATTTGGGAGCTACTATCAAGAGAGTAAGACACTCCATTGTGTAAATTGTGTGGTGAGACAGTGTTTGAGACATAGTGGAGTTGGCCAAGAAATTCTCCAAGGAATGTAGAGAAAAAAATTAAAATTCTAGAACTGGATAAGGATATAGGTAATGTTGGATAAGGAGATGTCAATCTGGGATTGGCTAGGACTTCTCAAGAGAATTAGAGCAGCAAATTTTGGAGAGGAGTGTAATGCAAAGGTGTCCAAAGCATAAAAAAGGCTGCAAAGATGCCATAATATATTGCAACAGTAAAGGGTGCATGTGGCTAACAAGGAAGCCATACAAACTAGCGAGATTTCATCACCCTAAATCTATATTTTGTTTCTAGAATAGAGTTGTATATTTTTGAAGTAGCAAGTATAACCTATGTATGAATTAATTAGTGCTACTTGGGTGAGAATATTGCAACTAATGATTTTCTATATAATTTGCAGAAAGGCCATGGAAGAGATCAATTAAGTTGCGGAATTCCATGCTATGAAGAGGAGTGGAGAGGGATAAATTCCTTGACTCTTCTTTTGCATTGTTTATGTTCATCTATGTTAAGAAAGTATTTATGTGTAGATAGATTTATGGCACGAGAATGATAAGAATGCAAGAGTGTAACATAAATGGAATGCATATGCACCAGTAGGCATATTGAGAGATAATATGTGATAGAGTGCATGAGAATATGCTTGAATGCATGTGCTATTTCATATGGGCTAAGAGTGATATGTTGTTGTACGCAATGGGTATGGAATGATAACCAAGTATATTTTATGATGTGTTGTATAACCAATAAGGGTTGAGAAGATGGTTGAAGATGTGGATGATGCAACTGCTTGTGGAGATCAATCTCACAATGAAAAAGGACAAGGAAAGGGCTTGTTAAAAGGTTGATGGAGGGAATCATGTCAGTTCCTATGAAACACCATTTGATCAAGTAACATCCGAGGTGTGGATGTAAGCCATACATGTATGGAATTGATCATGCATATGTTACAAGAGTGTTGAATGGAATTGGGTAAGAATTCCTTCAATCATGCTTTATGTATTCATGGATATGTTCACGATGACAATTGGATGCATGCATGTGATTGATACACAATTGAGGTAAAGGTATAAATCCTTGGGTATGAAAATATCTTGGAATATTTTGATGAATTTACGATTTAGTTTGTCATGATTGAATGGTTAAGAGTTAATAACCATTTCAAATTAGTATTATATTCATGCTTGGGGAATAGAGGCCGTGTGAGATAACCATGTGCGAGGCCATGTGTTGTTGAAATTGGGAAGGCTATACCACCACATAAGCATCCAATAATATCATTGCTTGTGATCGATGTCTTGGACTACAACCTCTTTTCCAACACTGAAGAGCACTATGTTGAGGTGATGTTTGAATCCTTCAACTTATCATGGAACACAATTTGAGTTGGCGTTATGGCATTCTTGAATCAATGCAAGGATGCATTGAGTGAATATGCATAAGTAAATTATGTGAATGCACATGTTGGCACATGTGTTGATTGCATTGTGAGAATGCTTGTTGTGTTGGTAATGAATATATGGCGAATGATATTTCATTGCATTAATTACGTTGACAACTAAAAATGGCTAAACTATTGGTGTTATAATTCAGAGATCATTTCATGAGCTATTGTGAATGCAATGAAATTTAAATATGTTGAATGTTAATGGCCGTTTGGGCTATTTGTAAATTGTGTTAGTAGGAAACATTATAGGAAGACCATGTGCTATGGCCTGCAAGAGCTAAACATCATGAGAAGGATCTCGTGAGTGTTAAAATTTGAATGGGAGTATATTCAAAATTATAAATTTCAATTCAAAATTTTGGTGAAATGCTAACAATTGTTGATTGTTGTGGAACTATAAGGACATGCAACTTTCATGTATGGAAGTCTTGGACATGGTAGTGAGTGTAAATCCATGAATACGGCTATGCATTATTTCCTACAAGGTAAAACACCATGAGGAAGGGCTCATCTAAATATGATTATGCAGTAGGTAGAGTTAAAATTTTAGTTTGAAACTTTGATAATGGTATCTCACAGGAACTGCATGTTGATACAGGTGAGATGATGATACTTGTTCTAGGAGGACAAGTGATGGATGCTAAATCTAAAAAACACAAGGAGGATGCCACTTCAATGACACAAGAACCCTATGAGTTGTGCTCTTCTTGTGCAAGAAATCCTAGGTTTGATCCACCTCCTCAATAGGGGATGGATCATTGTCTACAGTATCTTGTTGAATTCCTTGATATTATCTCTGTTGTAGACAATGCCAAGACAACCTTAGAGTGACGATACTCTTTCGTCGAATCCAATGGAACAAGAAGTATCCAAGGATCATCGAGGTAAGATGTTATGAAAGACTCTATTTGTGAGATGGGAACTTCTTTGTCATCCAAACCTAGAATGGAACCAATAAAGAAGGTAGGAGATGGGATATTAAAGGTACCCATAAGGGGTGGATATAAACCAACTCCTACATTCTCACTTACTATATGCGATTTATCAATCGAAGGGATATTCGATCCTAGAGGTGAATTTGGACTAGCTCAAGTGAAGGATAGTTGATTAATGGTAACAATATTTCCTTCATGAGGAAAAACACAACACTCGTAAAACTTAGGACACAATGGAAATCATTGCATAGGTCCAGCTATGTCCTAATAAAATGTTATAATCATTAGGAGCATTGACTACTTCAACCTCCACACAAACAATTTTTCCTCCCAATTTTATAGGAAAGGATGGAATGATCCCATGTAGTCAGAGTGATTTCCCATTGAAATCATAAGCAATGTGGTGATGGGGCAAGTTATAGAGAGCCCAAATATTTCCAATAGATAGATCCATAACACAAGTCAATGCACCTTCATATACCACTGTCCTACCAATAGTATTTGTGGCATGAACAACATTGATTTATAAGGAAACATGATATGGGAGATGAGGTTTAACATTTGAAACATCGAACTTCACAATCTGACCATTCGAAGGATCTAGATTTCCTAAGGTAGACAACAAAGCACTTAGTTGCAATGGGAAACTTTGGAGGACCTCAAGAGCTGACATGGCACAAGGAGTCTAAGCTAGATCCTCAATAATTGAATAGTTGGGAGAAGCTCTCATATTAGGAATGTGCGATACCCTCTTATAAACACCTTTCGCCACACAAGACATTTTATCTACCATAGGTTTCTCTATATGAAGAGGGTTATGTGGTTAAGTACTTTCCTTATCATTAGATGAAGACTCGATATTGTTATAGTTTTATCTCTAGTTGACAATAAAACATTGGATTTGACCATATTAATGTATGACTGATCAGAGGAGGGAGCAATTTGGTTTCCCCATTGCACAATTCCAATAGGGTTAGAAGAGCCAGAAGCTATGTGTTTTCCTTGTGGGAAAGGATTAGTCATGAGAGCAGGCTGTTATTGTTTATGATTCAACAGTTTCCGGGCTTCTTCCATCAATGTGCATTGATGAGTTGGGTGATATCCTTCACAAAGTTTGCAAGGAAACTTAACCTTCCTATGTTTTTTCTTTGCCCCACCAACTTTATTAGTTTGTTTAGATTTATCATTATTTCCCTCTCCATTTTTATTATTAATCTTATTATTATTCTTCTTTTTCCCACTAGGTTACTAGTTTCCTTTTTGGTTAGCCCGCACAACATGTACATAAGCTGTTTGGAAGGAGGAGACACAAAAGCAAAAGTTGCACCGGCTATTGAAGACCGAATTTACAAATTTTTCATTTGATTATTAGTAGCTTCAATAGCATTATGACGAATTGAACGAACAATACCATCAACATGTGGTACAAATTTGGATTTTAAAGGGTCTGTATTAGATCTCAATGCATAAGGGATTATTTCATGAAGGATCCTAGACTAAGAGTAAGTCAGATCTAACTGTAGGGCCTTAAAAGTGGCTTCTTCTTCAGTGGTTACCCCTAAGGTGGAAACATCATTGGAGATATAAGGAAACAAGGATTTAAGAAACCATTCTAATAAGAACTTAGGGGGAATATTCGCCTTGCTCATTTTCTTCTGCATATGCCACTCTTGGATATGATCCGAGATATGGGTAGCTTTGTTTTGCATGAAATGAGATAATAGATCAGTGCCAACATCATACCAGACAAGAAGATAAAAATGGTTCAAGGATACAGTTGCTAAATCGTGAAAGCAACACAATGATGAACTAGGAAAATTGATGTACCATTTTGCAGCCACTCCAGGGGTGTGTGTTGAAACAATCTTAGACTAATATAATGATCTTTAAGCGAGTTCGAAGAACACCATACGTGAAAGGTTGTAACACGATCTCTAGAATATTTACCAGTTTTTCCTTCAGAATTTGGAATGTCAGAGGGAAACTTGGTTGGAATTGGAGGCCAGTTAGGACTATGAATACTAGATCATTAATAAGTTTCAATAAATCTGGAAAGTTTAAAGTTGCCAGAAAAGGAACTATTTGATGTTTCATGGAAAAAGTATTAGGATAGGAACCTTGTGGTAGAAAATTCCCACTAGCAGGATTCCAAAGAAAGTGATAGGGGATGCCCCATGTCATTGCTTGTGCAACACTTGCTCCTATTAATGGGTTCCAATGGTTATTCATAGGATTACCCCCAATAGGATTTTCCTGTATCCAACTTGACTGATCCTGAGACATGTTTCCCCCCATTGGAATCCTAGTTGAAGGTAAAAAGTTATTACCTCCTCCACTAAAAAGTGAAAAGGGAGTAGATCTAGCAAGCATATAGGATGATTGAAAACCACCCATTTGAGTATTGAAACCTGTAAACTTGTTTACGGCTGAAATAGGTCCAACATATTCAGGATGGGTCCACTCCCAAAAGAGGGAAAGGATGGGGGATATGTCCTCCATTCCAAGGAAAACCTTGGAAGGTGTAACGTCCCCTCTCGTGGACCCAATTAGAGGAAGGGAACATGATACCAAAATTTGCGCTTTTACATAAACTCAACCCATTCATTAGATTCATACAAATAAAATCAAAAGTGTGCAGATGCAAATTAAGCAAATATGCACAGTGGAATAAAACATCATCCACACACATTTCTTACTCATCCAGCATATCAAAATAATCATCAAATTAATCATTGCAGAAGTAAATACACATAGATAATACTTATCTTCATTGTGCAATTGTCCCAAGCAACTAGCTATGTCGCTGCAATGTTCCACCCAACCATAGGCCAGTTGTGTTCATCAATCTCTCAACACAACTGCCACCCCCGACTTGGGCATGATTTATACAAGGGAAAAGGGGACATTCAAGCTCATACACAACCAAATAATCACTTCATCTAAGCCAAGCCAGTCCACAGCTAGGTTTATCAGGCTAAATATGAACCCTCTTCATTTATGGATGCTTGCACTCAAGCTCAAGTCAAAGCAATGGATACCCATAACCCATACCCCAACATACTCTTTTCTCACACAACAAGCACAAACATTGGGCATGGATACACATTTTTAAAAATGGGATTTACAAACAAGATGGCCATGGGTTTTCCCCAAATTGATTCCATCCAAAAATGGATTGTGGGATGAGGAAAAACAATCATAGGGAGGAAAACGGTTTCTCCCCCAACTATTTAAGCATTCAACAACCAAAACGGTCTCTATGGAACCCCAATTCAATTTCCCTCCTTCCCCACTGGTATATAACAAAAAACTCCCTTCTCCCCACTAAGAATGAAGGAAAACACATAATTTTGATGGAGAAAAACGCCCATCTAGCTCCCAACTCGTGAGAGAGCCAAACTGGTTGATGGGTAATGGCTTGGGGAGTGATTCATGGCTCTTTTCTTGCCCAAGAATCCAAACATGTTTTCCCATGAAGGGTGGCTTTCCCATACTCAAATTTGGACAGCCATACCTCTCCATTCCCCAAGGCATTAACTACTTCACCCAACTCTTGGGAGAAATGAATGATTGGGTACAAAAGTCAACATGGGTAGTTGAGGATTTTATGGGTTTTTTCATTGACACTTGGCTTGACTTGATTGGCTCAAGGGTTTGAATGTTTTCCCTCCCAATTCCTTGTAAAATCATGCCCCCATCTCTTATTGCATTGCATAGCTAGTTGTGGGTATTTATATTAAAATGTATATTAACAATTCCCATGGCTCACTAGTGGGGCCTTGGCCTTGAGCTCCATGCTAGGAATCATACATAATATGCATAGAATATTTACATTATATCCCAAAATATCCTAAGGGTCAAAATGGGGACATTACATTTCCCTCCCCCTTGGAATAACACCGTCCTCAGTGTTCCGATACTTAGAAATAAATACCCACTTTATACATGCCTCAAAATTCACAAAAGGTGGTAGGTCTGTCCTGCATTTCATCTCTTTACTTTGAACCTTCGGGAACAAGTACTTTGGCTTCCACAAGCCGCTCCTTTTGGCTTTGATCTTCCAGCTCTGCAGGTGGGCATTGCTCCACAACAATCCCTTCCCTTTATTACCCTTCCAGCTGATCTACAAGTCTGGAATTTCATGAATGCCATCTTTCTTGCTGTCCTAGAAACTATTCGAGGAAGATTTTCAGCCAAATCAAATAGCTTTTGGCCTACTGCCATGATCAATATGCACAACTGGCTCTCACTTTTCTCAGTAGCAACACTTGGCTAGTACTAGCTTCACTCAATGGATTTCAATGTCTCACCTGTGAGACTCATCATGGCAATTCCTGTTAGGATAAGCATAACACAATATTAAAATTAGTCAATTATTCTCCCAATTGACATAGAACGTCCATGCTTTACTCATGAGACTTCCATACATTTCATGTTTTCCCAACATACACATGAACTCATTCATGTTCATCCTTTCACAGGGAAATAACTATTTCAACATTCACAATTTATTTCAAGCAATTTAAGCACAATCTATTTTCAGCCATGACATGCACTCAACAATCCTCTGTTTCTGAAATGCATCAATCAAAAAGGAAAGAGAAGAGTAAGAGTTTCCCCCTCTTAGTCTTGTTCCAATCCAGAGCCACACCATCACTTGTGGTTCTATTCTCCTTAGCCTCTTTCACTTCAATGTGAATGCTAGACTTGCCCTTTCTTGGCTATGACACTTAGTGTCTAAGGTCTGTCTAAGGATTTTCAACTAGGGAACCCTTCCACATTGTTACCTACAGAACCTTTGGCTGCTAGGACCCACACATGTCCACTAGCACCATCTTTCATTACTGCTCATACTGAGCTCTTTAGGACGGTCACATGTCCACATGCATCCCTAGGATGCCTTCATAGTCCTTGCTTCCAACAATACCTACACTCAAACATTGAATCAATTCACATGTTCAGTTCATTCTCATAGGGTTTATTTCTAAACAAGAATTTAAGAAATCATAAACAATTCATATACACATGTATATTCATAAGCAAGAAGCTGCAAGATAACCAAATACTTATATGTATTGGAGGTTTTCACTTTATTCCACATGCTCCTTCTTTGATTTACAAGCCTTGGATTTCTTGTGGATACAATAATGAATGTTGGGCCAGCACGCAGGCTACTCCACAACCATTCAAATAAGAAATGTCAGGCCAGTACGCCGACTGGGTTTATTGATTATTTAAGGAATGTTTGGTCAGCACACATGCTGCTCTACAACATCAAGTAGTTGATGCCCATCCAGTTACTCCCTGGATTTACCAAGAATTTTATAGCGCCCAACCAGTTACTCTCTGGATTTACCAAGAATTTATAGTTCTTTCAGGGTCCTTGCTTCCTGCAATGACCAAGGTTTCCAACAAAGAAACAACAATGTATCAGCTTAGTTGTTAGAAGACTTATACCTGAAATCTTCATTATTCCAAACAAGAAATAAATGAAATTGAATACTTATCTGTAATGTGCATTTCCTTTCTGGTCCACAGGGTCCTGCTTCGCTTTGTAAGCCTTGGGATTGCCTATGGACTTGGATGTTTGGATAGCACACTTGCTGCTCCACCACATCGTTCGAATAACCAATGCCAAGCCAATATGCTAACTGGGTTTATCAGGCATTCCATTAACCAACATGCCAATCCAGTACACCGACTGGGTTTATCAGGCATCCAATTTAACAACATGCCAAGCTAGTACGCCGGCTGGGTTTATCAAGCATCCAATTTAACAACATGCCAAGCCAGTACACCGACTGGGTTTATCAGGCATCCAATTTAACAACATGCCAAGCCAGTACGTTGACTAGGTTTATCAGGCATGCAACAATTCTTCATCCACACAAGGATGTCACTCTTTCTACTGTGCAAACCAACGGTTCCCTTTAGGAACTCTATAGGTGACTTTCTTGACTGCAGGCTAGCATGACCCCACAATACCCACTCACACTACACAAGGATGATACCCCTTTTCTGCAACACAGCTTCGCGGGCCTATCCATCCCTTCTTGTGTCCTTCAATGTGAGCATATAAAGGTTACCACTGCCCATACAGTCCTCTTGAGCACCCCTTTCTTCACTTTACCTCTTAACGTGCAACACTAAATTGCATCTGTGTAAGCTGATAGCACAAGAAGGATAAGTAGGCTCATCAGTATTCCTACTCTAAAATTGTAACCATATTTCATAACATTCACTATCAAGTATCGAAACACCAGGAATGCGTCCATTCCCTTAGGGTGTATTCAATATTGATACCCCTAACATAATCCAACACTCAAAAGGTATTCATCCCTTTCCGATGTGAGTCATGTAGGCCTTAGTCACACTCAAGCAATCTGGAATAATGATTAAACATGCTCTGCATTTTAAATCTAATAACCAGACATGTATATCCTTAGTTATGGTTATAGAATATTCAGCCTTTTTGCGGATGTATCTTTTCTTCATCTGTGAAGAATGGGGGCTCCGTTCTTTGAGTCAGCAGTCCTTCGGTTCGCCACCCCAATCTTTTCACGGTCCATAACCCACACATGCCTTCTTGGCATAATTTTACTGTCTCACTCACATGCTTTACCAACATGCAGTTTGGCTGAGACATTATCAACATTTACAATGGCGTTTCACCCGAAACCCATTTCCAAAGCATGGGATCCTCCCCATCCAGTTTGGCTTCTGCAGGCCATCACACATGGTCTTCTTGCAATGTGTCATCCTAGCACACTTATCAAATAGCCAAACAATCAATAACATTTAACAATAAACTTCAAATCTGATTGTTCCATAACCAATCAATGTCATTAATAATTAAATTCAATATGAATTTGCAATTCTGTCTACTACAAAAATTGATTTGCTTAGCAATGAAGCTATCCTCATATTGTCTGTCTCTCGTAAGTGGTATCACTCTGTCCATTATGGTTTCAACCTTGCTACCATACATGAACATCCACCTACAACATGTTCTCCTGACACAATTTTATATAAGCCAAACAGTCATTAGCAAAATTTCAAATCTGAAGTTTACAAATCTGTTTTCCTACATAAATTAGATTTGCAACCATGAGATTATTCTCGTAAATTTAAATCAGACAATTTTCAGATCTATTTCATGCATAAGTCAAATTTCAAAACCATGAGAACCTTCTCATAACCTTTGGCTTCTGCACATGGTAGATCCTGGTCTTTACTAATGGACTTATCCTCATTGCCATACGCAAGAATTTTCTACCTGAAATCTGAAACTTCAATCAACCAAGCACGTTGTGAGTATCTATGCATATAATCGTTTCATTGCTGCAACAGTCACTGAAGTGATCTCAAAATTATAACACTCAATAATTCAAACACCTTCAGCTATTAACATTTGAAATGCAATGAAATATATATATATATATATATGCATCATTATCATAATAAAATTGCAAGACACGGGTACATTGTTCATGCAATTTAAATAAGCTGTAAATACACATTACTTCACATCCATATTCTTTTTATGCAACTCTGTCCTTCCAACAGAGCACTCTGGTAGCCCATCAAGATTTCTACCTTCTTCATGCAATCATTCTCCTGCATTCACAAGAGCTCATGAAATGGTCTCAGGATTAACAATAGTTCACCATTTTATCGATTATCTAATTGCGTTGAAACATATTATATCACAACCATGCATTCACACAATGCATCTCAACATGTGCACCCACACATATGCATGCACATTCACAACATTTACAGAATATTTTAATACACCTCTCTTCAATGCAACCTTGCATTACTTCACGAATACTATGCATTCGAACATACTATGGCCTAACCATGGTTACCACACACAACATTCACTACCAAGGCAGGTCCATAAGTCCTCACGTGCTTTGGTTGTTAAACTCGCAACCAATATACACAAATGGCATGATATAATTCCATATGAATCCATTGAGGTTTCTAAGAAATTATAGGGTATAAGGCTTCCTGCCTTCAATTACCCACACCTCACTATACTTGGTAGGTTGACATTCACATTTAGGCACTCAATACCACATGCAAACCAAATCAACATATTTTAAACATAGTTGAAGGGATCTTACCAATTCCTCTTTCAACATTCATGCAATCAAGCACTAATAAGCATTACCTGCATGGTGGTCATTAACATCGCTTGATGTTACTTGATCAGTTGGCCTTTTACCAAGGCTACACAGTCCTTTTGCCAACATCATGATCATAGATTTGTTTCCCCAACCTTTCCTCATAAGGTTGTTGGTCATATGCAACAACATCATCCACATCTTAGCCATGCTTCGGTTGTCTTTGGTCCTACAACCAATGCGAACACAACTAATTATTAGAAACCACAATAATTATCTAAGTGTCTCATTGCATATGTAAAACCTCACTATTTCACCAATATGCAATATCGTATATATACATGCACAAACATTTTCACATGTACTGTGCAATGTCTATTAGTATTCCAACTAGTGCATATTCACTTCATCTATCTAATCTCGCATTTTCTATCATGCTTCTATGGTCTGATTCCTACAACCATTATCAACAACATTAATTGTCATCAACCATAGGCAATACCATTAATGGGATATCGCATTTGTAACTTCACTACCTTTACCCATATGTAACATCATGCTCATGCATAAGCAATTCACATGCACTATGAAATGACTCTTTAATCATGCCGACTAATTCATATTTAATCTGCTACTCTCTTGCATTTCCAACAACCCTATGCCATAATTTTGAGTATATAAAACTTAGGAAATATAAATACAATAGCAAGAGAGGTGTTAAGGAATTCTCCCTTTCTAATTCCTCATTGTAGCATGGAATTTCCTCTTCCACATCATAGCTGATCCAATTTCATGGGCTCTCTACCATGCACACAAGCAATTATTAGCTATGATCTTCTCACCAATTAGAAATTCAATATATACATACGTGTATAACATTTATTCTTGCTATTTTCCAAACATGCAATTCTTATGCTATAGACAAAAATAGTTTAAGGTGAGGAATTTCCCTCTTGCCAACGTTGCCTTACTGCTCCCATTGCTCTTCTGCAATGCATATTACAACCAATTACTCTTAATAAGGCTTCCACAAACCTTCTATGCAATTCCTGCTTCTCATTCCAAGCATAGAGAATGCATTTCACACTTTCAACGACTGTCTCTGGGGGATGACGGGGGTCAAGGGAGCTTGCCCGCCACTACAGGGTAGGTCGAGGGCAACGCCCTCGTTTTTTTGTTTGTTTGTAAATCCTTCAATTTCACGCAATCTGACGCATAAGTTCAAGGCCATTTTTCACTTTTTGGCACCTGAAATTCATCTTGGAAAATAGCTCAATTTTCCCTTCATTGGCGGACTTATCATTTTTTTTCCCCGGCCATGTCACGGCAATTAAGGTTATCACCGACCATCGACCGCCGACCGTGTCGCAGCAAAAATGGTTAAAAATCGCCAACCGTGTCGCAGCAAATATGGCTAAAATCACCGACCGTGTCGTAGCCAATAAGGTTAAAATCGCCGACCGCATCGTAGCCAATAAGGCTAAAATCGCCGACCATGTCGCAGCTAATAAGGCTAAAATCACCGACCGCATCGCAGCGATTTTGCCAAATCTTGCCGACCTGTCGCACAAAAACTTTGCAAAATTTTGCCAAAATGCGTCGCTAGAACTGAGCTTAACTCGTCGACTGTTTTGGCGTTTTTGGATTATCTTTACCGACACAGTCTTGGCAGAAAACTCAGAAACACTTAGAAAATTTTCAAATTTTCAAAAACACTTAATTTTTATTTTGAAATATTTCCTTCTTTTCTGATGATTAGTGCTGGACAGGAAGGGTTCTTACCTCTGCAACTGTAATAGCTAGCCCATGTAGGCCCAATGTTGCAACCTTCGCTCTGATACCATTTGTAACGTCCCCTCCCGTGGACCCAATTCGACGAAGGGAACATGATACCAAAATCTGGGCTTTTACATAAACTCAACCCATTCATTATATTCATACAAATAAAATGGAAAGTGTGCAGATGCAAATTAAGCAAATATGCATAGCGGAATAAAACATCATCCACACACATTTCATACTCATCCAACAATATCAAAATAATCATCAAATTAATCATTCAGAAGTAAATACACAGAAAATACTTATCTTCATTGTGCAATTGTCCCAAGCAACTAGCTATGTCGCTGCAACGTTCCACCCAACCATATGCCAATTGTGTTCATCAATCTCTCAACACAACTGCCACCCCCGAGCTGGGCATGATCTCTACAAGGGAAAATGGGACATTCAAGCTCATACACAACCAAATAATCACTTCATCTAAGCCAATCTAGTCCACAGTTGGGGGTTTATCAGGCTAAATATGAACCCTCTTCATTTATGGATGCTTGCGCTCAAGCTCAAGCCAAAGCAATGGATACCCATAACCCATACCCCAACATACTCTTTTTTCACACAACAAGCACAAACATTGGGCATGGATACACATTTTAAACAATGGGATTTACAAACAAGATGGCCATGGGTTTTCCCCAAATCGATTCCATCCAAAAACGGATTGTGGGATGGGGAAAAATAATCACATGGAGGAAAACGATTTCTCCCCCAACTATCTAAGCATTCAGCAGCTAAAACGGTCTCTATGGAACCCCAATTCGATTTCCCTCCTTCCCCACTGGTATATAACACAAAAACGCCCTTCTCCCCACTAAGAATGAAGGAAAACACATAATTTTGATGGAGAAAAATGCCCAGCCAGCTCCCAACTCGTGAGAGAGCCAAACTGGTTGATGGGTAATGGCTCGGGGAGCGAGTCATGGCTCTTTTCTTGCACAAGAAGCCAAACACGTTTTCCCATGAAGGGTGGCTTTCCCATACTCGAATTTGGACAACCATACCTCTCCATTCCCCAAGGCATTAACTACTTCATCCAACCCTTGGGAGAAATGAATGATTGGGTACAAAAGTCAACATGGGTAGTTGAGGGTTTTATGGGTTCTTTCATTGACACTTGGCTTGACTTGATTGGCTCAAGGGTTTGAATGTTTTCCCTCCCAATTCCTTGTAAAATCATGGCCCCATCTCTTGTTGCATTGCATAGCTAGTTGTGGGTATTTATATTAAAATGCTACCCGTGTGCTCACTAGCACACGGGTAGCATAATATCAAATACTTGCCTCTGTAAGGTCGAGTGTTCACTAGTGGGGCCTTGGCCTTGAGCTCCACGCTAGGAATCATACATAATATGCATACAATATTTACATTATAGCCCAAAATATCCTAAGGGTCAAAATGGGGACATTACAGAAGGGTATAGAGGAACCACTAAACCTGGTGGTAGGATTCTAAAATAAGGGGGTTGAAATAGTAGGGAAGTTAGGCATACCCAAAATAGGCATCCCAGATGTGAAGTCACTGGAACCAAAAGGTGATGATAAAGCAACACTCATAGGTTGAGTAATTGTAGAACCTAAAGGTAGAGTATTGGTGCCAAACATAACAACAGGATCTGAACTAGTTATCATTGCATTTAACATCTGAGTGGATATACGAGGAGGATAAAATCCTCCTGTTACTATGGCTAAAGTGGGAGTATGCAAATCTCCCGAGCTTTTCCCTAGATCATCCATGATCAAATCTCTGCTTATGTGATAAGCACTTGTTCTTTGTCCAAAAGAACTAGGAACCAACACTAATACTGGATCGTCAGGTCCATTTAAAGGAGAATTGAAGGGTCTTATAAAGCCTTCAACTTGAATGTCTTCAACTCTGGTGATGTGAGGTGTAGAATTGTTGTTTCTTATAATTTGTGGTTCATCGATGATATCGATGGAACCTGTTGGCTCAAAAGAGCCCAATGTGTTTGTTCAACACCTTTGTGGACACGATGGAGGTTACATTGTGAATGGAGGAAGATTCTAAATCCTCATAGAACGACGAAGTGGTTGATCTTCCACCCTTAAAAATGTTTTAAAACAATTTAAGTCCTAAGGTCCACTAAATAAGACACAATACAAAGAGCACACCACTAAAACGAGTCATAGGAAATCAAACAGGAAAACAAAGGGCCTTTCGAAGTTTGGTTTGGGTTAATTAAGTCCCACAGCCAAACATCAAAGGTTCGAGAACATTTAATAAGGCCTCCACCGATAGTCCTTCTTGGTGAAAATCTCCCCACAAGGAAAGGAACACCCTCCAAGGGTATTGCTAGTTTGGCTCAACGTCTATTCAAGGTTGGTAGGAAGCCCACTACCTTCCACCTGTGTGGTACCTAAGACAAGATAATGTGGCCACTAACCTGTAGTCAACGTCCAGGGGAACAATCAACAGTTGGGATCATGTATGGGAAGGGTAACTAATCCCAAAACCTCAATAGTACCAACACCTGAAGGGGCCCAAAATTTGGTACTGAAGAAATCCCTGTACATGCAAAATCCCACAAATGCTCGATTTAAGTATGATAGAGATAATCTCTTCAACCCAACCTCACTTGAGCTCGTGCTTAACTTTGGTGTTCGTGGAGCTTTTCGACCACACTCTTACGGTGTTGGATTTCTTCCTATCCTTCTGAAAAGACCACTAACAATTTAAAATGATATTGGATTGTTATCTGCCAACCTAGTCCAAGATCCTAAGCTTAAGCTAAATTGGTGAACCCTATAAAAAATAAAGTTCTAATTGATCTTAGATTACGTGTTAGTTTTAGTGGTTGCTATTACTCAAGGACATGGAAGTGAAACTGGTGGTGTTCTTGACACTTACAAGTATTAAAAACACTTTTAAAGATATGAGCGTAGAAAGAAAAAAATGACATTTCACTGTTTTAAGTGCTATATAACACTTTTTTCAAAATGCAACAACTTTTTCCAATTTTTTTTTGTTCTTTTAACAAGAAACTATGTAAAAAAGAAAAAGAAAATGTAATCTTTTTCCTTTAAAAGAAGGTGGAACAAACACCCCAAACCAACACAAGAAAATTTTCCTTTTCTTTTTCTTTTTCTTTTAAAAACTGAAAACTGAATTTAAATTTTCAAAAGAAAACAAGCTTTTTCCTTTTTTTCAAAATGAAAAATAAACAATCTTTTATGTTTTAACTACTTACAAGGAAAAGAAAAAAGTATGTAAGAGCTGTACACTAATTGTTTCATTTAAAGCATGAATGCAAGAAAAGAAACAAACAACTACAAGAAACCTCTTTTCTCAAATTGCAACAACACGATTGCTTACAAAAGAAAACTTTTTATTGTTTTGTTTAAATGATATAAACTTAAAAAGTCATTAAAACATAAATCTTTATACAAAAATCAGACCGCAAAATTTATACAAACAATCCAACGAAAAATATTATAGGAAAACCTAAAATCGAAAAGATTCATTTTTAAAAGTTTTTTGTATTGTGAAAAAAAGTACTGCTTTCTGAAAATACAGACCAATCATAGACCCTCACAGGCAACTTAGATAAAACAAACCCACATTTCCGGTTTTGAAAGCAAAGAAAACTAAAAAATAAGTGGAACAAGGTGTACGTGGGTTCTTCATAGCAAAGCCATGTATACACCACTATCTAGTATTAAAGCTGCGTATAGGTAGAAAAATCTAGTTTTCTGAAAACAGTGCAAACTATAGATCTTATATGTGGCTATGTTCACTATAACCCAAATATAACTATGGGGGGAGACAACAAACTAAAAAATTTGAACCCTAAAACCAACAAGAACTTCCCAGAAGGGTCCTAAGATGATGAGTTACTAATCTATGATATAATGATTCAGGAAAAAGACAGAAATCAACAAAAACAAACAAACAAGAATCGAAAACAAGAAAACCCTGACCTACCCAAGAATGTAGATTCCCCAGTCGGGTCACCGTTTTTGTTTCAGTGATATTAGCAACCCTAGTGACCTTTGGGTATAGTCACCACATAACAATGCCCATAAAAGACGACTCAAGCATTCAAGCAAACAACTAATTAACAATCTTTACAAACAAATTTTAAATGAACAAGTAAGTTAGAAAATTAACTCATGTGGATCCAAATGCCCGATGAAGAATCCCTCTAGCCGTGACTGCTCCAATCTTTTCTTCAAATATCCAATTAAATAATGAAAGTAAAAAATGATTCGACAGAAAGATCACTACCGTAAATATTGAATATGTAAACTAAATTGCTAAAAGACACATTCAAAATTCATTAATAAAAAACCAGTAATTCAACACATGAAATGGGAAGAAAAGAGAGATCTTATATATAAAATATGACAACAAGGTACAAATGATGAGATACAACCTAAAACTAGCCGCGACACCATTCTGAAACTCAATCCTGAGTTCCTCCACCCGATTCTTCACACACCCAACATCCAATCCGACTTTCTTCCTTGTGAAGTATGCTCAAAATAATACCCAACATTATTTAGCATAATAATGGCTCTCAACAAGGACTGGAAAACGAAGTTCCAGATATGGGAAAAAAGAGTTTTGCAGACCATCATAAGGGTTTTGGATCAAATATCAAATGAACAGCATGAGGGTGCTATCTCCAATCATTAGTGTCCTTTTTCCCTTCTCTTATGCCTCTTTTATATTGATGGGTAGGTAGTTAGGCAATTTGGAGATAGTTACTTACGAGATTGGGACAAGTGGGAATGGTTGAAACCACAACTTTTCCCATAAATTAACTTATTTTATTTTTTACCCCCGAACAAAAATTTATGTTGGTTTGACAAGGGAGACCCATGTAAATGTGATTTCGCAGTATAAAGGTTGCGTACATCTTGAAAAAGTTATTTTTTTAGAAGCTTTTCTAGTAAAGTGCTTGTTCAAATATCACAAGGGATCAAGGGAGTCTGCAAAACAGGAAAATGGATAAGATCAGACCATCTAGAGCATGTCTCTAACAAGTGTGACAAAATATTCTATAAAAAAACCTAATTATGGATCAATATTTCTTATTTTTCTAAATTAAACAGAAAAGGGGCATGTATCAAAATTTGACAAAAACTATCAAATGGGTATTTTCCATAATTTTTATGTATACATGAAATTTTTGATGAAAATGAAAAATTTCCAAAATGATTTATCTAATAGATTTAATGCAAGAACATATTGAAAATATTATATACAAGTCTAAGGAGTGAGTATTTTCAGATAAAAAAAATTAGCTACAAGAACAAAGCAGTATTGGGCAAAAGCGCTAACTTTGGGAAATTGTAACTTTAGCTCAAAACTCAGAACCAATACTATCTACAATCATTGGAAAGGTAATATAAAGGAGAATATAACAAATAGAACCTATTTTTGAAATAAGTTTCTCATTGTTTTAAGAGGCAAGCGGAACAGAGCCTTTGGGCTTAATTTGACAAGATAGTTGTCATTCTAGGTAATTTCCAAAGTAGACCAAATTTTGGAAAAAGCAGTATGGTGATATAGGACCCACATTGTACTTTTTCTCCTGAACACATAAAGCCCAAAATATATTTAATAGCTACTTGGGGTAATATTTTGGAAGAAAGGATTGAAAAGCAAAGTTATGTTGAAGGAATAGTGAGAGGCTCTTTTGCTCAAAATTTTTTTGGTGATCAAAGACTTGGGAAGTGAAGGAGGGAAACTAGAAAAAAAGAGGAGGGGAGCAACTCATTGATGAGATTGTAATCTTCCATTATTTCTTTGAAGTAATATGAAAATATTCAATCCCCCCCCCGTTTGTGCTTATCAATCACTAGGATGTTAGATCTAATTTGCTTTGAATTTCATGAGATTTGTTGGTAGTAGAATAGAGAATATGTTGTGGATGTATTTTGCAGGTATCATGGAGAGATTGAAAAGCAACCAATAGTAAAGAGTAGCAAGCAAAGGATTCTCCAAATGGCATGCTGCAATATGTATTTTTCTCTCTTCTCACCCTAAATCATATCCTTGTGGAAATTAGAGATAGATCTTTGGATAATTGTTGATTAATCTTCTCATACATATATGACAATGGAATTCACAAAACCCATTGGTAAATATTATCCTATCTCTCTAGCTCCGGTACTGATTCTCCTCATATCAAACACAAAGTGAGCCATTTTCCTTGAAAGTGCATCTGCCACCACATTTTTTTCCCTTTTTTGTAGATAATTTAAAAGTCATAGCCTAGCCTCTTTGTAACCAATTTATGTTTCTCTTATGAAGAACATTGTTGTTCTAAGAAGTACTTAAGATTGTCATGATCTATTCTTACCTTCAAATGTCTTCTTATTAGGTAAGGGTGTGATTTTTTAATTGCATAAAGTATGGCCAACATTCTCTTTTCATGATTTGGATTGAGTAAGTTTTTCCTTTAATTTGGCAACCGTTCAAATGAAAGGGGCCTTCTTGCATTAAAATTGCACCAAAACCATGCCTTGGGGCATCATATTCCACAATAAAAGTTTTTGTGAAGTTAGGAATCACTAATACAAGAGTTGTACACATCCTATTTAAGTTTTTCAAAATATTTGGTTGCTTCTTATATCCAATTAAGTGCCTCCTTTTTCAATAACATTGTTAGCGGTACATCCATTTAACTGCAATTCTTGATGAACTTGTGGTAATAGCTTATCAATCCTAAGAATGCTCTAAGACTATTGAAGGTTTTGGGAATCAAATATTCCATCATAGCTTTAATTTTCTTTAGGGTCCACTTTGGCTCCTTCATGAAATACAATATGACCTAAATATTCCACTTCCAGAACCCCAAGGGCACATGCAAAAGTATTGGCATATAGTTTATTCTCCTCCAATAGTTTTAAGACCATATCAACATTTTGTACATACTCTCCACAACATTTTCTATATATTAGTATATCACCAAAATATACTAACACAAATTTTGTAAGGAAGGGTTTAAAAATAGAATTCATCAAGCTTTGAAATGTAGAAGGTGCATTGGTAAGGTTAAATTGCATCACAAAAAAATCATAATGACCTTGTTCTTAATGTTGTTTTTGTAATGTATTAGTGCCTCATTTTGATTTGAAGATATTCAGAATGAAATCCAACTTGGTAAAAAAAAAATCTCCAACAATTCATCTAATAATTCATCAATGGCAAGAATAGGAAACTTATATTTAATGGCCATCTTGTTGATCACTCTATAATCTAGACACATATGCCATGAACCTTACTTTTTGCGAACCATCACCACTAGAGAAAACAAATCGCTTAGGCTAGGATGAATGATGCCTACATCTAACATTTCTTGAACCATATAAGCAATCTCACTCATTTGTTCATATGGATGTTTGTAGGGTCTAATGTTGGGTGGTACACTTTCTGGTTGCAAGTGAGTAGCATGATCATGATCTTGAGTAAGTGGAATACATTTAGGAACATATCCAAATGCATCATAATGATTTTCAATAACTCTTTGGAGATCCAATGGAATAGAGGGTATATATTCTTCAAATTATAGTGATCACAATTGTGCAATTACACCATGGTGTACCTTTTGTAGAAATTTTTTCATGTTGTTAGAGCTTATCACTTTAGAGTGTTTCCTTAGAATACCTTTGAGTTCAATTTCCTTGGCTTGTAAGGAGAATCTAATGAAAAGTTCCTAAAAAAGAAGATCCATCGTTCCCAATGATTATAACCATTGGACCCTTAATACAACATCTTCACTGCCCATTTTTATTGCAATCATTGGACTATACAATAAATACTCCCCATAGTAAGCTTAATAGTATGGAACTTCCTTGAACAATTTATGGCACCTCCGTCTGTAATATTTACTTGAAACTTTAGTGTTGGATATATAAATAAATTGAGAATTTTTGCTAATTGTAATTAATGAAGTTATGGGTTGTCACGTCTCCTTCCATCAATCCAATGCAAGGGAGGGAACATGACTGTAACATGGGGTGTCTAATTCTTCCCCAAAGCCATAATGGTAAAATTTTTGCCATTTAAATAAAATGCACAATTAAATTACATAGCGGAATTAAAATACATAATTGCACATACACAACAGACATACATCGACATATTTATCTCAAGCAAATGATGCATCAACAGGCAAAGAATCCATCCCATTATCATGTTATGCACAGACTTCATACCAATTCCATTAATTATGAATAAATATAATTCTGAAACACAATGCATATAATTTACAACATAGAGAACACTTATCTTTGAGATGAAGTTGTCAAACAACTGGCTATGTGAGAGCAACGTTCCACTCAACCATAGATCTTTGTCCAGCCTGTAGTCTTCCAGCTGAGAGATCACCTCCGAGCTGGGTTGTGTATCCACTAAGGAGTAACTAGCTGGGCCCACTCACAACCATGGTTTCACTCAACAACTATGTTAAGCCAACACACAGTTGGGTTTATCAAACATACAAGAACATAGAGGAGGGAAATGCTAAGCCAGTGAGCTCAACCACAGAGCTATAGGCATCTCAAGTTAATTCAAACAGTTAAGGCACCCACAATACCTACCACACCCAACACAAGGAAGGTCCCCTTCTCTGCTGCACAGTCCCTCAGGCATCCCTTCCCTCCAGTGCTCTTCGGGATGGACATAGAAAGGTCCAGCTGCTAATTCTTTGAGATTCTAGCCTTCACTGGGTTTATCATTCACACTTTCATTTCTCAGAACTCTGTCATTAAATAACTCAATCCCGTCACTGGTTTTCTGGGCTATAAAAACTGGGTTTTCCAATGGATTTTGGGGTATCTAATACTCTCAATTTCGCCCCAAGGTTCATATCTATGGATCCCCCATTGGTTTTCACTGTCAAATACTAAATTTGGGCGTTTTTGGCTCTTCAAAACGTGGGTTCTTGCAAAGTTGCGATTTCTAGTTTTGCTCACCGCTGGGAATTCGTTTTTGGATGGAAAATGATGCTGGTAACTTCCACAATGGAATGGGGATGAGGGATAATCCATTCTCATGAGGTAGAGTGACTTGTGGTACAAGAAAACAGAGCCCATACTCTGCCATACGAATTTCTGGGCTACCCATGCTCCATTGAAGCCATGGACTGAAATCTTCAACAACTTCCTTATAACATAAATAAATGCCATCAAGGAAAGTCAAATGGGTTCTCACAATGACATTTGGAAACATATGGTTCATCTCCACAACCCCCTCACCACTCCCTAGTAGATACACATGGCCCCTTCTCATTTGTTGCTTCCATAGCCAATTTTGGTATTTTATTGCAATATTAATATTTACATCAATTTATAATATTCCATGGCTTAATAACACATGGGTATAAAAATATCAAATACTTGCTTGTTTTAAATAAAATCCGAACATACATGAGCGGGGCCTTGGCCTTGAGCTCCACGCTAGGGAAACACACAACGCATGTATACAATATTTACATTAAAAGCCAATATTTCATAAGGGTCAAAATTGGGGTATTACATGGGTACTACTAGAATCAATCAACATTGTTACCTTTTTCTTTTTTATATATGTTAAGAGGGAAATTTCATAGAACTATGGAGTTAAGTTCTTTTCATCTAGTCAATGGGACAAGCTCACTGAAAAATGGAATAAATTCCTATCCTAATCCTCCCTAGAATTTAAATTACATCCAGACATAATTTAAGAGATGGAGAGGAATAAGAGAACTTGATTTCTGATGGATGTCCTTAGCTCTTGTTGTGCTCTTGATCCAACTTCAAAGATTTACAAACTTGCACACCAAATCAAACACAAGTACACAATTCTCATAAGCAATCAATATGCATATCAAATAATCCTAATATGATTTGGAGCCATAGATATCAAACCAAAATGTATTCAAACATACATACAAAACATGGATTTTGGTGGGGGGGGGAAGAAGGCAAATTTATATTGAAAACCATGAAGTAAATACAACAATATACCTTGATGTCAATGTTGTACTTCCTTCTCTAGAGCCTAAGTATCTTCCTTAGCCACTAGAATTGTTCCCTTTTCACCATCTAACTTTAGAGATTATTATGGTGAAGAAGCCTTTGGCAAGCTAATGTTTTTTACTCAAACTCCAAACTCTAAAAAAAATAGAAGTTATAGATAAGAACAATTCTATTCAACCAATATTACTTTAGCATAAGGATTCTTTTACTTGGGATTTTCTCCTCCTTAGTATTCACTTCATCGTTATTATCATATGACTAGTGAGGGTGATGAGTTCAAAATGTGTTGTCAAGCATGCCTTACATGTCTCCTTAGTGTGAAAAACTAACTTAGATCCTTTCTCGTATGCACATTTTTAGTCATGTTTTCCCCAAATGGGGCTTGGTCACACTTTTTGGCCAAAAGGGGAAACCAAATAGCCCCGTCGCTCCTTTTACTAGCAAAGGAGTGAAAAATCACTACTTTCCAAGGTACAATAACAACCATGCTTCAATTTGGTGGAAAGCCGGAAAATTTCATTGTTCTTTCTTATTAGAAAATAGATCGCTGAGCAATAAAATAAAATAAATGCGAAAATACAACATATAAGAGAAAAATAAAAGAGAGACACAAATATAGGTGGTTCACCTGATAAGGGATACATCCATAGAGAAACAATCAGTCCTTTCTTTTATTTTGGATAGGAAAATAAAGGGATATGACCCACAACACATCTGCTGCAACCTCCTCTTCACTCTCTCCCAATATCTCTCACTCAATCACAATAATCTTTCATAATATACAACTGCAATGAAATTCCCTCATACATGAAGGAGAGTTTCCTTCTAAGGGTAAAAACCCTAAAATAACTTCTACTGTCAGATCACCTAGTGATGAATGGTCCAGGTTGACTATGAAATTACAATATTTCACAAGGAGTTTTTTTAGCTCCCCCCAGACCCCGCCTTTAGAATTGGGATCCAAACACAACTGAAAAAAGACCTTTGAATTAAGAAGATAGTTAGGCTCCACAACCAACAATATCCCACTTGGAGATTGATTACATCAACTCCACCGCTTCTACATCTACTGAACTATGATCCATATTGGACCTGAAAAGTTTTCCATATTCACCTTCATGCTTGAAGGCCAACTGAAACTAAGCAGGAACTCAATTCCTCCCTAGTCACTACCTTTGTTAACATGTCTGCAGGATTCTGGCTAGTATCTATTTTTTCCAACTTCAAAGTCCATCTTCCAAAATGGATCATATGAAATGGTACTTGAGATGTATATGTTTAGTCTTAAAATGAAAGGTTGACTTCTTTGCAAGATTAATGGCACACTGGATATCATTGTACAACATGTTATTCTCGTTCTTCTTACCCAAATCCTCCATGAACCTAGGAATCCAAATAATCTCTTTACTAGCCTTTATAGCAACGACATACTCTTCTTCTGTTGTTGGAGTGCAACAAACTTTTTAAATTTCAAAATAAAACTAATTGTTGTTCCACCTACATTAAAAGCATACCTTGTGGTGTTCCTCCTGCTATCTTTATTACCTGCCATATCTGAATCAACATATCTTGTAAAACAATGTTTGAATCTCCAAAACATAATGCATGAATAGTAGTACCTCTCAAATACCAAATAATCCACTATACTGCCTCCCAATGTTCTTTACTTGGACCGTTCATATGCTCACAACTCCCACTGCATGTGAAATATTCGGTCTTGTGCAGACCATCGCATACATCAAGCTACCAACTATTGATGAATAAGGGACCTTGTACATGTATTCTATCTTCTCCTATGTACTGGAACACATCTCCTTAGTTAGTTTAAAATGGTTTACCAAAGGTGTACTAACTAGTTTCACACCCTACATTCTAAACCTCTCCAACACCTTCTCTATGTACTCACCCTGAGACACTATCAATTTGCAATTTT
The DNA here is from genome assembly GCA_027924585.1 of Larix kaempferi. Classification (NCBI taxonomy): domain Eukaryota; kingdom Viridiplantae; phylum Streptophyta; class Pinopsida; order Pinales; family Pinaceae; genus Larix; species Larix kaempferi. Next base: position 1,442,332 of record BSBM01000097.1, read on the forward strand.
TCTTGTCTCTTGTTATTCTCATACCAAGGATTTGCTTTGAAGCACCCAAATACTTCATTGCGAATGAATTATATAATTTCCTTTTAAGCACAATTATATCATGCATGTTAGACCCTGCAAGAAGCATGTCATCTATATATAATAACAAGAGAATATAGCTTCCATTATCTAGTCTCTTAAGATAAACACAGTGGTCAAACTAACATCTACTATAACCTTGTTTTGTCATAAACTTGTCAAATTTCAAATACCACTACTGTGGAGCTTGCTTTAGGCCACACAAGCTTTTCTTTAACATTCATTAAATTCTCCTTCCCTTTGACCTCATACTGCTGTGGCTACTGCATATAAATCTCTTCCTCCAAATCACCATAGAGAAAAGTCATTTTTACATCTAACTACTCAAGATGCAAATATTTTACTGCCACTAGACTTAAAATAGTCCTAATTGAATTCATTTAACAATAGGAGAAAATATTTCATCAAAATATATACCTTTCTTCTATGCAAACCCCTTTATAACAAGTTTGGCCTTGTACCAATTTTTTGCCTCCATATTCTTCCTTTAACCTATATACCCATTTATTATGCAATGCTCTTTTACATGCAGGAAATTGAACCAAGTCCCAAGTTTGGTTTCATACCAAGGAGTTCATATCTTCTTTCATGCCTTTCTCCCACTTCTTTCTAGTGTATACCTAAATTTCCGCAGAATATGCCAACAATAAATAATGCAATGAAGGATAATATCATGCAGGGGGTTCACTTAACCTTTTAGATATTTTAACAAAACTTATAGGAGCTTGAGGTACCTGCTATTGTTGTTGTTGTACATTTTGATTTTCAAGCACCTTTGAAATTTCATTTTCTTTGATTTCATCAAGCATAGTGTATTATGTGTTTCCTTTTTCCTATTTCTTTCCCTACAACTGATCTTTTGTCACCTACCCAAATTTTGAGGATATTTATTTTATTTACAAAATACTTTATGTTAAATTATAATTACAAAGTTTTGTAATTATGACCAAATTTAGTCAAAGATAACTGTAATGACTTATTATTATTATTTAATAAATTAAAAAAAAAGGGAGACAAACACTCAAGAAAGCTGTTACAAGAGTGTTCACTGACCCACTAGGAGGAATGGAAGCTGATAGAAGGCATGGGATAGATGGCAGCATTTTCACTCCACCACTAGCTTTTGGTTATGGGACAACTACCCCTAAAATTGTGGCATTATTCCCTAGGTGGGGGAAGTGAGCAGTCAGCTCATTAATGACCAGTTAATCACTAAAAGGCCTAGGAAGCCTATATAAGGCAATTCGAATTGAGCATGTAGCTCTTACAATATTTTCTGCAGAAATATTCCTCAAGTGCATTAGGTGATCACTGAGAGATTCGAATAGGGAGGCTATGTGAGAGTGCAATTGTGAGTCTGCAAATTAATTTTGAGAAGGAAAACTAGAGGTGCTGGTGCAGGTCTCTTTGACTGCTAAGTCTTTAAGACTGGGCAATCTATTGCTGCTGCAAGCTGATGACCTAAGCTTCTAAAGTTTCTTCCTCCTGGTGGTTCAGTGAACAGGCTCGGGGGTCCTAAGACAGGCATATTGGCTGTTTTCAGGAGCAGGTTGGGTGGAACAGGCTCCTTGGGCTATTTTGTTTCTCCTACAGTCAACCAGGTTATACTGATCCTACTTTTGTTTACAGTTAAATGTTTCTGCATAGTAGAATTATTAAATTCAGTGAAGTAAAAGAAATTATTTTATTTTCTGATCTAAATATGATTCTGAATGAAAGAGCTTTATGAAATGATTAAATCAATAACCATCTCTATATTTTTCCCCATGCTGTTATTTGCATCGTAATCCAGTATAGAGAAGTGAATTAAGGTAGATGAATAGATAGGCTAAATGCCAGATTGAATGAACTGATGAATACTATGTTATTTCTTTTAATTTTGCACTATCATTTGTACATGACAAATCATAAATCACAGAATAGCATATTCTTAAATAGAAAAAGTAGAAATTACTTTATCAAATATCAGAAGTAAAATACTTCATCTCTGCATCAAAAACTATGGTTTTAATACTCATCATCTATTCTTACTTTATTAATATTTATGAATTTATAACAGTTGCATATGCTCTTTTCATAGAGTTATTATAAGCATTCTAACTATGAAAGTAGAATTACTGTATTTACATACAATAATATTACAGTACAGAACTATTTCATTTTAGCACTCATTTCCTTGTAATATATTTTCTGAAACATGAAATTACAGTAAATTTGTTTTTCTAGCCTTCTTCAAATCTTTTATTAATCATTACTTATACTTTAGTTACAAGATCGAAACTCATGAAGGATCTTGAACTTAGAGTCCATCAGAACTTTTTCATTTCTAGGTTAAAACCTTTAAACATTAACACAGACCTTGTTCAAGGTCCCATCAAAAACCTAGACTTCATAGCAACATTTCCGAAATACAAAAACATTTATCTGTTTTACTTCTTAAACGATTTCTGATTTTTTTTTTTTTTGGGCTCTCGACCCTTATTCAAAACTTTACAACTGTATTTAAACTTTACAAATCACACAGTCAAAATACGAGTTCCATACTCGGGAGTGAAGTTGTGGCAAGGGTTCTAACAACCCTGCCAAAACCTTGCTTTCAAAACTTTGAACAAAATATTAACCGGAATCTTTAAACCCTCTATTCCTTATTATCATCCAAATCTAGTCGCGAAGGTTTGTTCATTTAGAACCAGTTTCAAACTTCAGTAGTCACAACAACAACAATACGAATGTACAAGAAAGAAAAACAACGCAACAATTTTCTTTAACCAAAACTAGTGTTTTAATTTCAGTCAAATGACTTTCAACCATTAAAACGACGCTTTCAAACTGTACTATGGTGAAGATGCCATTTCATAAAATAAATAGTTACAATGTAGGCTTGGAGCCTCGGCATTTTCGAAACAAAAACATCCTTAACCATGATGTAATATAAGCCCTAAATTCAGCAGAAAACATTCAACTTTCGACGAGTCTAGGGTGTTGGATGAACCCGAGATTTACCAGAACGGTGGAGTCCTCGGCGTTCACCTGCCCAACAAGCTTGGATGTTAAACCTTTGTTAACCCTGCAAGAGAATTATACAATTAAAATATTAGAGCGGTTTGGATAGAAGAAAACTCGAGTTAGACTTATAAATTTAGCAGATTGGAAACTTATAGCATAATCATTGTATCCAACATTTACTCTTTACTTGAAACCATCATTATCTTGGAGAAGCCAAGAGCATACTGAGATTTTCCAAGCCCAACTTCAAGCACAGAGGTCGTGGGTTCCAACCCTGAGAACCATGTCGAAAACCCTGATCAAATACTTCAAAGCTATCACTCACAAGGTTCAAAAACCACCATTAAAACAACATAGAGGTCACGGCTTCGAAATTCCAAATAAACTCTTCTAACCCTAAGTTATCACAGCCTGTCGGCCTCACACCGAAAGCCCATCAATAACAATGAATTTAGGGTTTAGACAGAGTGGTTTAAGCCATTACTTGTGCGATATTGTGGAAATGAAGGTGTAAGCACGTGATTCCAGCCAAGTAGGATGCCATGGAGCAATCCACCAAGAGTCGAGTTAATGCTATTAAATGCAGTGTGTTGATAACCTGTACACTACCAACGACGATGAGCACCATAATTATTACATTTAAATCATATCCTCATTCAAACCTTTGTTATCATTACAATTATTTGATACATGTCGATTATTATAACAATGATATGGATACTCTTTAATTATTGTTTAGGTCATTGTACATATGTATAGATGTTATAAAACTTGTAACCCTAACTCTAAACATATCAAACATCATGGTACTATGTTCTTAGGTAGAATTAAAATATTACTATATTATATTGTTGTAAATTTTGGATCAGTTTAATGATTAAAGTATTATTGATAAGAATAGTATACATGTCACATACTAGGGTAATAGACCCATACTTATACTATCTCATTTTGATTATAGGTCATTCTCATACTAGTAACATACGATGGGGTTAATACATTTCGATTTTTTTTCATTTTAAGATGGTAATCCAGAATGTTAGTATAATATTACAATCTTAACTTCTTGGATTGGAACTCAGGTCCTTCAAACGCCATTCGTTATGCACAAAAGAGTGGTCAAGTTCTTATCTATGTTCGTTGTATAATTTTTCATATGCAAGACTTGTCATAATTATAAACGTTGATTGTATCCTAGCATTTTTTGTATATTTATGAAAGGAAAGTGATGACTCTAATACTTGCAATAACATTAGGATAGTATTGTTGCTACACTTAACTCTTGGGTGATTACATTAATCTAGGAAGTCTTAGTAAGATTGATCATTATTACATCGCTTTCCATACAGAAGTTCCATTTAAAAATAAGGATCTCACCTGAAGCAAATCTCCAAATAAAAATACTGCTGTTTAGTTAAATGCTGGTGAATCTCAAAATAACTTCAAAGACTAGAAATGCTGTTACTTGTAACCTGCGGCAAGATCAAAGACTTTAGCCTTGCAGCTAAGTAAGCCCCGGGTGTCATATGACCCCCTTCATCATAAAAAACAACTGTCAGAACCTAGCCAATAAAACTCTATCGCAAATTATTATGAGTTACAGTTAACACAAGTAAGAACATTGCCGTAAGCATGTAAAAAAAAAAATTATGACGTGTCATAGTCATTAAAAGATCTTTAGTTAAGAGTCTCAATAGTTAATTGTTTTCTACATTATTGATTTTGTTATTTAATGTTGTCTTGATAAGCATTTATTATTTCCGCATTTGCAATTATTAACATTTAATGTTGATTTAATTTTTTTTAATTTTTACGAAATTATCGAGATGTTACATCTTTGTACATGACCTTTTCATTGAATACCACATATCTACTCTTAATGATTTTATTTTTTCATAATCCCGTAAGTGATAACCAGAATCATTAACTATGTATCCAATAAAGGTACACTTCTTGGATTTTGCCTCAAGTTTTGTTATATTTTCTTTATTAATATGGACAAATGCTTCACAACCAAAAGTCTTTAGAAATGAGTAGTTTACCTTTTTACCTATCCATGACTCCTCTGGAATGCCACCATCCAAATATCTTGAAGGCCCTCTGTTTATTAATTAAATAGTAATATCTATAAGATATTCCCAAAACTGTAAGGGAAACCATGCATGCAATGTCATATTCCTTGCACACTCCATGATTGTCATGTTCATCCTTTTTGACACACCATTTTCTTGTGGTGTTCCTAGAACTGTCTTCTCTCTACAAATCCCATGGTATGAATAATAACTATCAAGATCCTTGCAGCAGTATTCACCTCCATTATTTGATCTAAGACACTTCAACCTTTTTTGTGTCTCATTATCAACCAAATATTTCCATTTCTTAAAAGTACCAAAAACATCAGATTTTTGTTGAATGCAATAAACCCAAGTTTTCATAATTGCATCATCAATAAACGTAACATAATAACGAAAGCCACCAAGAGATGATGCCCGAATCAATCCCCATACATTTATATACACAAGCTCTAACTTTTCAGTCTTCTTTTTCTTCCCAACTCTAAGAAATCCGACTCTCTTTTGTTTTCCATAAAAACAACTCTCACAAAAAGCCAAATCAACCTACTTCAATCTAGAAACAACATACTTGAATGGAGAATCTGCATCCCCTTTTCACTCATGTGCACAACCCTATGATGCTGTAATGTTGTATCCACTCATGTAGAAGCTAAAGAGATAGAAGAGTCATCATTACCAATACATAAACACAATGTACCTACCTTCTCTTCTTTCGTTATTACAAGTGATCCTTCAGTGACCTTCCACGCTTTTTCTGTAAATGTAGATATTTTCCCTTCACTTCCCAAATTCCCGGTTGAAATTAGATTTCTTCTCAAAATAGGAACATTCCTTACCTCTTTCAAGAACCATTAATTTCCATTCTTTAATTAACTTTAATTGTATCTTACCCTTTCCAACAATTTTACATGGTTCATTTTCACCCAAATAAACCTGTCCAAAATCACCTTGAACATAATATTGAAAATATTTCCTATGGGATGTGGCATGAAATGAATCCCCTGAATCTAATACCCAAGAATCGGTAATATTATCTAATCAAAGGGTTAAAACATCTTGTAACACATCACTTACTACATTTTCTTCCTAATTATTCTCCTGTTGTCCATATCATTGTTTCTTTAGAGATCTATAGTCTTTCTTCAGATGTCCTTTCTTCCTGCAATTGTAGCACTCTATCTTTCCTAGTTTGGATTTAGATCTACCCTTCCTATACTTCCCATGGTTTCATGGGATCTTTCCTCTCTCCCTTTGTTTCCCACTATTCTCCATGGTCAACACATTACCTGATGTCTCACTTGTGCTTTTATGTCAGATTTCCTTGCTAAGGATAACACCAACAACATCATCAAATTTCAGTGTGTTTGAACCAGAGATAGAGTTACTTACATCCATGACCAAGCCGTTCCATCTTTTTGGAAACGAGCACAAGAGTAGAAGAGCCCTAACCTCATCATCAAAATTCACTCCTACAAAACTTAACTGATTGGTAATTGTATTAAATTCATTTAAATGGTTGGCAACAGACCCAACTTCTCACATTTTCATATTAAATAATCTCTTCATTAGAAATACCTTGTTGGAGGCCGAGGGTTTTTCATACAGTTTAGCCATTGCCTTCATCAGATCCTCTATTTTCTTTTCTTTTGAAATGTTCAAATCCACTAACACTGCCAGGAACTGTCGTATTTTTCCTAGTGCCTATATATCAAGAACCTCCCATTCTTTGTCCTTCATAGTCATAGGATTTTTTACTTTCATGCCAAACAACAGGAAAATATCCTTCTGATATAGACAATCTTCCATTTGAATCTTCCATAGTTGGTAGTTTTGGTCGTTAAATTTCTTGACCCTAAAATTTCCTTCTTCCTCCATTCCTCCCACTCTAACTAGGAACCCTCCTTTCCTGCGATTTTATCAGCCAAATAGACCTTCATCTTTTATACCAATTGTTAGAAAAAATGATTGCAAAGAAATAAAATAAAATAAATGTGGAAATAAAACATATAACAGAACAATACAAGAGAGACACCAATATATGTAGTTAATCCGATATGGGATACATCCATGGAGAAACAACTAGTCCCTTCTTTTATTCCACCTAGCAAAATGAAGGGATACAACCCTCAACACATCTAAAACAACCTCCTCTTCACTCTCTCACAATATCTCTCACTCAATCACAATAATATTTCACAATACACAATCACAATACAATTCCCTCGTACATGAAAGAGGGTTTCCTTCTAGGGAAAAAACCCTAACATAACTTCTACTGTCAAATTCTACAACCTAATGATGAACAATCTAGATTGACTATGAAATACAATATTTTACAAGGAATTTTTCTAGCTCCCCCCCTTCGGAACTGGGATCTAAACATGGTTGAAACAAGATCTTTGAATCATGAAGATAATTAGGCTCCACAACCAACATTTTTGTTGGGACAAGATTTTGGGGACAAGTTTTGGGAACTACGCAGGAGCAAATCGCGTAGAGCACGCAAAAGAAAGAATACCATTGGAATTCGTTAGGCATTTTTGGTCCATTTGTTACAGGCTAAGACCCATTGTGATTGTATAAATATGTAAGGGTTTTGGGATAAATGGTATGTGTGTTTGGGGAGAAAAGGCATGTATGTCTAAGGCATAATATCTGAGCGCAGTGCACATGTTTTGTAAGGATTATTCTGAATGATAATAAGAAGTTGCTTGGTTATGGACATAATGACTCCATGTTATGATCTATTTAATGTTCTGTTTAATGAGCACATATGATATGCTTTCTTCTATGTTTGTTGATATGAATATGTTATATGTTTCTCTACACATGTTATGAATGTTTAGTAGAATAGTGAGAATGAATGCCTCCCATCTCTTCAACATTGCATAAGATTGGTTCCTGCAGTCCCCATAGATACCTGTGTGAGACTTCACCAGCTCGTAGGTGATGTCGAATGGGATAATATCTGATGGTTTTGTTGGTGAATTCATGTTGAACCCTGTGTAATACCCCTAGTTTTTACTTGGAATGTATTTATCCAAAATTATGTAAATGCTATAAATATGTTAGTGTGAATTACTAGTGCGGAGCTCAAGGCCAAGGCCCGACTAGTGAATGGCTAGGCATGTATGATGTATATATTTTATTTGGACTGTTTGGTTGGCTTTATGCTGATTTAGAATATATGTAATATTACATGCATAAATAATACAATGGTCCAAGCATGGTTGTGTAAAGAACATCAAAGGGGCTATGATTCCACTAGAGGGGAAGAGGAAAGGGGGTCCATGGGTGACTAAATCCTTGTTTCCAAGTGTCAACCTTAGAACTCACCCAAAATTATGTCATGTGATGAGAATAAGTCAATTATCTCCCTTTTTGACTATTTTTTCAATAATTAATGCATGTGTGAGGTTGGTGGGAAAAGTCACCTCATGTAGTTATTGAAGCATGGGACTGACTTCACTTTTGTGACAGTCCTGTCATAACAAAAGTCAGTCTGCAGCTGCCAGGAGTCCTTTCTTCTGCTGTCAGAATTTATGTTAGTTGTCTTTTCACCATTTTCTCATATCCCTTGGAGTCAACCCTCATTCTCTCATTCTTGCATGCATATTTACACTAGGCAAAGCTCTCCATTGTTGTAAAAAAACATACCAGACTGTTACTAACCTAGAAATTCGAATTTAGAGACCATGCTGCAGATTTGGAAGTGAAAATTGATGGTTGTAGGTGAGCAGAGAGGTTGGGAAAGCTAGGAACCATTACCCATGGAATTCTGCTGCTTGTAGGTTCTTGAGAAGCCACAAATTGAAGCTACAGGTGGTTCTATAGCATCACATATTAGATTGGACTTATTCTATGCACACACTAGAAGCATCAGGCAAGATGGATCACCCAAGAGAACCGTGGATTGGTGAAGGGGATTCCTGAGCCAAGAAGGGTGTTGTGTGGGGTAGGTATTGTGGAAGCCAAAGTTGTTGTGGCTGAGTGAGACCACTGTAGAGCTTTGTATGAGCATTTGGCTAAGCATAGAGAGAAGAATGGGTTATGGGTTGAGAGATAGAAGCCTGTAGGTGTTTCCTGTACCTTGGTGGCCTCACAGCCCAACTTGGGGTGGCCTCTTAGTAGAAAGAGTATATGCTGGATAGAGTGCCTATGGTTGGGTGGAAAATCACTCTTACACAGCCGGTTGCTTGGATCTGCTTTGGATAAAGATAAATGCAATCATGCATTTGAATTTGAAATATTTTTATTTCATGCCGGTAATGTTTATAATTGTGTATTTTCATGCTAGATGTGTATGGATATATTTTAATTCCGATGTGCATGTTTATTTATGTTTATGCACACATTGTATATGTTAAAATTTGTATTATGGCTTTGGGGCAAAATTGAGAGCTCGTATTCAGCTAGAGTCCCCTTCCGATGGTCAGATTGGGTGAGGGGGACGTTACAAAGTGGTATCAGAGCTTCTAGTTGCAATACCGGAGATGTATGGGCCATAAATCCAGATTTATAGGCATAAATCAAAAGTGGTTCTTTAGGAAATATGTTTTTGTTAAATGTCAGTTAAGGGACTTGGAGTAAGTTTGAAATCAATTTCGAAATTCCCCCCTTATTGATCAATTAAAACTTTCCATAAACACAAAATTTTAGCTGGGCCCCATTAGTGCCAGGTGGTAGGGTGACGTGGAGGAGCCATGCGGGCAAGAGGTATGATGTGGAGGAGTTGAGTGGGGAGAAGGTGTGATGTGGACCAACCACATCATATCTGCATGCACATGTGACCATAAGTGATGGAGTGTGAAGGCATAGAATATCTGACCGTCGAGCAATGGTGCAGATAGACGATCGATAGTGATTCAGGCTCATGAAGGTGCACGCGAGTTAATTTATTTTCACGACCCTGAATGAAAAATTCCCCATCCACGTGTCATCCTCTCATGCATTCAGGCTCACAAAAGCAAACTCGAGAAACCACTTCTCACAGAGCTTGAAACCACCTTTTGGGTCCAACAGAAAGTGACGAGACGTGGGTAGATGTGACAGGCAGTAATGTCAGAAAAGATGGGACCCACCCTAGGCATGTTATTAGTGGAATATCATGCAGATCAAGATCAACGTCTCATAACGCTTCAGGCCCTTGAACATGCACAAAGGATAACAGAGCAGCACGAACCTGGAGCGATAAATTGCCCTATGACGTGTCGCTCTCTCATGCATTTAGGATCGCAAAAGTGGGTCCAAGAAAACACTCTTCTTGGACCCTGAAATTGTTTTCATCCTGAGATACATTGATGTGACGTGGGGTCCAAACGTCATGTGCGGAGATGTAAGGGGTGATGGGACACGCGGTGGTCATGTCAGTCAGGGAGAATCATGCAGATTTGATCGACGACTAAGAGTGATTCAGGACCATGAATGTGCACGAAGGTTAATTTATTTTTGTGTCCCGAAAAGAAAACCACCCCATCCATGTGTCGCACTCTCATGGATTCAAGCACGTAAAAGTAGTTTTAGGAAACCACTCTTTTGGATCCTAAAACCGCTTATGCTTGATAAGTGGTAAGGCAATGTGGGTGGCATCTGAAGGCGCAGATCATAGGAAAAGCATAATTTTTTATAGTTTATTTTGGGTGCTCAAGATCAAAAAATGGCAGTGATCTCATGCGCTAGATTGAGTTCCCCCCTTGACCCCCATCATCCCCCCCTGAGACACCATTGATTGTGAGAAATTATGTGATTTGACAAAAATTGTCAATATGGATTGTTCTCATAATGCATGAAACAAATTTTATAATTTTTGAGAATATAATGCATATAACAAATGTGTTTATAAACACTTTTGCAGATTCAAAATCCTATTAGTAACAGTTAAGGGTCAGCATTTTAGTCTAGTGCAGTTGGGGATTTTTTTAAATCTTGGTTGGACCAAGGAGAAGAGTATCATCATGGATGATGCACATGATCCCTATTAATTTGAGGCAGATGCAATGGGAGAGAATATACAGGTTGAGAATGCAGAGACATAATCTAATGGTAGGAGAAACCAATCAACTCCCCTAGACATTGCAGAAACTATGAGGAGCCTAAGGGTGGAACTGTAGAGTTGCAAAGAAAACAATGAAAGACTGATTAGATCCCAAGAGGAACAAAATTAGTTGAATGCAACTATGCTTCAAAGTTTGACAGACATTTAAAGAAAGATTAACCATGGGTAGAATTCAAACAATTAGGAAAAGAGTGAGAGTAGCTCAAGGAGGAAATCCCACAAGAGATCCCATAGTTCAAGAAGAATTCCTAGAGATAAGAAATACACTCCAGAAATATCTTCTAGTGAGTCATCTGAATCTAAATAATCCACTGAAATTTCAAGCTCTTCATCTCATATAAACAAGAAAAAAAGGTCTTCCAAGAATAACTCACATGGAGAATTTAAGAAGCCAAACCTCCTACATTTTATGGTGAGGTAAAATCTGGTCAAGAAGCTGAGGCTTGGCTTCTTGGGGTGAGAAAGTATTTTCAATTACAATACTATTCAGGAAACATGAAAGAAAGGGTGGACATATTCAATTTGAATGGAAGATCATCTATATGGTGGGAACACCTTAGGCTAGTAAAAATGATCAATGAAAGGAAAATTACGTGGAAGCAGTTCAAGAAGTACTTCAAGAAGTACTTCAAGGAAAAACACATTTTTCTAATAGGTACTATGATGGTAATATCAAAGAGTTCCTTGAGCTTAAATTGGGACAAATGACTATGGAAGAATATGCAAACAGATTCTTAGAGCTACCCAGGTACGTCAAATATATCAGAGAGGATAATGTCAAAATCATCGTTTCTTAAGTGGACTACCCCAATCATATAAAGATAGAATTGAGTTTGATGAACCTTGAACTCTAAAGGAAGCCATGAGAAAGGCTAAGTATTGTTATGATCAAAACAAAAGAAAACCAGAATTCCATAAGGCATGGAAGGACAAGAAAAATGAAAATCTTGACCAAAGGAAAAAGGGGTTCAAGCCTCCTCACTTCGGAAATTATCTAAGGTAGCCACCACAGGGTGTGACTAAGCCATCTAGGATGATGGGAGACAATCCAAGAGACCCAAGAGATCCACTTCAATGTTGGGGATGTGGAGAGGACCATATGCTTAAGAGTTGTCCACATCAGAATGGGAGTACAAAGCAAGTTCAAAACATCAAAGGAGCTAAAACAGTGGGTCAAGCGGCAAGGACCGTACCTAGAATTTATGCAACACTAAAGGATTTCCAAGTAGACCATTAGTCAATTGTGGTTGAAGTTGAAGGTAAGATTGATAAGTAATCTATTTATATTTTTATTGACCCTGGATCTACTCATAGTTATATCAATCCTAAAATTGTTGAGATTTGTGCTTTTAAGAAATCAAAGCATAGTAAATCATGGTTAGTCCAACGAGCCACTGGAACTAAGAGGAAGGTTAGCGAAATGGTGGAGAAATGTCCATTGGAAATGGGTGGACTGTCCACTTTTGTAAATTTGAATATTTTCCACTTGGCTCCTATGATATTCTCATTGGAATATATTGGTTGGAAGCCCATAGAGTTAAACTATATTACTATAGCAAGAATTTTGAATGCATTGATGAAGAAGGAAACCAGAGGGTTGTGAAGGGAATTCCAAAGGTAGTTTCTGTTAGGAATATTTCATCCATGCAGTTGAAGAAATTCTATAGGAAAGGTTTCCAATTGTATGCAACCCATATTTTGGAGAAAAAAGGAAATGGAATTCCAAGTTCGAAGACCACTTTGTTTTGCAAGAATTCAAGGATGTGTTTCCCGATGAAGTTCTGGTACTTCCTCCAAAGAGGGACATTGATTTTACAATCGACCTTGTTCCAGGAGCTGCACCAATGTCCAAGACACCTTACATGATGAGTACACCAGATTTATTGGAGCTAAAAATGCAATTGCAAGAATTGTTGGAAAATAGTACATTTGTCCAAGTGTGTCTCCATGGGGAGAACCCTCATACTTTTTGTGAAAAATAAAGATGGAATTCTAAGGTTATGTATTGATTACATGCAACTTAAAAATGTTACAATGAAGAACAAATACCCCTTGCTTCGAAATGATGATCTTTTTGATCAAATGAGAGGGGCAAAGGTGTTCTCAAATATTGACTTGAGGTCTGGTTATTATCAAGTGAGAATCAAAGAAGAGGACATTCACAATATAGCCTTTAGAATAAAGTATGGGCACTATGAGTTTGTGGTGGTACTCTTTGGTCTCACCAATGCACTAGCTACATTCATGTGTCTCATGAATAGTGTTTTCAACAAGTATTTGGACAAGTTTGTTCTCATATTTCTAGATGACATTCTTATCTATTCTAAGAATGAAGAAGAGCATGAAAAACACTAGAGAATGGATTTGCAATTGCTAAGGGAGCATAAGTTGTATGCAAAGCTAAGCAAATGTGACTTTTATAAAAATAAAATTCATTATTTGGGTCACATTATTTATGAGGAAGGAATATCAGTGGACCCTCAGAAGATTGAAGCCATCATGAATTGGCCAACTCCAAGAAACATGACATATTTGAGATCTCTTATGGGTCTTGCTAGTTACTACAAGAGGTTCACTGAAGGATTCTCCAAGGTCACACACCCAATAACTTCTTTGCAAACGAAGGGGATAATGTTTGAGTGGACACCAAAATGTGAAGAAATATTTCAGTTGTTGAAGAAGCTTCTCACAAGTGCTACAATTCTAAAAATTGCAGATCCAAAAAAAGATTTTGTGGTATGCACATATGCATGTAAGGATGGACTTGGAGAAGTTCTTATGTAAGATAACAATGTGGTATGCTACGAGTCAAGGAAGTTGAAAGAGCATGAGAAGAACTATGCCACTCATGATTTAGAGCTTGCATCCATAGTGCATGGTTTGAAAATGTGGAGGCACTATTTAATGTGAAGAAAATTTGAGCTAAGGACAGACCATTGTGGTATGAAATATTTGTTTGAGCAACCAACATTAAATGCTAGGCAAGCAAGATGGCTGAAATTTTTATGTGAATTTGATTTTGAGATTAAACACATAAAAGGTAAGGAAAATAAGGTGTTGATGCACTTATCAGAAAATTACATGAAATTCATTTGGCAGCCATTAATACCTACCAATCAGATTTAAGGTAGCAGGTTGTTGACTCTATCATTGAAGATGAATTGTATGTGCAAATAAAAGACAAATTACAAAAGCATAATTTGGAAAAGAGGTATTAAGATTACCATTTGGAAGGTGACAAAATTCTTGTTTATAAAAACATAATTTGTATTCCTAATGTGGCAGATTTGATAAGGATTTTTATGGATGAAATCCATAAAATGCCATATTCCGGTCACCTAGGATACCAAAAAACAGTTGCTACAACGAGAAAGCAATATTTTGGGCCGAGAATGAAAAAGGATATTGCTTAGTATATTTCTAAGTGTATGAAATATCAACAAGTGAAGGTTGAACATCAACACCCAACAGGTTTATTCCATCATTTTCCAATTCCGGAATGGAAATGGGAAGTGATTTCCATGGATTTCATTACAGTTTTTCCAATGACAGTGAGACAACACGATTCCATCATGGTTGTGGTGGATAAATTATCTAAGGAAACATACTTTATACTGGTTAAGTCAATGTATAAACCGGATTCCATTGCAAAGATTTTTATGAAGGAAATTTTCAGGTTACATGGATTTCCTAAGGCAATAATTTCAGACAGGGATACCAAGTTCACCTCAAATTTATGGAAAAGTCTTTTTGCAGACTTGGGTACACAGTTGAACTTTAGTACCGCCTACCATCCACAAACAGATGGAAAAAAAAAGGATAAATCAGGTGCTTGAAGACATGTATGGAAAAACCATCCAAGTGGGAGGATTACCTTCACTTGGTAGAGTTTGCATATAGCAATGAGAAACAAGCATCATTAGGCATGAGTCTGTATGAAGCTTTGTATGGAAGGAGGTGCAGAACACCAGTTACTTGGGATAATCCAGTGAAAAAAATTGTACTTGGGCCAGGATTGCTTAAGGAAATGGAACAGGAGGTTGCAAATATTAGGAAAATTTAAATTTTTCCTAAGATGGGTAGAAAAGCTATGCAGATAAGAATCGAGTGCATAGAGAGTTCCATGTCATGGATCATGTTTACCTCAGAGTGAGGCCAAGGAAGAGTTCCTTGAAGCTTGGAAGTTATGCCAAGCTATCACCAAGATATTGTAGGCCATTTGAAGTGTTTGAGAGAATAGGACCAGTTGCATATAGAATTGCATTGCCTGCTAACACTAGAGCTCATAATGTTTTTCATGTTTCTTTGCTAAAGAAATATGTACATGATACTAACCATGTGATTGATTGGGATGTGATCCACATGGAACACGAGAGAGAGTTCCAAACCGAGCCATTATGCATTCTAGATAGGAAAGTGACAATGCTCCGGAACCAAGCCATCGAACAGGTAAAGGTGCAATGGAAGCACTTTGTTCCCGATGAGGCTATGTGGGAGTTGGAGGATGCCATGAGAGAGGCATATCCATTTTTGTTCTAATTTTGAGCAAACACCGAGGACAATGTTATTCAAAGGGGGAGGGGATTGTAATACCCCTAGTTTTGACTTGGAATGCATTTATCCAAAATTGTGTAAATGCTATAAATATGCTAGTGTGAATTACTAGTGCGGAGCTTAAGGCCAAGGCCCGACTAGTTAATGAATAGGCATGTATGATGTATATATTTTATTTAGACTATTTGGTTGGATTTTAAGCTGGTTTAGAATATATATAAATATTATGTGCATAAATAATAAAATGGTCCAAGCATGGCTGTGTAAAGAGTACCAAAGGGGATATGGTTCCACTAGAGGGGAAAAGGAAAGGGGGTCCATGGGTGAATAAATCCTTGCTGCCAAGTGTTAACCTTAAAGCTCACCCAAAATTCTATCATGTGATGAGAATAAGCCAATTATCTCCTTTTTTGAATATTTTTCCAATCATTAATGCATGTGTGAGGTTGGTGGGAAAAGTCACCTCATGCATTTATTGAAGCATGGGATTGAATACACTTTTGTGACAGTCCTATCATAACAGAAGTCAGTCTGCAATTGACAAGAGTCCTTTCTTCTTGTTGTGCAAGATTTATACCTTATAGTGAGGAGAGACACTACCAACTTGGGTTGGGTGACAGGTAAATACATTCATTGCATTGCATTTAGTTCCTACAAATGAAAGAGATCAAGATATCGAGAGGTGTATCTTCTTACCAACGACTGGTCCTAGCTTTCGCTTGGTCCTCTACTTGATCTTCCACTTGATGAACCTGCAACACAAAGGAAACCTTCCTCAGCGTATCTTGACTGCAATAATTATGATGAAATTGAAAGCAATTAAACATCAACTACAATCAGATATCAAACCAAATGAACATTCAATCCAATAGACATTCAATTTGGGACAGGAAGGGTATTTCCACCTTTTTATTGTCAAAGAAGCATGAATCAGTACAAATATACCTGATTAGTCAAGATGCTTATGCAACCGGATCCTGGGCTCCTGCTCTTCATAATGACTTGGGAATTCCTCCAGCGTAACAACACTTAAGGCCTTTCTTCTAGGTCTTGTTCTCTAGTTTAGGTCTAGTCTTCTCTCATGGATTCTCCTTGTATTTATGGGACAAGGTAGGTAGTTGGATTCGAGAGGTGGTTGAATTGGGAGGTTGGGGAAGTTGCAGAACCAACTTCAACTAATCCCAATTCGTAATCTTAATATATTTTTTGACTTCATCTTAAGATGTGCGTGAGTTTCATACAACAAGAGTAGTACACAGAGAGCAACTTTTATGCTTTGTAACAAGCGTTTGCAACTTTTCCCAAGGTGTGCGCTGGTTGTCCTTAAGCTAGCGCATCTTTTGAGGTGTGTGTTGGTTTTCTATAGTAAGAGTAGCGCACATGTGGTGAAGTCTGGAGAAACAGTCAAATTCCTCAACTGAAGAGTGTACTACCACCACTAAGTCATCTAGGTCAGCCTAGCTCTTCAATCCATGGTGTCCTTTTGTGTGATTGATAGAGCAATGTGATCATGGACGGAGAAGTGCAGGTTTGACCTATAATGTGTGAGGTCATAGGGAAATGATGGCTAAAATGCATTATAATTCCAAGTCAGAGGAGGAGCAAGAAACCGCAGAACCAAGTCACAAAAGTACTTGAAACAACGATCAAGGTCAGTGAGCAATTACAATCTTGACATCATATAGATGTTTATAGTATGATCTCCGATACATAGCTAGAAGATGTATATAGCATGGCCACTGAAATGCAAGCGTGGATCCATGTCAAAATGAGAGATCATAGACATAACAACAAACTGGATCTATGTTTCATGAAGAACTAAAATAAGTAAGGCTCAGTCTTGCGGAGCTTGGGTGATAACATAAATATGGTGATGCTATCAGAGTCCCAAGGTCTTCATCCAAACAACCTAAGGTACAAACCCTAACCATGTGAATAAATGAGTTGAGGTCGAACATGGGGGGCAGTTTTTTATTACCAGTCATTGATGTATACCGTTAACAAACGCGAGGACTTCCATCGATAATGATAATGGGGTCCAAGGTACCTAGTACGATCCAACAAGTGTGAATAAGTGGACTTGAAGTCGAACACTTGAGGAACCTGTTGAATAAGAGACATTGATGTATTCCCATTATTCAACAACGAGGGAAACTGCCACTGATGACTGCAATCCCCAAGGTACTAACCGAAACTCTAAATTTCATTCCCAGAGCAAAATGAGCCGAAGTCGATGGGAAGAAGTCCGTTGGAAGGGAGGCCTTAATGCATCCTCCATCATCCAACACGAGGAACACTCAAAAGGTATGAGCTGATATGGAGTAGGACAAGTAACAAGATGAAACAAACGGACACCATGATGGCCGACACATGAAGTCAAAGGTAAATTGCCGAATGGCCAACATAGGCTGCATCCTTGAACAATGAGCACGACACAAAGTGACTTAGGCAGTTTTCAACATGAAGGGGAAGTGATATAAGCTTGCAATGTAGGAGACATTAACAGACCCTCCATATGGTTGGAAGAATAACCAACCGGGGTAGTGAAAAATCAGAGATCAGGTTCACCCTAAGGTCAAAAACTAAAACCCAACTGAATGATAGACTCAAATACGTGCTATGTTCAAGGACATGACTGACTTAACTGCCTTTGAAACTAAAAAGATGTGATATACCCTTCTCATCCCTTATTCTTTTTGGTAAAAGAATATCCTTCTTGTTGTTTTAATGAGTCCAAGAAAGAAATAAAACTCAATAAGCCCAACCATGTAAGAGTTTAACGAGCCCATGGGAGGAAGACTCAGTACCTTCTTCATTGTTTACAGAGTTCGAAGAAGAGATAGAAGAATACTCTATAAGACTGATCTCTGAATTTTAATATCGAGCTGAGATCTGTTCTTGCTCGCTGGTGTTTTCTTGTTTAAGGAGTCATAAAAACTTAAATAATCCTCGATACACTTACTCGTGGATTTTAATATCAAGCCCAAGTAGGTTAATGCTCGTCAGTGTTTTCCTATTTATAGAGTTTGAAAAAACTTAAACAATCCTCTATATACCCTCTCATGGATTTCACATCGAGTCCGAGTAGGTGAGTGCTTGCTTGGTGTTTTCATGTTTCGAGAGCTTGAAAACCCTAAAGAAGGCTCCAAAAGTCCTTTTTTCGTACAGTTAGTCTCCTCCCCCAAAAAAGTCTAAACGATGAGAGAAGAACTCTTCTAGCCACGTATGACTAGAGTATACATTTTTCGTAAATGATTCACAGAGGTCCAGAAAAGGGGTAAACTTATACCTAAGTGGATGTCGCTTCAAATCCTTTAACGAGTCTGAAATGAAAACTATACTTGGAAATCTTGTCATATTTAAAGAGTCTAACAAGAGCATGAAAGAACTCTATAAAAATGTTTTTTGTAAAGTTTTAACGAGCCCGAAAAAGTAAACTCGTGACCTCCTTACGGTTTTTAATGAGCTCAAAGGAGAGATGGAAGAATGCTCAGAGCTTCCTTATTGTTTTTAATGAGCTCGAATAAAAGGTGGAAGAATGCTCATTGGTGGATCAATGTCCAAATGAATGGAAGACTGCATTACAGACTCTAGGAAAACTTCATCAGAGGGAAGTGTATTATCCCAGATGGAACACTTATCTAAACATTCAGGATGGAGTCATCACTTGGTCAATTGTTGGGACCCAGTCCCTAGAAGGTAAGCATGAATTCAGAGGCTTCTTCTCAGTAGAAATTGGACTCAAGAAACAATATGCCACATGATTTGATTGTGACATGGTAGTTCCTACTGGCGAGGGATATACTTGGTCTATAGTTGGGTAATAAGAGGGATCAACAAATGTAAGCTGATTGATAGTGACAATGCTTTCTTTGTGAGGAAAATGCATCACACGAAAGAGCGTAGACACCACAGCCTGCATAGCATATACGTAATCATGCCCTAGGATCATATCAAAGTCCATATGGTCCTTTAAAACCATAAAATCAACTAAGATTGTTTTTCCACCCAAAGTAACGGGTACTTGAGGGAGGAATCCCAATGTTTCACTAGGTCTTTTATCGAAATTCAACGGCCAATTAACAACTGGAACAAGGTTAGAAAAACCTAAATCTCTCCAAGCGTAAAGGGATAAGATACTAATAGAGGCTCCTTCATCCACAATACATCGATGAACCACATGGTTGCCAATATCAACCTTTATCTGGAAAGGTGTAGCAGAAGGAAGGCAAGGCCCAGTTAGACTATTCCAATCAAAGGAAATGATCCCAAAGCTTGGTAGGGGTTCACTCAGCACAGATGAAGTGCCCCCCATTTTAGAAACATCCAAACTGGTAATGCAAAAGACTTCAAGGACAGGTGCATCAATCTCTGAAGGACTGATGGGATCAGTCAGAGATTGCATCGATTCGATCACTTCACTCTCCGAAGGACGAGTGGGGTTGACCAAATATTGCATTGGTTCAACCACTTCATCAACCAAAGGTTGATCAGGCTGTTGGGAATCTATAGACAATTCAGGAGCAGAGGATCCTTTAGACATGGACCCAACTCTCTGCACCTCTAGAATAGTAGGGCACAGGTGAGTAAGGTGATCTCCCTTACAAAGTTTACAAGGGAACTTTGGTTTGCGTCCTCTAAACCGAGACTCCTTTACAACAACATTACTCTCAGCATGACTAGCATTGGCTGACAGCTTGCCCCCAGCATGAATTGCAGTGGCTGGTTTCTCAGAAGCAAAAGACTTTTTAACTACGAACCACACTCTTTGCACTTCTTGAAGTACAGGGCACAAATAGGTCAGGCGGTCTCCCTCGCAAAAATTACAAGGAAACTTAAGCTTTTGTTTATTAGGTTTGTCGACAATGTCAACTTTCTCAGCATGACTTGCAGTGGCTGATTCAGTGTCTCCAGTATGACTCACAGTAACTGGTGACTTGTCATTAATATGACCAGCAGTGATCAATGACGTGTCCTCAACATGAGCAATATTGGTTGAAGACATGCTTTCAGTATGATTTGCAGTGACTGAAATTTTTCTCCCAACATGACCTCCAGAGGCTGGGTAGGTGCCAACATCATGACTTCCAGAGGCTGGGTAGGTGCCACCATCATGACTTCTAGAGGCTGGGTGGGTGGGTTCAGTATGATTTATAGTGACTGAGTGAGTTCTCCCAACATGACCACCAAAGGTTGGGTAGGTGCCCCCAACATGACTTTCAGAGGCTGGGTGGGTGCCCCCAGCATGACTCTCAGAGGCTAGGTGACTAGGTTCAGTATGATTTACAGTGACTGAGTGTTTCCTCCCAGCATGACCACCAGAGGTTGGGTAGGTGCCCCCAACATGACTTCCAGAGGCTGGGTGGCTACCCCCTTGATTTGACATCTTCTTCCTATTCTTTCTCCATCTATTCCTTTTAGACTGCTGGTTACTGGTATTACTACTTTCACCACATGAGGTAAAAGGAGGAGGAGAAGATGTTACTGGCGAAGCAGACATAGGGTTCTGATGCTATTGATGTGAGGTGCTTACTTGAGAAGCATTAGGAGCATGCAAGGCGTTCATAGTGGAAAACAACTAGACCGGTAGCCCTATAGTGAATCCCAGAAGATTCAAAGTAGCCATTAAGGGAGTACCAATGTTCCCAATGAATGGAAAAGCACAAGGAGCCCCTTGAACATGGGTCCCTTGATTGGTGCTCACCAGGATGCTATCTATCATTTCTAACTCAACATGCCAGAAATATCTAAGGCCAACTAAAAACAAGCAGCACAAAGAGCACACCACTAAAAAGGTCCTAGGTAATCCAAACCAGGAAAATAGATGCCTTCCGGAGGGAAGTTTGGGATGATTAGGGCCCAGAACTAACCAACGAAGGATGAAGAACAGTTACCCAGGGTCTACATAAAGGTCCTCTGGGTGCAAGCATTTGAATCACCAAACTGCCTTCCCAAATTTTTGTAGAGGGTTTCCTCCCATGTCTGTCCTAGGTACAACAGAAATAGCCTTTTGTTGCCACCTGTATAGAGCCCTAGAGTTTGGATACTAAGGTTACCACCAATACAAAATAACCTAGGGGGACAGTCGTCAGCCTAGTCGAAACGCATGGGCGGGGTAGCAAAGCCCGAAATCCAAAAGCACTAGTGGACCCCCATATGTGAGTCAACTCTAGTTTATGGTTGATGGGAAAGTGAGGGGGTATCCTCAACAATTCCAATCTCCCACAGCCTCGTGCTTAACTTTGGTTTGAGTATAGCATTCCCAGGATATTTTGATAGAGGCGGATTTACCTAATAGATAGTCTTGACTACGATTGTTGAGTAATGAATCCGATTTCGG
This sequence comes from Larix kaempferi, assembly GCA_027924585.1. Taxonomy (NCBI): domain Eukaryota; kingdom Viridiplantae; phylum Streptophyta; class Pinopsida; order Pinales; family Pinaceae; genus Larix; species Larix kaempferi. Next base: position 1,464,440 of record BSBM01000097.1, read on the forward strand.
GTATTTTAAGGTGATTTAAACCCGAAATCCTAGCGTAAGCTAGTTGATGATGTGTATACCTAAAAAGAAAAATTTTGCTAGTTAATTTTATTAAGATTTCTTTTTAAGGGATAATTTTTACTCAAAGGTTGTAGTGAAGTGTGTGGCGTGGTTGTGACTAAAATGGAGAGTGCATAAAAGTCAACAACTTTCACAAAACTTTTTCGTTTATGGTTTTCCAAAACTAAGGATAAGCAAACCTAAAGATATTTTTGTTTTTTCTTTTAAATTTTCAAAGCAAAGCAAAATTTATGCTACTTCGAAAAGAAATGATAAACCTTACAGTTATGCTACCAATTTTCAATTTTTAACTTTTCTCTTTTTCAAAGAAATTGAAATCAGAAAATGGAAGAAGTAAAATCTAAAAGCGGTGTCGGTAAAGATAAGAGACTAATGGCTTAAACAATCAAAGCAGAAACTGAGAAAGACTCGACCTAACAAGTTGTTTCAAAACGAAAAAACTCTAGACTTGGCACTAAATGTAAAAAGAAAAGGGAAAAATATGCATGTAGCAGAAAGGCAGACCAATAAGGTTGCTCCTAAGTATCAAAACCCAGTAAAACACCAGCCAAGTAAACAGAGTAGGCAAGCAAACCAAAAATCACTTTACCACTACATAAACTGAAAAGAAAAGCTAAGAAGGCTTCAAGCAAATCAAACTAATATGAACAGAAGTTCAGAAGGCATCAAATCATCAAAACTTTCCAAAAGCACCCAGCTGGGGTCAAACCCTAGCAGAACAGTCAAGTAGGTTCAGAAAGGATTAAACAAGCAGAAGGACACCTAAACAGCACTTGGAGCGAACTAAAAGGACTCTCGAGAGGTTACACAAGACCCATAAAAGACACAAGGGTGTCTCAACATCAGCAGAGAGGCAAAGCAAAATAAGGAACATACCCAACATTCAAAACTCAAACCCTACAGAAAAGGGTTCAAACTTATAGGAATGTGCACTACTGTATACACTAGCAACCCACGCACACATCAAAAAATGCTCTACTTTATACACTAGCAACCCGCGCACACATCAGAAAATGCTCTACTTTATACACTAGCAACCCGCGCACACATCAGAAAGCATGTAGGTTAAGTGCGCTACTGTGTGGTACAGAAACTAGCGCACACTAGGAAAGATGTGCTACTGTGTAGTGGACAAAGCAATGTTCATGACATAAAATGTGCTATTGTGAGTACAGTAAACCAGCACATAGGGTCTGAAATCAGACAAAAAGGCTTTGCAATAGTAGACTGAGATGAATCAAAACAGAAAGAACAGGCAACAATGACCTATAAGACCTCTCAGAGAACAAAAAGATTGAAATAGACTGGAAGAAAACCTAACAAGGCCTCCTAGAGCAGAAAAACACAAGGTTACTCCCCAGCGAAGTCGCTAGTTTGTTGTGCAGGATTTATACCTTATAGTGAGGAGAGACATTACCAACTTGGGTTGGGTGATAGGTAAATACATTCATTGCATTGCATTTAGTTCCTTCAAATGAAAGAGATCAAGATATCAAGAGGTGTACCTTTTTACCAACGGCTGGTCCTAGCTTTCGCTTGGTCCTCTACTTGATCTTCCACTTGATGAACCTGCAACACAAAGGAAACCTTCCTCAACGTATCTTGACTGCACTAATTATGATGAAATTGAAAGCAATTAAACATCAACTACAATAAGATATCAAACCAAATGAACATTCAATCCAATGGACATTCAATTTGGGATAGGAAGGGTATTTCCACCTTTTTATTGTCAAAGAAGCATGAATCAGTACAAATATACCTGATTGGTCAAGATACTTCTGCAACTGGATCCTGGGCTCCTGCTCTTCATAATGAATTGGGAATTCCTCTAGCGTAACAACACTTAAGGCCTTTCTTCTAGGTCCTGTTCTCTAGTTTAGGTCTAGTCTTCTCTCATGGATCCTCCTTGTATTTATGGGACAAGGTAGGCAGTTGGATTTGAGAGGTGGTTGAATTGGGAGGTTGGGGAAGTTGCAGAACCAACTTCAACTAATCCCAATTCGTAATCTTAATATATTTTTTGACTTCATCTTAAGATGTGCACGAGTTTCATACAATAAGAGTAGTGCACAAAGAGCAACTTTTATGCTTTGCACCAAGCGTTTGCAACTTTTCCCAAGGTGTGCGCTGGTTGTCCTTGAGCAAAGTAGCGCATCTTTTGAGGTGTGCGCTGGTTTGCTATAGAAAGAGTAGCGCACATGTGGTGAAGTCTGGAGAAACAGTCAAATTCCTCAACTGAAGAGTGTACTACCACCACTAAGTCATCTAGGTCAACCTAGCTCTTCAATCCATGGGGTCCTTTTGTGTGATCGACAGAGCAATGTGATCACGGACGGAGAAGTGCAGGTTTGACCTATAACACTTCTACTGTCAGAAGTTATGTTAGTTGTATTTTCACCATTTTCTTATATCCTTTGGAGTCAACCCTCATTCTCTCATTCTTCCATGCATATTTAAACTAGGCAGAGCTCTCCATTGTTGTCCAAAAACATACAAGACTGTTACTAACCCAGGAATTCGAATTTGGAGACCATGCTGCAGATTTGGAAGTGAAAATTGATGGTTGTAGGTGAGAAGAGAGGTTGGGAAAGCTAGGAACCCTTACCCATGGAATTCTACTGCTCGTAGTTGCTTGAGAAGCCACAAATTGAAGCTACAGGTGGTTCTATAGAAAAACATATCAGATTGGACTTCTTTTATGCACACACTAGAAGCACCAGGCAAGATGGATCGCCCAAGATAATTGTGGATTGGTGAAGGGGATGCTTGAGCCAAGAAGGGTGTTGTGTGGGGCATGTATTGTGGAAGCCAAGGATGTTGTGGTTGAGTGAGACCACTATAGATCTCTGTCTGAGATTTTGGCTAAGCATAGAGAGCAGAATGGGTTGTGGGCTAAGATATAGAAGCCTGTAGGTGTTTCCTTCGCCCTGGATGCCTCATTTCCCAGCTTGGGGGTGGCCTCTCAGTAGAAAGAGTATATGATGGACAGAGTGCCTATGGTTGGGTGGAAAATCTCTCTTACACAGCCAGTTGATTGGATTTGCTTGAGATAAAGATAAGTATTCTCATGCATTTGAATCTAAAATGTTTTTAGTTCATGCTTGTAATGTTCATGCTTGTAATGTTTATGCTTGTGTATTTGCATGCTAGATGTGTGTGGATATATTTTAATTTTGTTGTGCATGTTTATTTATTTTTATGCACACATTGTATATGTTGAAATTCATATTATGGCTTTGGGGCGAAATTTGAGAGCCTGTATTAAGCTAGCGTCCCCTCCCAATGGTCAGATTGGGGTGAGGGGGACGTTACACCCTGTGTCTTCCCATTGTGTTCCAACAAATGGTTCCATTGCCGAGATCGAGATCTGCAACTGAAGTGAATGTGAAGGTAGACTAAGAAAGAGACAAACCAGTGGCTAGAGACGAAGGAGCACGAGTTTTCCAGAGATTGGAGTAAGAACCCATGGATGATCTTAAAGGAGTGGTTACATAAGTATGTATTTACAAATTTACATGATATTTTATTTGCTGAATTCCCAATAATTTTGGATAAATGGTTACAAAGGTTAGCTGAAAATAACGGAACATTCTGCTCCATTGTGATGAGGAGTTGGACCCCTAAGTTGATTCAACAAGTTAATATTGTAAGTAATCATATCTCGTGCGTAGTTGAGTTTTGGCTGGATAGTGTATTGGGGGGTTATCTTACAGAGTTTGCTATAGAATGTGTAACCTAGTCATATAGTGTTGCTAATAGGAAATTATTTAAAGGTCCACGTGGAAGATATTTGAAAGTTGTCTACTTGGGTCAAGATGTTGCTTTGTGATAAAGGGGTTATGAGGTGGGAATGGGACCACCCTACTATCTAGATGCCTTTGTGCGCATAGGGGGGGCTGGGGGATGATTAGAGGATGTTTTGAGTGTATGGGAGGGATGTAAGAGATAATAAATAAGGGACGAATGTGATGAGAATGCTAAGAAAAGAATAAGCTATGATAGAAGAAGAGATCGGAGTGTTGTGCAATGGGGAGAGATTTTCATACAGTAGTAAGAACGAGACTTTGACTAATAGAGAAGGACAACACGGTGAGGTTGAGGAAAGAGATAATGGAACAATGCTCCAAATTGAAGGAATATTGCACACATGAAGGAAGGAAAAGGACTCTCAGCTCAGTCCAGCAGGATTAGATCTATTGCATCCATGTATCCCCACTCTAGGTGTACTTTATATCAAATCCACAACCCCGTGTGTGTCCCCAAATTCTGAGGTAAGATATGAAACTTTGTCGTGGGCACTTGTATCTAGTGAAGGAAGAAAGGATATCAGTAAAGGTAGTCATATCAGTGGAAGTAGTACGAAAAGCCATATTTAGTTAGCAACACCAAAGAAGAATATTCCATAATACATAATGGTGGGGGCAGACCCCACTTTGAGAATGCCTGTCTTCCACGGAGTGGGGATGTAAGATCTGGAACAACACTTTGTCTGTGAAGCAATATGGACCATGAATCAAGTCCAAGATGATAATACAAAAATCATGTAGTTAGTGACGACATTCAAATATTATGCGTTAATCTGGTATATGAAGTACTAATCCACTACCCCTTCGGTACAAGCCAGAACATTGACATACATCAAACAAGCCATATTAAAAGAATTCCAAAAACCATAGTTTGAGTCATTGTGTATTATGGAACTAAAAGAGATTAAGTAGTTGCAGAATGAACCAATATGGGATTTTGATAAGCGATCCAATATATTGATTGATTGGATGACTTTATAGATTCCAGAAGAGCAACATAAAGAATGGTTCATTGCAGGATTAATACCACATATATACTTCCCATTGACACAACCGAAGATTGCATCACAATTAGAAGCACTAGATATCGCCATGAGGTTGGAAGCATCCACTATAGGAAAGAATGGCACAGGGGTGGATCAGGTTCATTCATAGTTAGCAGCATTGACAATTCAGTTGAAAGAGCTTGCTAAAAGGAAGGAAAAGTGTGAAGAAGTATGGTGTGTCACATGCAGAACATAAGTTCATCATAAGAATGAGTGTCCAACCTTTAAAGGTTATTTGGATATAGGAGCTCCAAATCCCTTAGCCAAAGGAGGAGGTGTATGGTGTGATATATGCATAATGGTGGGTCATCACCCAACTACCTATCCTTTGATGCAGAAGTATCAGAGCACTGCCAAAAAATTATTTTGTAATTTTTGTAAGTCTATGGGACATGACGAAAAAAATTATCGCGCACTTGACCTAACGAGAGAACACAACTTGGATGCATACAGATTTCAAGGGAAGATGAATCAGAAGGAGGGGTACCAAAATATAATACTCCAAGGGAATATAATCAAGGAGGAAGAAGAGGATTCATAGGTAGGGGAAGAGGACGTTTCAACAAAGGAAGAGGACCGATTATTTGTCATCACAGTAACCAACCTAGGAATTTTGTACGAGATTGTTAGAATCCTTGTACGAAATGCACATACTGTAGATAGTTGGATCACGCGACAAAATAATATCCACAGTTGATCATGAAGTAATAGGAGAAAAACAACCAAAATATGCAGATGATAGTAGTGGAAGAGCGCGAGGATTAATCAAGGATAACAACAGTTATGTGTGGAGGAACAAGAACAAGAGTTGGTGTGACAGAACAAGGATACTGAACCAAACAATGGTTTAGGAAAGCAGCAAAACCACCCCTGGAGTTTGATCCTCGAAGAGAGAGGGACACATATAAACAAGCAATGAAGGAGCTGCTAGAAACAAAATGCGGAGCATAGACCTTGTGAACTATGTATGACAAGCCACCTGTGTATGATATGTCTCCATCCTATGACCTCTCGATTCCAGAAAGGACACTCGAGACGACATGTACTTTGAAAAGTTTCTTAAAGAGTTGTTTAAAACTAATGAAGGATGAAACTACATTAAACTACTGCGTGAGATGATTGACTAGTGTGCACAAGATAAAGAAACTCCTGTTACACAGTGAGCAATTAACTAGGTCCAGCGTAAGAAAAAGACAAATAGGGAATTCTGACTTAGTGTGTAGATAAGATACTATGATATGGATTATATCATCTTGGATCTGGGATTTGATGTGAACTTCCTTCCAAAGCAGACATGGGAAATGATGGGAAAACCAAAGTTGATTTGGTTTCCCATTTAGTTGAGGCTAGCAAATTAGCATAAGATTGTTCCATTGGAATACTGACAGGGGTGAATATTGATATTGATGGAGTGCGCAACCCAACATATTTTGAAGTCATCGAGAAAGTGGATGATAGTAAACCTTATCCAGCATTACTTAGACTCGATTGGGATTTCACAAACCATACTATTATTGATATGAAAAAGAGACAAATGATCTTTGAAGTAGATGATTTGAGAGTTACTACACCATTGCATCCCACAGAAGGAAGATGATATGTGGAACCACTGAGGAAAGGAGAACTTGATAGCCTTTACAATGTGATCGTGCATATGGATGACTATGTTAATCCTACTGTTGAGGGTGTACTTAGTTTCCGAAGTATCAGTTCTTGCAAGTTGGATTCTGAACAATCCCTGGAAGATTAGAAGCAGAGGTTACACGAAGTATCTACAAGGAGATGTGTTCATATTACACACACATTGTGCTGGATTGGAGCTGAGGTATGTGATCCCCCGAAGTATGATGGAATAACAGATATAGACTCTTTTGTGAAAGTATTTGAATTACAAATACCTGAACAACAGAGAGTGCTAGCTTGAGATGTTGCAACGAAAGCAACTCCTGCCAAGTGGTGGGATACACATAAGGATATAATAGATTATTGGCAGCAATGCAGAAGGAACAAGTTAGGTTTGAATTGAACATATTGCGTAGAAGTATACTAGGTTGAGTTGTCCTTCATATCATCTTACACAGTGCACCATGAGATAAACCAATTAAGAGCTGAACAACAGACTCTCATGCAAAAACTTGAGCCACTATAAGAGGAAGCATTTCAAGTGACAAAAGAAGTTGTGGCTACACAAGGAATAGTACAAGTAGTGCAAGAAAGTGTAGAGAAACTAAATACTCTCATTACTACACATATAGTAGAGGAGATTTTGGTGCAAGAAGCACAGTAAAGGAGAAGGTCACAACCATGAAGGAAACTTTTCAGAATTTCGTTGCTACGTGGAATGAAGCGAAGCGCAAGGAATGAGTGGCTTGGGAAAATCCACAGGTGAGTGTTGGGGGCCTATTGGGACATGATTTTGGGGACAAGTTTTGGGAATTATGTAGTAGAAAATCCTACAGCGCGTGTAAAAGAAGGAAAGACAGTTGGCATGTAAAGACCAATGCATGCAAAAAAAGGAAGACCATTGGAATCCATTGAGTATTTTTGGTCCATTTGTTATAGGATAAGCCCCATTGTGATTGTATAAATATGTAAGGGTTTTGGGACAAATAGTATGTGTGTTTGGGGAGAAAAGGCATGTATGTCTAAGGCATAATATATGAATGCAGTGCGCATGTTTTGTAAGGACTGTTCTGAATGATAATAAGAAGTTGGATGATTATGGACATAACGACTTTGTGTTATGATATGTTTAATGTTCTATTTAATGAGCGAATATGATATATTTTCTTCTATGTTTGTTGCTATGAATATGTTATATGTTTCTACACACATGTTATGAATGTTTAGTAGAACAGTGAGAATGAATGCTTCCCATCTCTTCAACATTGTGGAAAATTGGTTCCCACAGTCCCCATAGATACCTCGAGTGAGACTTCACCTGCTCATGGTGATGCCGAAAGGGCCTGTATATGAGGGTTTTGTTGGTGAATTCATGTTGAATCCTGATTCTACCCACTGTGCGCCAACAATTTTTGGCATATAAGTTGTCTTCAGTAAAAAATTGTATGTCTTCATCAAGGGTGTTAATTTTTTTTAATAGATTCCCCCTAATGTGCGAGGTCATAAGTAAAATTGATGGCCGAAATACATTATTAACATAAATCATTGGCTGCTGGGATAAGAAGAAGATCACCAGACTAAGTATCTGAAAATTACCTACATGTAAAGAACAAAATATTAGATATAAAAATTATTCCGTAAGGCGAGCAGACACTTTCTCAACCATAAATCAAGCATGGACATGAAATAAAGTACACAACAAATATATGAAGTATATATATATATATATGCGTGTGTGTGTGTGTGTTACACCATATTTTTCCACCTTGTGAGCATTAGCACTCCTTGGCCTCCATTATCCATTTATGGACTCAGAACCACATTTTTGGTCCTCATGGAACCCTTTTCCCCCTATTTTTACTCCTATACGCGAGCTGCTTCAATGCAACTCACGCATACGCAGGTTGCACCATTATAGCCCACGTACATCGAGTTAATTGGTAAAAGAGAGTAAAATCTCCTTTTTCACTCTAAAAAGCAGCCATTGTGACCTTTGACCCTCCATGTATCTTGAAACGACTCGATCCGACCTTTCACTTGCCTTTGGATGGTTATATATTGAGCCATTATGCATGGAAAGAGGGGAGAAAGAGAAGAGTATTGAAACTCTATCGAAATTTTTCCTTGCTTGAGTCTACATCCATTGATCCTAGTTGTTGTGAACCTTTTATGCTCACCTCCCAAACTATTTCATATCTTGTGAAGGATTCATTCTTTTACTCGGAAGTTTTCCATTGCATGGGGGATTGAAGTGGTGGAGGGACCTAGTTCTTGGTTCATATGAGTTGCCGACAGGAGGTTGTATCTTGTACTTCTTGTTCGTATTAATAGAAATACTCATTTTCTCGTCCAATTGATATTGTAAATGATTGTTTATTATCATTGGTTACATTTGCTTATGTATATCATGGATTATGCTATTGTATATGCTAACATCTTTCATATATTATATGCAATTGTTTGCATTTATTGTTGAGACTAAGCTGCAGGTTCAAGTGTTGTGATTTGAAAGCTCAATTGAATTCTTCATTGAACGTACGGATTGAGGTATGCTCTCTATGTTGTTGTCCGCATTTACATTTATATAGCATATGTTGGGAAATGAGTTCATTTTCTTGAGTTCATCTATCTGTTGTGGTCTACCCCAAGCCACAGGAAGTTTTTCTCCATAACAATATATATATAAAATTTGTGATCATGGCCATGAACTAAAATACATAGTGGATCCATGTATGATGAAAGATCGGAGCCAGGAGTAGATACACAATGGGTCTATATCTTAATTTAGATCATAATGATAACTGAGACTACAACAAGTGCCAATTGGTTCCCAAAGTACTCAAAGTACCCATTAAGATGGTGATACAACTTGCACAACTTAGGTTATTTATTACTAAAGAGGTATGCTACCATTATTCCAAGGTCTTAAATCCAACTTATTTGATAGTATGAATATTAATCACGTGAATAATTTTTTTGAAGTTGAGCATTGTAGAAAACCATCTGATCATCAACCATTGATGTATACCATTAATACATATGAGGGAATTGAACAATAATGAAAATGGGACCCAAAGGAAAAAGTATATTCTAACAAGTGTGAATAAATGATATGAAAATGAACACTTGTAGAATCAATCAAGCAAGGGTCATTGATGTATACCCTCCGTCGAATGTGAGGATACCTTCCACTTATGACTGCAAGTTCCAAGGTACTATAAGAGTTTCTGTACATTTTCCTAGAAAATGATTTTTCATTGATAGAAAAGGCTCCATCAGAAGGAGGGAATTAGGGAATCCCCCATCAACCAACACAAAACAAAGACTAGGAAACTAATTTGATTTTTTGGAACTATAGTTGAATAGAAAAAAAACAACGAGGACATTCTAACATAGGGAAGGCCAACATGAATGGTCAAGATACCTAAGGAATGGTCCACACTGATTGACATAATTACCTTGAACACTTATCACGACATAGTAATGACTCAGACAATATTGACACAAACAAAGACTAATGGAATTTATCAATGTTAGATGCCTTGATGAATGCTCCATAAGGACTGGAAGAATAACCAATTGGAGTAATAATCATAATCATGGTGCAACTCCTAAGGCAATGCTACAACCCAACTACAATAGACAAATGATAATATGTGTTGTTTTTAAGGGTAACCAAATTGCTTATTGCCACTTCAATTACTTGATCAATAAAAAATAGACTTCTTTCCCCCCTTATTTTTATATTTTTTTTAATGTTTGTCTTTTTCATTTTTTTAAATCTTGGAAAAGAATAAATAATTTCAATGACAGTGAAGGAAAAGAGTGTCTTAAGGGTGTGTGACTACATTCCATGCACATATGGTAAACCTATTCAAATTAATTACAAAAAGGCACTAGGCTAGTTATGTACACTTGTAAAGATGCGTCCTATAGGGATAACGATCGACAAACAAAAGAAAAGGTATATAAATGACAAGCAGTGAAAATCGTGACTACAATGGAAAAGAGGAAAAATAAACAACTAGCAGTGAAGCAGTAAGCACAAGTGTGCAAGTGGGTATTTGAACTAATGTTGATGTAAACTGAAAAAAGTTTGGGAGACACTTAAGCAATGGTCATGATGAGATGAAATGAAAATATAAGGTTTTTTATTCAAGGTCATGGAAGGCCTAAAAAGGGTTCTTGGGCCTACATAAAAACTCATCATGGGCACTAAATGGAAAATAAGGTGCTAACTAGAGCAACCCATTAAGGGTAACCACTATCGAACAAGTTGTGACTTTGCAGTGGATGTGGATGGGAAATATCACAACTTGATTGGATTGACCTTAATGCATAATGCTTGGCATTATTTTAGGATAACAAATGAAATGTGCAAGGTGAACCTATCACTATATGTCAGTTTTGTAATCATTTACCACAAGGAGTTAGATACACCAAATGTTGTGTCGTTAATTATGCAATAAGAATAAATTAAACTTGTTCCAGTGGTTAGAACCGTGGAAAAATGATGGAATTCAAATTACATGCAGAAAAAAATTTAAGATATGGAGAGGAATAAGTGAACCTAGTTTATGATGGTTGTCCTTAGCTCTTGTTGTGCTCTTGATCCGACTTCAAAGCTTTACTAACCTGCACACCAAATCAAACACAAACTCCCTTCTCATACCTCATTTACAACAGTTTTCAGAAATAATCAACATGCATATCAAAGAATCCTAATCTATGATTTGGAGGCATATATCTCCAACCAAAATGTAATATTCAAGCATATAGAAAAAAAATGGATTTTGGTGGGGTGAAAGAAGATAGATTTGTATTGAAAATCATGAAGTAAATAAAACAATATGCCTTGATGTCACTAATGTACTTCCTTACCTAAAGCCTAAGTCTCCTTTTTAGCCACTAGCACTTACCCCTTTTCACCATTGTAACTTTAGTGCAGGGCTATAATTTTTGTAGCAAGATTTATGTGGTTGTTGTTGATTTCAGGATGTCTCGGAGAATCCACAATAAATGTGTTTCGTAATCCTGAGGATGGATCCTGTTATGGATTCAAAATGTCGATTACAAAACACATTTACTATGGATTCTCCAAGACATCCTGAAAGTAACTTTAGTGCTTAATCTAGTGAATAAGCCTTTGGAAGGCTAATGCTCTTCACTCAAAATCCAAACTCTCAACAAAAATGGAAGCTATAGCTAAGAACAATTATAATCAACCAACATTCCTTTAGCATAAGGATAATTTTACTTAGTATTTTCTCCTCCTTACTCTTCATCTCATCCTTGTTATTTATAAGACTAGTGAAGATGATGAGTTCGAAATGTGTTCTCACTAACATGCCTTACACGTGTCCTTGATGTGAAAATTAACTCAAATTCTCCCTTACATGTACATTTTTAGTCCTTTTCTCCATGTGGGGATTAGTCACACTTTATGGTCCAAAAGGGGAGACAAAAAGGCCTTAATCCCTCCTTTTCCTAGCAAAGGAGTGAGTGGTTGCTACTTTTACTAGGTATAGTAGCGACTATGCTTCAATATGGGGGAAAAATTCAAATTTTCACTGATCCTTCTTGCATAGAAGGTGTCTTGAGTAAAAAATTGTATATCTTCATCAAGGGTGTTAAATATTGTTGCAGCAATATATCCTTTTAGCTTGAGAGTTTGAGTGTTAATGTTGACTAATTAATGACAAGATATGGTTGGAGTAGTATAATTTAGTTCTACTTCTTGAGACTATTCTATTTTTTGTATCTGCTTCCTCTTCACAATCTATGTAAAATAATTTCTTTTCTCTACAATTATGATCCTTACTAGATGTAACAATTGAAACATAGTCCCTTTTCTATTCTTTCCTCCACTTGATGAGTCATCAACCTTGTAGGTTGTGGGAGGTTAGTAGAGTAAAAATTTCCCTCTCTATATGTGTTGTTGGCAGCCCTTCTATTAGCCATATTTTTACTTTCAACTTTTCTTGCCAAACTAAATGCATTATCCAATTATTTAGGCTCAAATAAATGAACCTCATGTTGAAATCTCTTCTTTAAGGTGCCCATAAAGAGATCCAACAAATTTTCTTCACTCTAAGACTCAACTTTTGAAAATTCTTAATGTGCTTTGTAACTATACCTCAATTGTCTAAAGAAGGTTTGTCTCTAAATACCCCCATAATTTAGTACGAATTCATCCAATATATAGGCCAAGATACAATAGAGTCCTTTTTATGATGACAAACCCATTGGTACCACATAGATTGATCAGGTTATAGATACAAGGATGCAACAATTACCTTTTGTAAAGTTGGAATTTGGTGTAGATCAAATAATTTATCCATTCATAATATCCATTTTATGGGATCATTACCATCACAATTCTTCATATATATCTTTTGAATGAATTAGTGCCTTGGTCTTGAGTTGAACCCATTATGGTGTGGATTATGGAGTGATGAATGATCAAGTGTCAGGGACTCAAACCTCTTGTTCTCCACTTTTTTTTCAATTTTCTCAATATGTCACGAGGATGAGTCCCTGTTTTTCTCCTTATCCTCTTATTGAGGAAATGAATTAGGAGTAAAGAGATTTCTCATCTCATTCAAAATGACCCCCTTCATATCTTAAAGATCCTCTTTAGTAGCCATCTTTTCCATCTTTTTATCCATGTTTTTGAACTCACTTTTTATATATTTTTCTGTGTTTACCAATTTAACAGGTGTAATTGACCTATCACTTAACTCCTTAATTTTGTCCTCCAAATTGGATAGTTGGCTATACATTTCTTCATTTCCTTCATGAGTGATGGATGAGCTTTCTGGAGGTTTAATTGGTGTAGAATTTTTTCAAAACCATTTTCCGAGTTGATCCCAAAAGAATATTTCTCTATAATTATCATATATTTTCTCTTTATTGCACCTTTTGAATCACCCAAAATAGATATTCCAACCAAAAGTTTTGCAAGTTCCAAGTTAATATACGTTTAAAAACCATTTTTTTTAGGTTGTCTTGCTATCCGACCTTTCTCCTAAATTGTCTTTGAAATTGCATCCTCCTTGAGTCTAAAAATTAGTCTTCTAGTATCCTAGCATGCCTTCTCTTTAATGGAATAGGTTTGACCAAATTATGATGTTCCAAGATAAATTTATCGTAGCTTTCCTAAAAACAAATGTTTTTGTCCCTGTTACCAGGAAAACTAGCAGGGCTAGTGCCCAGTAAGCACATGCACAGATTCATGACCCAATGTCACCTCGATCACAAATATTTAACCTCTTTGGAGACTCTTGGACTCCAAGGGGAGAGCCCTTATAGAACATTTGTAAACACTTAGCCACTAAACTCTAGATCTTCCTATGCAATTTGTGTTAGTGACCAGTGCCTTGATCGAGTCAAATATAGAATGGAGAGAGAGACTTACTATAGCAATATAGATGTTGTATTATTGAACCAAAGCAATCATATCACTGTTGATAGCAATGTATATTGATGTAACAATCATCATAGACATATGATTACCCATTTAGAAGAAAAGCAAGTGTACTGCTACAACAATGGTAATTAAAAGGGAATTTCAACAGTGAGTTCAATAGTAATCTCATTCCAATAATTATTCAAACAATTAGGTAATAATTCATCCAATAAGGAAGCAAAACATATGGGAATTATAATTCCAACAGTAACCACCAATTTATGATAACAATCTCCAGCAGTAAACAACCAAGTAATTATCAAACAATGCTCAGTATCAAGAAATGTGTGACAAACCAAATTAAATTTGACAATATATACTGTAGCAAGTTTGAACAGATTTTGTCAAGGTATGATATACAAGTTCTGTAGCATTCAAGTTCACTTTATACAACAATAATATGACTATGCTATAGTAGATTTTAATCCCACAGTAATTCGGTATTTCCTTCACCAATTTGATCTAACATTTAATGACCTTTGTTATTATTTAATTTGCTGTGAGATTTTGTGGCAGGTTTTTAGGACTGCAATGGAGCTACATGTTGCCTTTAGGAACGACCTGGGATGGAGGTCTAAAAAGGGTTGAAAGAAGGAGGGAAGAGGGAAAGGAAGGAAACTACATCCTTAGAGAGGGCCGCCAAAGGAAGAGAGGGAGGGCCAAGGCCCTAACACAATAGGCCTAGGCCATAGGAGAGGAAACCAATGGTTAGGGGTTAGAAAAGAAGAGGGCTGAGGGATGAGATAGGTGAGGGAAGGAGGCCGCATCCCTTTAGGGTTGCAAATTTTTGCAAATTTGTAGGAGGGAGGACTAAAATTTTAGGGAGACCAAAAATTTGAATTTTTTTTAAGGGTTTCATACATAAAATTGCATACCTAATTCTAACCCTAATTCTACCATGAAAATGCAAAATTACACATGAATTTTGCAAGATTTTTATAAAACAAGGGTTTTGATGGATGTAACCCTAAACCCTAGGCCTAGAGGGGAGGTGACCAAACTCCCTATTGGAGTAATATTCTCTTTGGATTCTAAAATAGGGCTTCCTACAACAAACTCTAGGGTTCGTTATATGATCCTAATTTAGAGCAAAATTATAGATCCAAGGACAAACTAGGGAAAACCTCCCTTAGGGAGCATTTTCCACCATGCAAAGAAGATAGAAGGAAAACAAGAAGGCCCAAATCAGAAAAAATGCAGCCCTATGGCCACCATTCAATCATCAAGAAGCAAGAAACTCACCTACCTCACCAAGCAAGGCTAAAACAAGACTTACTTGAGCTTTGTGTTATTCCAACAATTCCTAGCATCCGCCATGCATGAGAAAAACCCTAGAAAACATCCAACTTTCATCCACAATCTAAAGAAGACAAAATCCAAGAGGTGTGCATCACATCCAAAGAGCCTATCTTGGTAAAAGAGAAACATAATGTAAATTATCCCATGAGTTATGATTTACAAATGAAGTGAGGAGTTGTATTTGTAGTTTTCTCAACTCACCTTTACAAAATAACCAGGCCAACATGCCAAATAAATGTCAATGTAAAAATATAACATGAAATAATATAAAATAGTCTAAAAGATGGATACCCAAGGTATTTTCTCCCTAGGTGCCTAAAAATTGATAAAAAATGACTAAAAATGAACAAAGGATTCCTTCCGAAAGGTGGAGTGAGTAGGGGGGGATCGCCATGCCCCATCTAACCCAAGAATGTTGAAAATACCTCAATGACCCCCCTCTACAAGCCTGTGGGCCTGGTGGCCAAGGATGACATCATCACTGGAAATGCACCAAGGAGAGAGCTAGCTTTGCAGGAAAGGGTCCAATATAGGTGCATAGAGTGACTGGAAGAGGATTCAGGAGCCTCAGAGCTAGAATACTGTCACCAGTGTAGAAAACAAGTAGGTGGTGATGTGACCTAGTGATCCACCCCTAGGAGCACCAGACACCAACCTTAGGGATACAAGCCCTAGAATAAGGCAATCAATAATGCCACTAAGCCATATTACTCCTAAAGGAATGACCAAAGGGTTTGATCATAACCACCTCTTAGAAAGTACTGATAATACCCCCATCATGGCAATGAAGAAAAAGATGACCCCTCTCCTTGGGAAAACATATGAATGTGCGCTACTACTAGTACCACGTAACATTGGCTCCAACTGCGGGATAAGTGCTCTTCTCGGGAGTGTTTGATAACTTGTGAATCTTCTGGGTACTTGCAGACCTACACACATATCAAATATCCGAGGGCATTAAAGTACCATGAGGTAGACACTTCCATCTTGCCTTGCTCAGTATAATGAAATGAAAATAAGTAAACACGAAGAACAACAAATGCAATGCAAGGGTAACAATATATGCCAAACTCAAATGAAACTAAATTCATATTGGGTTAAGTGAAATTATACCACCAATGTAGCCAGTTGAGTAGGAAATTCATACTTGATCTTTTCCCTTTGTCTTTAGAGACAATACATGATAAGATCTCATCGATGACAAACCGTGTACATAGCAGGATCTGCATTTGGATGGGGAACGAAATTTGGATAACTGTAGGAACCTAGAAGCCTTGATACTACTACCACGAAGAAGGGTTTCTTTCACAAGATTTATTTATCCATGCTTCTATTGGGCTTATGTATGGGCCATATCCATCATACATTTGTTTTGAGAATTTTTTTTGCATGAAATCGATGGTCTGATTTGGGACTTGGGAGACCATTTGTAGAGGTGGACCTCACAAATATTCATATTCTAGCTACAACCTGTCCCTCCACTTGATTAAACATTTCTTTGGATACACAAGCATATTGTTCATCTTTGTAGTGATCATGTTAGTATCCCTAATAATCTTGAAAATTTTGAAATTATCAACCACATACCTTACACCTTTACACTTCAAGCAAAAAGACAAACAATAAATATCCTGGCAATGTGAAGTAAATAGCATACATGTCCACATACATGTATTCGTTTTGTTGAAATGTACCATTGCAAACTTACCAATACTAGACAGAAAGGAATGATTGACTACTATGAAACTTGTCGCAAGATAATGCTGGAAATACTAGTTTGGGGACGTCATTGACTGGAGGATAATGGAAAAATGTTGCATATGGTCATTGAAAACAAGAACCACATCTTGCACTACTCCATCATCGAGCAAAGAAAAAGGGTTGATCCATTCTTCATTGATTGCATAGTAGGATTCTTCACCCAAATGTGTGCTCAGGAGAGGGTACACCAAGATGTTGCAAGGTATTTAAGAATTGTTCATTGGTGGACCTAGGAACTTCTTGTAATCGTTGTCTTCCGTAAACTTGTTATATTCTTCCAAGAGAGCCAAAATATCATAAGAAACCATAACCTGAGGATATGGAGAACTCACCATTTGTGTATATTCTTCATTTTCTTCAACTAAGGCTTCTTGCTCTTCATCTTCAAGAATCCATTCATCTTCGGTCATAAGGGATATTACGTCATTTACCAGGTCCTGAACAATGGTTTCTTCAAGCAAACCTTCTGATATTTTATCTTCATCATGAACTTACTCATCAAGGACTGCTTCATGCTCCTCTGAGACCTGTTCATCAATATCCGTATGATCATCCTTTATAATCTTAAATATTTCTTCCTTAGTATTGGGATCCCACTAAGTGTAGAATGCCTCAACCAATTGTAGAAAGGAAGATATTCCCTTAGGAGGGAGTCCATCATAACAAGCATCCATATATTGATCACCTCCTAGATCGAAGGACATTACAAACATATGCATGATGGTGTCCTCATCTGTGATATCCCATGTCACCAGAACTTCTTTGAACTTCGTAACAAGTGTTGTAATGGTATCATCACCCTTGTTGAACATTGGGATAAATTTTAGACAACGATGTTTATCAAACTTATTCGGGTATCCTGGACTGTTTGAGAAGTCAAATGGATCGAGAATCCCCATATATTCTGCTTGAGATTGCTTGCTTTGAACCTCTTTATATTTTCTTTAGTGGAGTTGCCTATTTTGATGGGATGAGTTCTTGGTGGAGTCACCGGATTAGTCCTTACAAAATATATATGCATTGATATCAATGAGGACATACCTTAAGACTTAACAAACTGTCATTATGTTGACGCCTGGAAAAATCCTTACGTCGACAGTAAGGATTCTCCCCAATGAAAAGTACCAACTAGACTATTCACTTTTTGAAATGGGGAATCCGTCTGGTTTACAGTCCAACTACTGTAGGATGTGTTTTAGTTCTAGCTTATCAGTTACGGCCCGATTCACCATTTAAATTTTATTATTTAGAAATGAAAATGCAAATGCCCTAATTCTAACTGTGCATTATTCAATCCAATCTAAGTTCTATTGATAGGCAGAAGCCTCACAAGTGATGCGTAGGTTCTTACCTTTCGTCTTACTACCCTTGCCTTATCAATCAGCTAAAACTACTCTATCAACACACATAACTTTAAACTATCTATTCTAACCTATCCTTGCAAGGAGCATAATTTAAATGAATGAGATTGCTTATACAACTTCAACAGTTAGCTTATTGAAAGAAATGTATTCACAATTACAGTAAAACATTTACACAAAGATAACTTTGGTACAACATTTGCTTCATTCGTTACTTATTTTTACAAAGAAAATTGCATTTCATAATTGTAATCAGCAAAATCATTCACATACCATTAGGATAGTCCAATAGAACAAGGAAGATATTACAACATATAGATGGACAAAAAGTAGAAGTAATTTTGCACATTCATTCATGTAGTCCCATGCAACACTCCATGTAAGCCTTCACCCAACAAAATAGATCTTTCTCATCAACAGAAAAATAATTCTCATACAAAATGGTACTAGTTTACTATTGCACTAGCCAAAATTTGTTTGCTATTCTCTCTTCCCATATTTATCTTTACAAAATTTGACTTTATGTGACTTATCCCTTCATATTCCATCTCAACTCTTGGTTTTCCACATTTTGTCTTTTGTGGTTGCACTAAAAAATAATTAAAATAAAAATAAAATTACAAAATTACATCAATTGGATGGTATATTCTTATGACTCTAAATGTAATTATCCCAGAGATCACTCTCATAAGACATTACGTTGAGTTATTGGGGCTCTAATAACTTCAAAGTAATTTCATGTGTAGTTAATTCTTTGATCATATCAAGCAACCATTTTGTTGTAACCTTATGACATTCTCCTAGAAAATAAGCATTCACAGTAGCTTGCTCAATATTTTGTTGAATATATTCCACAGTGAGTGAGCCCAACTTCCTTATATAAGCAACATCTTCGTCCAAAATATTCCTCAATTCTGCTTCACACTGTTCTTTTGTCATCATCTCATCAAGGGCTTTAGGGGAAAAGAGGTGACATTTCTCGAATGCTTGGTAGATGGACAGGTAAATGTCTTCACACTTTGTGATTGACCTCTGTACTTCATTCTGTATCCTCTTTGCTGATTTTCGACAACTTTCTAAGAGAGCTATGTCCAATTTCAACTCAGCAGTTGCTCTTTTTGGAAGATGTGCAAGGATCTCCTTAGCTTTTCCTTTCCAAGCAATTATCTTCTTCATTTTGTCATAAATTCCTGTTAATTTATGTTTTACATTTGAAGATTCTGTGGAAATATGCCTTAATCTATTGACCATTTCCTTTAACTCATAAATTTTCTTGGTAAGCAATCCTTGAGAGTGAAACAATTGTTCTTGCAATTCACAAGCATGCTCATAAAATGGTGTCATGTCTTGTTTCTGAGCCTGAGCACTTTTTAGTTGTTTTAGCAAAGATACATTTTCTTTTGTTAGTTCCATTGTTTGAACCAGAAAAATTCCTTGTTCTATGATCAGTGACTCGACTCATTTATCTAATTGAGTTTCCTTGTCTTCTAACTCACTTATTTGAGTTTGGAAATCAGTTCTTTCACCTTCCATGATGACTAGTTTAACATTCAATCAATCCTCTTCATCCTCAAGACTTTGAAAATATCCCAAGACCTTTTTCGATTCTAGGGAATCTCACTGTCTTTCCATCTCGATTCCCTCGTTCCAAGATTTTACCAAATTATCTTTAAGCTTGATCATCTTGGCCTTGCTCCTTTCTAGATCTTCTGTCAACATATCAATATTATAGGCATTTGCTTGAGCTACTGCTACATTCACTGAAGTTGTGAATCTTGGATCTTTATTAGTGCCTTCCATTACTATACTCTCATGCATAGTTACAATATCTAGATGCGAGGAAATCTTCTATCTCTTCTCTGTCCTTCTTAGAATGGTCTTCCTCTTGGGATAAAAAACGATAGTATCCAGTTTAGTCACCGAATGTTGCTTTGACAGTGTGAAAAGGGTGAGCTCGAGCTCAGCTAATGACGGTGAATTCCGGTGAGAGGTACTTCTATATTAGGATAAACATGATTGTTTATGTATATGTCTTGTTGATTTTGGCTTTCTTCATGATGTCCTTTATCTTCCACAGCTTTCTTGTTGGATTCTTCTTGTAATTTCTTCTTTTCCTACTCCATAGCTGCTTTATTTGACTTTTCTTGTTCTTCTTTTATCCTTGCTCGCTCAAATTATTTTTCCTTCTGCCTTATTTATTCCCTTTGCTTAGCCAACTGTTATGCTTCCATATTCTTTGCTAACTTTTCTTCTTGCAACATCTTGGCGTTTTCTGTTGCCAACGCCTTCTTATTGGCTTTCTTTTGTTCTGCTTCTTTTAAGGATTCTTTTGTTTGGATAGAGATCGCCTATGTTTTCTTGCTGAACATTTTATCCAAATATTCCATGTTCTTTTCCATAATGTATACTTCTTCATATTTCAATAAGTGATCAAAATATTCAAAGTTAATTCTGCATGATGCACAATGTTTAGCTACCATTTGTAGACTATCATTTCTAACGAATATTTTCTCTTTGAAGTGATATGATTCTAACTCTTCTACAAAATTTTCAACCCCTTTGAATTTGGTAAACTTGTAGGCCCCAATGGTGAATGGAGGTGGAGTATATGATGCCTTCTTATTATAATTTAAAAAGTGTCCAACTCCATTTACACAAAAATTGCTTTACTGCCTCTTTCAAAATGACATAATCTGTAACATACCTAAACATCAAAGAAGGACTCTTTGTACCTCCATACATTCTGAGATAAGTACCTTCAATAGTAAAGTAATAATCTCCATATTCATCGATTACCTCTAAGGCTGTATTTGACATACAATTCGGTTCTTGATTGAAAATCAATAGATAAAGAGGTATTATAAATTATTCACAAATTATCTTGTAAAAACTAGCATGTCTATGTTCCCACATGATTTTATATGCCACATAGATTAGAGCCTCCTTTGGAACCTAGTATCATCCTAGATTATTAAAAGGATTTCTGATAAGAATGCAGTCAATCAGGTACGATGCCATGTAGAATTCTGCTTTGTTTTGCTTCAAACATTCTTGAGCTGCTAATATAGCCTAAGCCATATTTTCTGAGATGATATATGCCCAATTAAAGATAGTACCATGTGTGGATACATGATACATTAGTAGAATCCAAATAAGTTTGTAATTGTTTGTAGTTGCTTTTCCATATATCCCGCATAGAAGCATTGCGACAATCCTAAATGGAGTTTTCATATTTTTTGTCTTGTGTTCCCCACTAGCCCTCTGCATCAACTATTTACCTGGGAGTAACATTTTCTTTGCATATTCTGAGTGATCTATATTTATGTTGTTAATCCAATCATCTGTTAGGAAGGATTTGGGAGCTGGCAATTTATAAGCTTTGCTTATGTGTGCAGGTTGAAATGAAGCAAATCCATTTCCATTAGATCCTGAAATGATTCTGAATTTGGCATCTACATGGGCAGGATCCATCCTAATACTTTGGAACAAGGGAATAGTTCTGGTCAAGTGGCAGCTTTATGGAGACCAGTTTTCCTTATATTCTTATATATCACCATTTCTTTGATTGTAGCATCTGGCATGTTCTGATCTTTGATGAGTTGGTAGATTTCTCCCCACTTGTATTCGAGGATTATTCTAGTGATAGCTATTGTGTCTTCAAGCTGGATCTCCATGGTGGATTCTGGGACTATTTCGATGTTCGAATATGATTCTACCACTTTGAATTTGCGCTTAGAAATCCTTTTAGACATCTCTGGGTCCTGCAGCACAAGAGCAGTATCAAAGCTTAACATTGTCTATGCTTGCAATATAAATAGAAATAACGACATGAGGTCTACAAACAAAATATTGCATAGCACATTTCATCGTCATTATTTTTAGTCAAGTTTATCAAATGAGACTATATGTATGCCCAAATGTCCATGATATCAATTTGGTTACGAAATTACTTCCAATGCAAGCTATTCTTGAGGTAAATGCAGATTTAAAACAATCCTTTATTATCAAAACAATTTGAAAATAGTAGATCATATTTGTCATTTTTTATCAAATGAAATAACCATGTTGAGGACTGGGAAGAGAATCGTTGGGAAGTTGTTTTCTCTAGTGACGGTCTTAGGGTTTGGAACCAAATTTCCAATTTTTTCTAAGCATGGCTCATCAAATTTAGGGTTCCAAATATATTGAGTGACAATGATAATAAGAGGATTCCGAACCCAACACTGAGTATAATATTTACTTTTTTTCAATTTTTCTCAGATTTAGTAAATAAGTTCAAGTTATACTACCAACTTTGCCTAAAATTGTTTTAATGCAAACTACTTCTGAAGCAAATGTATATTCTTATATGCAATCATGCTAAAAC
Source organism: Larix kaempferi (assembly GCA_027924585.1). Taxonomy (NCBI): domain Eukaryota; kingdom Viridiplantae; phylum Streptophyta; class Pinopsida; order Pinales; family Pinaceae; genus Larix; species Larix kaempferi. Next base: position 1,487,233 of record BSBM01000097.1, read on the forward strand.
AAATACTAAGAGTAAGTAATTTTATCAACTCATTGACCATGTCAAATGGAAATCAAATAAATTGATCAACTCCTTTCTGGAAATTGTTGGTGTTATAGGTCAGTTTTCAACTGTTTCTTCAACCAAAAGCTTATAGAATTGAGGGTTCAAATCTTCTTCTAGTAACCGGGCCGTGAAATATTTTCTTTCTAGGGACTCAGTGGGTAAAATCTAGTTCAAAATTTGTTGAAGGCGAGTACTCGGCTTAGATGCTCGTAGGGAATTTTGCATGAAGTACAAGGGCACGAGGAAGATTTGGTGATCACTCTAACTAGTAAGGGTTCAATGTTTCCCTCAATCAGGGTACTGAACAGGCTCGTTGGCAGCGGGGCTATGCTTGCATGGTACCAAGATAAACCTGTCCGAGTACTGAACAGGCCTGCTGGCAGTGGGTCAATATCGGGTAAAAGAGGTTTTGTTAATGCATTGCTATTCACATAGCTCATAAAACAAAACAAAAAACCTGAGTATACAAACACATGTTTAGGCCGATTATTTATACTGTCATTAGATAATGGCTATAAGTTGGACTTGGACCCTGTAATTTAATTCAAACAAATACCTAGGATATGATTATCCTAGAAATGGGACCCATAATTATAGTAGATCTCACAAACTTTACGGTGAACCTTATCTATATTCTTTGGATGACAAGAGATCTTTACAATGAGTCATGGACGACTAGTTTTCCTATGGCATTTTTCACATCTCTTACACTATTATTCTTTATGTGGTCTTCATGAGCATAAACTGATGAATTTGCATGTATTGAAGAATCTAATGTAGTATGATATTGTTTTGGTCATATCATGAATACATCTTTTTCTCAAAAAGTTCTAGTTTTTAGAATAATGATGTTTTTTTTAGGATTTCCTGCTGATTGATGTTGATCTAGAATATTTACATAAGAAGCATACAACCCAGTATTAATTTATTAATGTCCCGAGGATGTGCCATACCTTCGGTTTTGGGGAGGATTCAACATTATTTCTATTTTTTTTCTTCTGTTTACTAGGATTCAGAAATGCTTCTATTTTTCTGTTTACTTATAATACAATTAAAGTACTTATACAATGATCCGTTGTTTTAGGAATAATGCAAGTAACAAAAAAAAACTATTCTGATCCATCTTGAACAAAGAAGAGCGACTGAAGATTTCAGAAAAGCAAGTTTACATCATCCTTTTGTGTGCTGGAAGCCTCATAAATTCTCTGCATAATCAGCAGCAATCAGATCCAGCAAGCACATCTTATACAAACAAATGGTCTGTATGAAGCGTCGAATGAAACAAATGAATGATGATCCAAATGAAACCATAGCTTATAACATCATGATTAAGTGTGCTAAGATATTTAATTTTTTTTAATTCTATTGATAAATCTAATTGACTAACCATATCAGGGATTAATCAAATATCATCTCTCCACACAATCTCATTCCTTTAATTCATCTCGACTTCACCAAATGAATCAATTAATCATGCATTATTGCGATTTTCAGAATCATATGGTTTTAACTTTTCATTAAGTTATATGCAAAAAATCAACATGTGAACCATCATTTTATCAATTAAAGATCATCATGATTTTTAATGTTATAATCCTATGATGAAAATTTTCTTTCAACCTGTCCAAAGTTTACTTTGGACATCGTTGAATATTTCACAAACCATATGAATTCATTAACGTACATATCTTTATTATGGTACACGTTTCAAAAATTCTGAATAATGACATGATCGTTTAATATGCCAAATTTCCATCTCATGATTTTTCAAACATTCAATTGAACCTTGTTTTAAAACTGACCCCTGCTTGATCCTCACCATCACTTTGCTCACTCTCATCCTTTCCAAGTCCATCCAGCCGCATCCACTTCTTCCTTATTTCTTTTTCTCTTTTCTCAGTGGGACCTGGCATGTCTTTGGTTTGGGGGAGTGTTGACGTCCATTTTTGTCACAATTTTTTATCATTCAATGTACTCGAAATGGCGTTATTTCTATCATTTTTTGCTATAGTAAGTTGTTTTCTTTTCCATTCATCCCATCAAACAATCCAGGTATGCATATATTTACTTATGACGCAAATCTTGTTTATATTTTGTTATATTATGATTTGTTTACGTTCAAATGACATTTTCTGGACATAATTGACGTTTATGTTTTAATTTGCAGGCTGCATTTTTCAAATAACCTTTCATTCAAACCACGTGCTTATATTACTAAGATTAACCACGTTCAGCTCGTCATTTAGCTCATCATTCATCCTCGCGTTCATCCCGCGAAATCCACAGTTGGCATTATCTCAGACGGTTAAATCCAGAGAACGGCACGTGGGTTCTGTTTGACACGCAATGGGCATGGTTAATGAGCTACTGCTCTAAAAGATTTGTCCCCAGGTTCGCCAAGATTTCCAGCACATCCCATGCCCACGTCAACACTCCAACACGATGATTCTTTTGCTCATTCGGCCTGAGATCACGCGTACCTGTTCACACCTGTTCACATTCATTCACACCGACGTTCTGGAAGAAGCCCGTCTTCCCACGATTAGTTCGCCAACACGCTGTTCATTCCACGTCTGAGGTAGATCAACGCTGCATCAGCTGGGTGAAGGAATCAACCCCGTCAAAGTCTGAAGGATTCTCCCTGCACTGTTACGCATCAATTAAATCAGCAGTTACAATCATTAAACGCCTCTATTTTTAGAGAGGACGAATCTGTCGACCTTCTCACCCATTTGTAAACTTATAAATAGATACTCTCTCTGAAAGAAAATGGGAGGAATAGATAGTGTAGTAGAACGAGACATTTACGCTGTATAATTTTCTTAATTGAATGGAAGCTCCTGTGTTTTTCTATTCAGTTGGTGGTGACTAGGTTAATCTAGTTTCGACCTCTGTCGTTGGGAAGGGCCCCTCATTAACCGGAGGTTTTGTTTATATTTTTCTGCATTTTTCTTTTATGCAAATAGTTAGTTTCTTTTTCCTGTGTATGTAATCAATTTCATTTTTTCCTGGACATGTTATTTTCTTCACTGCTTTGTAATTTGTATTATGCTGCTAACACAATCTCTTTTTCAGGATTAGGAATGGTCAACCAAAGCTTAAATAGTTTGTATTTTGTTTTCAATTCTTCTTCCATCATCTGTAGATTAAATATTGTTGCAAATTCTTTCTTAGTTAGCATTAGTTTCCTTAGTTTCTTCCTCTCTGATTATTTTTTCTTCTTGTAGCTATAGGTTAATTCCAGTAGTTAATCTTGTGAAAATCCTCACAGCAGATCTAAGAGATGATGTATACCTCACAAGAGAATGATTATGATTAAGCAAGAAAATAGAAGAAGAGTGGTCAATACAGTATAATGAGCAACAGAATAATACGGTACAATAGAACTCGGATAGAAGCAATAATACTTCACACACACTAATTAATTAATCACAATATGGACAAATAAATAGTACAAAGCATGAGGAATTCGAATGCCTAAGGTGTCAATTCGAATTAGCCATCATGGCGTGATCAAAGGATCACTGGAGTGTCATCGGAGCACAACTAGTATCATTGGAGCACAATTGGAAGTCTTCATCATCATCAGTGGAGTCATTAATGCTCAAGTAACTGTCAACCATCAGTCAAACTGAGTCTGGTAGGTGTAACTGAGTGTAACTAAGTGTAACTCAGTATAAATTGAAGAAAACTGGACTGGTAGGTGAAGAAGGGCGAGTTGCTCCCTAAAATCAAGGAAGAAGGGCACATCAAGCAACTGGAGGGCTAAAAATGAATAGTGAGAAGCTCCTGGGGGCTGGCTAACTGAGGGCTAGGTGCTGGACTGATGACTGGGATGCATGCAAACCCTAAAAGTGCATGCATGACTGAAAATGTAAATGATCAAAATACTGGTTGGACTAGGATGGAGTATAGGAATATCCTAACACCCCCCCTTAATCCATCCTGGGCCCTAGTAACTAAGACCAAAGGTCACCCAATACAATGAATAATAACAATCAATAAACCAAGGAAGTGGGAAAATTTCATGGGAAACATACCCCCTCCTCAAAAACAGACTGTAAGGCACACACAAAAATAAATGCTCCAAACTCAAGCAGGTGTGATGCTTGGTCATATGTCTGGAGGTATCTTCTTCTTGGGAAGAAGTGGATCATGCTCAAAAAGCATGTGCTTGTACTTGCTCTTCATATTGAATGTGATGAGAACAAATCCAACAGTATGAGAATGATCCTTGAACCTGTGATTCGAATCAGTTGAGGTAGGATCAAATCTGTGAAAGTGTATATAGTCTTTTGTCTTCCCCTTCGAACCACCATGGGTGAGATTATGCCAAAAATAACTATTACATGTTTGCTTGAAATCAAAATCAGATTTAAGACTTAAAAAACAGTTTCTTGAGATCTCCTTTGAACCAACAGGGGTGAGATCCAAACTATCATATGCATGAGAAATTATCCCAAGCAGTAATTGCTTAGAACCAAATTTAGATACAAGACTTGAATCATGGTTTCTTGAGATCTCCTTTGAACCATGAGAGGTGAGATCAAAACCAGTAATTGCATGAGAATTTATCCCAAGCGAATGGCAATGGCCATAATCTTCAATAACCTTATGAGAGCATGAATTTATGATCATATAGTAGTATAAAAGAGGAGATAGATGAAGATGAGCGAATGAATTACCTTAATAGCTGTTTTGACCTCCGAAATAATCATGTGATCATGATGCAAACCAACAGACTCTGGTGCAAGAGAGGATTTAGGACCTTCTACAATATCTAGAGTGTGAGTTGGCATCTAGAGTGTGAGCTGGCAGAGAAAGAGAAGAAAGTTTGAGAATGAGTGGAGAATCTGCAAGTTCTTTGTCAACAACCTCCATATGAGATGATACTGGTTCATGATCTAAGAGACCATCAAGAGGAGCGAATGCATCACTTTGCTTGCTTTCGAATGGGTTAGGACCAAGTCCTTCATTCTTTATGCCAAATATTTCATCCAAATGGGCCCATAGATCTTGTGGAGTTTCAATATCAATAATGATTGGGAGCAATATGTAATCCAGCATAGTAAGATTCATTCTTCCAATGTGCATGTCACCTTTATTCAACCAGTCAAACTTCTCTTCAGAGGATTCGAACTCTCTTTCAAAATAACAATCAAAGAGATCATGGATCTTTAAATATGCTATCATATTCGGTTTCCATTCATCATAGTTGAATAGAGAAAGAGGAGGGATTTCTTCTAAATTCATTGAAGCTGTAAGAGACCTGCAAAAACAATATAGAATAACTGCAACTGCTACTACTGCAAAAATGCAAAAACTGCTGCACTCAAAATATGGATAATAACCTGCAAAAAACTCTCAGGAATGGAGATAAAAAATACTCTCAACATGCTCTGATACCATGTGAAAATCCTCACAGCAGATCTAAGAGATGATGTATACCTCAAAAGAGAATGATTATGATTAAGCAAGAAAATAGAAGAAGAATGGTCAATACGATATAATGAGCAACAGAATAATATGGTACAGTAGAACTTGGATAGAAGCAATAATACTTCACACACACACTAGTTAATTAATCACAATATGGACAAATAAATAGTACAAAGCATGAGGAATTCGAATGCTTAAGGTGGCAATTCGAATTAGCCATCATGGAGTGATCAAAGGATCACTGGAGTGTCATCGGAGCACAACTAGTATCATCAGAGCACAACTGGAAGTCTTCATCATAATCAGTGGAGTCATCAATGCTCAAGTAACTGTCAACCATCAGTCAAACTGAGTCTGGTAGGTGTAACTGAGTGTAAACTAAAGAACACTGGACTGGTAGGTGAAGAAGGGCGAGTTGCTCCCTAAAATCAAGGAAGAAGGGCGCATCAAGCAACTGGAGGGCTAAAAATGAATAGTGAGAAGCTCCTGGGGGATGGCTAACTGAGGGCTAGGTGCTGGATTGATGACTGGGATGCATGCAAACCCTAGAATGCATGCAAACCCTAAAAGTGCATGCATGACTGAAAATGTAAATGATCAAAATACTGGTGGGACTAAGATGGAGTATAGGAATATCCTAACAAATCTGCCTCTTCCTCTGTAGCTGTAGGTTACTTCTATCCCCCATCATCAATCTTCTTCTTACATATCATAGAGATAATTTTTCTTAGATAATGATTAGAATAAATAGTTTCTTGTTAGTTTAGCTTCTAACTAATCAATCTATTGCTTCCTTTGCACTGTAGGATCATATGCATCAGCCAGTTGGTAATTAAAATCATCCAAAATTCTTCCTTTCCCTTAGTTTAACTCGTTTTTCTCCATTCGGACCGCCATTCAAAAAAGCATTTGGATCGTCATTCAGACCTTTGTGTTTTCTGCATTATTTTAGGCCTTTTTCAGAATCTAATTTCTTCTGCCTTTCAACCATAATTCTTCCTGCTTCTAATCAACAGTTTTAGATGTAATTTAAAGCTTATTTCATGTTACTTAAAGTTCCTAATTAAGTCTTGTAATTATTTCCTCCTTTCTCTTACTTCTTCCTTAACCCTCTTTCAACCTTCTTCCATAGTTAAATTCTTCATATCTAATTTGCTAATTAGTTACTATTTTAGAATTGATTAGTCTTGTTTTCATAGTTAATAATTCTATTTTTCCGAGTTGTTTTAACTTGTTAATTACAATAGTAGTTTCCATTCATACAAATAATGAAGATGCTCATGATATAAGATTTGGATCAGATATTAATATCTTTATCAAATTTTCTACTTGCATCTATAATAAATATCTTTATCAAGTTTTTTACTTTCCAAATCAAATACAATTCAGTTAAATATCTTTATTAAGTTTTCTACTTGCTTCATTTGTTAATCAGTTTCCTGTTTTCATAGATAGAATAAATTCTTGCATTTGAATTCTGAAAGTCATGCAAGTAGATCAAAATCATATAGTTGCATGTTAGCACATTTTCATCTTTAGTCAGCTTAGGTTAGTTCAAGCCTTCAATCCTGCACATATAGTGATTGCATCTCATAAGCTCCCTTCCCGGGTTGACAATTAAGTGTTGAATTAGATAGCATATATTTTACCCAACAGAAATTTCCATTATGCTGGTCATCTTTCGATGATGGCATCTAGCTCCTCCTCGGTGAGCTTGTACTGTGTTGGCAGCCACTGTCGCAGTTTATCTGCTCGGGCTTGGATGTAAATTGTCTGGGATTCAACTGATATCCTTGCGATCGGTCGATACTTCCTTGCTGCTTGCTCATTTATCCGCAGTATCGCTTGTGCATCTATCCGGATCATATCTAAGAACAAGTATAATTGTACAATGTTGTATGCTTGTCATTCTTTATCAGTTGTTGCCCATAAATTTTGTTACCACGCTCCTTCACGTATTCTGGATTCTACTGTGTCCATGCCTTGATAGTGCTTGGGATCCCTCCATCCTGCTAATGCGACCAACATTATGAGCCATTAATATGTGAATGCCTTTCCTTTCTCTTGTGCGTCAAATACGTCTTCGACCAATTGGTGTAGAAGAAATTTTGACCAGTTTATCCACACTCCTACGACACATAGTTCCGTAGAGGCGATGATGCTCGAAGTGCATTCTTTTGGCATGTTCTTCCGTGTCACCTTAACTGCTAATATATTTGCTCTGAACCTGAAGGCCTGGTTCTTAATTTTTCTAATTAGGTAACCTCTGGAGTTTTTCTCCACTCTGTACTTTGTCTTCAGGCTCACTGCGAGCTTCTTGTCATTATCTTTTCCTTGGAAAAATTGGGAAGGATCGTCTCTGTCCTAAGGTAGCCCATTGATTCTTGTGATTAGGTCAATTGTGACTGGAATCTTTTCATGCATCCATAGGTATACACCATGAAAACAAGCTAGCAACTACTTGATGCATGCATTAACCTGCGCCAATCGCCCGAAGTGTGGTATCTGGGTGAGGCCTAGCAGCCCCGATTGCTCCAATCCCAATGCCCATTCCGCGGGTTCCTTTGTGGTTGGGCATCCTTCGCCATGGATGACATTGACGTGTGCCTCTGCACATTCTGGGAAGTTCGTGAGGTCGTGGTTGCTATATTGCAGCTTTTGTAGATTTTCCACAATGTTCCTAGCTTGGGGAACTCCTTTTGGTATCGGCGACATCTGGATGGCATACTATTCATTCTTGTTTATTTGAACTGCTGGTGTCCCTTTCTTGCTCAACGGTACATACCCTAGTATTGTTGGGCCTTCTTGCGATACTATTGCATTTCCTGCTTCTCCTTCTTCCGGTCGAGATGAGTTTCGAGTCCCTTTCTTCGACTCTCGGCCGGTGTCTGTAGGTCGAGTGGTGGTCTGCTTCTTTCTGAATGAAATTACAGACATGATTTCTGGTTGCTCATGCATAACTGGCGTTGGATGCGGCCTTTCGATGCTTGTGCTCAAAATGTAAACCTCCATGCACTACTTTGCAGGTTCTTACTTACACACAATGCGTTGACCTGCTCCCATGCCCCATTTTTATAGTGTTGATTTGCCGCATCCTTCCGATTTCGGACAATAATTACCAAATCCAACACTGATTTCCCAAATCCACCGCATGCATTGGGAATTAATGGTGCCATTTTTTCATTTTTTCCACCGTACATTGTGGTTTAACTGCTTCATTTATGTCCGGATTGGACCTTTCAGCATCGTGCCAGCTTTCGACTGGCCGAATCGTGCCGCTTCTTGGTGTAGTATGAAATTATCTTGTCGATAGATGCTGATGATTTTTTTTTCACAGTGTCTTAATTGATTCTGCGACACCAATCCTTTGCTGGAGTCGCTCCCATTCCTGTATTTCATGCTCCTGGGATCTTCGGTTCGGCTGCATTCTTAAATCGACACAGGTTCTGACTTCGTCGGTTTTCTTATCTTGGACCACTATCGGGTTGATCCACTCTGATTCCTTCACCAGTTCTATAATTCCTGATTCCAACATTCTCTCAAGTTCGGCCTTCACCCTCTCCTTGTACCGCGGATTCAATCGGTAAGGTCGCTGCTTTACTGGCTTCGCATAAGGTTTCAGTGGGATTTTCATCTCGCCTAGGTCCCCCAAAATTCCTTTCATCTCTGGGAATTTTGTCGAAAACAAGTCCTGAAAATCGTGCAATAGGTCAGTCATCTTCGCAATGGTCAAGTCATCCCAGTAGTCTCCAATGCTCGTGAACTTAGGATCTTCTTTCGACCTAATGTTCACTTGATTTGCAATGGCTGCTAAAACTTGTCGGAAGGCATATCTGATGCCTTGATGCTACGACTTCCTTCTGAATCTGGGATATACGTAGCCCTCTGATCATCCTCATCGTCTGGTTCTCCTGGTATGTTGTAGAATTCCATCAACATTTGGGGTGTCGCAGACCACTGAAGTCCCATAGGTTTCTCTATTGGAACTACGTTGAATACTTTCTTCCGGACCTCCTTTAATGCGCTGTGGATGAAGGGGTTTTCATCGGAGAAACTGAACGTTTAGCTAAAGCCAATTGTTAGCTATTCCCATGAGGTTGTTTCATGTCACAGTTCTGCTACGATCTACCAACTTCATCGTACTTCATCCAATGTGTGAATAAATGTGTGTACCCATTTCTGTATCGCTCGTTGTCCCCATTTGCTTTCACATTCATTCAAATGCTCCTTTGGATCTCCTCTGCCATCGTACTTCCTTCCGTAGTATCCTTCAATGCCACCGAACCTAACCGTCATTAGGTGTCGACATAATGGCCAATTATTTATAGTGGACTTGTGCATCACCCACCATTGTGTTGGTGCAACCTTCAGGGATTCCTCCAAGGCCAATAGTCGATCTGGTTCCGCCACTTTTTCTTCAAATTCAGTGATAAATGCAGCCAAGTTGGGAAATCCCTCATACGTTGGTAGCTCGCACTCTTTTGTATCTACCCATCGCAGCGACTGAGTGATCCGTGCACACCTCCTAAACGATACTTCATGTAGCCGATTCTGCCAATTTTCAAGTGCTTCATCTGAATATGATGACGCCGAATTGATACTGCGCCACCCTAACTCTCCATGTGCAGTCAAATTGATGTAGTCTTCAGATATTTTGTAAATATTGTCCCATCCCTCAGTGAATTCATCCCTTGTCAACTCAACATATCTCTGTCCTTTCGTGGGGTCAAGGGGCACAACTAATCTTATCTCATGGTTCTCGAATGACATAGTTCTTTTCTTGAAGTTGATAATAGCATGATTCTCCATCGCCCAGTCTATCCCTAGTAGCACAGGATAGGGGCTCGTGTTGTCAACAATCTCGATCAAATCAAAATCTGTGTATGTTTTGAGTCCCTCGATCTCAACGGGGACCTGGCATAGTCGACCGATAGGGGTGACTTTACTTTGGTTTGCTAGTCGTAGTTGTACTGGGGACCAAGATAACTATGGTTTCCCCATCGTTTCCCAGGCCTATTTTGTTAGGATGTTTACATCTGACCCCAAATCAAAGATAATGGAGTCGACATTGAATGCTCCGACTTACGTGAACATCCACATTTCTCTTCCCGTCTTTCTCTTATGTATTCGATTGACCGCTCGCTCCTGTTGTGCACCCTCCTGTCGGTGTAGCAGGTTAGATATTTATGCCAATGCGTCCTGATATTCTTCGAGCTCCAAGCAACTCTCTAGGAAGGCTCTTAAGGTGTTATCATTTTTCTGCAAATTTGTCGTGTCGAATGTTGGCGGCATGTCATAGGTAACTTCTTTCTGGTGAAGAGGTGGCTGCCTCAACTACCTCATTTCCTCCTGTGATTTCAAGAAAATATCCCTTTCTACTTCTGCATCGAATGTGACTTGTTTTCTTGCTGTTGGTCGGACGCTAGCATGTGACCTGTCAGCCCCTGTCACAGCTCCTCCTCGCGTCATTATTCCGACAACCGCATTTTGACTTATGACCTCTACTAATATCTTTTGTACCGCTAGTGGCGGATTTTGGTTTTGATTTTGATTTGGCGGAGGTGGGGGTAGGTTCTTAGTTTGCCACTTCACAATGAGATGAGGGCAGTCTTCGACACCATGTTCCACAACGCTGCAGTAAGTGCACTGTGGGGTTGGATTTGGGAAATCCCTTTGGTAATGCCCCTGCTGACCACAATTGTAACATATGATTGGTCCTCGACCTCGTCCAGCAGCTCCTCCTCGGCTGAAACCGGCACCTCGATCTCCACGAAACCCCCCTCTAAGTCCTCCTCGCAGTGACCCATATGGCGGGTACTGCGGTTGACCATACTGCGGCTGTGGATATTGCAGTTGACCATATTGCGGTGGTTGAAATTACGGTTGTGGATATTGCGGTTGACCATACTACAATTGACCATACGTCGACTGATCATACTGCGATTGTGTATTATATTGATGCTGTTGTTGAATGTATTGTTGTTGCTGCTGTGCTAGCGGTTGCTCCTCTCCTTTCATGAATAATATATCTGCAGTCCTTTCTTGGAGTATTTCATAAGCCCTGCAATTTTTTTCATCATGGCCAACCGATTGGCATTTGCAATACAAATTCACTGGCTTTGACACCATCTTCTGCAGGTATACACATTATTTCGATCGATGTCCTCTCATATGACAGATGCGACACCAAGGCATCCCTCCCTGACTGAGGGGATTCAGTGCACCTGATTGCAAATATTCTCAAAATTATGGGCACTGATCCTTGTGATGTCCTTCTGTCTTACATCTAGTGCACCATACGTCTTCATGGGCATATTTTCCCTTCTTCATATCATGTATCTGTATTGCCAAAATTTCCAACTGCGCTTGTATCCGATCCATGCCTACGCCTGTTTCTCCGATAGGTGAAGCCTCCAGGTTCATTGCGATTTCCAGCGCTTCTGCCTGAGTCGCTACCTTCTGTTGCATCAGTGTCTCATGAATATGTGGCACCAACCCAACGATAAACCACTCTTTATGCTACATATTGCTCATCCCGAAAATTACTTTTTCCATTAGCGTTTTGTATCGCTAGTAAAATTCCCATAATGATTCGTTGGGAAACTACTTGATTTCCTTGAGCTCAGTAATGTACTGCGACTCGGATTTTGGTTTTCTAAATTCATCGATCATCCCTGCCTTGATCTGTGGCAATGTTTTATCTGGAGTGTTGGAATATTCTCACCATCATTTTTATATTTTACATGCCATGCAAATGCATTCATCTAGTCATCAGTATGGTAGTCTCCAAGCACCTAGTCCCCAGGAGCCTGTTTCTGCTCAATTCTATCCCTCCTAGACACATATGTGCCCTTGTTTTCATCATTGGAGTACAAGTGTGCCCTCTTCCACCAATTTAGGAGATTCTTCAGTTAGTTCCTTGATTAGTGGATCTGTTCCTTGATCTGAGGACTAGTTACTAGTTTAACTGACTGAACCACTTAGATAGACATCCATAGAGACTAGATTAGCTATACTGACTACTGACAACTCCTCATGCACCCACATTGGAGTCTCCTTCCCTACATTTGTGCCACATGCACTAGTTAGACTCAGTTAGACTCATTTGACTGATTTTTGACCACTATTACTGATTGGATGATGTCTCCAATGTCATCCAAGCCACACATTGAGGAGAATTCGAATGAGGCATTTGAATTCATTCGATTGTATTCAGTTATTATTCACTATTCAGAGTGCTAGCTCACAGCTGATGTATGATACATAAGTTTTTTTCATTTCTTGTGTATGAGTGATTATTGAATCTCCATTTCTTCTTCTTCTTTCTGCACTTCTTGAGTGATTTTTAGTGAGGTCTGCTACAACTGATTGATCCTACTTCTAAAATATCACATGGTATCAGAGATGAGAGTAGCTATTCGAATTACAACAATAGCAGTTGCAACAATTCTTTGAGCAGCTGTCTTTCATTGAGCACCAGAAGCATCTGGGTTTCCAAAACAAATCCTGGTGCTATTTCTTTGAATTCACTAGAGCAATCCAGTGAGTTCTAGCCAGGTGTGAAGGACCCAGTCACATGTGCTCAATGTACTAAGGCAGTGTTCAATTTGAATTGCAGTAGATCTCCATTTCATAATTCTCATTTGTTTTGCAGGACTATCCCCTATTCAACTTCGAATTCTCTAGTATCATGGATCTCAAGTTGAATTCATTCAACTACTTTGAATGGAAGGAAAATATGGACATCTTCTTGAATTCGAAGAGCCTTTCTAGAGTGGTGAATGGCTCTATAGTTGAGCCCACTGGTGCAGTATAGAAATCCAAGTACTTAGACAAGCTTGATGAAGCAGTAGGACTGTTACTACTTAGCATTTCTGAATACCTACACTTTCATGTTATCGATTTGAAGACTCCAAAGGAGGTTTGGGACAAGCTCGAATCTCTTCTTGGTCAGAAGGATGACTTGAAGGGTCATAAATTAGAAAATGATCTCATCTCCTTGAGCCCAAGTAGTTTCGAAACTATCATTGAGTTTCTCAATAAATTCAAGAACTTGATTTCACATTTGAAGAGGTATGGGATTAAGAAGGAAGAAGAAAAACTCATCCTTGCCATCCTGTCGAAGCTAGGCCCTGATTATTCAGTGTTTGTTTCGAACTTCGAGTCAGCAAAGTTGTCCATACCAAGATCGAAATTCCCTTCGCTTGAAGACTTCATCTAATCCCTCACACTTGAGGAGGAGAAGCTAGTGCACATGGCAGTGATAAAAACCAAATTGGATTCAGCTCTTGCAGCTACTGAGTAAAGAGGAGCGAATGGTAAAGGAAAACAAAAAATTTCTGATAGGAATTTGAATGACCAAAAGCAGAAGGAGGCTCCAAACCAATCAGATGGAGTTTTGAATCCTAAGAAGGACAAGACATCTCAAATGGAAAATCCAAGTGCACATACTGTAACCGAGGATATCACCCTAAGAGCTCATGTATGAAGAAGACCATAGATCTCATGGCTTCACTTCTTGAAAAAAATAATCTTCCAGTACCTGCATGTGCTAGAAAGAAAGAGAGTGAACCATCATGATCTGAGAAAAAAGAGATATTCCATGCCCTCATGGCAGGTGGATCAACTCAATCCTCCTTCATCATAGATTCTGGAGCATCAAGACACATGTCTTCCTCCAAGGATCTCTTCACTGGATTCGAAGCTACTGTTGGACCATCAATTATGTCGGGGAATGATTCTGAGGTATCCTATGAGGGGATTGGAAGAATAAAACTTGATCATGGGTACTTCTCAGTTGTGCTCTATGTCCACACTCTCACTGCTAATCTACTTTCAGTATATCAGATGACCCATACTGGAGAGGACAAGAGGGTGATCTTATCTCCAAGTGAGGTCGAAATTCAAGACATGGTATCAGGTTCTACCATTGCAAAAGGTGTTGCAAATCATAAGTCAAAAATCTATGAGTTCTCCCATTTTCTACCTCTCTGTAAACAGTCTTCTCTTCAAACTCATGCAAATGAAGAGAGTAGGCTATGGCATGAAAGATTTGGGCATCTCAACTATTAATACTTGCAAGACATGCATACTAAAGAGATGGTTGAAGGGTTGCCCAAGATCAAGTTTTCCAAGGGCAACTGTCATGGTTGTTTGATTGGTAAGCATCCTGGAAATAAATTTGAGAAGGGGAAGGCAAAGAGAGCCTCTCAACCTCTAGTTATGATTCACAGTGATGTTGCAGGGCCATTTCCAGATCTATCTTTGAACAAGGAAAGGTATATTCTTACTTTTATTGATGATTATTCAAGATTTACATGGGTATACTTTCTCAAATTAAAGTCAGAAGTATTTGGATTCTTTAAGTTTTTCAAGTCTTCTATAGAAAAGTTTTCAGATAAAAAGATCAAGGCCATTCGCACTGATAATGGAGGTGAGTACATCAAGGGTGACTTTCAAACCTTTTGTGCTAAATAAGGCATTGAGATGCAACATACTGTTCCCTATACACCACAGAAGAATGGTGTTGCTGAAAGGAAGAACAGAACATTGAAAGAGATGGCCACCTGCATGCTAAAGTTGAAAGGGTTGAACCCTAGTCTTTGGGCAGAAGCCATCAATTGTGCCACCTATCTTCATAATAGAGTTCCTCACAAAGGAGTCAAAGATATGACTCCTTTTGAAGCATGGATGGGATACAAACCTGATGTGTCTCATCTTAGAGTGTTTGGATCCATAGCATGGGCAAGGATTCCAACTGAGAAAAGGAGAGCCCTAGATCGACAAAGCAGAGAGTGTATTATGGTGGGTTATGCATTGAATACAAAGGCCTACAAGCTTCTTGATCCTTCTACTATGACCGCATTCCTTGATAGGAGTGTACAATTTGAGGAATGGCCTCTACATGATGCTCATCTAGTTGAGCAAGAGAGCTTTCCTACCACACCTCCATTTCTTGATGAGCTCCAAGAAAGAGAATCTTCATCACATGACAGTTCAGATTCAGAGTATGAGAGTGAAGATGATGAAGAGTGAATGCTAGATCTAGATCCACAAGAACCTGAAGATCTAGCACCTATTAGTGAAGATGAGCAAATGGAAGATCTAGATCCACAAGAACTTGATGATCTTGCAATTAATGATCCTCCTCTTCCTAGATGGGAAGCCACTACTCTTAGATCTGTCGGAGATCTTGTTGGAGATCCACTTGATCTGAGGAGAACCAAATCTGATTTTTAGAATGGAAGGTTTCATCCTTCTCACATTACAGATCCATGTCTTGCTGATAGATCTTTCTTCAGTGGAGAAGTGCACTTACCATTTGGGGTGAGTGATGTACATGATTGATCATCATACCACAGTCTATCTTGAGGGGGGGATTTATTCCCACTGGGTTTTCTCTCTTTCCTCACTTTATTTATTTAGATTGTTGTACATGGTGACCTTTGGTCTCAATTACCAGGGCCCTACCATTTTAGTTGTTCCTCATAGTTTGGCTTGCGGGGGGGTATTAGAATATTCTCACCATCATTTTTATATTTTGCATGCCTGCATGTAAATGCATGCATCCAGTCATCAGTATGGTAGTCTCCTAGCACCTAGTCCCCAGTTTTTCATCCCCAAGAGCCTGTTTCTGCCCAGTTCTAGCCCTCCTAGCTACAGATGCGCCCTTGTTTTCATCACTAGAGTACAAGCACGCCCTCTTCCACCTATTTAGGATATTCTTCAATTAGTTCCTTGATTAGTGGATCCGTTCCTTGATTTGAGGATTGATTACTAGTTTAACTGACTGAACCACTTAGATAGACCTCCAGAGAGACTAGATCATCTATACTAACTACTGACAGCTCCCCCACATTGGAGTATCCTTCCCTACATTTGTGCCACATGCACCATTTAGACTC
Source organism: Larix kaempferi (assembly GCA_027924585.1). Lineage (NCBI taxonomy): Eukaryota > Viridiplantae > Streptophyta > Pinopsida > Pinales > Pinaceae > Larix > Larix kaempferi. The sequence goes on from BSBM01000097.1 coordinate 1,503,621, forward strand.
AATTAGACTCATTTGACTAATGTTTGACCACTTGTGACCACTATTACTGATTGGATGATGTCTCCAATGTCATCCAAGCCACACATTGAGGAGAATTCAAATGAGCTTTGGAGGCATTCGAATTCATTCGATTGTATTCAGTTATTATTCACTATTCAGAGTGCTAGGTCATAGCTGATGTATGATACAACAATTTTTGTCATTTCTTGTGTATGAGTGATTATTGAATCTCCATTTCTTCTTCTTCTTTCTGCACTTCCTGAGTGAGTTTTAGTGAGGTCTGCTACAATTGAGTGATCCTACTTCTAAAATATCACATGGAGTTCCCGTCAGTACCTTGGTAAAATTCATATACAAGTATAGCGCATGACCCCTTAGGTTCGTCACTAGATGTCCCTTTTTGATGTTTTTCATCTTAAACCCGTTTCACGATTCATATTGCCTCACACAAAAACCAATATTGTTCGGGATCCTCAGTCCCATTACCCTGGAAGGTTGCCATCTTTGTGTCGTCACCTGCCATTCTTGCACTTCTATTATTATTATTTACTGATATGCTACTCTTACTACTGTTCTGGCACATAGGAAAACTCTGTGAATAAATTGTATTTCTTCATATCAAGTTCTGAGTAGTGCACGGAGTTGAAGGTACGTTGTAGCTTAGGGTCCATCCTTCTTCGGCTTCTAGGGTAGCCTGTTCACTTTCTTCTTCATCGTAATAAGGTTGCTTCATCCCTTGTGGTCCTATTTCGTAGTATTTCATTCCAGTCCCCTTAGGAGACTCTCTCTCAGTCCTCTTCTTCTCTGGTGGTCGGAATATCGCCCCACTCCTTAAGGTACCACAATCTTCTTCAACGTCTCTTAGAAATTCATCGTCTCTCATGTCCATCTACCCCGCATCTTTCTATCGGACCCGCATTCACGCGGTACCCACAAATATGCACACTGATCTTATACTCGTCGGAATTCATCCTCAGTATACCCTTTTCGCAGATGAGCATCTTAATCCACAACTTCAGCGATAGTAGGAATCTCCCTCTAGGTCCTTTGAAAAATTTCCTTTCTGCATCGCTGTATGATTTGATCGTATCAATGGAAAATTAAGTGATGTATCCCTCTAGGATATTGTCTACCCAGAAGTCAACAGCCCTTGATACCCTATTGTCGACCTATTTCAGCTGTTGGATTAGTTCTGGAGTCCAGTGGTTAAGTTCACCTCCTTGGAAATGGTTCTTCTGAAATGTCAGTTGTGCTAACCACTCATGCAACAATATTGAGAATTCGTAGAAGAATACCTCATGGATATCAAAATAGATATGCTTTTCCAACCAATTGCTTATCATCTTCCTGGGGTTCCGATTTTCTCCTTCCGCGAATTCTTCTGTCTTCTTGTCAAACCAATCCTAAATCTCTGGTTTTGTCGGGTGCCACAGCATGTCCTCTTCTTTCTTCTTCAGGGTCCCGATAACGGAACCATTTGTTGACATAGTTATGTCGACAGGGGCTCACTTTGCATTGTTTTCAACAAACACCAACCAAACACCCTTAAGCACCGGCCCATAAAGGTTTTACCCTTTCCAGCAACACTCGCGGAGCGAGTGAAGTCTCACCTGATATGGTTAAGGGGGCTGCAAGAACCAATTTTCCGTAGTGGGGAAAGGAATTGCATCTATTCTGACTCTATCGCAATAGAAACCAGAGATTCACTTTCGCATCATGCTTTGAAATTCAAACAGACATTCGTTATTAGCATATTCACTACGTAATCAACATTCGTATTAGCAGGTTAAAACTGGTGATCGCATCAATCACAAGTTACAAAACAACATTAAAATATGACATAGTATTCATCATTCGACATAAGCAATGATAAAAGAGATAGATCTGAACATCTTCATGCATTAACTCATAAAAAACCTGCGGGATAAACTTCGCATGGACAGTTCAAAACACCTTATCACAGATCCATACAAACTTGCTGAAAACAGATCAAAACATCACATAAGTCATTCACTTGGTTATCGATCAACTTGTGTTCTCATACTAGGATTCCTGTAGGCTTACATTCATAGTCCTATTTATAGCCAACTATGGTGGTTACAAAATGGTCCAAATGACCCTTTCTAACTAACTAAACTAATCTTGTGCTTCTGTCGGTTCCTTGTTTTCCGTGAATGGCCCTTTCTTCCGCGGATGGTCCTTCTTCGCTGTTGTCGGCTTCCGCACTTCATGCTGACTAACCCCCCGTTTCAATAGCACACCTCCTGAATGATACTTCGTGTAGTCGATTCTTCCAATTATCAAGTGCTTTATCGGAATCTGACGATGCCGAGTTGATGCTTTGCCACCCCAATTCTCCGTCGGCGGTGGGATTAATGTAGTCCTCCGAGATGTTGTAAACATTGTCCCATCCTTCTGTGAATTTGTCCCACATTGGCTCGACATACCTCTTCCCTTCTGTTACCAGACAATCTACCAAAAGCGGACTTAAGGCATGATCTCCCTAGTTCAATGCGAATCTAGAACAAATCAGACAGAATACAAATCTACCTTCCTAGATCAAATTAGAGATTCAAGTGATGTGAACATCTTACCTTTCAGATCTATAGATCTTGTTCTCCTTTGTCGCTCCAAGCTCCACGTTCGTCAGATTCGTAGCTGCAAGACCTGTCAGAACATGCAAGAGACAAACAAGCAGTAATAACACATCTACACAATAATTGATCTAAGTAAATGGTTAAGGAAGAAAACTATAAATATCAAATGAACGACAAGACATTTATGGAAAGAGTTTTGTATTACTGTATAAAAGTGGGAATACAAAGAAGAGTGAGGATTACAATCAAGCCCTAATGTTGAAATCTTCCTCCAACAAGCCAAGCCAAAGCCTATAAGGAGAAATGGGTGCCTCCAATGGATGAATGATGATCTCCTAAGCTTATTCCACCAGCATATGGATGCTATAGTCTTCCTCCCTTTGGAATGGAGAGGAGCTTCATATATATAGGACTAGGAGGATAGGATAGGTTGAGAAATAGTGGGAGAGGACTAAGGGATCCTCCCAAGGGGTTAGGGAACCGAATTCTAGCTCAACTACAAGCTAGTGATAGAGATCCAAGTCACACATCTTCGAGAAATCGCTCGAAGATGCCCTTTATCCACATTAACTGACATCGACACAAGTTGCATTAGGACAACTTGCATCGGCGCATGCTGCACAAGGGTGACATGAGACAATGACACACTCCATTAGATGATTAACTGCGCCTGACCTAGTTGGGCGCTGGTTGCTAGGGAGCATCCTGTGTCGATCCAACTAGACCCTATAGTAAGGTGGTTAGTAACTTCTCAAGTTTGACTTCCTAGTCATATAAACATCAGGGGATGTTTGCACTGAGTCTTATGATGGCAAGATTTAGGTGTAACACCTTCTGATGGATCCAATGAGGCGGCGACCCTCATGTTGCAGTTCTAAAAAGACATTATTCGTTTCCTAAATTTGATCACAGCTTGATTCTCCATTTCCTAGTCTATCCCTAACAACACTAGATAGGGGCTTGCGTTATCAACTATTTCTATCACGTCGAAATATGCATAGGTCTTTAGTCCCTCTATCTCGACTGGGATATGATATAATCGGCCGATGGGTGTGACCTTGCTCTGGTTTGCTAGTCAAAGTTGTACAGGGGACCATGCCAGCTTTGGTTTCCCAATTGTCTCCCATGTCTGTTTCGTCAAGATATTTACATCTGATCCAAAGTCCAGAATAATAGAGTCAACATCGAATGGACCAATCTGTGCATTCATCCTCATTTCTCTTCATGTCCTCCTATCGGTGTAGTAGGCTGGCTATCTCAGCTAGCGCATCCTGATCTTTCGCTAGTTCCAAGCAGCTTTCTAGGAAGGCCCTCAAGGTGTTAATATTTTTCTGTGAGTTCGTCGTATTGAATACCGATGAGATCTCATAGGTAGGTTCTTTCTGGCTAATAGGTGGCTTCCTCATCCATCTCATTGTCTCTTGCACTTCTAAAAAGGTCTCCCTTTCTGCTTCCACATCAAATCAGACTTGTTTTCTTGCTGTCGGTCGGACACTCGATTGTGGCCTGTATTCCCCTATAGAAACCCCTCCTATGGTCACTACTGCGACGTTCACAGGTTGAATTCTTATCTTTGCCGAAATCTTCTGTACATTTGGAGGTGGATTTTGACTCTGATTTGGATTCGGTTGAGTTTTGGGTGTATTTTTGGTTTCCCATTTCGCAATCAGCTGGGGACAATCCTCAACACTATGGTCCGGTGCGCTGCAATAAGTACACTGCGGAACTGGGTTCAGAAAATCTCTTTGATTATGTCCGACTTGACCACAATTATAGCATACAACTGGCCCTCAAACTCATCCAAAATCTCCTCCACGACCAACACCTCAACCTTCACCTCTATGGGATCCTCCTCTAAATCATCCTCGCAGTTGGCCATATGGATGTTGGTTATATTGTGTAGGTTGATACTACGGTTGGTCGTATTGCGGTGGGGGTTGACTGTACAACGACTGTGATTGACTATAGTGGAGTTGCAGCTGGTTATAATGTTCATTGTAGTGCAGCTACTGCTGATTGTACTGTTGTTGTTGTTGTACATGGGGTTGCTCCTCCCCCTACATAAAATATGTATTTGTGGTCCTTTAGTGGAACAATTCAAACGCCCTACAATCCTTCTCTTCGTGCTCGACCGATCGATAGAAATTGCCAAAAATATCGACTGGTTTCAACACCATTTTCTATAAATATACGCATTATTCTGACTGATGCCCCCTTTTCTGATAGATACGACACCATGACATTCCTCCCTGAATAAGTGGATTCGGTGCACCAGACTGTAAATATTCACGAAACCTTGGGAACTGGTCCTTATGATTCCCTTTTGATTTGCAGCGGGTGCACCATATATCCTCGCGCACTTCTTTTCCTTTCTTGATGTCTTGAAGTTTGATTGTCAGGTTTTCTAGCTGCACTTGAATATGGTTCATGCCTAACCCTTTTTCGCGAACTGGTGAAGCCTCCTACTTCATTGCGATTTCCAGTGCTTTTGCCTGGGATGCAATTTTTTGCTGCATTATCGACATACGAATGTGTGGCACTAACCCTGCGATGAACCATTCCTTGTGTTGTATGTTGCTCATCCCAAAACTTACTTTTTCCATCAGGTTTTTATATATTTGGTCGAACTCCCACACTGATTCATTTGGAAATTTCTTGATCTCTTTCAGTTTTGTGATATATTGCAACTCAGATTTTGGCTTCCTGAACTCATCAATCAATTCTGCCCTGATCTGCGCCAGTGTTTTCTCTAGACTCCCTGTAGGTACATGTATGAATTTCATGAACCAATCTAGGGCATGACCCCTAAAGGTCATCACTAGTTGTCCCTTCTTGATATCATCATCTTGAACCTACTTTATAGTCCATACCGCTTCGCATAAAAACCAATACTGTTCGGGATCCTCGATCCCGTTACCCTGGGAAATCAGAATTTTCATGTCGTCACCTGCCATCCTTGGTTTCCTACTATTATTTACAGATCCACTACTCCTACCCCTATTTTGACAATTCAGACAACACTCTGAAGAACTTATGTCTCTTCATCCGAAATATGGCATAGTGCGTGGAGTTGTGGGTACGTTGTAGCTTTGGGTCTGTTCTTCTTCAACTTCAGGGGTAGCTTGGTCACTTCCTTCGTCACGGTAAGGTCACTTAGTCCCTTTTGTTCCCATTTCGCATTCCTCTGTTTCGGTCGCTCTAGGAGACTCTCTCTCAACCTCCCTCCTCTTCTTCTCCGTCTGGAACCTCACCCCACTTCGCAGGGTACCACCCTCTTCCGCAACTTCCCTTAGAATTCCGTCGTAGCTCATATCCATCTACCCCGCATCATTATACCAGACCCACATCCACGTAGCACCCACATCCTCCACAGACTGAGCTTTACTTGTCGGAATTCATCTCTAGTATACCCTTTTCGTATATGAGCATTTTAATCCACAGTTTCAATGACAATAGAAACCTTCCTTTAGGTCCCTTGAAAAACTTCCTTTCCGCGTCGCTATATGACTTGATTGTGTCGACGACTAATTCAGTGATGTATCCCTCCATAATACTATCTACCTAGACTTCGATAGCTCTAGATTCCTTATTATCCACTTGCTTCAATTGCTGGATCAATTTAGGTGTCCAATGTTCAAGTTTGCCGCCTTGGAAATTCTTCTTTTGGAATGTCATTTGTGCCAGCCACTCATGTAGTAGTATCGGGAATTCGTAGAATAATATCTTGTGAATGTCGGAGTAGATATATTTATATAACTACTCAGTCGTCGACCATCCGGGTTTGTGATTTTCTTATTCACCAAATGTTTGTGCCACAGCATGTCCTCTCTTTTTCTCTTCACACTACGGTTCCGACAACATAACCATTTGTTGACACAGTTCTGTCGATAGGGGTTCACTTTGCACTGTTGTCTAAGGGGGGATGCAGGAACCAAGTTTCCACAATAGGGAGAAGACATGCATTAACTCTTACTCAGTCACTATAGAAACCAGAGATTTGTCTTTGCATTACACTAGCAATTCGAATGTGCAATATAACTCATATCAACCAACATTACTGATCAATCGATAAAGCAACAAAATTACATCATCACAAGATGTCATTCATTCTTCACAACATAGCGACAAATAGAAAGAACATAGTATAACTCATGTTGAAAAATAAAAAACACAGAATAGAGACATATCCGAACATCTTCATTCATTAACTCATCAAAAGGATTGCGGAATGAACTTTGCAAAAAACAGTTCCAAGCGACTTAACACCGATTCATATAGTCAGGGAAAAAACTGTTGAAGGCAGACAAAATACATTATACTTGATCGACTTAGCCGATGATTCTTCAATCTTACTTTGATATCTATCTATTACAATTGGGTTTCTATTTATAGACGCATATGTCGGTTACAAAATGGTCCAAATGACCAATTCTAACTAATTTGGACCAAAAATTCTGCTTCCGTCGGCTCCTTATCCTTCGGGAATGGTCCTTTTCCTTCGCTGATGACCCCTTCGTCGTTGTCGGCTTTGCATCTTCTACGGTCTAACCCCGTGCCAACAACATGTGATCACTTCATTCAAGAAAGGAAGCAGATGTATTGTTGCAACATTGATAAGTAAAAGTAACTTCAATAGTAGAATAAACAATGTTAAGCAACTTATGATAGTGATTTGAAACAATATATAGTCAAATAATTATCAAATAACTATGTTATTCAATGAATGCTTACCTCTCGGTCTTGTTCTTTTAGAGCACTTCTTTTGATTTTATTTAGTGGGATTTGCCAGGAGAGACCTGTCAAGTTAGACAAATATCACCAAAGTACTAAACAAGAACGTACCTTGAGTACATGAAGAAGCAATCGTCAATTTAGTCATTGGATAAGCCCTGCAGGTTTAATCCTAATAAATATACTTCAATTTTAAATAGGAGCACTCACCTTGAGTTCTTACATAAGTGTCATTTTTTCCAAGGGTGTAAATGACTCCAAATAGACCACTTCAATATTTGAAACATTCCCTTGCAACGATGCCAAAAATGTTACAAGGAAAACTAGCAGGGCTAGTGCCCAGTAAGCACATGCACAGATTCGTGACCCAATGTCACCTCGATCACAAATATTTAACCTATTTAGAGAGTCTTAACCTCCAAGGGGGGAGCCCTTATAGAACACATGTAAACACTTAGCCACTAAACTCTAGATCTTCCTATGCAATTTGTGTTAGTGACCAATGCCTTTATGGAGTCAAATATAGAATGGAGAGAGAGACTTATTGTAGAAATATAGATGTTGTATTATTGAACCAAAGCAAGCATATCAATGTTGATAGAAATGTATTATTCATGTAATAATCATCACATACATATGATTACCCATTTAGAAGAAAAGCAAGTGTACTGCTACAACAGTGGTAATTAAAAGGCAGTTTCAATAATCAGTTCAAAAGTAATCTTAGTCCAATAATTATTCAAACAATTAGGTAATCATTCATCCAATAAGGAAGCAAAACATATGAGCATTATAATTCCAACAACAACCACCAATTTATGATAACAATCTCCAGCAATAAACAGTTATCAAACAGTGCTTAGTATCAAGAAATGTGTGCCAAACCAAATTAAATTTGAAGAGATATCCTATAGCATGTTTGAATTTTTTTTGTAAAGGTCTGATATACAATTTATTTAGCATTCAAGTTCACTTTAGACAATAGTAATATGACTCTGCTATAGTAGATTTTAATCCCATGGTAATTTGGTATTTCCTTCTCCAATTTGATCTAACATTTAATGACCTTTGTTATTGTTTTGCTGTGAGAATTTGTGGAAGGCTTTTAGGACGATAATGGAGATACAGGCTGCCTTTAGGACAAACCTAGGATGGAGGTCTAAAAACGGTTGAAATAAGGGGATAATAGGGAAAGGAAGGAAACTACAACCTTAGAGAGGGATGCCAAAGGAAGAGAGGAAGGTTCGAGTCCCTAGGACAACATGCCAAGGCCCTAGGAGAGGAAACCAATGGTTAGGGGTTAGAAAAGAGGAGGGTCGAGGGATGAGATAGGTGAGGGAAGGAGGATGTAGCCCTTTAGGGCTGCAAATTTTTGAAAATTTGTAGGAGGGAGGGCTGAAATTTTAGGGAGACCAAAAATTTGAAATTTTTTTATTTTATTTTTTATTTTTTAGGGTTTCAAACATAAAATTGCAGACCTAATTATAACCTTAATTCTACCATGAAAATGAAAAATTACACATGAAAATGCAAGAAAATTTGATAAAACAAGGGTTTTGATGGATGTAAACATTGGTGGAACATTTAAAAAGCCATTCCATACTCAGGATATATTTTATTAGTCATCTAGATTAATTTTCCTAGGTGTTGACTACGTAGTTCGCTCATATTTTGTCTTTTATGAGACCACATGCCATCTTGAATCACTAGGGATAATTTGGATAGATTATGGATAATATTTCCTGATATTCTGTTTGATTTTATTCTATTCATGGATTAAAAAAGCGCCTTCCTGCTTTAGACAACTTTATCCTGCTTTTTTTGCTTTCTAGTGGATAAGGTAAAGCTAGTTTGTCTAGGAAACTATCTCCACTTGACCAATTCGACCTCCACCTCTTTATTCTCTCCAAAATTCATCATCACATTCCATTTTCATCACTCATTAGATTCCATACCTTATTTAGATAATTCATGATCCTCTAGACTAATTTGGAAGGTGCTTTTGAAACCTAGGGGGTTTTTATGCTTTTAGTAAGCCTTATTTTTTTGTTCTTTACATCTTGCCTTCAAGGCATTCTATTTTTCTCTCTTGAGATGTATTATATATTGTATTCATATTGTTTAATAATAAAGAGATGATATTTAAATCAATTGAGCTCATTCTCTTATGTTTCTGTTTCAATATTTCTTCTTATTCTTGCATATCTTTGAATAAATTCTTGTGAGGACTTCTTTGCTTCAAGATCCTTGGATATTAGAATTCTTTCATGGTATTGAACCTATTTAGTATTCTCACATGGTGTCATAGCTTTGGATCTCTTGATTAAATTAGTCTTCCAGTATAAGTTTCAGAGAGTTTGTTTTGCAGGTACTAAGATCAAATGGAAGAAATCTATTGTTGAAGAAGAACTCAGATATTTGCATCTCTCATCATTGTTCTCCTCTTACACTTCAGATATTGAGGATAATTTCCCAGTAAATTGTATCCAATAAGGTGATCTATAGTGTCAATATATAATTGAGGTTGTTGGTTGTGCCTTCACTTCCTCTATCCATGCTCCTTCCAGTTCCTACATGATTGCTAGCACGTTTTTCAAGAAGTTGGTGACACCTCTCAGTTATATCATGTGTCTTCTGATTCGAATCATCAACCAGTTTTTGTAGCTCATACATTCTCAGAACCTCTCATTGGGTTGCTTTTTGGTGTGTATTGGATGCTATAGAGGAAAAATTACAGTTTGGAGTGGTTGGTTTCCCTCTCATTGCCATGATTCTGATCCACTACATGATTATGGTTGGAATCTACTCTCAAAGTTGCGTAGAATATGGAGGACATCATAAAGACTCATTTGGGCCTGATATCAGGAAGCTCAAGTCTAGTGATCACATTCCACTTCTTCCCAAGAAGAATATTCCTCCAGACTTTTAACCAAGTTCTCACCTGCTTGGAGTTTGGAGAGCCTTCTTATGGTGTATTCCATGTTTAATTTGAGGGGAGGTTTTATTCCCAGGTGGTTTTCCTTCTTTCATCACCTACATGGACTAATAAATTTTTGTATTGGGGTGACCATAAGCCTGGTTGCTTGGGCCCTATATTTATGATATTTACCACATACAGTCAGGATTAAGGGGGGGTGTTGGAACATTTAAAAATCCATTCCATACTTAGGATATATTTTATTAGTCATCTAGATTAATTATCCTAGGTGTTGACTATGTAGTTGGCCTAGATTTTGTCTTTTATGAGACCACATGCCATCCTGACTCACTATGGAAAATTTGTATAGATTTTGGATAATATTTCTTGATATTCTATTTGATTTTATTCTATTCCTGGATTAAAAAGGCGCCTTCCTGCTTTAGACAACTTTATCTTGCTTTTTCTCCTTTCTAGTGGATAAGGTAAAGCTAGCTTGTCTAGGAAACTGTCTCCACTTGGCCAATTCAACCTCCCCATCTTTCTTCTCTCCAAAATTCATCATCACATTCAATTTTCATCACTCATTATCTCCCATACCTTATTTAGCTAATTTGTGAACCTCTTGACTGATTTGGAAGGTGCTTTTGACACCTATGTGTTTTTTATGCTTTTAGTAAGCCTTCTGTTTTTGTCCTTTAAAACTTGCCTTCAAGGAATTCTATTTTCTCTCTTGAGATGTATTATATATTGTATTAATATTGTTGAATAATAAAGAGATTCTATTTCCATCAATTGAGTTCCTTCTCTTATGTTTCTGTTTCAATATTTCTTCTTATTCTTGCATATATTTGAATAAATTCTTGTGAGGACTTATTTGCTTCAAGATCCTTGGCTATTATAATTATTTCATGGTATTGAACCTATTTAGAATTTTCGCATGGTATCAGAGCCATAGAATTCTCACATGGTATCAGATCCATAGAATTATTACAACCCTAAACCCTAGGCCTAGAGAAGAGGTGACCAGCCTCCCTCTTGGAGTAATCTTCTCTTTGGCTTCTAAACTAGGGATTCCTACAACAACCTCTAGGGTTCGTTATAGGATCCTAATTTAGGGAAAAAATAGAGATCCAGGGCCAAACTAGGGAAAACCTCCTCTAGGGAGCGTTTTCCACTATGCAAAGAAGATAGAAGGCAGACAAGAAGGCCCAAATCAGAAAAAATGTAGCCCTATGGCCACCATTCAACCATCAAGAAGTAAGAAACTCACCTACCATCACCAAGAAAGGCTAAAACAAGACTTACTTGAGCTTTGTGTTGTTCCAACAATTCATAGCATCCACCATGCATGAGAAAAACCCTATAAAACATCCAACTTTCATCCACAAGCCAAAGAAGAGAAAACTCCAAGAGATGCGCATCATATCCAAAGAGCCTATCTTGGGTAAAAGAGAAACATAATGTAATTTATCCCATGAGCTATGATTTACAAATGCAGTGAGGAGTTGTATTTATAGTGTTCTCAACTTACCTTTACAAAATAACTAGGTCGACAGGCCAAATAAATGTCAATGTAAAAATATAACATGAAATAATATAAAATAGTCTAAAAGATGGCTGAAATATGGATACTTGGGGTATTTCCACCCTAGGTGCCTAAAAACTGATAAAAAATGATTAAAACTGAACAAAGTATTCACTCTGAAATGTGGAGTGAGTAGGGGGGGTCATCATGTCCCATCTAAACCCAAAAATGGTTAAAAAACTCACGTCCCCCCTCTACAAGCCTGTGGGACTAGTGATCAGGGATGATGTCATCACTAGAAATGCACCAAGGAGAGAGGGTGTTATGTTGCAAAGGGGGCAGCATGGGTTCATAGGGTGAGCCGAAGAGGAGGCAGGAGCCTCAGAGCTGGAATATTGTCACTGATGTAGAAAACAAGCAGGGGGTCATTTGACCCAGTGACCCACCCCTAGGAGCCCCAGACACCAACCTTAGGGCTACAAGCCCTAGAATGAGGCAATCAACAACGCCACTAATCCATAGTACTCCTAAAATAAGGACCAAAGGGTCCAGCCATAACCACCTCTCAAAAAGTATTGATAATACCCCCATCATGGCCCTGCAGAAAAATACAACCCCTCTCCTTAGGAAAACATCTGAATGTTCATTGGTACTGGTACCACGTAACAATACCTTTCATGAGAGAGAAATTATATAGCCTAACGCATGTTTGATTTTTCTTTCATGCTTTATAGATGTTTACCAAAAACACTATGGTCCATATTCTTTCTTTTTTAAATAGGTGGAACATAATTTGGAGCTTTCAATATTCATATATAATTATTTAACCTAGAAAAGTTGTTTTAGACTAGTTCTTGGACTGGTCAAAAACCTTAATTTCCATAGACTATAACTCTGAATTTATGGTGAAACAGGACCTTAAATTTGTACCAAAATTACTTCTCTATGTCTCCTATGGTATGTCATAATTTTTCTATCTAAGACATCCCCATAAACAAGTTATAGAGAAAATGTCTCTGACAACAAATGTTACGCACCAAATTCCTAAAATAGCATAAAATTAGAAAAGAGAGTAACCCAACGCCTTGAAAATGAAATAAAGATATGAATAAGAAGCATATTCAAAGGGGAACCCATATTTTTCATTATAGCAAATGCACAATAAAAGATGAGATGATCTCTAAAACTAGGCATCCTTGGTATGTATAGGAGACGATGGTTATAACTACACTTAAGGTCCTAGTCGACCATACAATTACAATTAAGGTCCTAGATGACCAATAAAGACAATATTAATATAATAATGGAAATTTAATATCACAATATCAAGGGATTAACATATTTTACATGGATCCATTGTCTAGTTGATTTGGTGGCCATGCTTTTTTATCACCTAATCATGGTTATACCCACGCTGGGGAAGAGAGTAACATGATACCTGGTTTTTTGTCTGCAAGTACGTTTTCTAATCTAGTTTCTGGTGCGCTCCATCAGGGTCCACTTATCATATTTATACACCTTTTATAATCTATTTCAACCATCATTTTCTCTTCTAACCTCATAATTTAGGGGGCATCTATTATATAATTATTGGGTCGACCATTGGCTATAATAAGATACTAGCCTTGTTTTCCCTTTGAATCTCTGAGCATCATCTTAAAAAACCATTTTTTTATTAGTAAATTTTCCTTTCCTTAAATCAAATCATGTGGCCCCATGCATTTCCTTAAAGAGACATGTGGGGGTACTCCAAAAAGTTAAAAAGAATAATAAATGCACATTAAATTCATGCTCCTAAGTAGGATTATCGAGGTCAATACACCTAGACACAGTTAGAAACATGTATGAAATCCATGAACCAACTCTAATGAGCATAAAATAAGTTCATTTGTTGGAGAAGGTACACTAAAATGATTAATAAATATACATGAGTGGTCCCGGATAGAGGAATCTTGAACCTGGTGATTTAGGTTCCTCAACAAGATTAAGAGATAACTAACTTATTGTTCACTTTTTATTAATAAATGAATATTTATCTTATTTACCCTCCTCAAATTAAGTCTTAATCGATATCTTTATTAATAAGGAGACTGGATGTGGAATTACTATCATTGAAGGTAGTTATCCTTAGTTGGTTATTGTTTTTCTTTTCATTGATTATCTTTATTAATGGTTGAAAATCTTTGAGAAAGGTTATTTGTTGGTTTATGTGCAAGTTTAGCATGGATTGGACTTGTGAAATAGCTTGATTCTTGGGACCACAAACAACAACAAGGAGGCCAACAATATGGCCTACAGTATTTCTCTTATATTTTCTTGCTTAGTATTTGAATGATTAACTAGATTTGGGAAGTGGAGTAGTTACTCTTTGATCTTGTTATGGAAGTGACCTAACGCTAGTTACTAGGAACTATTTCCATCAACAATGGGGATTACTACTATGCACCTCCTTTAGGTTAATTGATCCATGTGGATATTTTTCACCTAAATTTGTATTGATCCAAATGTTGATAAACATGGTACCACGTCAAAGAGCTCAACAAGTGGACTCCGGATGAAGAAGATATTCAGTTGTAAAGTTTCAGTGAAAACAATGTTTCAAGGTGCAAAATGGAAAAAAAAAAGGATGCCACGTGGAAACCTCTCCTTGTCCTATTGTGTTTAGTTTTTATTACCAAAAATATTGGGGGTCCGATGGATTTGAATCCATGACCACCTAAACAACAATTGAGTGACTTCACCAATGGACAATTGATGTGACTTATTATGTAATGTGGAGAAATTTTTATTTTAACTTTAACAAGGTTTTAGTTGGGGTTTAAAAGGGTTGGGACCTAGCCCGACCCTTACTCATATATTAAATGGTTCTATATTATATATGTTTCCAAGTTTTAAATAAAATTATAACCGCAGATTTAGTTTCAAAACTATAGCAATGGTTATAATATATAGTTTTGGCAACCATTTTTAGAATTGTAAAATATGGGTATAACCGAAAATTCTTATTCCTGTAAATGAGGGCATGTAATTACTGGACAGAGATAATTTTTGGACACATAAATTATGTTAATATTATATTATGAGTGCTATAGTATTTCTGAAGTTGATTTTCTTCCATGTGATTGGGATTTGAAGGCTTTGGGATTGGGATATCTTGAAGACTTCATTGGAAATTGAAGAAGGCCGCCACAAACTTTTATTTGCACGTTGAAGAATTATTATGTACATGTAATCAACATTTGGATACAATAAAGGCTCGACCTCTCTCAATGGAGAAGGACCCGGAGACTTAGCCCATTAATGGGTGAACTCCGTCATCAACCTCTTGTGTTTGTGATTTCTTCCTTTCTTCTTTTATGTTGTCCATTATTTATTTCAGATTATTTTAATTTCCTTTTATGCATTTAAATTTTATTTACTGTGCATTTTTATTTATTTTGCAAATAATTATTATGTAATTGTTCATTGTTAAGCATTTAAAATTACATAAATACATTTAAATTTCACTAGAGGAATCAAGTTGAAATTATAATTATCATTAAAGTTTTAATTATTATTTCAATTTTGTTATATTTTCATTATTGCAATTAAAATCAATAAAAATGGCACATCCCATTAATTGGAAAAATTTATGATTTACAATTCCATTTTTTTGTTCCAAGTTGATTATTGATAAATTGTAAATTATATTTTGTTTTTTATTTTCAATTGTTGTTCATTCCAATTAAGAGCAATTTTTACTTATGCATTAATATTGGAAATTATTTGTTTATACAAATTGGTTTTATTTATGGGTTTAAGTAATATTGATTTTGCATTTTCTTGATAATTCAAGCAATGGAATAATGAGAAAATGAACAGTGAAATATTTAATTTTTAAATGCATCCACTTTTACTTGCAAATGTAAGTTTAGATCCCACGGATCAAGTTTGGTATCAGAGCGGTTTAACTGATGTTGCAAGTGTGGATGCTTACTCGGGCCAGGGTCGAAGCTGGTGGATGAAGACCTTTGCATGGAGAAAGAGAAGGATTTTCACAAAGATTTATACTGAATGTCAAACATGGTAGAGAAATTGTTTGCAGATTATCAAGAGAAATTGGCAAGGAAGGAAAAGAAAAAGAAAGTTAAGGATGAGGATAATGCTTTAGTGAATCAGGGATATGGAGGAGGTCCTTTTGAACCTCCATCTCCATCATCAAGTTCAAGCTCTTCTTCTTCGCTCATTCTCATCATTCTAATTATCATAATAAAGATGCCTTTAAAAAACCATACTTGAAATTAGATGTTAAATTTGAATTACCAGTTTATAATGGAGAACTAAATGTTGAAAAACTTGATAACTGGATCAAACAAATTGAAATGTATTGCAAGATACAGGGATTTATAGATGATCCCACCAAGATCCAGATAGCCACCCCAAGGATGAGTGGAACAACTCTCACCTGGTGGGAGAGCAAGACTCAACAAGACCTCAAACGAAAAGGTATGGGTTTGTAGATGCATTAAAGAAACAATTTTACCATTTAGGTGATATGCAGCAATTAACTAGCAAGCCATATTAATAATTAATATGGTTTATATACGTCGATCGACATATATCAACCACATTTAAATGTGTGGCCTATATACGTCGATCGACGTATATAAGCCATATTAATTATTAATATGACTTACTAGTTTACGATCGACCATAGAAAATAATTTAAATATTTTGTAATAATAATTATTTAATTATAATAATTATAACAATTATTTAATTATAATAATAAGAAGTATTATAATTATAATTATTATAAAATAACAAATATTAAAATAGTTTATTATAATAATAATTATAAAAAACAGTACTCTATTATAATAATAATAATTATTATAAATAACAGAATATAATTATATTAAAATAAGAAAAATAATAATAAATGAAAATAATTTATAATAAGGATTAGAAATAATAATAATAATAAAATATAGATTCTTAATTTATTATTATTATTATTATTATTATTAAATAATAATTTTTTAAATATTTTATAATAATAAAAATAATTATAAATAAGAAAATATCATTATAATAATTATAAATGAAAATAAGAAAACTAATGAAAAATAATTATAATAATGTCTAATATCTAATGTTTAATAATAATAATAATAATAATTAGTATTATTAGTATTAAGGTCTAATGTTTATTGTAAACTAATGTCTAATGCTTAATGCCTAATGCATAATGTAAACTAATCTTACTAATGTGTAGCATTGCATAACCTAAATACATAGTTTGAATTATTGTGAAAATACAATGTTGACTAATGTTTGTCAATGCTTAAATGTTTATTAATGTTTAATGTGTAAATTTAATGTCTAATGTGTGATTATTATTAATCTCTAATGTTTGTTAATATCTAGTGTCTAGTTTTATTAATGTTTATAATGTTAAAAATGCCAATGCTATTGTGTTTATTAATGTTTTCTAATGTATAATAATGTTAATGTCTTTATTAATGTTTTTCTAATGTTTAATAATGCTTAGTATTAATAATATTTAATAATGTTCAATGTCATTCATAGTTAACCAATATTAATATTTAATGGTGTATTATTATTATTATAAAAATTATAAATAAATAAATTATAACAAGTAAATATTAAAAAATAAAATATTAATTAAATAATTCTTAAATAATATATTAATCAATTTTTAAATAAAATATTAAAACTATGGATGACCATGGTTGAACTTGGTTAAGCATTACTATGGTTGACTATTGCTGACCATGATTAATTGTAGTTGATCATGGCTATGGTTAACTATAGTTGAACATGGTTGATCATGAGTATGGTTGACTATAGTTGACCATGATTGATCATAGTTGGCCATGGTTGATCATGATTCGCTATGGTTGATCATGACTATGCTTGACCATGGTTGAGCATGGTTCACTATGGTTGATGATGGTTGACCATGGATGACCGGTTAAACATGGTTGACCATTTTTTATCAACCATGATCAACTATGATTGATCATGGTTGAATATGGTTGATCAAGGTTGACCAAGGTTGACCATGGTTGACTACTGGTTGACCATTGGTTGACTACTATGACTACTTGTTGACCATGGTTAACTATTGTTTGACCTTGTTTAACTTTGACTAACTTTGACTATGGTTTACTACGATTGACTTAATTTGGCATGGTTGACCATGGTTTACTATGGTTTACTTAAAATGACATTAGTTGACCATGGTCGACTACGGTTGATTATGGTTCAATTTGTTTGACTATGGTTCACTTTAGTTGACTATGGTTCACCATGTTTGACCATAGGTGAATTTGGTTGCCCATAATTGACTTTGGTTAATTGTGGTTGATCTTGATTTATTATGGTTGACGTTGTTTGACTATGGTTCACTTTGGGTGAGTAATTGACTATGGTTTCCCATGGTTGGTTGTGGTTGGCTATGGGTGTCTATTTTTTGGCCTAATTTACTATTGGTTGACTATGATTAACCATGGTTGACTTTGTCTGGTCATAATTGACTATTGATTGACCTTGTTTGACGTTTGACTTTGGTTGAATTTGGTTAACTATAGTTGACTTAGGTTGGATTTCATTGACTATGGTTAATAGTGGTTGACCATGGTTGGCAATGGTTGACTTTCGTTCATTTTAATATCATATGGTTGACTGATTCTCTTAATCATGGGTGACACAAAGGCTGAATTTAAAATCATATGGTTAATTGACTGTTGTTGAATTTGGTTTAATATGGATGACTATGGTTGACTTTGCTTAAATATGGTTGACTTTAGTAGGACATCGCTGACCATGGTTGACTTTGGTTGACATCGATTCACATTGGTGTACCATGGTTAACTTTTGGTTAACTTTTGCTTAACCATAATAGACATTAGCTGACCATGGTTAACATTGGTTGGATTTTGGTTTACTCTGGTTGAATTTGGTTTATTTTTTGTTGATAATGGTTGATTATGGTTGACCATGGTTGATTTTTGGTTGACCATGGTTAAATTTGCTTGACCATGGTTAAGTATGGTTGACAATGGTTAACTTTGGTTATCTTTGGTTGACCATGGTTAAGTATGGTTGACCATGGTTAATTATGGTTGACAATGGTTAACTTTGGTTAAGTATGGTTGACCACAGTTGACCATGGTCGTTCATGGTTGACCTTGGTTGGACATGCTTGACTTCTGTTGACCATGGTTGGATTTTGTTGACCATGGTCAACTTTTGGTTGGCTTTTGTTGACTATGTTTGACTTTTGGTTGACTTTAGCTGACCACGGTTGACTTTGGTTCACATTTAGTTAACCATGGTTGAATTTGGTTGACTTTCGTTGAATTTGGTGCACTATGGTAGACCATGGTTGAATTTGTTTGATCATCGTTGACTTTTGGTTGACCATTGCTGACTTTGGTTTACCATGGTTAATTATTCCTGACCATGGTTGAACATGCTTGACAATGGTGGACTTTGCTTGACCATGGTTTGACTTTTGGTTAACTTTGGTTGACCATTGGTTGAATATGGTTAAGGTTGGTTGACCATGGTTGACTTTGGTAGGCCATGGTTGACTTTGGATTTGGTTAACTTTGGTTGAACATGGTTGACTTGGATTTGGTTAACTTTGGTTGACCATGGTTTGACTCTTTGTTAACTTTGGTTGACCATTGGTTGAATATGGTTAATGTTGGTTGGCCGTGGTTGACTTTGGTTGGCCATGGTTGACTTTGGATTTGGTTAACTTTGGTTGACCATGGTTGAATATGGCTTTAGCTAACTTTGATTGACCATGGTTGACTTTTGGTTAACTTTTTGGTTGACCATAGAGCACTTTTGGTTGACCATGGATGACTTTGGCTAACCATGGTTGAAATTTGGTTTACTTTGGTTGAGCATGGTTGACATTGTTTAACCATGGTTGAATTTTGGTTTACTTTGGTTGAGCATGGTTGACATTGTTTAACCATGGTTGAGTTTTGGTAGACTTTGGTTTACTTTAGTTGTACATGGTTGACCATGGAAGAGCATGGTTGACAACAATTGACTTTGGTTGACTGTGGTAGAACATGGTTGAAAACAGTTGACTTTGGTTTACCATGGTTGAATTCAGCTTGATTTTTGGCTGACCTTGGTTGAGTTGGGTTGAATTTTGGTTTACCATGGTTGGCTTTGGTTGACCATGGTTGGATTTTGGTTCTCTTTAGTTGACTATGGTTGACTTTGGTTAGATTTGGTTGACTATGATTGACTTTAGTTGTTTGGTTGTCTTTGGTTGTTTTTATTGACCATGTTTATTTTGGCTTGGTTGACATTGGTTGTTTGACCATGGTTGACTTTTGTTGGGTTTGGTTTACATCGATTGGACATGGGTGACTTTAATTGTTTGGGCATGAATGACTTTGATTTTTTGGCAATGGTTGACTTTGGTAGACCATGGTTGAATTTGGTTTACCATGGTTGACTTTGGTAAACCATGGTTTACTATGTTTAACCATGGTTTACATCTAGCTGAAGCATAGACAATGGATGATTACAAGTATGCTAGGAGAACAAGTAACACATAACTGATTTGTGGCACTTAACTTCTAGCTTATTGGTGTTCACCGATCACAAGTTAAGTGGTTGTGCTAGTATATATTTTGTGTCTATGTGTGATGCACCTGCAACAATTAATTAATACGAATATGCGAAATAGCAGAAATGGCAGAACTCAGAATCATTTTTATATTGATCACAGGCCACTTCGAGGGGGAAACCTCCTATGAGCAAGCTCAATACAAATAACTTCACGGTGCTTTCATAGGTCTCAACACACACTTATATACTAAGTCTAGGTGCCAATGCTATGGGTTAAAACCATGGGCCACTACAAACTATGGATCAACAATACTACGGACGACTTACAAAGCATATGCGCCAAGAACAATAACACAAACTATTGATCAACAAATACTATGGGATGACTTACAAAGCATATGCGTCCAACAACAACATACTAACAAAGTAAAGACATGGGTTCCTAACATCCCCTCCCCCTTAAAAAAACTTTGTCCTCAAAGCTTTAGATGTGGAAATTGTTGTTGAATCTGAAGGAGTGGTTCCCATGTAGCATCCTCTGGTTGCATGCCGTGCCACTGAATTAAGGCCTTTGTGATAGAGTGAGAGCGAAGCTGACGCGTGCGTCGATTGAGGATGGCCTCCGGCTCCAAAAGGATGGATCCTTCATTATCCAGTTCAGGTAAAATCGTTTGTCCACTAATGTTGGTGCCAAGAACTTTCTTCAGACAAGAGACATGAAAGACTGGATGAATGCGGGAAGAAGGAGGAAGTTCCAATTTATAAGCAACAGACCCAATCTTCTGAAGAATCCGATATGGCCCATAGAACTCTGGAGCGAGCTTATGACGCCCTTTGAGTTTCAAGGAGGATTTCTTGTACGGTTGGAGATGAAGAAAAACCATATCGCCGACTTGAAAAGTGCGCTCAGAATGGTGCTGATCAGCTTGTTGCTTCATGAGATTTCTTTCCATGTGAAGATTGTCCCGCAAAATGCGAAGAATCTGATCCCGGTTTTGAAGGACTGTGTCAAATTCCTGAACTAGTGAACTGGTGGGGGTGTATGGAAGAAGAACTGGAGGTGCCTGACCATAGACTACTTCATATGGGGTCATTTTAGAGGCAGTGTGGTAAGAGGTATTGTACCACCATTCAGCGAGAGGGAGCCACTTTGCCCACTGATGTTGTTGTTCCGAGGTGAAGCAACGAAGATAAGTTTTCAAGCATTTATTGATAATTTCAGTCTGACCATCTGTTTGTGGGTGATACCCTGAACTCATCTTCAGTTTGGTGCCAGTGTGGCAAAATAGTTATGTCCAAAAATGACTGGTGAAAGTCGCATCACGATCCGAGACAATGGAAGAAGGGATGCCATGAAGACGAAAGATCTAGTCCAGGAAAATTCGAGCAACGGAGGAGGCTGTATAGGGATGGCTGAGAGCACAAAAATGACTATATTTGGAGAGGCGATCAACCACAACGAGAATCACTGTCTTCCCGCTAGATTTAGGGAGCCCTTCAATGAAATCCATAGAAATATCTGTCCAAATCCGTGTAGGTATGGGCAAGGGTTCAAGCAATCCTGGAAGGAGTGTTGTTTCACCCTTATTATGTTGGCAGGTATCACATTCAGCCACCATCTGTTGAATTGTCCTTTTCATGCCCTGCCAAAAGAAGTTACGCCGTGCTCGTTCATACGTTTTGAGGAACCCAGAGTGCCCTGCCGATGGAGAAGCATGGAGTTCATAGAAGACAGCCTGTTGAAGATCTGTGCTCTGGGGAAGCACCAGACGACCCTTGTATCGCAGAGAAGCACCATCCCAAGAGTAATGTGGGACAACAGAAGGGTTGTTGGTGAGCGTTGGATGATTTGAGATAAGGAAAAGTCATTGACATAACCCTGTTGAACAGATTGCAACCAATTTGGAACAGGCATAGAAATAGCTGAAAGAGAACCTTGGACATCAAATGTACGAGAAAGAGCATCTGCCACAATATTGTCTTTACCCTTCTTGTAAGTGATCTCATAGTCATAACCCATGAGTTTGCTAACCCATTTCTGTTGTGCCGGGGAGGAGACACGCTGTTCCAAGAAATATTTCAGACTCTGGTGATCAGTCTTGATGCAGAAATGATTCCCTAATAGGTATGGGTGCCACTTCTGTACTGCATGCAAAATAGCCATCATTTCCTTCTCATAGGTAGAGGCAGCTAAATTCTTACCTGAAAGGGCTTTGCTGGTGAACGCAATGGGGTGTTCATCTTGAAGGAGAACATCACCAAGTCCATTGTCGCAATCATCACTCTCAATAGTGAAGGGCTTGGAAAAATCGGGCATAGCTAGAACAGGTGTAGTACACATAGCTTGTTTTAGTTTGTCAAATGCACACTGAGCAGCAGGTGTCCATGTAAAAGCATCATTTTTCAATAGAGCAGTTAATGGAGCTGCAATCTTCCCATAATCCTTGACAAACTTGCGGTAGTAGCCAGTCAACCCCAAAAAACCACGAAGGCTCTTGAGTGTCTGAGGATGCGGCCAATTGTTCATGGAATCGATTTTGGCAGGATCCACGCCAACCCCTTGTGCTGAGATAATGTGCCTGAGATACTCAACTTCCTTCTGTCCAAAAACACATTTAAACTGCTTGGCATGGAGATGATGGTCAGAGAAAAGTTGCATGACAAGATCCAGATGCTGGAGATGTTCATCCCATGTTTTACTATAGATGAGGATATCATCAAAGAATACTGGAATGAATTTCCGCAAGTAGGGTCGAAATATTTTATTCATTAAGGCCTGGAATGTGGAAGGAGCATTAGTGAGGCCAAAGGGCATGACCAAAAACTCATAATGGCCATCATGTGTGCAGAAAGCTGTTTTAGGGATATCATCCTCATGAACCCGAATTTGATGATACCCAGAATGAAGATCCAACTTGGAGAAAAAGTGAGCCCCATGAAGCTCATCAACAACAGGAATTGGAAACTTATCCTTGATGGTGAGGTGATTAAGTGCTCGGAAGTCAATGCAGAGGCGCCATGACCCATCTTTTTTGTGGACAAGAATAACTGGAGAAGAAAAGGAAGTAGTGCTTGGGCGAATAATACCGTGCTTCAATATGTCCCGAATGAGCATTTCAATCTCCGTTTTTTGGTGAAATGGGTAGCGATAGGGCCTGATGTTGGGAGGAATACTGCCAGGAAGGAGCTGAATACGGTGGTCTTCTGGCCTGGAAGGTGGCAATCCCACTGGTTGAGCAAAGACACTTGTATATCGATCTAGAATTTGTTGTAGATCCAAAGGAGTAGTGGAGACCGCTGATGGTTGCATCTGAATGGAATGGATCTGAGCGATGACACCATGTGAATTCTTCTTGAGGAGTTTTTCCATGCGATGTGAACTGATGATGCTAAGAGAACCTGTTTGTAATCCTGTCAATTTGTGTTTTTGTCCATTGCGGGAAAACTGCATCCAAAGTTCAGCAAAATCCCATAAGATAGGGCCAAGTGTGCGTAGACATTGAGCGCCCAAAACCACATCACATCCGCCTAAGGTCAAGGCAAACATGTCAGAGCGCAAGGTATAATCTCCCATAGAGATACGCACATTTCGACACTTCCCTTTACAAGGTAATGTGCCCCCATTGGCAACCATGACTTCAAAGTTGGAGCAAGGATTGATAAAACAATCAGCTTGTTTGGCGATCCGAGGGTCAATGAAATTATGAGTGATACCAGAATCAATGAGTATTGTAAGAGGAAGCTTCTTGAAGTAACCCCTGACTCGCATTGTTTGGGGAGTGGTGATTCCAGCTAAAGCATGGAGAGATATCTTTGGCTGGTCATCCTGAGACGGAGGGTCAATAGGCAGTTCCTGAATGTCGACCGGAGCATCCAGTGTTTCTGGATCTTCGTCACCAATTTCAGAGGCAGGCGGAGAATCCACATCCAAGAGATAGAGCTTTTGCTGAACACATCTATGTCCCCGAGTGAATTTCTCATCACAATTATAGCAAAGCCCCTTTTATCTACGTGCTTGCATCTTTGTTTCAGACAAACGCTTGATAGGAGTCGGTCGAGGAGCCTGCGGTATAGGTGGTCGTTGAGAACCCATATTTCGGAAGGGAACAAAAGTGGGCTTGGAGTGTTGTTGGGCTACAATCTTGTCTTCTGCCAACTTAGCCAACCCTAGGGCTTCCATCATTGTGGTGGGACAGAACATTTTGACCTCAGAGCGGATGGCATCCTTTAGACCACTGATAAAACAACTCCGATAAAAGTCATCAGACAATCCTTCGGTGTGGTTGGCTAGGTTCTCAAATTCGGTTTGATACTCTCTCACAGTGCCAATTTGGCGAAGTTTAGTGAGGGCTCCTGTGAAGTCATCAAAAGCACTAGGACCAAATCGTTGCAAAAGGAGCTGGCAAAAGTCTGACCATTTGGGCTCTGGATGAGCCTTGATGTACCAACGGTACCATTGAAGAGCTTCCTGTTCCAAATGAAAGGATGCCAGCAGAACTTTGTTGACATCAAAAGTATTATGCAGACTGGAATACTGTTCTGCACGATAGATCCATCCAATTGGATCAGTACCATTGAAGCGAGGAAAATAAAGCTTCAGACCACGAAAATTGTTGGAAGAAGAGAACCCATTGTCTGATGAAGACTCGGACTGCCATTTGTTGTTCATAGTTGAATGTTCAAGATGGAGGCCGAGAAATTTTTCATCCAGATCCTGGAGTTTGGCTTGGATAGCTACAAGTGCGTCTTCCATGGTTTTTGCTCCTGCACGGGTGACAACCATAACCAGGAGTTTTTTTTTTTTTTTTTTTTTACTGGGTAGGAAAACAAAAACAAAAATTGCTTCAGTAAGGGAAAATATGGACTTGGGAAAAAATCTGAAGGGTAATTGGGGTTTGACTAGGTGTTGGACACTGTCGACTAGACAGGGAAGTAAAAATGAGGATTTCAAAAGTAGGGTGAAAGAATGGAAAAATTTGGCAAAGGGGGACAAAGAAGCAGAATTCAGAAAGGAACTCTGTGGTAAAATTTGAAGGTGATTGGGTGAAATCTGAGGAAGTTATGGCAAACCCTAAAAATAGACAAATGTGGGCTTTCGGGCTTTGGGAAGGGGAATTGGGGATAGGGTCCTTAGGAATGAAATATGCAGAATGGGATGACAGGGGTTCCCCGAAAATTTCAAGGGAAACAGAGTGAAAACAAGGGAGATATGGAGAAAAAACTGAATTTTATACTTTTTTTCTTTTTTATTTTATTTTTCCAGACTGGAGCGGCTACAGCTCGGAAGGGATCTGGAATAGCGCCGAATGGATTGAAAACGGCTGGATCTGGAACAGCTTGCAAAATGGATCTGAAACAGTGTAGCAGTGATCGAAAACAGTTCAGCTGAAAGTAGATATGGACCCCAGGCATGTGCGGCTTCCTAACAGTTCAGGAGTTTCACTCGGCCACCAATGCTGTCTGACGGCTTGCGTATTGGGGCAGTACCCCTCACTCCATGGCTCAGGTAAAACTGATAACCGCTTTGCCACAAACGACAGCTCTTGGTTTACCTCACAGGTGGGAACTAGTCAATCAGGTAGGGGTCATTGCCCTTTTCGCTGGCAGGTCCTCTCAATGGGTCAGCTACTTCGGGGTTCCTGTGGTACTCCTCACAATGATTTTTAGGGCTTATGCCCAAGTACTTCCCACAGTTAAGCGGATAGGGATTATTCCCAAATCCGAACCTGCAACAGATGCGAAAAAAAATTGGCAGAAATTTCACCCAGCAAGCCCAAGAAAGTGCTCTGATACCAGATGTGATGCACCTGCAACAATTAATTAATATGAATATGTGAAATAGCATAAATGACAGAACTCAGAATCACTTTTATATTGATCACAGGCCACTTCGAGGGGGCAACCTCCTATGAGCAAGCTCAATACAAATAACTTCACGGTGCCTTCATAGGTCTCAACACATACTTATATACTAAGTCTAGGCACCAATACTATGGGTCAAAACCATGGGCCACTATAAACTATGGATCAACAATACTACGGGCGACTTACAAAGCATATGCGCCAACAACAATAACACAAACTATTGATCAACAAATACTACGGGACGACTTACAAAGCATATGCGTCCAACAACAACATACTAACAAAGTAAAGACATGGGTTCCTAACACTATGTGAACAAAAATATCATTAGAGTTTCTTTTTCTAAGTATGGTTTTAATGAAACACATTTCATTGTGGTGATTATTTAATATCAATGAATTAATATATATAGATATAGATATATATAGTTTATTTTTATAACTATGATTTTGGTATATATATTAGTTTTTGGGATGTGGTTTAGTACGAGAATTGAAATGACAAATATATTCAAATTCAAATTTCATGGGCATGATCCATACTCAAGGGTGTTGCATGTGGATTCATATTGATGTAGCTTTTAAATATAAAACATGTGTTATTCTTAACTTATGTGTGGAAGAGAATTATGAAGTTTATTTATATATTATTATTGATATTAATATACCTTTAAAGTGAAAAATCATTCATTTGTTCTTTATATATATACACAATTATTTTCAAATTTAAAGATTCTTGTAAAAAAACAAAATATCAAAAACCAAACCAAATTTTGTATTTCAATCCATCTTCACTTTAAATAATTTAATCAATACTTAATAAGTTGAACATTTAAATTTTATGTATTAAACACTTTTAATTAAATGAATTAATATTTAATAATGTTGGAGAAACAAAAGTTTCATAAACATAATTTCATAAAAAAATATAAATATTTAGAAATTTATTTTAAAAAATTTATTTTATATAATTAATTATATAAAAAAAATTTATTTAAAATTATGTAAAAAATAATTTAATATAATTATTATTAAAAAATAAATCAAACAAACTTAGTGTTTAATATACTCAATTTTACTCTTATATTTTTTTTACCATGATTTAAAAAATTAAAAAAAACACTTTGAAATGAAAATTATATTAAATATTTTAAACACTTAAAATTATATTATTTTTTAAACATTTAAAATTATATAAAAAATATATTAAATATTTAAAATTAAATAATTTTTTAAAATGTGTGACCATAATTGTTGAAATCAATTTCAACTATTATATATTATAGATTGAGAGGTGCAGCCCAACACAACTCAATATTCAACAACACTTTATTATTTGATTTGAATATTTTTTAATACTTTAAAGTAGGCTAACCAACCATTCTCAATTGTTCAATTGCAACAAAGCTAAAACATTAATATTTCTAAATAAATTTTAAATATTTTAAAATGTATTTCAACTTTTCACTTATATCAATTAAACACTTTTATTCAAAACAAAAACATAATGTATGAAAATCGTCTAATGATATAATTAAATAGTTAATTTTTTCATTATTAAATAATTAATTATAAAATGAAACAGAAATCTTATATGTGCTAAAAATGAAAAGCCATGGATTTTTTTTTTTAATTTTTCAGTTCTTTGAAACTACCACCGAATGTAAAGACGAAACCCATATCCACAATTCAAACTATAATCACTATTTTATTGAGTGATATGGTTGCCCTAAAACGCTATCATTACTTGTTTGGCATATCAACCACCCAAAAAGACCCAAGTTATTAAATAACATTACTGTTTACATGGAATTGAGCTTCTCCATCAAAACAAAACTCCTATTGCTCGGCTCTTCACTCACAAATTTGAAAGGAATTATAAATTAAGTTATAAACACAAATTTAAATTAACAAAACTTTTCATAGTTAGCTTATTACAATTAACAAAATCAATCCCTCGAATTTGATTGTGAATTATGAAGTCTGTTTCAAATTCATAACCAATTGGATAATTGAATGGAACAAATACCCACAAATAAAAGAAAAAGAAAACACTGAAGATCGCCAATGGAATTTAGTTGTTTATAATTTATGATGCAGAGAAATTTCTTGGAATGGAATACATCTATTAACAATTTGTACACTTTAATTTATGAGATCTTCATACATAATATTGATATCAATAAAAAAAAATCATACCGAAAATGCATTTTGGCAATTCACAATTCTCTAGAGTTTTAAATTAATGACGCGAACTCCATATTAATTTAAAAAATAAGAACTTTACTGCGCAATTTGTACGATTCTCCCTTAAATCAAAATAAAATGTATATTAATATTTAATATTGACTTTATCAACACTATGAAAATGAAAGTCCAAATCATTTACTCTATTTAATACCATGAAAAATATAATTTTCAAATCTATTTACTCTATTTAACATTATGAAAAATATAATTTTCAAATCAATTTTTATATTAGAGTTATACAGGAAATTGCATTGAAGATATTGCAACTACACATAATATAATTTATAAATAATATATCGAGTATATCAATCATCAAAACGCATAATTTGATGATTCTAACTTCAATAGAAAAAGTTAAAAAGTTAAGATCTTATTAATTTAAGACTTAATTGAACTTTGGAAGAAATGAATCTTAATTGAATTATATCAATCATCAAATCACACAATTTGAAAATAAACGGAAGAATGGAAAAAGTCAATGATTTTATAACTTCAAAAACTTAACGGTATTTTTCACTGAAAAAGTTAAAGATGTTATAAATTTAAGACTTATAACTTCAAAATCTTGATGGAAATTTTGATAGAAAAAGCTATATAAATTTAAGACTTAAATTGAATTTGAGAAGAAATGAATCTTACTTGCATTGTTGATAAAATAGATAAAATAGTTTAACGGTTACTTATAGATTTAAAACTTTAATTGAATTTTTGAAGATACTAATTTTTATTCAAAGTTTCAACAAATTTTATAATGGTATTGCTCCACAATACACAAATCCAATATAATGTTCTATAAAAATATGGTTATCACGCAATACAAGAATTCTTAATTTAATGGTTGTGTTTGAAATTTCTACTCTGTCTTATTAAATTCATAATTCCTTTATAACAATATAAACCATGATCATAGTCCTAATTCCTTTATCATTTAGCCACCAGATTTAAAATCACTGGCCATGAACCAAAATGAACTGCAAAACTCAAACAATAAACTGTTCAATGTCAAAAGTGAAAAACTTAAAAATAAGAGTCAAAACTTAAAAGAGAGACAAAATTGAAATATGGTTTGGCTGATCCTGCTAAAATTTCATGAGTTAAAATTGAAATGATGACTTTGGCGGATCATGCTAGAACTCGGGACTATTTGAGGGGTTTTGGCAGTCTCAGTTAAGTCAAGCCCGCCCGGTGATAGATCCACTTATCTTAATATGTTTTTATTTTATTAACATAGCAATCTTGCATAAAAATGATAGTTCTAGTATCTTGAACCTAAGTTTTCGAATAATTAGAAGAGGATTTGCTGTGTAAAGTGAAAAATGAAGTTACGATATTGAAGTTAGAAGTTCTCCGGTTGTTTGAATTAAAGCATTTAAAAATATGTAGAGATAAGCACACAGGATTACTGTAAAAAAATAGAAAAAGAAGGTGAAACGCTCACTGTTTAAAAATATCATACAGAAAATTACTGATTTCTGAGATCCCACCAAGTTTGGAACACAAGACCTCGACCTCCATGATCTGCTTAAGCACGCTGCGACCTGCATTGGGTCATGAAGAGGAAGGAGACGGGACTTGAAACACCCCAGAGTCTCCGAGACGAAGTTCAGCTGATTGCCAAGAAGGAACATGGAAGGAACATGGGAACCCCACGAACAAGATCAAGCCTGCCATGGCCGCAACTGCCAATGAGGTTGTTAATGTTATTACCAATGATGTCCCATCGGCTATTTTGAAGGTGACTTTGACGGCGGTTGCTGCTGCACTGAAAGTGAGAGTGAAAGCTGCAGATATGCCGACGTTGCTGCAAGAACCAGCCTT
The DNA here is from genome assembly GCA_027924585.1 of Larix kaempferi. Lineage (NCBI taxonomy): Eukaryota > Viridiplantae > Streptophyta > Pinopsida > Pinales > Pinaceae > Larix > Larix kaempferi. The sequence continues at coordinate 1,533,933 of BSBM01000097.1, forward strand.
TAGATGTGCAAGGCAGATCGACCTGTGTCACACAGATTGATAAGAAACCACAAAAACTAATTGAGAACAAAGATATAAGGGAATCACTATAGATCTGAGAGCATAGGTGTAGATTGTAAATTGTTTACCATTGCAAGCACCAGCTAAACCAGGTCTTCTTAGCGAAATCCGTCACCAAAATTGGAACTCCCATCACCAACAGAAATCACCAGTAGAAGACAAACAACACGTCCAGGTCCATACGAGCGTCGATAGAGATCCTCGACACCTTGATGGGCAGCGATTGTAGATATTTGTTAACATATAAAATGTAACGGTGGGTGGTGGATCCTTAATCGGCCAAGGAGGTGAAGGTAGTAAGCGTTACATTGAAGAGGAGCGCCCTGCCAAGGAGTGCCAACCATCTGTAATAACCTTATTTTTTTTAAAATTATTAGTGACGATTGGATTTAAACATGACCGTGAGTTATTTCATTAATCTCAATGCTCCGATCATACATCAGACTAAGAATATTCTGTTATGTTTCAAATCTGGCCATTCATTTTTTTAAAATTGAAAAATCTGCAGCCTCCGCCCCACCCCAAAGTTGAAATAAGACGCCTTACGGTGTAACTATGAATTGGAAAACATTTAGATAGGCTAAAGAGAAAACTATCCAATATTGTACCCATGATTTTAGGAAGCGAGCTATTGCACTTAATATTCCGTTCGATTCCCACAAAATGCTTCTAAAATATATTGGTGGTATGCATTTGTACTTAAGACACACTATCTTAATGTTCAATCCTACTAACTCGGATGATGTGTGTATACAAGCTACCCACGTAGAATATAGGGGTAAGCATACTAACGAAAATTTTGCAAAAAATCTTACTAAATCTGAAGTTAAATTACATTTCAAAGGTAAAGGGAAGAATTCAGCTACCGTCAAGAAAGAGGGTCAAAAATCCACATGCTCTCATTGTCAAAAATGGCATGATGTATATTGATGTTGGAAGCTACATCTAGAGTTACGGTCAAATAAATATGGAGGGAACAGAGGAAAAATGAAAGCTACTGCCACACTAATTCAAGATTTGGGGTCCGACTCTAGTGACGAGACCAAAGTTACAGTTGTTGGAATCCAAGGTAAATGAAAAGGTATATCACTTTCCAATAATGTAAGTTCAAGTGCATGTGCGAGTACATATTCAAATAAGCAATCTACTCTTAATGATAGAAGAAGAAGTGATATTTTTCACATTCGAGTGATTACAAAGCACACTAAAGTTGATACTTTATTTGATAGTGGGTCACAGGTCAATCTAATTTCTAAAGTGGTCAAGAAATTAAAATTAACTACTAAGCCTCATGAGAAGCCATATCCTCTTGGATGGGTTATTAATGATGTGCAGTTGCAAGTAACAAATAAATGTATACTTAAATTTGCAATCACTGCTAATTTTATGGATGAGGTAGAACTTTATGTAGTTCCACCTGATATATGTGGCATTTTACTTGGGAGTCCTTATTTGTATGACCAAAAAGTAGTCTTTTATAGGGGGGAGAATAAATATCATCTATTTAAGGATGGTATAGAGTATATTGTACATGCACGTTGCATTAAAACTAATCTCTCTTTAGTCATTGTAGGACAAATGAAAAGATTAGTAAACGATAGTAAGAACTTTGTATTATTAATTATAAAAACTAACGAAGAAGAAAAGAATATGAATCTTTTAAAGGTTGTGATCCGAAACATAAAAATGAAATGATTAAACTTGTTTCTGAGTATGACGAGTTGTTTCAAGAACCTGAAGGATTACCTACAAAGAGAGAGATACAACATGAAATATAGTTGCAATAGGACATGCCACTATCCAACATTGGCATGTATCAGATATCTGTAATTCGGAATGAAGAAATCAAGAAGCAAGTTCAGGAGTTGATCAAGAAGGGGGTCATTAGACCTAGTACATCTCCATGTGTCTCACCTATTGTATTGGTACCAAAGAAGGATGGGTCATGGAGGATGTGCATCGACTAAAGGGATCTGAAAAAAATCATGGTAAAGAATAGATATGCTCTTCCCTGTGTTGATAATGTGATTGATCAATTGAAACATGTAGTTTATTTTACTAAGTTAGACTTGCCTAGTGGTTATCATCAGATTCAGATTTCTAAAAATGATGCATCATTAATTCAAGGCAAACAAGTAGAAGAAAAGAGTTATAATGTGCATAATAAACTATTGCATTACTTAGGGAAACTTTGTATTCCAGAAAAAGAAAGAGTACATGTAATTAGAGAAGCACATACATATTTGATTGTTGGTCACTTTGGAGTAGGAAAAACAATGTCGCAACTATAAAAGTACTGTTATTATCCTAGGATGCAAGATATTTTTTCTAAATATGTAAGAGGTTGTGTTATGTGTGCAACAAGTAAACCTAGCAATAGGAAGTTGGGGCTGTACACGCCTCTTCCAGTTCCATCTCATCCTTCAAAAAGCATTTCTATGGAATTTGTTGGTGGGATACCTATGTCTTGAAAAGGGCATGATTATTCGTTCATGGTTGTGGACCAGTTTAGTAAAATGTGCATACTAATGCCATGTAAAAAGTAGGTCACGGTTGAACAAACTGCTCACATGTTCTTCCTATTTTTGGGTTTCCTATTTTTATTGTATCGGATCGAGATTCCCATTTCCTGGGGGGTTTGGTAAACCTCGTGGGAAATTATGGACACTAAACTTAAGAAGAGCACAACATTTCATCCACAAACTAACGAGAAAACAGAGGTAGTAAATAGAACAATTGTTCATCTTCTACGAGGTTATTCCAGTAAACATCCTAAGATTTGGGATGAACAGTTGCCATACATACAACATGCTTACAACCATGCAGTCCACTCTTCTACTTAGAGATCTCGTTTGAAACTTGTTTTGGTTATTTTCCTAAAACACCAATGGATTTTTCTTTTGGTAAAGAGGATGTTGCAGGTGGACATATTGATGTAGAAAAAGATTTGAAGTTTATTCAAAGGATTCAAGCAGCGCATTAGGAAGTATAGGAATAGTTGGAGAAGAGTTAGGAAAAATACAAACCCCGACATGATAAGCATCGAGTTGACCATCAATTCCAAGTCGGTGATAGAGCCTGGTTACACATTAGAAAGGAAAGGTTGAAGGGTGAAGGTAAAAATCTCAAATCAATCAGGTATGGTCATGTTGAGATTTTAGAAAAGATTGGTACTAATGCTTTCCGTTTAGATTTTCCTCCATATATGAAAATATACTCAGTTGTGAATGTCGAGAATCTTAAATTGCATGAACCTCCTATGATTTTGGATGAAGATAATAATGTGCAGATTCCTTCTATTGATGATATGGCACTTGAGTATATGAATGAGTTGTAGGAAGATATGGTCCTTGACAGGAACATCAGAACTTCACGAAGAGGTGCAATTGAGTACCTGCAAGTGGGGATAAAAATGAAAAATCCTAGCAAACTAATATGGATGGATATTTGGAAAGTGATGGAGTTGTACCCTCACTTAATTTGTGAACGGTACAGACTTTTGGAGGTCCAAAAGTTCTCCAATGGGAAGGCTTGATCCAATTGGATATTTTTCACCTAAAATTTTATTGATCCAAATTCTGATAAACATGGTACCAAAACGAATATCTTGACGAGATGAATCCAACGCAACTTGAATCACATCAAACGAACTCCAGATGAAGAAGATATTCAGTTATGAAATTTCAGTGAAAACAAAGTTTCAATGTGCAAAATGGCCCAAAAAAAAAAAAAAGATGCCACGTGGCAACCCCTCACTGGCCTATTGTGTTTAGTTTTTCTTACCAAAAATATTGGCAAATTGGGGGTGCCATTGATTCCAACCCATGACCACCTAAACAACAACCAAGCAACTTCACCAATGGACTATTGATGTGACTTGTTATATAATGTGGATAAATTTTTATTTGAACTTTAACAAGGTTTTAGTTGGGGTTTAAAAGGGTTGGGACCTAGCCCCAACCTTACTCATATATTAAATGGTTATATATTATATATTTTTCCAATTTTAAATAAAATTATAAGTGCAATTTAGTTTCAAAACTATAGCAAACGTTATAATATATAGTTTTGGCAACCATTTTTACAATGGTAAAATATGGGTATTACCCAACCAAAAATTCTTATTCATATAAATGAGGGCATGTAATTCCTTGAGAGAGAATTTTTGGACGCAGAAATTATGTTAATATTATAGCTTATGAGTGCTATAGTAATTTGATATTCTTCCATGTAATTGGGATTTGAAGGCTTATTGAAGCCATTCCGATTGCATTTTTGAAGAGGGAGATCTTAAAGACTTCATTGAAAATTGAAGAACGCTGCCACACACTTTTATTTGCACGTTGAAGAATTCTTATGTACATGTAATAAGCATTTGGATACAATAAAGGATCAGCCTTTCTCATTGACCTCTTGTGTTTGTGATTTCTTCTTTTATTATTATGTCCCCACAGGGGACTATATGAATCGGTGAGTCTTATTAACATGCCTAGTACAGGGCGGAAATTTATTTTTGCCTTATGTTTATGCTAAAGTCATATTTTTCTATGTTAAATATATTTGAAAAAAAACATTTATTTTCATTCTCATTGGCTCTTCATAGGTGACGTTTGCCTCGGGCTTTGGTGCTTGGGCCTCAGCGGCATCCGAACGTCAGCAAGGTCAATGGGCTCTGGCGGGTATATGGGCTCTTTTCTTTTCTCGTGCAGAGTGGAATGACTTGACTGATTTGCTTATTTGAAGGACTCAGTATTTTAATTTTCAATTGTACATTATTTATTTCAGATTGTTTTAATTTCTTTTTATGCATTCAAATTTTATCTATTGTGCATTTTTATTTTGGGAAATTAATTGTAGACAATTTACAAATAATTATTATGTAATTGTTCATTGCTGAGCATTTAAAATTACATAATTGCATTTAAATTTTACCAAAAAAATCAAGTTGAAATTATAATTATCATTAAAAAATTAATTATTATTTCAATTTTGTTATATTTCCATTATTGCTATTACAATCAATAAAATTGGCATATCCTATTAAGTGGATTAATTTATGATTTACAATCTCATTTTTGTTCGAAGTTGATTATTAATCAATTATAAATTCTATTTATTTATTTATTTTAGTTTGTTTTTTCATTCCAATTAAGAACAATTTTAACTTATGCATTAATATGGGAAGTTATTTGTTTATACAAATTGGTTTTATTTATGCAATTAAGTATATTAAATTTACATTTTCTTGATTATTCAAGTAATGGGAAAAGGAATAATGAAATAATTAATTTTTAAATGTGTTCACTTTTACTTACAAATGTAAGTTTTGATCCTACGGATCATTAATTCACCATCCATCATACAATTTCCATTTCATTTTAATATCCAACTCATACCATTTAAAAAAGGCAATTGATAAATGTAAATAATTCATTTGCACCCACATATTTAGTAGCATAAATATTAACATATGCAAACTAAGCCATATGTCCACTATCAAATAGTTATTATACGTTCATGCCCAATATCCAAAATAAATACAATAATTCAAGCTTATAACTATTACTACCATACTAGCATATTGTTGATTTATGCATATATCGAAAATAAACAAGTATTTGTGCATGATTTCCTCCACTATAAATCATGAACATCACATAAAGGAAGAAAACAATGTTTCTCTCAGTTAATGATCACAAGATAACCTCATCCCATAAAACCCAAATCCTATTAGGGATTCCCTATTTAAACCATAGGAGGTTCCATTAGGTAGGAATATCAACGCCCGCATAGTTACACCATGCCCGAAAGGAGGTAAGTTATTAGTCACCTTACTACCCCTTGACCTATTCTCTACTTTAATTTGTAGGTGACTGGATTGGGGGATTTACTCTATGTGCATTCATTTTCAAACTCCAAAATAATCATAAGTACATTCTCAAACCAATATATTTACATACCACGCTTTCTAACATCTATGCTATGTGCATTCATTCTCAAACTCCCAAATAATAATAAGTACATTCTCAAACCAATATATTTGCATACCACTCTTTCTAACATCTATGTATTCATGACTACCCGAGAGGAGGTTGTAGTTTAGTTGGGTAAAGAAGATAGGATCGACATAAAATGATAAACACCTAGAATAAGTGTTTGCATGCACTTGTATACAATGTTGCAAACTAGCCACTTGAACCAATATTACACCATTAATCATTTTCCACCTCAAGCTTCAACAATGACACAAAATCTCAAGATATGAACAACATTCTCATAGTATTTTTCATGGTTTATGTTCAAATGTGCATGAAAATAAGACTCCAAGACCTTCATGGATTTATCATAAATTTTAGTGAGACAATTCATTTGTCAATACAAGCCTAAAACACATCCATTCTATTGTGGATATATTGACTCAATGGTGGGTGAATTCATCTTTCCTTGTAGGTTGTGAACAAGATAATTGAACAAATGATGATTAGCATGACAAGTACATGTATATTGAATCTAATAGATGAAGAAAATAAAACAAATGAGCTACTAACAACAAATTCATGCTACTAAAATGGCATTTAAACAAGCAAATGGAGGGAAGCTTCAACTTTATTGCAAATGTCTAATTGAAGGCATAAATACAATGGTATCACCTTGAGGGGTGATACCGGTAGGTGGAATTCAACATTCCCTTTGTGAAGGGTCCTTTACATCTACAAAATTATCTTAAATAAACTAGGGAGTGATGAAGAAAAATGCTTGCTTCTAAAGGGAAGGAGTCAAGCAAACATGAATCCCAATAGATGGAGATGATGTCTTCCCCAATCCAATTTCTACAGCATAAACTTTCTCTATTTTTTCCTTATGAAATGCATGCCCATGGATCCCTTTTATAGACAAAATGGAAGTTCTCAAATAATTGGTTCCAAATGTGAAAGCTTAAAAGATACAACCATGGAGTGGCTCCAAAGTATAAGAATGTAGCTCATTAAGGCCCCAAGTGCTTGGTAGGTAAATTTCATTTGACCTCTTCACATTGAAATGCATTTGATGATCATTAATGTGGCATGGAATTTATGACTACTTGATTTTGTAGGTCCATGTGGGTATCAATGGATTTTCCATGCCATTTCATTTAGGCACTAATTTTGATGGTGGTGTGGCCAAAGTAAAATTCAATTGTAAGGTGGTCCTCCCTTTCCATGTGCCGACTAGTAATTAAAGGAATCCTTATGAGATGCATGATGTATGATGATCACGTCTTTCAATACTGGATGCCAAAATGTCACAAGTGTGTACAACTTGGGAAATAATATTTGTCCCCTAATGTGTGAGGTTAAGAGCAATCCATATTGCCAAAATATATCATAGTTGATTTCCCTCATGTTGATTTTTCTTGACTAAAAGAGAAAATTGGAGCGTAAAGGATAACCAGTTTAAGAGTGATGGTGACCACTTGTAAAGAAAATCGTAGAGTGGTAATATATGGAATATAAAATTTTCTATACAAATGAGGCATGTATCTTATGCTCATGAAATTTTTTCAAAGTGAATTACAAAAGGAGGAAACAATGGGGTCTACTTCACAACTAAAGTTGGATTTAATTCTTGGCCCAAGAGGATGCGTTTGCTTATCTATGTATGATGAAAATGGTGGCTAAGGGGGTAAACAGTTGATGATGAAAATAACTGACTAGGGTGGGGGATCATAATAGGATGGGTATTTCCTACAGGGTGGATCTTACTTTTAAGTTCTATCAAATGATCCATATATGGAAGTCTTAAACCATGCTTGTGGAAGCTGCAACCACCATAATGTATGATTGTCCTTGGTGCAATGAATGAGTTGAACTTGAGCATAGGAGAGACTACTAAGATGAAGAGAAATGATTGAATCTCTCCACTCCAAATGAGGTAACCCATTTATTGCGGGAATCGAAACCAAGGTAAAAAAAAATGACACCCTAACTCTCAAAATAAATTGTGTTGAGGCCAATAAGATATGGGTGGATGAAGGGATGATGTTATAGCACTAATTGCCACCCTAGTGAGCCTAATGGGACCTTAATGACCCTAACAGTATCTAGGTGACCCTAATTGCATCAAAGCCTACAAAATATCATTTATTTGTCCCTAATTTGGGTCCAAGTGTCCATAATCACTAGATAAGCCCCTAATTGATGTTAATGACCTTGGATTTTACAATCATGGTCAACCCAATTGATGGTAATCACCTTAGAAGATGTTTTCAAGTCATTCTAGCTCATTTTCTTTTAAAAAATACTTAGTTTTGAGCCCCATGCACATTTCCCTTGAGCAGGGTGCATGGCCATGTACTTTCCCTTCATGTAGGGTGTGTGGGCCTTGGAAAATGTGAAAAAATATAAAAATTCACAAAAAATTGTGAAATACAAAAGTTGAAAGGACAGTTCCTAAGTGGCAGCTAACCAAAATGACCTCCTAATTATCCTAATTATGTTAGACTTTCAATCAAAAGGAACCTATGGGAAGGAGGAAGAGGAGATTGAAAGGAGAGTGAACACCTAGGTTATGATATTGGAAGAAATTCCATCATTCTTGAGTTTTTACATTTGATTCCCCCATCAGAGACCGTTGTCTTTGAGTGATATCCCCCATTGCATGTTAAGGTTATCCCATGCCATTTTCTCTATATGTGAGAAAAGATTGAAAATTTGGTAGTAGTGCATGTGAGTGGCTCAAGGTTATAGAGGAATCCAAACTTCAATTTTGGGAGTGTCGACATCACGATTATGTATATTTATGTTTTTTTCATCCTCTCTAATAAAGATCTATTATCTTGCACCACCACCCCCGATTTCATTGTTATTTTACTTGTTTTTAATTGGTATAGAGGGTGTTGACCTTCCTAATAAGTCATCTAGGGTTGTCGGTTTATGTCTCATACTTATGATTTGGTTTCCAATTATATTGGTGTCAAAATAATTTGAGGAATAGTTGTTCTTTCTTTGTGTGCAAATGTGAAGACAAGCTATGTGGAAGCATTGGAGGAGAAGAAGAAGCGAGAAAAATCGTCATATTATAGGTTCCTTCACCTACTCTAGTGTGTTCTTCCTATTTACCTTCCTAGATGTTAGTGTTATAGATTGAGCCCAGATCAATACCCTAGGAAATTGTAATAGTTATCTTTCCATTGATCTATTGACAGGTATAATTCCTTACAATGGATGAGGATCCCTATGAGAAGAATTAAGGAGATATTTAGCTAACTGATATTGTGAGAAAATAGGATAAGGTTGACCCATGAGCATTGGACTCAATAATTCCCTTGATTGGAGTAAAATGGATATCTGATACTGGCAGTAGTATTCAACATTCAAAGAATAAGTGGGCCTCTTGCATGGATTGAATATGAAATAGGTATCATGTGGATGTTGTCAAAATTAGAGAATGAGTAGGCTCATGTATCAGAATGGCAATGGTAACCATAAATGAGATCTAGTGCTTCCATAGATGGCATAGTGTAAGCGCTTTGATCAAGGGTGATAATGAATGTTGTTGTAAATTAAAATGGATGTTGAAAACTCCCTCATTTTGGGGATTTGGGGAATATATGATGTTTTTTTTCTATCTTTTTATGAATTAATAAAATAATCTTGATATGTTGTTGATGATAAGACTAGTGCCAAGTGAGTGAAAACCATGCAGATCGGTACTACAGGATAAAATGATAATGATGATGATTAAACAACAAGGGTGGGACATATTTGGGTCTTCTAAGGGGTTGATGAAGTGGTAAAGTTTTGAACGCAAATGGTTTACTAATCATGGTGGAGATGAAAGGCCAAATGTGAACTCATAACTGAAAAAAAATACATTATTGGAGAGTCCAGGGAGGATGTCCAACAAATGTATCAAGAAAGATGTGGATTACTTCATTAAATGTTCGATTAACGAACTCCCGATCCTAAGGGATAAGATGGCATGGGTTCCAAATCGCAATGGGATATAAATATGGGGAAAACCATGGAGTTAGAATGTTGACCCACGGTAGTTTCATGACACATTGGGTGGATTTAATATGATCTACCAAGCTAATAGAACCTTTAAGGTATATGAGGAATGACTAACTATATTATGCAAGGTTTGCAAAGGGGAAATTGAGCCTATATGACAAGGTAAGTGTAACATCCCTCTTTTACCCCTACTTTTGTAATTGAAAATGTAAACTATATACTTTTTTCTGGTGAGGAGCTCAAGGCCAAGGCACCACCAGTAAACCTAGTAATTGTTTGTTATTTATTCCTAAGTTGTAATTCTGAATTCTAGACTTGGAGACTGAGGACATGATGCAACTTAAATGATGAGGGCGACAAATCCACTGGAGGAGGAAGAGGTTGACAACTAGGAAGCCATGGAAAACAATTTATTGATGATCAGTGTCATCGTGGTGAATTGTTAATGTCCACTTGATGGTCTAAAGCTATTAGGTCTCATCCTAATTTAAGGTAAACCTTGAGTAGACTTAAAGGACTATACTATAGTCACCGTCATTAAGGGTTGACAGAGAGATAACTCCTTTTATATAGAAATTAATATATGCTTTATATATATATATATAAAGCATCAATAAATATATCATTTGTTACTCAAATGAATTGTTTAATAAGGAAAGAGATCCTCATAACATAAATAATTATTATTTCTTGGGGATTAATCGTAATGCCTTAATTCAGAGAATGGTGATCAGTCACTGATCATTGTTCCAAATTAGAACACGCATTTCTCTTTACAAAAAGGTCTTAGATTTTAGATTTTTTATGTCCCCGAAGGGGATCATGTATGGATCGGAAAACCCTTATTAATCTTATTAGAGTCTATAAATTTGTTTCCTTGTCTATAGTTTAGATATAGGTTGAAATATTTTTTATAAAATCAAATTATTAAAAATGCATTTCTAAAATTGTAATTGGTTGGCAAGGATGGCGTCGCCCTCGTTTTCCCCTTCCCGGGAGGGGGCGGCGGGATGACGTCCTACACTGGGCAGAGTACAGGGCCATTATACTAGTGGGGTGATCGAGGTATTTGGATTGTTTTACAATGCAATATAGAAAGCATCGCACATGATCGCTCAGCTAACTCTGCAGCGGTGATTAATAGTTGCAGCAATTTATGATTACGATGCTTCAGTGCATTCGTACAAATGTTTTGCAAATGGTAAAAGATTGTTTAAAATGTCTGTTTCTTTGAAAAGCTGTAGAAAAAATTATTGTTGTCTTAAAACGTGGGGGTAATCTGTTGAATGCCGAGGGTAGAATGGTACAGTAAGGTTGTTTTAGTGGTAGTTCGGTTTTAAATGAAGCCTCCACGGTTTTAATGGCCTTGGTACGCTTCCGTTAGATGCGCTGTGCAGTGCTCTTTTTTCGTGTTTTTTGTTTGTTTTATGCTCATTTTCCCATATAATTTTTATTTATTTAAAACTCGGCTTACAAGAGGATGTTTAGTGATTCAGTTTCATTTTCAGTTTTCTTTTGTATTTACAATTGACTTTATTGTGTGTCTATATTTAAATTACTTAATACAGATGGTTCTTATTTCTCTCATTTTTGTCTGATTATTCTGTATCTGTGGTTACCAGCTTGGGAGTTTAGGTGTGAATTTAAAAAAATTTCCTTCAGCTGGCCTGCCATTGGTCTCAGCCATACTATTCCATGGTGGTATGCTAGCGGTGCTAGCCTTGTATATTCTTTTCTGGGTTAAGGTATCTCCCTTAGTTCCCATTTTCTTTTCCATCAGTGCACAGAAACCTGGGTAGGACAGGAACGGCGGGCTTTATTCCTCACAGACACAGCAGTGCATTCAAGAAACCTGGGCAGGACAGGCACGATAGGATTTATTCCTCGGCAGTGCATTCAAGAAACGAGAATCCCAAGAACATACAAGTAGCATCCAACTAAATGACCGATGCGCTCCTTCAAAACTACCAATTGCAAGAAGAAGAGATCGGAAAAGGCAGATTCAAAGTAATAAGAGATGTTGGAACAAGCGAAGTGGGAAACAAGTCACTTGCAAGACCATAAAAGAAAAGTAGATCTATTCGACATAATAGTTAGCAGAAAGAATACAGTTCTCTTCTCAGAAGAGGAGGTGGCCATTATCCTGCAGAAGCTCATGGAGGCCATCAATTACTACCACTCCATGGGAATCGCCCACCGAGATGTAAAACCTGATAACATTCTTAGTAAAGCTTGCATAGTTTGGACAAGCCTCCTCTTTATCTATAGGTGTGCTTATTATGCTTGACCCCTTTGTTTCTCATACAAGTCTCTGAAAATTTTGAGTATGAATTGATGAATTCCATGATTAAAATTCTTACATTAATGTATGCAGGTTAGTCTCTGTTGGTTTATTGATCTATTCTAAGAAATATACGCTTATTCAAATGCCCTTCCACCATTTGGTCCAATTCCCCGAACTTCTTAGCAATGTGGCCTTTATCTTGTTTCCAGGGATAGAAAGCAGATATCTCTGTTTCAATAAGAAGGATCTGCACACCCTGAAGCTGTGTTGGGGTTTCACATTTTTCTATTATCTATACAGATTCTTTTATTGCTCTTTCTCCCCTACGAGAATTAGATTCTTCTTCTTAAGCTTTAGAAGGATTTGCATGAGTCTTCTAATCTCATCATTTCTATTGTAGGTGGCTTCAGCACCAATCCCTCTCTAATCCTCATGTTCTTGTTGCAGACAGTCGTAGCGAGGCCCTCTACAGTTCTGGTGTCTTTGTATGATAACAGGCATGTCACAGATTGAAAAAAACGAGAGTTCATGGGCATGTTATATTCATATTTTCTAGATTGGAAAACACAATAATTCAAAGGCTGAGGAACAAAAGATATGCATCCAAGAAAAGGTATGCTACTTGCAAAACTATTGTGCACATCTATTGTATATTGATTCGAATGCATGATAATTATATGAATTTGTAAACTGGAAAAAAAAAAAAAATGTCTTATAGTAGGGCTATTGGACTCCACGTCTTGAAAACGTTTTGCAAAAGAATGTGCTTTGAATTTAGCATACCCTCATGTTGTGATGTTCTCGTCCTTTGTCACTACTTATGTCTACAGTGTTATTGATGCAAGATCCATCGGTGTTGCCTTCTTCAATGGTCTTACTGATGTAGGATGGAGTGAAGAAGGCAGAGGGGGTCTGGTTGTGTACGATCACGAAGGTAGTGATCTCCTCAACGAGGATAATGATGAGGCAAAGGTAGATGATCAAGCAATGTGCAATCTTGAACTGCCATTAAATTGATGAAAAAATATTTAAGTTCATGTTGTGCTTTAAATTTCTCAGCAAATATTTATTATGGTAATGTTGTGCTTATTAATAGAGATTATGATTGAATTTGGGTGCTTCATCCTCAGCATTCACATTTTTAATATTAGACTCAGGATTCATAGCTCTCTGTCAATACAGAGTTGGGATTCATAACTTTCCAGAACAAAAAAAATGATCATGTGATGTTACAAAAATAATCACTTGTGACTTCAGATTGCCATAGACAAGAATATTTTTGAAGTAAACTGTAAACTGAATTGTAACGATGTCAAGTGACAAATCATAAAATCACAGAGATGGAAAATACAGGCAATTAAGAAAAGTATTTACATTTAGAACGGATTCATATTAACTAGAGTATTGTACACTGACTTTTGAAATCTACATAGTAATATGTTAATTAACAAATCAGAGAGTCAGAGAAGCAACTACCACGCCATTGATTCATAAACAATCAAATGATGCTATAATTTTTTAGCAAGGGTATGTTTTTTTAGGTATCCATTATTCTGCATGGAACATTATCCATCATGTTAATTTGTTGGATTTAAGATGGAATGTCTACTATGTTGCTAGAGCTTACATATTTTTGGATGTCGTTCGGAGCATTTTAGTGGTTTCATTGTTTGCATGTTTCAATGATATATGTTGATGATCTATAGTAAAATATTTATGGTTTTATACTTTGAAGTACATAAATACTTGTGTTATAATATAACTAGATAGTTATAATTTAATTTGGGTGAGAATTTAATTTAATGGATTCTGAGAAATGAAGGAGAACTTAGTTAAGTGTGCCCTCATCCTCCTGAAATGACTCGCATGACGGAATCCTCATTTTATATCACAAGTTCACAGCGGTTTCTGAGGGCACTTACAACATGCATTATCTTTATAAATGAATTAATTCAAACTATAAACTCTCTCATCCAACTGACTTTGTTATGGCACATTCCTCATGGTCTGGAAGGTCCATCTTTATGATGAAGTGGTTGGGAATTTAATTCAATGGATTTCAAAAGTTGAAGGAGAACTTCGTTAAGTGTTCCCTCATCCTACTGAAATGACTTAGCATGATGAAATCATCATTTCAGATGACAAGTGCAGATGATTTTCCAGTAACTTATGTAATCAAAATTCATAGCTACATGAGAAACCTCACAATCTTTTGGTAGGTGACCTGCAACTTGGAATTATATGTTCTCATAATATTTCTATTTTGTTTTCAGTAAATCATTATGCATTCGTTTAAATTCTTAAATTCTTAGGCAATACAACTTCAAAAATGTTAGCAAACAACAATGTATATTTAGCATTCGCACTTTCCTTTCGTCTATCATCCATTTACTTTCATTATGTAATCAAGATATGAATAAGTTGAGTGCTTTTGGACTAATTCATTCATGTTGACTTCTATCAATTGCTCATGGCTTTGTGCAAATGAATCCTCCATTCGCTAATAACTTCTTCTCATTCCTCCTACAACATCTGTTCCCTCCCAACAGCAAGTGGCAATGTCGGGGACATTGCCACCTTGTGGCTCTTGTTATATATAGGTCTTAGATTTTAGATATTTTTATATATATAGATATAATTTTATGGGATTGTGATCCTTTCATTTATAAGAACTCATATCCTATTTAAAAGAATCTTTCTCCATAGTTTTCTTTCCATATAATTTTATGGGATTGTGATCCTTGCATTTATAAGAACTCATATCGTATTTAAAAGAATCTTTCTCCATATTTTTCTTTCCACTTGTAGCTTAAGAAAAGAGAAAAAAAACCATGTGGTGGCGTGTTTTCCTTCGTGTGTTTTGGGAAAGGGAGACATCTAAAGTAAATTGGATTTCGGGAGGCCTCTCTCTAAAGAGATCCGACCCGGTTACAATTGGATATTTAATGCGTTTTTTGTTCCAATGCTTGATCTGTTACAATATTTATTGCCTTATGATATCCAAGATGGAGGTTGTGTCTACCCAATACCATACTAGTATAGATACTATGTTTTTTGCTTACTAAAGGGATGGAAGGCTCATATTTATATTCTTGAGACTTTGTTTAATCTCAGTTTTTTGTTATGAGACTTACATGTTATGGTGTAGGGGTAACCCAAATACTAGGGTGATATCTATGATAGATCGACCCATGCACTCAGTTTAAATATTTTTATATATTAGTTACTTGAGAAAGGGAGATATCCTCGAGGGATTTGACTTATACAAGTTTATTGATGCCTACCACTAGATTGTGTGAGAGTTGGAAAAGCTCAACGATAATATCCATGTTTTGGATGTAAATTATGTTGTGTGTATTTTAGCGTATGTGTCTAAATGAAAGTGCATGGTGACCTCTTGATAGATCGAACCATACAACTAAATGTCGTTGTGCATGGGTTATGTGGTGAAAGATAAGGGAAAATTTCCAAGGGGATTGATCTGTACCTTGAGTTGTGAAATTGTTGACATGACTATTGTGTATTTATATTGTCTAAAACCTATGAGTTTGAGAAACCATGTAGGAGGTTCCTCCCTAGTGGATTCATTGCCCAGATCGGGGGTGGCCTCTTGGTGGCATAAATATACACCGGATAGAGATCCAAATGGTTGGGAGGAAAGTGGCAGTTAAACCTTCAGTTGCCTTAGTCTACTTCCTCAGATAAGTGTTATTTTGATGCAATGTTATTATTGTTGAATTGTGTTAAGATCTATTTTCCTTGTGTTGAGTTGATGAAATCTATGCAAGTGTATATAGGTCTTTCAGCTTGTAAAGATTTAAGATAGACGATTAATAAATAATATTGTCTCAGAGTCGATAATTATGTGCAAAGAATGATATGCATGAGGATTAATGAGAGTATGAAGTAGTCTTTTAATATGAACAAATAGTTGTAATGAAAGATAGACGAGTATGCTTACCTTCATGGTAATAAGTTCTTAGTTGTTGATTAAACCATTATATATAAGTTGTTCTTATGATTGAATAATGAATGAATATTTAAACCATAGTTTGACATATATATCTAATGTAGAATGAATTATTAGAACTTAACTTGATATATGTATATAGTACATATGAACTCATCATGCTAAACTATGTTGAAGTATTTTGTGATGTATATTATGTAGTTAATTAGAGCATTGGCTTCGCCATATTATGTTGTATAAGGTTAAAAATTGTATAAATAAGAGTATTGTATTATTTCTATGTCATTATTATTTCACCACCGAAAAGTAAGTAGGTAAGGAAGGATGTACCTGCTTTCACGGGGGGTTCACTAATGAGGCAATATCATATCACGTCCATTCATATTGGGGGTTTGAATACTCTTAAAAACCTCAAAAATATATTGCCCCGTATTAAGGGGTCAAGGGTTGTTTTTAATTTGACATAGTAATATAAATATTGAGGGTTATTTTATTTGGGTGGGATGAGTAATAACCTCCAAATTGTGAGATGAATTCATACCTCCAAATCATGGGCTCAATTCATAACCACCTAAAACTTAAGGACCCTCCATTTTTATTCAATATTGCTTATGATCCTAAGTTTTGCATAAATCTGATAATATCGATGGAAGTCTCTTCGGATTACTGGCCTTGATCCATACTCATTTAATAGCTTATTTAGGATTGGTTTGAATTGATACAATATATTTTTTTTCCTCTTTAATTTAAGAGATGTAGCTAATTGGGAGTTTCAGAGTTGAACAATTGTATTTTATTTTTTGTACGCATTTGAGTAAAAGATCTAACTCTTCATTTTTTAGGTTGGGGTTTAGGTGGGTATTGAGATTCAATCCAACCTTGCTCCATGAAAACCAATAAAAGTGAGATCAATCTTTCTTGTCTCACTTGAACCAATAAAAGTTAGATCAATCTTTCTAGACCAATTATTTCTTTCAACTTTCTGTATTTTAACATTTTCACATTTCCAGTTAGGAATAGTTGTTAAATTGAGTTATATCTGGAACATTCATAATTGTAATTTCAATTTGTATAATATGCAAGGCATCCGTCTTAATATTGTATTGGAACTAACATGAACATTGGTGAAAATATAAATCCTTATTTACATACCCTATGTGTTATCATTACCATGAAATGGTATCATATAAATTTCTCCATCTGTGTATCTTTATAACTATTGCGTGCTCGAAACCTAACAATGGAGATTTCTCCCTCTCTTGTAAAAAAAAACTAGATATAACCCAAGAAAACGTAACTAAATGTTGTTAATTTCCTTGATGGAAATAATAAATGTAGAGGAAGTGGAGGAAATTCATTGCATCTTGTGAATGATCCAAATCCAAGCTATGGACATAATCATATGGTGTTATTGGAAAGTAAGAAGAATTTTTCTATGTTCATTTGGGTTCAAACATCAATGATGTTTGTTTTGATAGGAAGGGAGAGGAGTCTATCCACAAAAGGGTTTCAATTTTGAATTTTTATGGAGTTTAATTTATTAAGATTATATAAAACATGAGCTCTTTATGTCTATACTTATATTTACATGATATAAAATTGGGAGATTGGCAAACTGTGGTGTGAAACATTTGCAATTCTGCTCTTTTCTAAGCATTGCACTGACTATTGGACTATCAACCTTTTACATTCTTTGTTATGTTGATCTCTTGACTGGGTTTCCTTTGTTATGTTGATCAGTCACCCCTGCAATCATGGTTGGATAATTATTATCATTACACTATTATTTTATTTAGCATCGTGTTTTCTTATACTAAGATGTGTTAGGGATCCTATTTGTTACAACTTGATAATATGATATAAAGGGGGTATTAAAAATGGGTTGATAAAAATGGATGCATACAATATCTGGTGAAACTAGGGGTTTTCTTAATTGGAAAGGCATATTGGGAGGGGGGTTCAACAATAAAATTTTAGGAGGAATTTTCCAATATTTAGTGAAATTAGGGATATTATTTAATATCATGCGAACGATCGTGTTATGTAACAAGTTCACTAAGTGAACCCCCCGTGCCTGCTTTATACATAAGCTTATTAGGGTTAATGTTAATGTGTTTATATAAAGTTAACTATTAGGTTTGGAATCCTCGTACTAATATTATAGTGAACTTGTACTTGTTCAACATAGCAGTTATTTTTAAGTGAATGTAACATACCAAGTAAGTGTTGGTTTGGAATTATAAGTCATGGGTTAACTATGCTTCTTATGCCTCAATGGTTAGGTATAATAATGGAGAAGAATTAGTATTAGTTGAATAAGTTTAATGAGGTTAACGAAAGAGTCTAGATGGATGGTAAATCAAATAGATCACAAATTGTTATATTCAAATGCTTGACATCCATTTGGTTAGAAGTCTTGAAACATTACATGATAAACCTTTTGAAGTGATTTTTATGTTTTTGTATGTCGGAATAAAATTGATGGGAATGTACTTGATGTTATGATTCAAGACGCATTGTGGCTAACTTATTTGGTTGTTTGGACTATGTAATGGAAAAAAAATGTATGCCCCACATCCCAAAAGGCTATTCATAGTGGTTGTAGTGGTTGTAAGAAAATTGAAGTAGAAAGTAGTGAAGTAGCATGCATAGGCGTGCAAGCAGCAATAAGTAATGCAAATGCTAATTGACAAAAGAAACAATGGGACCCCCCATTGGAATGGCCGAAAGTAGATGATAAATATGAATGAGGTTCATAACGCAATCTCAAACTATAATGGCTCCTGGTCTTACCATAAAATAATGGGATGGATGCAAAATGGAAAAAAGGTTCCACACTAGGGCGACCCATCATAGGAAATATATTATGTCAGAGTAGTGCAAATTGTAGTGCAAATTGTAGATAGAAAAGGCTTATGCACTGACATCCAACGGGGTTGAGATTATGGAAATTTAGATGGAAAATTTTTTAAATGAACCATAACAAAATGGAAGCCTAAAACTATATGTAAGTTTCAAAACATACCTCACACGGTCAAATAATACATAAAGCATGGTCCCTAAGAAACCAAGAATCTAATGAAAGATTTTGCCCCCAAGAATCCAATGCAAAGTCCTACACCCAAGAGGCAACAAAACTAAGATCATATCTCAAAAATCTAAAATAAGAGATATATTGATAGTTAGAGGGAGGGGAATATTTTCAACCTTTGTATCTTCAACAATATCATATCCATGGTGGATTCAGACTAAGAAAATACTCAACAATGAAAATTTTTAAGGATCTACAATCAAAGAGATCAATATCAAAAGGAAAATCACAGTTGTATTTGATTGCAAATGGGCCCAATCCAGAGAGATGTTCATTGGAAAGGATGGAAATATTTGAAGGAATGTAAAAATGAATCCTAGCCTCCGAGAGGGCTTCATCTAAAGGAAGAAAATAAACCCATGGAGAATGTATGCCAAAACATTCACTTGGATCAATAGGAGGGAGAAAATAATCCAATTCCCCCATTGGGTAAAACACCTTATCAATTGTCAAAACTAAGTCCCAAGAAGACATGCATGAATGTAGAAGTCAATATATAATTGAGGTTGTTGGTTGCACCTTCACTTCCTCTATCCATGCTCCTTCCAGTTCCTGTGAAAATGCCCACATAAGATCCAAAGAGATGATGTAAACCTCACAATGAAAGAATTTAGGAATAATAGAAGATGAGAGAAGCATTAGAACATAGATCCAAAGAAAATCTGATTGAGGCAGAATAATTACACATATTACATTAAACTGAATAGTAAACTGGTAAATATACAATGCTGAGTATGAGGATTCGAATTCACTAGGTGGAATTCGAATTAGCCTTCATGCACAGATCCATAATCAGTGGAGGGGCATCAATGCATAACTAGGAGTCCACCTTCTCATCAGTGAAGTCATCAATGCACAAGTAATGGTCAATCGGGAGTCAAACTAAGTCTAACTGAGTGTGGTTGGTGTAACTGGCACATGGAAGCACTAATGTAGTGAAGGAGGCCCAGTGGAGGGCGTAGATGGAGCTAACTGGAGTCAGAACAGGATGTCTAGTCACATTGGAGGTCCATCGGAGTGGTAAGGTCAGTTAGGAGTCAGTTAATCCTTAAATCAAGGAAAGAACTAAAGATAACTAAACTAAACTGGACTGGTAGGTGAAGAAAGGCGCCCTTCTCATGTAGTAGGTGAAAGGAGGGCGCCCTAAGCTCTACAAGAGCTGAAACTGATCTGAAAGAAGCTCTGGGGGATAGTTTGTTGAGGGCTAGGTGCTGGTACTGATGACTAGGATGCATGCAAACCCTAATTGCATGCAAGCCCTAATTTTGCAAGCATGACTGAAAATGAAAATGACAGAAATGCTACGAGGACTAGGATGGAGTATAGGAATATCCTAACACCCCCCCTTAATCCATCCTGGGCCCTGGTAACTAGGACCAAAGGTCACCCATACAATCAAATTAAATGATAGAAAAATAAAGAACTATCCATAAACTGAGGAAATGGGGAAAACCTCATGGGAAAAATACCCCCCCTTAAAAAGAACAGTAAATAACTCAAAGAACCATCGTACTATGCAGAAAAGAAAGAAGCTTTCATCAGTGAAAACTTTTGTAAAAGACTTGGCAAGTTGATCCCCTGTAGGAAGGTATCCCACTATGTGGAGAATATGTTGGGGGAAGCAAGTCTTTCAGGAACTCTTTCTGTATCTGGAGCAAATGGAACATGAGGAGTCTTCCCAAAAGATGGAAGAGAGAAACCCATCATCATGTTGCATCTCTCATGGAGAGGTGGATGGCATAATGCTGAAGTCTAGTAGTTCTGTGAACAGATAAATCATCAACTGTGTTCTTAGTAGGAGCAAGGACTGTGTGAGCCCATGTTGACCTCGAATCTGGACTGAGAATAGGTGTTGGTTCTGGATCTGAAATCTTCTTGAACCATGATATCAACATCAAAATCTTGATCTTCTTCTTCATTAGAAGAGGAGTCACTGTGATCTTCATCAGAATCTCAAGGAATAGTTGGAGAGAAAGGCATGAAGTGTGAGAACTCATATGCCTTTGAGGCATGATTAGCAATCCCATTCGCTATAACCTTTCCAGTGGAGATTTCTGTAATCTCTACTGTGTTTGGACCAAAAATTACTTGTTTTGGTGATCCTGTATGAGTCATTTGATATACTGACAACAAATCAGTTGTAAGAGAAGGAACAAATAAGACATTTTTGAACTTACCATGCTCCATATGAACTGTACCCAATCCTTTGGCAGAAATCTGAGAGTTGTCTCCCATGTGAATGGTAGGCCCATCTTGGAGATCCAAAGAGGAGAAGGATTCTTCATATGCAATCATGTGGTTGGAGGCTCCAGAATCTATGAGGAGGGCTTTTGTCTTGGAAAAACCAGCCATCAATGCATGGCAATCATCAGATCCACTTCCAGAATCAGATATCTTTGCTTCTTTTGGAACAACAATTTTGTTTTGTTCAAGAAGCTTGGTTAGAAGATCAATCTTCTTGTGCATGCAATCTTTCTCAGGATGATTTCCTCTCTTGCAGTAGGAACAATTTGGTCTCTTTTGTTTGTCATTCTTGTATCTTGAAGGCTTCTTGTCTTTGTCTTTTTTCCCCCCTTTTGCATTCGCTCCACTTGCTTCACCAGCTAAAAGAGCTAGATCTCTGGAGGTTTTGATGGCACCCATTTGAATCAATTTGTCCTCTTCTTGAATGAGAACTGCAGTAAAGTTTGCTAAGGTAGGAAACTCCCATCCAGGGTTTGACATTCACCCAAAATGGAAGGTAGATACAAAAACAGAAAATTGAGATCCAAGTTTGCTCAAAATGGAGAGCACTAATTGCTCATCACTTTTGGTGATGCCACAATGCTTGCATTGTACAACCAAATTCTGAAATTTTGAGATGAATGCTTGAATGCTCTCGAAATTGCTAGGTTGCAGAGAAGCCAATTCATTTTCGAGAGTGTAGCCTCTCATTCCATCTTGTTTTCCAAACAGACTACCCAATTTTGTCCATAACTCATTGGGAGACTTCAATCCTTCAACATGAAACAATAGATCTTCTGACATATGGAGGCATATGAATCCAAAAGCTTCATCCATTTTATTTAGATGCTTGATTCTCTCAACAGCATGATGTGGTATAACATCTTTTTCAAATACTATTCGATTTAGCCATTTGTTGTACAAGTGAAATATAATCCTATCCTTCCATTCGAAGTAATTGAAGGGAGTGAGGATCATAGGAGAAGAAGAAGAAGCATTCGAATTTCTCATCTTGACTACTGGAACAAGTGCAAATAGAAACTGTTGAATCTGCTGCTGGAACTTTGAAATACCTGCAAAAACCTCTCAGGAATGGAGGTAGAATATACTCTCAAATGGCTCTAATACCATGTGAAAATTCCCACATAAGATCCAAAGAGATGATGTAAACCTCACAATGAAAGAATTTAGGAATAATAGAAGATGAGAGAAGCATTAGAACATAGATCCAAAGAAACTCTGATTGAGGCAGAATAATTACACATATTACGTTAAAATGAATAGTAAACTGGTAAATATACAATGCTGAGTATGAGGATTCGAATTCACTAGGTGGAATTCGAATTAGCCTTCATGCACAGATCCATAATCAGTGGAGAGTCATCAATGCATAACTAGGAGTCCACCTTCTCATCAGTGAAGTCATCAATGCACAAGTAATGGTCAAACGGGAGTCTAACTGAGTGTGGTTGGTGTAATTGGCACATGGAAGCACTAATGTAGTGAAGGAGGCTCAGTGGAGGGTGCAGATGGAGCTAACTGGAGTCAGAACAGGCTGTCTAGTCACACTGGAGGTCCATCGAAGTGGTAAGGTTAGTTAGGAGTCATTTAATCCTTAAATCAAGGAAAGAACTAAAGATAACTGGACTAAACTGGATTGGTAGGTGAAGAAAGGTGCCCTTCTCATGCAGTAGGTGAAAGGAGGGCGCACTAAGCTCTAGGACAGCTAAAACTGATCTGAAAAAAGCTCCAAGGGCTAGTTTGCTGAGGGCTAGGTGCTGGTACTGATGACTAGGATGCATGCAAACCCTAATTGCATGCAAGCCCTAATTTTGCATGCATGACTGAAAATGAAAATGAGCATTGGAGATTATTGGGACGACTCGACCATTTTGAAGATGACTGACCTATTGCACATGTTTCAAGACTTGTTTCCGACAAAATTCTCCAAGATGAAAGGTATTTCTGGGGACCAAGGTGAGATGAAAATCCCACTGAAACCTGATGCAAAGCCAATCAAACAACGACCATACAGGTTGAATATGAGGTATAAGGAGAGGGTGAAGGCCGAACTTGAGAGAATGCTGGAAGCATGAATTATAGAACCAGTGGAGGAATCAGAGTGGATCAGTCTGATGGTGGTCCAAGATAAGAAAACTGGCGAAGTCAAGATCTGTGTCGATTTAAGAAATTTGAACGACGCATGCTTACATGATCCATTTCCTACGCCATTCATGGATTAAGTGTTAGAAGGAGTGGGAGGTCAGGAAATATACTCCTTCATAGACGGATTCTCAGGCTACAACCAAATAAAAATTGTGAAGGAGGATTGGCACAAATCAAAGTTCGTCACCAAATGGGGATGTTTTCAATATACGGTGGTGCCATTTGTTCTGAAGAATGCACCAGCAATATTCTCAAGACTAGTAGTTGTTGCGTTCAAGGATTACATCCATAAATTTCTTGCAGTATACATGGATGATTGGACAGTGTACGGGTTGGTCAAGGATCACATCGCGAATCTAAGGTTGATGCTGCAAAGATGTCGACAACACCAGATTTCACTAAACCTGAAGAAGTACATGTTTTGCGCTCCGTTTGGGATTTTGCTGGGACACATTGTCTGCAGGGAAGGAATGCTGGTTGACCCTGCGAAGATTGCAATTATCGTCGACCTACCACCATTAACAACAGTAAAGAAATTAAGAGGGACGTTGGGACACATGGGTTACTACAGGAATTTTATCAGAGGTTATGCAGCGATCACGGCACCAATGGAAATTTTTTTGAAGAAGGATGGCAAGTTTGAATGGAATGAAGAATGCCACAAGAGCCTTGAGATATTGAAAGCAAAGATGGTTGCAACATCCATACTAGTGTTTCTGGATTGGACAAAGGAATTCCATGTTCATGTCATTGCATCATAAGTCGCACTAGGACTAATATTGGACCAGCCAGGAGAAGGAGCAATAGACCACCCAATTGCATTCAGAAGTAGGAAGTTGTCTACTGCAGAGAGGAACTATACGACAACGGAAAGGGAAGGCTTGGCAATGGTCTATGCCTTACAGAAGTTTCGACATTATCTCTTAGGAGGCCATTTTAAAATGTTCACTGATCATTTAGCACTCAAATACCTAGTGAATGGGGGGGGCAATCTATCGATGGCTATTACTCTTCCAAGAATTTTATTTCAGGATAATTGTAAAGCCTGGGCGACTAAATGCAGGACCAAACCATCTATTGCGGATAGAATCTGGAGAAGAACCAAGGAATATTGACGAAGGACTGCCCGATGCTCGGTGTTCAGGATCGGAATGGTCGATGATCATTACAAGCAAATTATTCAATTTTTGGCGACAGGGAAGGCACCGGAGGAATTCACTACCAACCAAAAGAAACAGTTAGTCGTCAGAGCTGCAGATTTCCAATTGATTGCAGGGCAACTATATAAGATTGGACCAGACGAGATACCTCGATGATATTTCCTTCCGCATGAACATGAAAGGATTTTAGCATAATCTCACGATGGGATCGCAGGAGGACACTATGGAGGACATGAAAGGTTAGATGGGACCTTATTGAAAAATATGGTAAATGGGAATCGATTGAAACCCTATCGCCATGATCAGGTGCATAGTAGTTGACAAACGAAATGTCATGTCCCAAATTTTGCATTGGGTCACAATGGCCTAAGCCCATTGGCAATATTCATAAGAGTTTATCAAATTGATGCTAAGGGTCCAATAATTGCCAAGGAGGAAAATTACTAGTTTCTTAGGTTGGGGGTGGAAGCTTTGGGATTTGGAATAAGGGGGATAATAAATGATGTTTGAACATTAGAATGGCATAAATATTTAATAAAGGAGCTAAATAAATATATACAAGTGAAAATCAATGTGTCATTTGGTCATGAATACAATTGGAGGCTTATGGAGTCCTTAGGTGGCTAGATTCCCTCCACACACTTGGCATGCACATCATCCAATTCAAATATATGGGTAAGGCAATGTATTTGGAGGTTGGTAAGGTTTCATATGGAAGCTAATGAGCTAAGGAAATCGAATTGGTAAAGAGGAGTATCTCCCATGGAAGAGGAAGAGACAATTTGGAGCTAGTGAGACACTTGGGCTAGATTCCCTAGCTCTATGACAACAATGATGAAGATTCTATGACACCTATGACACAAATCAGACCTGAAGGTTGACATATGACATATATGAAATTTCAGGGCTAAAAATAGCCTCCAAGAGGGCACTCAAGGGAGTTATGGCAGCTAAGATGCTTCCACATGTGATTTGGTGGAAGTGGGAGACTAGGAATTGTTGTACAAGTGGCATTTTTTGGAATCTCTTCCCAACTTGAGTTGGAATGCATCTCTTGGAAGGAATTCGACCCATAGAGAGCTTGAAAACTTTATAAATGTCAATAACAAAGAATGAAACCAGTTTTTGATCATTTGAGAAATTTGCAATTGCATTTGTGAAGAGGGAGAGCTAGTGGATGACTAGTTTCTTGCCTTAGCCAATTTCGAGGGTGAAAGATTCCCATCCAAGTTGGTAATTGAAAAGGCCATTCAGACCTTTCATTTGGAGCTTTAATAGAGTATTTATTTGCAGTTGTAAGATACAAGGCATCTCATGGTTTCTTCTAGTGCAGCTCACTCTCTCAACCATTTCCAGTTTTGATGGCATATTCTTGCTTCTTGAAGGAGGGTGTTTTTGGTGAGCTATTGTACTCTTTGGGGGAGATTCTAATGCCACATTTCTTTTATAATATGAATTAAATACTCTATTCTTCATATCCAGAATGTTTCATGTCGAAATTCCAAGTGGAAATGTGTAAATGTGATTTTTAATGAATAAATGGTGCCATTTTCCCCATAGCTCTTGCATAGCGCTCTTGTGGTTGCATATAGTAGTGAAGGAACGCAATTTCGAATTCATGTACATGTCATATATGATATATCTCTTTAATAACCATCTCATAAGATCCACAAGTCAATATTCCAAGAAAAACTATGTTAAATTGCTCATTAATGGACAAACAGTGCCATTCCCCCACTACCTTGTTGTGAACCAATGTAATGTGGATGGATTCGAATGGATAAGTAAAATGCTGATGGTTTATTGATTTATGGACTTTTATTGATGTATTATACAAGTTTCATGTTCATTATATAAGCATTTTAAGTCATTTTGTGAAGTTTCATTACATTTGGAGAAGATTTGATGCCATTTCCCCCAAAGGTCGAACTAGTGATTTTTGTTGTTGTTTTGGAGAAGGTTAGAACAGACTTAATAATTGATTAATGGTGCACATGAGACCTAAATAATGTACTTTATACATCCCCTACCTCTTTTCATAATTTCGAGTGGGTTTGGAGGCATTTGGAGAGCCATTTTCGGAACTTACCCTGGGGGGATTTGAACCTCAAATTGCTAGTAAAATTCCATACTTGGTCCAGAATCTTAAGAGAGTTTGCAGAAGTCTTTTGTGGCAATATATCATCCCTGTACATCATATTCAAATCCTAATATTAGTCATATACCTTCTCAGAATATTTGGGATCATTTGGGGCAAATTTGGGACCTAAGCATCAAAACTAGTTGTTGCAAATTTGGGACCACTTATTAAGCTTTAAAAAAAATATGGAATCAAAAAGAGACATAAGAACACAGATTTTATCGTGGAACCTCAATTGGGTAAACCACCAATACTTTCTATATTGCAAAATTATATTTACAATAAGTTTTGCAAGCCACAACTTGCTAGAGACACCAATCCCCAAGTTTCTCAGCCACAGCTAAAGGATGCACCTACACCCTAGTTTCTGTCTGCACCTACAGACAAGGATACACCAATACCCCTTTTTTTCTAGCCACAACTGGAAGGAGGCCAAGACCCCCCTTGTAGGCTTGTAGCCTGCCCTAGCACCACCCTGCCACCCTAATATGTTTTCATAAGTTCTTTCAGATCTTCTTTCTTCAATCTCTGTCACAGATAAATCTTCATGCCACTAATCTCTTTTTTTGGTCTTCAATGCTACTCCAAATTCTTCAATCTCTTACTGTCTTCACTTGGTCTCTTTACAACATCATATTTTCAACATATACATCAACTGACATCTTCTTGATCTTCTATTTCTTTCTCTGCTCTTCAATGTTGCTTTCCTTCTTCTTCTAAACTCTTACTCTCTTTTATTAAATCTGTCTTTATTCTTTTATTTTCTTCAATCTCTTACAGCAGGGACATTTTTATTCTAGAAATTATAAGTCTCTTCCTGTACCTTCTTCTTAATCGATTTCAACCTAAGAGACACCACTATAATTTCTCAATCTTCTCTTGACTCGTTATTTCTACCTTCATATACTTCTAGATGTTCTTCTATTTCTTTCCTTGGTCTCTGTACAGCTTCAGAATTTCATCTTCAATATTCTGTTATTCTATTTCTTCATTTTTCTAGACTCTGTCTTTTCTTACTGCACCTTTTATCTTTTCTTCAGAGACTTGATTACAGAGCTATCTTCCTACTTCTTCAACCATTTATAATTCAACATCCATAGACACAATTTCTTCTATTTGGAAATCTGTTTATATACGATCATGTGTCTTTATTTCTATGGTCACATCCCTTCATAAATGTGCCTTTTCAAATCTATGTATATTTAACTTTTAATTAATAATTATGTTTTTATATTCTTTTACTTTTCTTTTGATTTATTGCATCTTTTTCAAACCATCTCATGCCCTTTCAAATCTTTGTTTTAATCTTTAATTCAGAATTCTGTTAATTTATTTAATTGTTAAATTAAATTAGTTAATTTAACTTTCACTGATCATCTCTGTCCAATTTATTCCTGTAGCTGCTCCTTTTTAAAAACTCGGTTTATATCTTCATTTATTTTCGTGTAGTATGTCCTCTGCCAGCAACCTTCCTTTTATTTCATAACATATTAACTTATTTTTATTAATTTGACTTAGCTGGTCAATTTTAATAAAAACTTGTTTAACAAATATTTTCATATTTATTACTGTCATATTCAGATTCTGTGTAAAACATAATTTTTCTTCAACTTGGGAAGTTGATTATTCACATGTGTGATCCCCATATTAAAATATGAAAGCATGGATAGGTGGACAATTAACCAAGGAACAAATCCATGTCATCTTATGAATTTATGGGTACAAGAACAACATGTGGCGGGCATTTCCAAAATGACTTTTTATTACTGGTTTTAACATTTAGACAAATTTCACTTTTAACAAGAAAACATGATTTTTCTCAATTTTGGCAAGTTGATTTCTCCCTCATGTGATCACCATAAAGGAAAACTAAACCATGGATAGATATAAAGATATCCAAGGAACACACTCATGTTATCAAATTAATTTTTGGGCACATGAGTGACATGTGGCGGGCATTTGAAATTAGCTACTCAACCTTTTTGAACATCAGAAACACATTTTTTCTTATTTTGGAAGTCTCATAATTCACACATGTGAACACCCAGAGGAGGAATGACTTCTTTTCTGGATAGCCACTTCAACAAGGAACATTCCCATCCTTTTTAACTAATTTATTTGTACAGGAGGAACATCTGGCAGGCATTTTACTAAAGCCAGTTTTACTAATTTTTCAAACATTAAAGCAGTAAAACTGCTTAAAACCTTGTTTTGGAAATTCTCTATTTTTCTCCTCAAAGACTCTTAAATCAAACTGAGAAGATGGTCATGTGAACCTATGAACAAGCTACATCATGATGCTTTCATTTTATTTTTATCATCAATCTGAGAGGCATGGCGGGCATTTCTAACTGACCTTTTATTAGCAGTTATAACACTTATTCAGTTTTTCCAAAACCCTAGGTCACAAGGGTGATTTTCTTTTTTTTTCTTCAAATTTGGAAAATGAGATTTCAAATGGGTAGTTGACAACAAGACAAGTCTAACAAGACTAGTTTCAACCCCTGAATCTTCTTTCTCTCTCCTCGCCGGGCATATTAGTGAGGACAATGAAAAACATGGTCGGAAGACACTCTTGGCAGGTTCATATTTTCTTCTTCATTAACTTCCAAGGAAAACTGAAGACATGATTAGGTAGGCCAAATAACAAGCTATAAGACCCCCATATGCTGTGGGAATTTTCTCTCACCCAAAAATTATGGCGGGCATCTTTCTGAGGTGTTTTAGTCAGTTTTGCTTGCTAAACACATGTTTTGGCAGGCTCATAACTTTTTCCTCAGACATTTTCAGGACAAACTGAAAACATGGTTGTGTAGGAAAAAAATCAACCTATAGGAACCCCCTATGATGTGGGAATTTATATTCTCCTAGAATTTATGGCGGGCATTTTCCTAAACCCGTTTTTTACTAGATTTTCATACTTAGTCATCTTTTGTTTTTCACCAAATTGCCATATTTTTCCAAAACTATGTCAGACTGCTATAATAACTTTCTGATAGCTTCCAGAACACCATCATGTATTTTTCAATCCTCATCACACATGCCATGTCATCACTACCAACCATGCCACATCATCATTCATGCCATGTCATCATATTTTGCCATATCATGTCCTTGGTTATTCCTTTGTCATTATTGAGATCCTTTTGACATCAATGACAACCATAAGCCATATTGCCAACAATATCCCCCTTTGGCATTGATGGAAACACCTAAATCTTCTCCCCCTTTGACAACAATGACAAAGGATAACCTATTATGCCCTTTTGCTTGTAACCATCTTGACATAGAGTTTACAGTTTTTCTCCACTTTGATACCTGCTTCTGCCAATATGCTTCTCCTTACTTCTTTGTCTTCTCTTCCTCTTGTTTAACTTGGACTTGGTGCTAGCCATTATGAATCATCCTTCTTTACCTTCTTGTAGTGATTCTTTGAATGAGAACCTTGGATGATGAGTTTATGGACTCCCCCTATCACTATGCTCTTATACTTTGCAAACACATTCCATCTTTCAAATGTGAAATCAAAACCAACTGTGTTAGCTGATACCAACTTGTTACTTCTACACTTCTTCTTGTTTTGATGACAGCTTCAAAACATTCTTCTCTTCTCACCAAAGATATTTTTAAGTATTAATTCCAATTTTTGATATAAACTTCCCCTGAGTTTGTGATCCCTTCTTATGCTCATTGCATATTTTTCTTCTAGGTCATGAGAGTTTTTAAAACAAACATTCATCTTCAGTTCCACCATCATCTTCATTTCCATTGATGTGTTCTTTTATATCTTCATCTTGCTTTCCATCATAATGAATGTCATTCATATTTGTAGCACTACCATGCTCCTCATCTTCTTGGGAAACTTATTTTCTTCTCCACATCTTTCCATAAGGTACCCTGCTTACTGGCTTTGTTTGTTTCTTGAATTTTTTACTTAGATCTTTTTTCTTGATTCTGCAATCAATAGCCTTGTGGCCAAACTTGTGACAGTAGTGACAATAGCCATAGAAACTACCTTCAGATTTGAGAAATCTTTGACCTTTCTGATTCATGGCCTCCATCCTCTTCCATTCCTTCCTTTGTTCTTGGACTTTCATTGAAAAATTCTTCCTTAGCTTACATTCTCTAGCCATATGTCCAAAATTATGACATGTGTAGCATTGACCCAAAAATATTTGCTGGACACTACTTGTCATTGGTCTTTTGGGCATCACATTAGTTCTGTCTTTGTTATGTGAGGAGGGAGCAAACATCTGACTTTCTTTCTTCATAGATGGACTCTTTAGTGCAACAGCATGACTTCTATTATCTCTTTCTTGGTTTTTGAAAGAGGAACATTCAAGCTTCCTTTCATTGCCATACCCTAAACCAGCTTTATCATTTGATGGTCTTTGGCTACTCAGAATGTCATCCAAAGTCTTTGAGCTATGCACAAACTTGTTTTTAATAAATTCTTCATTAAGCTTTTTTCTAAGCAAAATAACTTCTTCTTCAAGTCTTCTAGATTTTTGCATTTCTTCCTTGATATTTTCATTAATGATCTGTTGGTCTTCTAGTTTATTTATTTCCTTTTTGAGGTTAGCATTTTCAAGTATTAATCTCTCGGCCTCTTCCATGTGGTCTTCTAGCATCTTTATTTCTTTCTTGAAGATGGAAATTTCTTGTCTCAAGCTCTCGGCCTCTTCCATGTGGTCTTCTATCATCTTTATTTCTTTCTTGAAGATAGCAATTTCTTGTCTCAAACTCTCGGCCTCTTTCATGCAGTCTTTTATTTCCTTTTTGAAGTTAACAACTTCTTGTTTCCAACTCTCAGCTTCTTCCAAGTTAGCCAACACTTGTTGTTTTGAGATGTACAGTTCTTCTCGGAGAGCCTTGACTTCCTCTTCATTTGACTTCTGCTTTTCTTGATATTTTGAAAAAATTTCTTCCAAAGACTTGTTCTTCCTCCTGCTTTTTCTCAACTCTTCAATGGCACTCATAAGTTCTGCTTCTAGGTTCACCTCACTTTCCTCATCTGAAGCATCTTCTGAAGTTTGAGTTATTGTTCCTATAAATAGATTTTCTTCATCTTCAGTTGTGTCTTCACTATCAGACTCACAAATACCAAGGCTTGCTTGTGCTATCTCTTCATCTGAATAAAGTTTTTCCAATTTATTCCAAAGTTCCTTGGCTGAAACACATGGTCCAATCTTCCTTTTGATGGATTGAGGTATTCCATCCAATATGGCCTCCATTGCATTTGCATCATTTTTCTTGGTTTTCTTTTGAGCTAGAGTCCTTATTCTCTTTGGTGGGATGTAATCAGAGATCACTGCATCCCATACATCAAGTCCTAATGACTGCAGATAACTTTTCATTCTTGTGCTCCAAAATATGTATTCGTCTTTTCCAAATATTGGAGATCCATTTTCTGTGTAAATCTTCTTGTTGATCCATAGTGGTTTTTAATAGGATCTTCCTTCCAATGGTTAAACTGTTAGTGAAGGATCCTGCTTTGATACCAATTGTTGGAATATTGGTCAATACTGAGGGGGGGGGGTGAATCAGTATTGTAAACTTTTACCTTTTACCACTTATTAAGCTTTAAACAAAATATAGAATCAACAAGAGACATAAGAACACGGATTTTATCGTGGAACCCCAATTGGGTAAACCACCAATACTTTCTATACTGCAAAATTATATTTACAATAAGTTTTGCAAGCCACAACTTGCTGGAGACACCAATCCCCAAGTTTCTCAGCCACAGCTGAAGGATGCACCTACACCCTAGTTTCTGTCTGCACCTACAGACAAGGATACACCAATACCCTTATTTTTCCAGCCACAACTGGAAGGAGGCCAAGACCCCCATTGCAGGCTTGTAGCCTTCCCTACCACCACCCTGCCACCCTAATATGTTTTCATAAGTTCTTCCAGATCTTCTTTCTTCAATCTCTGTCACAGATAAATCTTCATGCCACTGATCTCTGTTTTCTGGTCTTCAATGCTGCTCCAGATTCTTCAATCTCTTACTGTCTTCACTTGGTCTCTTTACAACATCATATTTTCAACATATACATCAACTGACATCTTCTTGATCTTCTATTTTTTTCTCTGGTCTTCAATGCTGCTTTCCTTCTTCTTCTGGACTCTTACTCTCTTTTATTAAATCTGTCTTTATTCTTTTATTTTCTTCAATCTCTTACAGCAGAGACATTTTTATTCTAGAAATTATAAGTCTCTTCCTATACCTTCTTCTTATTCGATTTCAACCTAAGAGACACCACTATAATTTCTCAATATTCTCTTGAATCATTATTTCTGCCTTCATATACTTCTGGATGTTCTTCTATTTCTTTCCTTGGTCTCTATACAGCTTCATAATTTCATCTTCAATATTCTGTTATTCTATTTCTTCATTTTTCTAGACTCCGTCTTTTCTTACTGCACCTTTTATCTTTTCTTCAGAGACTTGATCACAGAGCTATCTTCCTACTTCTTCAACCATTTATAATTCAACAGCCAGAGACAAAAATTCTTCTATTTAGAAATCTGTTTATATACGATCATGTGTCTTTATTTCTATGGTCGCCTCCCTTCATAAATGTGCCTTTTCAAATCTCTGTATATTTAACTTTTAATTAATAATTATGTTTTTATATTCTTTTACTTTTCTTTTGATTTATTGCATCTTTTTCAAACCATCTCATGCCCTTTCGGATCTCTGTTTTAATCTTTAATTCAGAATTCTGTTAATTTATTTAATTGTTAAATTAAATTAGTTAATTTAACCTTCACTGATCATCTCTATCCAATTTATTCCTGTAGCTGCTCCTTTTTAAAAACTCTATTTATATCTTCATTTATTTTCCTGTAGTAGGTCCTCTGCCAGCAACCTTCCTTTTATTTCATAACATATTAACTTATTTTTATTAATTTGACTTAGCTGGTCAATTTTAATAAAAACTTGTTTAACAAATATTTTCATATTTATTACTCTCATATTCAGATTCTGTGTAAAACATAATTTTTCTTCAACTTGGGAAGTTGATTTTTCACACATGTGATCCCCATATTAAAATATGAAAGAATGGCTAGGTGGAAAATTAACCAAGGAACAAATCCATGTCATCTTATGAATTTATGGGCACAAGAACAACATGTGGTGGGCATTGCCAAAATGGCTTTTTATTACTGGTTTTAACATTTAGACAAATTTCACTTTTAACAAGAAAACATAATTTTTCTCAATTTTGGCAAGTTGATTTCTCCCTCATGTGATCACCATAAGGGAAAACTAAACCATGGATAGATAGACAGATATCCAAGGAACACACTCATGTTATCATATTAATTTTTGGGCACATGAGTGACATGTGGCGGGCATTTGAAATTAGCTACTCACCTTTTTGAACATC
Organism: Larix kaempferi; assembly: GCA_027924585.1. Classification (NCBI taxonomy): domain Eukaryota; kingdom Viridiplantae; phylum Streptophyta; class Pinopsida; order Pinales; family Pinaceae; genus Larix; species Larix kaempferi. Next base: position 1,568,419 of record BSBM01000097.1, read on the forward strand.
AGAAACACATTTTTTCTTATTTTGGAAGTCTCATAATTCACACATGTGAACACCCAAAGGAGGAATGACTTCTTGGCTAGATAGCCACTTCAACAAGGAAAATTCCCATCCTTTTTAACTAGTTTATTTGTATAGGAGGAACCTCTGGCGGGCATTTTACTGAAGCCAATTTTACTAATTTTTCAAACATTAAAGCAGTAAAACTGCTTAAAACCTTGTTTTGGAAATTCTCTATTTTTCTCCTCAAAGACTCTTAAATCAAACTGAGATGATGGTCATGTGAACCTATGAACAAGCTACATCATGATGCTTTCATTTGATCTTTATCATCAATCCGAGAGGCATGGCGGGCATTTCTAACTGACCTTTTATTAGCAGTTATAACACTTATTCAGTTTTTCCAAAACCCTAGGTCACAAGGGTGATTTTCTTTTTTTTTCTTCAAATTTGGAAAATGAGATGTCCAATGGGTATCTGACAACAAGAAAAGTCTAACAAGACTAGTTTCAACCCCTGAATCTTCTTTCTCTCTCCTCGGCGGGCATATTAGTGAGGACAATGAAAAACATGGTCGGAAGGCACTCTTGGCAGGTTCATATTTTCTTCTTCATTAACTTCCAAGGCAAAATGAAGACATGATTAGGTAGGCCAAATAACAAGCTATAAGACCCCAATACGCTGCGGGCATTTTCTCTCACCCAAAAATTATGGCGGGCATCTTTCTAAGGTGTTTTAGTCAGTTTTGCTTGCTAAACACCTATTTTGGCAGGCTCATAACTTTTTCCTCAGGCATTTTCAGGACAAACTGAAAACATGATTGTGTAGGAAAAACATCAACCTCTAGGAACCCCCTATGGTGTGGGCATTTATATTCTCCTAGAATTTATGGCGGTCATTTTCCTAAACCAGTTTTTTTACTAGATTTTCATACTTAGTCATCTTTTGTTTTTCACCAAATTGCCATATTTTTCCAAAACTATGTCAGACTGCTTTAATAACTTTCTGATAGCTTCCAGAACACCATCATGTATTTTTCAAGCCTCATCACACATGCCATGTCATCACTACCAACCATGCCACATCATCATTCATGCCATGTCATCATATTTTGCCATATCATGTCCTTGGTTATTCCTTTGTCATTATTGAGATCCTTTTGACATCAATGACAATCATAAGCCATATTGCCAACACTAGTCAAAGGTCGAAATTGGGGAAAAAGTGAAAAATTGGGCATTTTAATAAAATTTTAAAAAAGAGTCATTACACGAAGAAGAAAAAAAAGAGCAATTATCACAAAAGTGGGAGGCATGGCGAGACGGGTCGCTCATCGATGTTTAGCACGTTTAGCACGCGGGAGTCAAGTAAGAGCATGATTACTACGGCTAAGCAACACTAGAAGACGGTGGAAGCGTATGATGATACACTTGAGGACAGAATCTTACGGATATGTGAAATATTTAGCGAATGACTTGATAATCATGTGTCAAGGACACGAGGAGCAAGCATAAATACAAGCGAAGATATTAAAGGATGAAGGCTTATGTGCATTATGAAGAGAGTCAGTGAGTCAGATGAGCAATTCCAAGGAAGTTGTGGAATAAGGAAGTGAGGAATTTGCAATGGTGCATTTTGTTTCTAGCAAAAGCACCCAAGGTACACTAAAGAACGACAAGTGTTCATGAGAAACCAGCAAATTTAGAGGCGCCATGTATCAAGAAGAACAAATATGAGGTCTTACCCAAGATGTCTAAGCAAGTTTCGAGTGTTAGAAGAGCAGTGGTCCCTCCGACCGCAAAAGTACCAAGAGCAAAGGCATGCCGACACAAGCAAAGTATTATCAAATGTGTGAAACAGATGTGTCGAACCACTACGCCCTTTCCACAAGTTGGTGTTGTCGATAAACCTTTGTCCAGTCGCAAGCCAGGGTCAAAGGTAATAGACGGATGCAAAGGAATAGATGATGAAGGTTCCAAGAGACTAGAGGATGAGTTCGAGAAGTACATGACAGCGACCAAGAGACTGGAGGATGAGTTTGAGAAGTACATAACAACGAGCACCAGAGGGAAGGATCAGCCTCAGAAGTACAAAACAGCGAAGGATGAGAACAGCTCCAGCAGAGCCCAGCCGAGGCGGCTTGAGGGCAAGCCACAAGTTTGTGTTGGGGGCCTGTTGGCATGGGGTTAGATCACATGAAGTGCAAAAGTCGACAGCCAAGAAGAAGGACCATCCGCGGAAGAAAGAACCATTCGCGGACAACAAGGAGCCGACGAAAGCGCAAGATTAGTTTAGTTAGTTAGAATGGGTCATTTGGACCATTTTGCAACCGCCATAGTTGCCTATGAATAGGACTATGATTGTAAGCCTAAGAGCAGAAGATCAAATCGTAGAATGAGATCATAAGTTGATCAATAGACGAGCAGGTGAATTGTGTGATGTTTTGTTCTGCCTTCGACAAGTTTTGTATGGATCCGCGATAAGTTGTGTGGAACTGTCCCTACGAATGTTGTACCACAGGTTTTTGATGAGTTAATGCATGAAGATGTTCAGATATGTCTCTTTTATCTCTGTTTGTGTCGAATGATGAATACTGTGTCATGCTTAAATGTTGTTTTTTTTTAATTTCTAATTGATGGGATCGCCAATGTTACTTTGTTAATGCGAATGTTGATTATATATTTAATATGTGAATGATGAATGTATGTTTGAATTGTGAAGTATGATGCAAAGATAAATCTCTGGTTTCTTTAGCGATAGAGATAGAACAGATGCATGACCTTTCCCCACTGCGGAAACCTGGTTCCTGCAGCCCCCTTAATCATCTTGGGTGAGACTTCACTTGCTTAGTGGGTGTTGCTGGAAAGGGTAAAACCTTTCTGGGACAGTGCTTAAGGGTGTTTGGTTGGTGTTTGGTTGGTGTTTGTTGACAGCAATGCGAAGTGAACCCCTGTCGACAGAACTGTGTCAATAGGACTATACTGTAGTCACCATCATTAAGGGTTGACAGAGAGATAAATCCTTTTATATAAAAATTAATATATGCTTAATATATATATATGTATACATATAAAGCATCGATAAATATATCATTTGTTACTCAAATGAATTGTTTAATAAGGAAAGAGACATCCTCATAACATAAATAATTATTATTTCTTGGGGATTAATCGTAGTGCCTTATTTTAGAGAATGGTGATCATTGTTCCAAATGAGAACACGCATTTCTCTTTAGAAAAAGGTCTTCGATTTTAGATATTTTTGTATATATATACATATAATTTTATGGGATTGTGATCCTTGCATTTATAAGATCTCATATCGTATTTAACGGAATCTTTCTCCATTTAGTTTTCTTGCCACTTGTAGCTTAAGAAAAGAGAAAAAAAAACCATGTGGTGCCGTGTTTGCCTTCACGTGTTAATGCGTTTTTTGTTCCAATGCTTGATCTGTTACAATATTTATTGCCTTATGATATCCAAGATGGAAGTCGTGTCTACCCAATATCTTACTAGTATAGATACTATGTTTTTTGCTTACTAAAGGGATGGAAGGCTCATACTTATATTCTTGAGACTTTGTTTAATCTCAGTTTTTGTTATGATACTTACATGTTACGGTGTAGGGGTAACCAAAATACTAGGGTGATATATATGATAGATCGAACCATGCACTCAGTTTAAATATTTATATATATTAGTTACCTGAGAAAGGGAGATATCCTCGAGGGATTTGACTTATACAAGTTTATTGATGCCCACCACTAGATTGTGTGAGAGTTGGAAAAGCTCAACGATAATATCCATGGTTTGGATGTAAATTATGTTGTGTGTATTTTAGTGTATGTGTGTAAATGAAATTGCATGGTGACCTCTTGATTTATCGAACCATACAACTAAATGTTGTTGTGCATGGGTTATGGGTTATGTGGTGAAAGATAAGGGAAAATTTCCAAGGGGATTGATCTGTACCTTGAGTTGTGAAATTGTTGACATGATTATTGTGTATTTATATTGTCTAAAACCTATGAGTTTGAGAAACCATGTAGGAGGTTCTACCCTAGTGGATTCATTTCCCGGATCGGGGGTGGCCTCTCGGTGGCATAAATATACACCGGACAGAAATCCAAATAGTTGGGAGGAAATTTGCAGTTAAACCTTCAATCGCCTTAGTCTACTTCCTCAGATAAGTATTCTTTTGATGTAATGTTATTATTGTTGAATTGTGTTAAGATCTATTTTCCTTGTGTTTAGTTGATGAAATCTATATATATATATATATATATATATATATATATTTTCCTTGGAAAAAAGCGTAATTTCATTAAAGGATAATCAAATTACATAATGTATAAGAGCTTCAGAGATCCTTTTCAGCTTCAAGTATCAGAGTTGCAAAAAATAGATGTTTTCAAGCTCTCAAGAGAGAGCTTAATCCCCTCATAAGTACATCCAAAATATCATAGAAATGCTATAAAAAGAGTATCAAGTGTCTCAAAAATATGTAAGGGGAGTATGTGTCGATCAAAAATTTTGATTTTCAAGTCCCTCAATAAACGGCCTGTGGTAGTGCTCATGGAAAGTATCATTGTTATGTTCCAATATTTTCCATTGACCAAGAGGAAGTGTCAATCCATGTTTTGACAAGAGGTCGGCTTCCCTATTCCGTTCCCTGTATACATGTTTACAAGTGAAATTGTCAAACATTCCAATAATTCTCAATGTATCTTCTAACATTGTGCATAAGATCAGATTGCGGCATCTTGGTAACTAGTTAACCCAATTAATGATGATCATGGAGTCTCCAAATATTTGTAGATGAGTGCAATGGATTTCCAGTGCAAAAAGAAGCTGCGGTTTTAAAGCAAAAAGTTCAGCAAAATTGTTCGTGCCACGGCCCAACCCCATGTGAATCTTGTAGTAGTAAGTTTTTGAAATATATAGAATCGCTCCCCCTCCACATATGTTGTTATGTGAAGCTCCATCGAAGTAGGCCCAAGGAAGTGAGGGGTTTATGAGTTCTTCAGTGAGGATGTGAGAAATAGGAAGATATTTATCCTGAGGAAAGTGGGAGAGTATCAAAATATTGTGATTGACCAAAATGGAGGGAGTAGTTGATTTTCCAAGAAAGATCAGTTGATTTCGTGCGATCCAGATGCCCCAAATGGAAATCATAGGTAAGGCGTGAATATATGTAGTGTCTGATGAATCGTGCCATTTTTTCCAAGCCTCTTCAACAGTATGCCCTTCCCACTCACCAGCTACTGAGTGTATGAGTTTCAGCTCATACCAAAAATTTTGTGTGAACAGACAATGAAGGAAGAAATGGGAAGTAGTTTCCGCGTCCTGTTTGCAAAGGGTGCACCATCCTGGGCCTTCAATATTTTTTCTCTTTATACGGTCCCAAGTAGGAATCCGGTTAGCAAGCATGCACCACATAAATATTTTGTATATGGAGGGACAGTGTGATTTCCAGATCTTTTTCCACCACCATTTTTTCTCGATATGATGTTGCTTTTGTTCCATCAATAGTTTGTAGCCCAATTTTGCGGCATATCTTCCATTTGATGTCGGCGACCAAATAAGTTCTTATGAGGAGTCGGTGATACGAACATGAGAGAGTCGCAGAGCAATAAGAAATTCATTCCAGTGGTTGTTAAATTCAACCGGGAGATCCAGGTCCTCTGAGGTCCTCCAACCGTGATGCCAGAAGGTGGTAGTAAGAGGATCGGAAATTTGTGAGAGATGGAAATAACCATGTTGTTGAAGAAAATGGATGAGTGGATTAGGGAGTATATGATGATTTTGACTCCCGAGCCACGGGTCCGAACCAATACGGAGTTGAGTCCCGTTTCCAACCTTCCGAGCAAGACCCTGTGTGATGAGAGGCAGAGATGCCAGCACTGCTTTCCAAATGACAGACATCCCCGCCTGATGCTTTGAAGGGTTTCAAATCCAGCGGATGAGTGAGTTCGGCGCGATATACTTCTGTTTTATAACCTCCGTCCACAAGTTATCAATGTTGAGAATTCTCCAGCCTACCTTTGCAGCCAGTGATGTGGAAAAAGTGTTAATATGCTTGAGACCCCATCCCCCAAATATTTCAACAGGGCTAGACATTCCCAGTGAACCCAAGGCGTTGTATAAGTATCCGAGTGACCAGACCATAAAAAAATGGAAGCATAGTTTTATGGCTTTTTCCCGAATACCCTTAAGAATCCAGGCCAGCGACATCCAATACACAGGGATGGCCTCCAGAACAGATTTAACGAGAACAAGTCGACTAGCTCTGGAGAGCCATCGATGACTCCAGATCAGTAATCTCTTTTCTAGTTTTGCAAGAAGCCAAGTCCAATCGCACAATTTGTAACCATTAGGATTCAGATGAAAACCTAGATATTTTAAGCCCTCATCCAAAAATAAGATTTCATAGGGAAAGAGTGTGAGGTACCTGTGTTGTTCAGCGGCAGTTAGTCTGTAGAGAGTAATAGAGGATTTGAGGACATTTATGACCATTCTAGTGGCGGCTTGAAAGAGATTCGGGATTTTTTCAAGTTGTTCAGTGTCCCCAATCGATCCATTGTAGGAGATCAGAATATCGTCCACAAAGAGTAGGTGAGAAAGCCGAAGAGAGTTGGTGGTGCAGATTCCATGGAAAGTTCCCTGGCGCTTGGCATCCAGAATGGCTCGACTTATGCCTTCTGCCACCAACAGAAAAAGTAGTGGAGACAGTGGCCAGCCCTAACGAAGTCCCCTTTCAATGCAGAATAAAGTTGTGGGGGATCCATTTATGAGAATAGCGAAGGAGGCTGTTGTGATGCAGCTCATCGTCCATTTTATGAAAGCATAGTCAAAACCTAGGTGTGTCATTAACATTCGCAGGTAGAGCCAGCTGAATCTGTCAAAGGCCTTTGAGAGATTAATTTTGATGACAGCACCCTTTATGCCCTTTAGTTTTTGAGAGTGTAAGCCTTCCTGAGCAACCCTGATAGCTTCGTGAATCTGTCACCCTTCCAGAAATCCAAATTGCTCCTTTGAGATAAAGTTTGAGAGAACACATTTTATCCGCTTAGCCATGATTTTTTCCACAACCTTGTATGTGATGTTGCAGAGTGAGATTGGGCGGAATTCATCCATGGAAACTAGTTTATCTGACTTAGGGATGAGTGCAATGAAAGTGGCATTTAAGGGTGGATGAACCACACCCCTAAGTCTGGATTCTTCGACAAGAAGAAGAAGATCGTTGCCAATGGTATCGAAAAATTCAAGGAAAAATTCAATTCTCCACCCATCCGGTCCATGGCTCTTGTCCTTTTGAAAACTGTGCAGATTTTCTTTGAGTTCCTCCTCAGAGATTTCTTCCATAAGGTTCTGATTGTCTTCATCAGTTACAGCTCCCAGAAAAAATTGTGAGAGCCAAATGACTTCAGCAATATTTGCACGACAAGGATCTGAAAAAAGAGTTTTGAAATGAGAGGTACCCAGAGAGGCCAGGTCCTAAAAGGAGGAGATAGTCTCATCATGTTCATTTTTAAGATCCCAGATAGTGTTTTGAGCCTTTCGTCCTTTTGCAAAGGCCTGAAAAAAATTCGTAATTTCATCACCACTCTCGAGCCAGATGGCCCTGCTCTTTAATATCCAAAATTCCTCTTGTTCAAAGAGTATTTTTTTATGAGTGCTTTCCAGGGATTTTAGTAAGTCAGTGGACTCCTGCGAGAACAAACCGCCCCCATCAGCTTCCTTTAGACAGGCCAAATCCCTTTTGACCCTTAATAACTCAAGTTCATCACATTCTCACTTTTTGTGTGCCCAGTCTTTTAGAAGGATTTTAACTCTTGAGTGATTTTTGACAAAGTGAGGGGCAGCAAATAGTCCTTCCCCAGGTTGAAAGGGAATCCAAGAGTTTTTTATAATGTTTGTAACCTCCTCCTCATTTAACCAAGCGGGACAAATTTTAAAAGGGCTGGGAGGTTTTGTAGAGTTGCCCAGAATCTCTAAACAGATAGGTAGATGGTCAGAAATACCACTAGAGACTACCTATTGACGTATCCTATAGTTTTGACTTGCTAAATCCTCAGCAATCAGAAAATGGTCCAGTCGTTTTGAGACTCTCCCCTCCATGCTTCTGCGATTTGTCCAGGTAGGCTTCAGTATGGGAGGTTGTAGGTTGATGAGGCGAGTATCCTTGAGAAGTAGGTCAAAGTATTCAGCAAGTGCATCGCACCGAATAAGAGGGCCCCAAAGTTCATGGGATCCAAGAGTGAAATTCAGGTCTCCACCTAGAATCATATCGCCCCCAGTAAACAGAGAGTTTTGACGAAAATCGTCCCAGTAATCCACACGGTCCAAGTAGGGACCGTAAATGTTAACAACCTTGAAAGTCTTCTTTAAACCAACATGAACTTAGCTCCACACCCAGTCTAGAGGAAAAACCCCAAGAATTTAGGGATTTTATCGAGGTTTTTTTCCAACCCGAGGCAAGCCCCCCAGAGAGGCCACGCGCACTATAGCAGTGAAATCATAAGCGGAAAGTAGGGTTGTGAGAGACGCCAGAACGTCAGCCTCAAACCCCACGGTTTCTTGTAGCAGAAAAAAGTCAGGATGGTGTATGACAATCAACCTCTTGAGAGCAAGTTTTTTAGGTTTACTTGCCAAACCCCTACAATTGAAAGACAGAAGTTTCATAGGTTAGCCCCCAGATGGGCCTGCACTGCTCTAAGTGCCTCGTCGATGGTTTTTTGTTTGTCATCCGCAAGATCTTGGATAGCCTGTTGTTGTGCTAAGGAGAAAAGTGAGGGTCGACCACGGTCGCGAGACAATTTTCGGGGTAATGGATTTAAGCCCAAGCTGGTGCCAAGGGGGAGTGTAGTCATGAGGACAGGGATGTCTCGGGAGTGTAAGTGGAATCGGATGGGGTGTTTGGCTGAGTGGTCCTAGTTCGGGGGGTCCATGGAGCGGTCCATAGTCAGAGTAGTGGTCCCGGGGGGAGTAGTATGGGACAGAGGGGGGAGATTCTGGATATTTGCGAGGAAGTGGGGTGCTGTAGTGCCGTCTGATTCCAAATTTAAAGAGCAAAAAGTACATTCACTAGTGGAGAAATGAGAGGGAGGAATATCAAGCGTACCCGAAGAGGGAGGAGTAATAGCATCCTCAGTGTGACTTGTCTGTGGGTCTGGATTAGTAGCCATGCTAAACGATGGGGGCGGGTGGGGGTTTGGTGCCTCCCCACCGATGACCTCCGGTCAATCCCGAGCCGAGGCCAGACAATCTAAGTCATAGTGAACTTCCCGCAGATCCTCATCCAATCTGCCCGCTTTCTACAAGCCCTCCCCATCCCCCATGCCCGTGCCATCGATCCGCTTTCGAGTGTTGTCCGCCTTCTGATGAAAAGTAAGTCAGTAATGCTTTTCCAAATGTCCATAACCATGGCATCTGTGGCACCGAAAGGGGACTCCTTCATAATCCAGTTTTTGTACACATTGTGCAAGTCCCCAGGTGAAAGTGAGTTGTACATGAAGCCCTTCCGAACATTTATGGAGACCAAGATTCTGGAAACCGAGAACTTCCGGGTGTGTGTGAAGGTCATGTTTACATCAATGTATGCTCCCAGAGCATTTCTGATATCTATGAAGGATTTCGGGTTCCAGAAGGTGAACCCAGATAGGGATGAAATCAAACTTCTCAGTGTCTGCGTCAAACATCGGGGTCCAGCTCTTGAAAAGAATGGGCGTGTTTCCCAGGCTCCAGTGATTTTTTAGGACACAACCAATGTATTCTCGATTTTTTAGTTTGAACACAAACCAGCCTCGGGATAGAACCATAACCTCAAGTTTGTAGGCGAACAAAGTCGACCAGTTGGAGAATACCCACCGGTCCAATACTTCAGAGCTGGGATACTTTCCGCTTGCGCATCCAACGATCATCGTCTTGGCCATGTTGAGAGAGTTTTCCACAGTGATGTTCTTTCTGCAGATAAGGTTTAATGAATCCCGTGATTTCTTCAAGAAGTTTCCCTTCTGTTTTCGAGAGGGTGAAACCTCCCGGTTTCTTTGGGGAGATAAGTGAGGGTCGTGACCAGAGATGTTGATAGTTGGGGAAACAGTACCAGAATGTGCAAGAGAACAAAAGATTGAATCGATGAAGTCATCAGGAGTATGATAGAAAGGTACCTTTGCAATGTTTGTTGAGGGTAGAAAGTGTTCGGTCGGATTCCAAAAGGGCCATCCACTCTCTTGCAGGTCGGAGAGGTGAGTCAAGTCGAGTGTCCAACCCTCCGCTGAAAGTGTTGTGTGGATTATAGTGGAGTCAGAGGGAACTGTAGATCCAAGATTGAAGAGGGAGGGTTGTTCAAAGAGGGTGTAGGGTGAGCCCCTAAGAGCCAGTGCAAGAGGTCGAGCAGTTTCTGGGTCGCCTGTAACAACCCTCATATACGAATATAGGGAATAGTTAATATAATAAATATAATGTAATATAATATAAGGTAAAGAATCAAAAGAAACATGAAAAAGAACTAATGGAAAACAAATTATGCGTAAAGAAAGAAATTAAATAAGAAATTAAGAAATTGGGAGAAGGAGGGGATAAAAGGAGGAGAAGAAGTGAAGAGAGGGGTCTTTTTGTCTTTGGCCATCTTGGAAGAGGAGCTCTGGAGGAGAGGAAAGCAAGATAGTGCTAGCATAGGGTTAATTGTTCGGGGCTCAGGGGCCTCAGCCATTGGCTGGGGGTTGGTTGGGTCGAGAGTCGTCCCACCACCTTCAATTGCACTATTGGAGCTCTCAAGGTAATGGTAGCTGCTAGGTCATCTATCCAGGTATGGCTCCTTAATTTTCATACCATATTTTCTATTGTTTTTTATGATTAGATCCACATTGTTTTTGTAGATCTTCTATGCATGTTGTTCTTGTTTGTTTCTGGATTTTATATGATTTTACAAGTTATCAGATTCTTGTGTTGGTTTAGAAATCTGCATGCATATTAATATTATTTGTTATTTAGTGGGTTTTATGAGTTTTATGGTTCTTACATCGCCGGAAAGAAAAACGTCCGCCGCAAGTGACAAATGGTCTGAAAATGGTAGAGAAGCCATTGGATTCTTCCCCCCAAGGTGTCTTTAAACCGACTAAGCAGTCTACATTTGTCCACTGAAGGTTTTTACCCGGCGTGAAAACCGCTGCAACGCAGTTAGAGGTAGTTCGCAGTTTGAAGTCCTGAGAATGGTAAAAAATATGTTTACCCTCATGTGGATTCGTGGAATAATCCACTTCATCCACCGTATGGTATACCGATCTGGTGTCAGGTGTTGCGTGTGAGAAAGCCATCGGGAACTGTGTCGTCGTCATTCCAGTAACAGCTTAGGGTTTGAAAGTTGCATCCCCCCAGGGATGTAGAACCCTAAAACGTCCCATCGCTCTCTAGGGTTGCGTCATTGTTCTACATATTCTTAGCCTCTATGTATGGGCATTGACACCGATAATTTTGAGTGATTCAAGTGTATATATGTCTTTAATATTGTAAAGATTTAAGATAGAGAATTAATAAAGAATATTGTCTCAGAGTCGATAATTATGTGCAAAGAATGATATGCATGAGGATTAATGAGAGTATGAAGTAGTCTTTTAATATGAACAAATAGCTCTAATGAAAGATAGATGAGTATGCTTACCTTCATGGTAATAAGTTCTTAGTTGTTGATTAAACCATTATATATAAGTTGATCTTATGATTGAATAATGAATGAATATTTAAACCATGGTTTGACATATATATCCAATGTAGAATGACTTATTAGAACTTAACTTGATATATGTATATAGTACATATGAACTCATCACGCTAAACTATGTTGAAGTATTTTGTGATGTATATTATGTAGTTAATTAGAGCATTGCCTTCGCCATACTATGTTGTATAAGGTTAAAACTTGTATAAATGAGAGTATTGTATTATTTCTATTTGATTATCAGTTCACCACCGAAAAGTAAGTAGGTAAGGAAGGATGTACCTGCTTTGTACATCAGCTTAATAGGGTTAGTGTTAATGTGTTTATATAAAGTTAACTATTAGGTTTGGAATCCTCATACTAATATTATAGTGAACTTGTACTTCTTCAACATAGCAGTTATTTTTAAGTGAATGTAACATACCAAGTAAGTGTTGGTTTGGAATTATAAGTCGTAGGTTAAATATGCTTCTTATGCCTCAATGGTTAGGTATAATAATGGTGAAGAATTAGTATTACTTGAATAATTTTAATGAGGTTAATGAAAGAGTCTAGATGGATGGTAAATCAAATAGATCACAAATTGTTATATTCAAATGCTTGACATCCATTTGGTTAGAAGTCTTGAAACATTACATGATAAACCTTTTGAAGTGATTTTTATGTTTCTGTATGTCGGAATAAAATTGATGGGAATGTACTTGATGTAATGATTCAAGAAGCATTGTGGCTAACTTATTTGGTTGTTTGGACTATGTAATGGAAAAAAAAATGTATTCCCCACATCCCAAAAGGCTATTCAGAGTGGTTGTAGTGGCTGTAAGAAAATTGAAGTAGAAAGTAGTGAAGTAGCATGCATAGGCGTGCAAGCAACAATAAGTAATGCAAATGCTAATTGACAAAAGAAACAATGGGATCCCCCATTGGAATGGCCAAAAGTAGATGATAAATATGCATGAGGTTCATAACGCAATGTCAAACTATAATGGCTCCTGGTCTTACCATAAAATAATGGGATGGATGCAAAATGGAAAAAAGGTTCCACACTAGGGCGACCCATCATAGGAAATATCTTATGTCAGAGTAGTGCAAATTGTATATAGAAAAGGCTTATGCACTGACATCCAACGGGGTTGAGATTATGGAAATTTAGATGGAAAAAGTTTTAAATGAATCATAACAAAATGGAAGCCTAAAACTATATGTAAGTTTCAAAATATACCTCACACGGTCAAATAATGCATAAAGAATGGTCCCTAAGAAACCAAGAATCTAATGAATGATCTTGCACCCAAGAATCCAATGCAAAGTCCTACACCCAAGAAGCAACAAAACTAAGATCATATCTCAAAAATATAAAATAAGAGATATATTGATAGATATAGGGAGGGGAATATTTTCAACAATATCATATCCATGGTGAACTCGGACTAAGAAAATACTCAACAATGAAAAAGTTTGAGGATCTGCATTCAAAGAGATCAATATCAAAAGGAAAATCACAGTTGTATTTAATTGCAAATGGGCCCAATCCAGAGAGATGTTCATTGGAAAGGATGGAAATATTTGAAGGAATGTAAAAATGAATCATAGCCTCTAGGAGGGCTTCATCTAAGGGAAGAAAATAAACCCATGGAGAACGTATGCCAAAACATTCACTTGGATCAATAGGAAGGAGAAAGAATCCAATTCCCCCATTGGGTAAAACACCTTATCAATTGTCGAAACTAAGTCCCAAGAAGACATGCATGAATGTAGAGGATCTTCCATCTTTACCCCTTTTCCTTTATCTTTTTCTCCATAAATTGATATATGTTCAAGAATATTTACAACTTATGTTGGATGATCAGGATTTTGACTCCATTCCTTATTATTTGAAGGACCTTTATTATTGTGATATCGTTGTCATTGATTATTATTATCATTCTTAGAATATTCTTATGCTTTCTTTTTTGCTTCCTATTTTTGTTTTTCCTTTTCATTTTCCTCTGCTAATCTCTATTTTCCAGCTTCCTCTGTCTTTATTTTTTGTTCTAATTGGATTGTTTCATGATTTTCCTTTTCCTCATTTAATCTATATTCTCCAACTTGTCTTTTCTTTATCTCTTCAATCAATTAAGTTCTTTTTAGGCTCAACAACTTCTTTTTCGGTTTCTTGTTTTAAGGTTTGAGCCATTGATTCCTTGTCGTTTTTATCTATAACTTTCATTTTTCTAAGACCTCATCCTAGGATTTACCATTCTTATAGGGAATCTCATATTCCCACTCCTTATGTGCATAAGGCCATGTCATACCTACCAAATTGAAATGTTTGGAAACTAGACCCTAGCGATCATGTCTCTTAAATTGTCCCTATCACAATAATGCAAAGTGATCTTCCCCTGCATCATCTTCAATTCATCAATCAATAGCTCTATCCATACTTCCTCTTTAATGGCCTCAATTGCTACCACATATTATACTGCAATGGTCGATAAGGCCACCACTAGCTGCAACTTAGATGTCCAACTTATAATTTCACCAACAACAGTGAAAGTATATCATGTATTAGACTTTCCTCCATCTCTATATCCACCAAAATTATAATATCCAACACCGTTAATTTGTAAATCTATTGATTTGTATAAAATAGCAACATTTGAAGTGCCCCTTAAATATTTGAGTATCCACTTCACAGCATTCCAATGCTCCTTACCAAGATTAGCCATGAACCAGCTAAGAAACCCTACTAATTGGAAAATATAAGATATGGTGCTCACCATGGTGAACATAAGGCTTCATACTACTGCTTAATACAATACATGAGATATGCATGTCTTCTTTATTTCTATGCTAGGACATTGTTCGAAAGGAAACTTAAAATGTACATGAAGTGGGGTGTTGTTGTGCCTGCAACAACTCCAATGTAATTTCGCCCCAAAGGAAAATTTCATGGGCCCCCTTTCTATACTTTTGGATAAGTATAGATGAGGAACAACCATACTCAAACATCGTATTTGTTTAAAATTTTCCATACTCATCTTTATTTGGCTAAAACCCCCTCAAATTTACCCAATTTACTTAACTCAAATTCTTGAATAGAAACAATCTGGATCTAAAGAAATGTCAGATTGGCCTTAATATTTTGAGATCAACTCATCGGACCTCTGATACCAATATATCTTCTGATGCACAATTTTTCACCTCCAACAAGCCTACCCCAATAATCGGACTTGCCTCATCGAGACATTACTCAACACAACCTTTTTAGAATTACAATGAAGGCCTCTGATATATATCACCATTGGGATACCAATCCAATAGACACTTTTAATGAACACCAAAAAGCTACACTTGATAGTTAGTATTGGACCTACCCCATAGGGATATTTCCCGAGATACATTCTTTGCACCCCCAATGGGCTTACTCCGATAACTATATCGAACTTACCTAGTCGGGATATTTTACGATACCTCTATTTTGAAGCATTGAAAAATATACTTTGATATACTTGTTATCTGACATATCTAATCGGATTTTAATGAATCCCATTGGAATAAATCCTGAAAACACATCATCGATGGGTTATACAGTCTTAATGGTTCTGAATCCCTAAGAAATTCCTTGTTGTTCTCCAATACATTGATAATAGGGCCCCCATTTGAACTTTGAAACCACTACCTTTTTGCAATAATAAACTCTTATGTTTCATTATGATTCTCAATTTGAGGTCCTTTGGCTGAGTTGGTTGCTAACTTTTAATGAGATCATATGATTTCCATTGATTTCTTTGACGAGGAGATTAATTACTTAGATTATGGTTTTGATCGGGAGATCTTCACCTTGTGGTTTCTAATTGGATTTGAATGGTTTAATTCATGATCACTGATTCCTAATGACATATTGATTAGTTTTGCATAGACTATCTAGACCTGTTTTCAGTTTGATGGCCAAAATAACCACACCTTCTCTCCTATCTTATGAGTTGTATGTGGATCATTTATACTTGTTTGGATAAGGATCGTCACTTAAATGAATACTTTTTTATATTTTGCATCCCTGATTTTTCTTAAGATTCACATTGACGTTGACTTTTGATTGATGGCTTTCTCACCTTGATGATTGGGTTGCTTCTCTAACTTGTGAAATGTTCTTCATATTACTCATGCTTCTTAAACTATATTCTCCCTACTTCGATTCCTTGAATGATGTTTCCATATTAAAATTATCCTAAGCTTCAATTATGCATGATAATATGGATATTAAATTAGAAACAGGAGAAGAAGGATATGAAACGTCGTATGAAAGCTTTTGGTATTAGGGCTAACTCATTTTTCTTTAAGCAGATTAAACAGGGTATGATGAGGGTAAATTTGCATATATCTGGAAGATATCGGAGTACTTAATTTGTTAGAGTTACTTGGGTCTGTTTTACACTATGGTGTATCATATCAGTTAAGTCTACTTGTTTTCACTTGATTAATATTGTTTTCAAACTCTCTTAACTCTTCTAGAACTTTTTTGTAGTTGAATCAAATTTGAGTATCGACATTTTCGTCAATTATCTAGTTTTGGCGCTTAATTGAGTTTATTTAACACTTTGGTGGGTACAAATAAATTATTTAAAAGAGTTAATTTGATCAATCTAATATACTTATTAAAATATTACACCTTAAATATTAAAAACAAATTCACATATTCTAATTTGAATAATAGATCGCATTTTAAGAATCTCATACTTTCATTAAAAATTCATAGTATTCCATGTGATGAAACATATTTAAAATATTACATGTGATGAATCCTATTTAAAAAGATAGAGTGACTCTATTGTAATTGTTTATTATTATATGATTTTTACATTTTATTTCCTAACATAAAGTGAATAAAAATAATCATTCTAGACAAGATATATGGAGTAATCATTAACCAGATTCTTTCTAATTAATTCAATAACTATTTCACAAAAATAGAACATTATTTTCAAAATGGTTTTGTGTTATTCATTTGCATTATTATTTTTTTTATACAAAACTATGAATTGAAAATGTTGTTTACTTTGCAAATATTTAAATGGGCTAAACAAAAAATTAATGTAACCGAAAAGGAGAACTTTCAAAATTATTTCGAAAAGAAACCACCTTGATGTAAATATAGAGGATATCTTCCTCGAAAGAGTGTGGAGGCTCCCCGAGGAGAGGAATTTGGTATTAGAGCTTAGAGGAATGAGCCCGGAATTGTTCATGACCGTTTGTATACAATAAAACATTTATGTATAGTTATTATGCTTATTAAATTTTATGCATATTAATATAAATTAGTCATGGATCTCCTTGATTGCAGGGACATGTTCAATTTCGTTTGCATATAAAAAAAAAAAGTGTTTTTTAGTCATTTGATATATGCTTGTAATCAATTTCAACCATTATTAATTTACAGCTATTTGGAAGGGTCAGTTGTACTTAATGGGATTCTTCTACATTTTGTAGAGTTGATTATTGTTTATTGTTGTTAATATTATGTACAGTTGATTATGGTTTATTGTTGTTAATATTAGGTAAATGAATTACTTCTCTAAACATGAGTAATTGTAATTATTTAAAGGGTTGCAAATTGGGTGCATGCATAGGGTTGACAAGGTGACTAAATAATTGTTTATTTTATTCCATGTTTCATTGTTTGAGTTTAAACATATCATGAATGCTAGTGATTTTATTTTTGAATCTTTATAGTATAATCGTTTATGCATCCGCTACATTAAGAATTCAGGATCATGATTTGATCACAGTAGGTTTTTTTTTTTTTTACTCAAATAGATTAAGCTTTTATGCTATAGATTTTAATTCAGATTATCTTCGATTAGATTAATTATTATAAAACAAAATCAAAAAATAAAACTGCTTTAAACATCCTATCAGTAGCAACGGGGCCTCTTGGAATATTCACCAATACTAAGAGGGGGGGTGAATCAGTATTGAGTACTTTTTACCATTTTTAACCTTAATCACATCATGTAACATTAACCATTAACAATGTCATCATCACATAAAATAATCACATAAAATAGTGCATAAGATATTTTATGTGGAAACACAAACGGGAGAAAAGCACGAAATTATTTTCTTATATAATAACAAGATTAGAGTCATAGGAAGCACCAACTTCCAAGATTCTCTAGCAGAGCTAGAAGTAGACACCAACCACCTAATTTACAGGAACCAACCTGAAGGAAGCTCCAACTCCTTGATTTACCAGCACCGAGTGGAAGGAGGCACCAACCCCTTAATGTGCAGGCACCAAACTATACAGAGGACACCAATTCTCAGTGAGCTCCAAATCACACTTTTCAGGCACCAACCTGAAGGAGACTTTGAAATCTTGTCATTTCCTTGTCCCGTCACCCTGATATGAGTAAGAGTATCAACCTGTCACTATCATTGTCTTCACACTGTCACCATATTCACATTGTCATTGTCACTATCACTGTCACTATCACTGTCACAATCACTATCATTGTCACTGTCATTGTCACTGTAACAATCTCTGTCACTTTCATAATCTATGTCACTATCATTGTCACTATCACAATCTCTTTAACTGTCACTATCACTATCACAATCTCTGTCACTGTCACTATTACCATCACAATCTCTATCATTGTCACTATCACTATCACTATCACCAGCCTAGATCCAAATCCTAGGCTCTATCAAGCACCGAGAGGGATCAAATCTCTTGAGGTGCAAACCTCTTCTCAGGTATTGCACTCAAGGAGCTATTCGAGGAGAGGATTGCACCTTGGGAGATTTGATCCCTCTCGGCATTTGATAGAGCCTAGGATTTGGATCTAGGCTGGTTTCAGTCATGGGCGGTGACACAAAACTGGAGTTTGATCAGCATTGTAAGGAACGGGTTAAGTTGAAAACACAGATACATTTATGAGGATTATCATAATGTAAGTAATAAGTATTAAGGATTGAGTAAATTGTTAAACTGGAAAATAGAGACAATTCGCCTAACTTTTTTTTTCGATTCTCTTTTTGTTGATCTGCGTTTTGTTTTGTTTGTTCTTCTCCTTCTTCTGCCGTCATTTCGTACATTTTGATTTATTTGTTGTTCTGCAAACTGATTTTTTTGTTCTTCCAATTGCTTCAACTTTCTCTCTCGATACGCTCTTTGTCGATCAACGTTTTTTTTTTCTTTGTTCTTCTTGTTCTTCTGCTGTCAATTCGCCTAATTTGTTTTTTCGATTTTCTTTTTGTTGATTTGCATTTTTTTTTGTTCGTTCTTCTCCTTCTTCTGCCGTCATTTCGTCATTTCGTACATTTTGATTTATTTGTTGTTCTGCAACTTGATTTCTTTGTTCTTCCAACTGCTTCAACCTTCTCTCTCGATACACTCTTTGTCGATCAACGTTTCGTTTTCTTTGTTCCTCTCGTTCTTCTGCTGTCAATTCATCTAACTTTCTTTTTCGATATTCTTTTTTTTTATCTGCGTTTCGTTTGCTTCGTTCTTCTAGTTCTTCTACTATCATTTTGTCCAACTTCCTTTTTCGAAATTCTTTTTGTTCTTCTGCTTTTAGTTTCAAGTCTTCTTCTCGTTCTTTTGTTGTCACTGAAATCAATGCATCCATACACTGAAATCAATGCGTCCACAGAATAACATATACATTGAAAAATATGCAATAAAAAACCCCATACACTGAAATCTATGCGTCCATTCACTGAAATCAATGCGTCCATACACTGAAATCTATGCGTCCATACATTGAATCAATGCGTCCACAGAATAACATCTACACTGAAAAATATGCAATAAAAAATTTCCACATTGTAAGGAACGGGTTAAGTTGAAAACACAAAAAGAATTATGAGGATTATAATAATGTAAGTAATAAGTAAGAATTATATTGATTCCTATATAACCCTGAAATTATCTCCCATTCATGCTTTTGAGAATCCCTTTGCACAAATAACACTTCTTCACGATCTCTTTAGTTCACGGTCGTCTTTTATTTATTCTTATGTATGTTCTGATGCTTCTTTTTCTGTTATGGATTCGAAACGTCGACTAAAGAACATGGATACTGTGGATTCTCCAAAACCTCCTAAAATCAACAACCACAAAAATCTTGCTACAAAGATTATTTTCTCTTTCTCTTCTATACATTTGTCGTACTTTTATTCTTTGATAATCAATATCTTCATTATTTGCAATATTATCATGAGGATCCATCATATACCCTGAAATAGAGAACACCAAAATTTAATTTGTTGAAATCATTGCAGAGTAGTTTTTCTATTAAATTGATAAATTCAATGTATAGATGTAAATAACAAAAATCAATGTATTGCTGAAATTAATGAAAGATTTTTTTATTTATTAAATTGATAAATTCAATGCATGCAAGTAAAAAACAAAAAAAAATGCATTGCTGAAATCAATGCAACGAATGAAATAAATATGCATCTTTTGTTGTTTAACAACGTTTGTGTGTGGTCTATTGGTAGGAATTAAGGTGATTGGGCTTGTGTTAACCTAGAGACCAAGGTTCAAAACCCTTTTTGCTTGGAGTTATAGTTAGTTATCAAGTCTAACTATTATTATGGCCGCATTGTTGAAATCAATACAATAATGTTTTTTTCTTGTGTTTTTTAAGAACATTTGTTTGTGGTCTATTAAACATTGCATTGTTGAAATTAATGCAACAATGTTTTTTTATTAAATTGATAAATTCAATGCATACATGTAAAAAACAAAAAAAGAATGCATTGTTGAAATCAATGCAACGAATCAAATCAACATGCATCTTGTGTTTTTTTTACTTCTTATGTCCACTATAATATTTTTTTACTTTTTATATTTTTATTTTTTATGTTGGCTACAATATATTTTTTTACATCTTTTTATTAGATTGATAAATTCAATGTATAGATGTAAATAACAAAAACCAATGCATTTTTTAAATCAATGCAAGCACGTTTTTTTATTAAATTGATAAATTCAATGCATACATGTAAAAAACAATGCATTGTTGAAATCAATGCAATCAATCAAATCAATCGGCATATTATTTTTTTTAACACCATTTGTGTGTGATCTATTGGTAAGTAGTGAGGTGATTGGGCTTGTCTTAACGTAGAGACCAGGATTCAAATCTCTTTTTGTTTGGAGTTATATTTAGTTATATCAATTCTAATTATTAGTTAGCAAATCTAACTATTATTATGGTTGTTTTTCTTTTCTATTCTTATGTCGGCTAGAATATTTTTTTTACTTCTTTGGTTTCTACTTCTTATGTCCACTATAATATTTTTTTTTCACTTCTTTATTTCTTTACTTTTTATGTTTTTAGTTTTTATGTTAGCTATAATATTTTTTTTTACTTCTTTATGTTTTTACACATCCATTGCCATTAAAACTATTTTTTTTTAAAGTGAGTATATTAAACAAAATTTAGAATTCTATTTTTAGAAAAACAAAATTTAGAATTCTATTTTTAGAAAAACTAAATTCAAATTTAAAGCACTACAATTAAAACTATTATTTTAAAAAGTGAGTATATTAAACAAAATTTACAATTATTTTTGTATTACTTTTAATTACTTGAGTATGCTAATTACTTTTACTTTGTATTATTCTTTTTTGTTTATGGCCGACATAATATTTATTACTTTTTACTTTGTATTATTCTTTTTTGTTTATGGCCAACAATAATATCACAAACGTAACGTTACAAGATCTCCCTCATATTATAATTTTTTACTTTATGTTAAATTTTATTAATGGCCGACAAACTTACATGTTACTATCACTATTAGTTTTTGCCGACATGTTACTAACGTTACATCACGTTACAAGATCTCTCCCATAATATTCACTATCACTATTTTTTTTGCCAACATGTTACCAACTTTATAACGTTACTAACGTTATATCGCGTTACAAGATCTCTCCCATAATATTCACTACTATCACTATTTATTTTGCCGAGATGTTACCAACGTTATAACGTTACTAACATTATATCACGTTACAAGATCTCTCCCATAATATTCACTATATCACTATTATTTTTTTCCGACTTGTTACTAACGTTATATCACGTTACAGGATCTCTCCCATACTGGGTTGTAGAGCGCCTCTCGGCGCAACAATCTTTGTCACTGTCACTGTCACTATCAAAATCTATGTCATTGTGTCAACCTATACATGCCTCAAATCTATTTTGCAAATATACAATAAAACCTTCAAGAATAGGACCAAAAAGGTGACTCTCAAGTCTGTAATCAAACCCTAGAAATGATCATCCATAGACTTCAATTGTTTTCTTATTCAAACCTTTAACAACATTATCATCTTCAAACCCTAGGTAATTCCAAGAGAGGAACCCTAGATCATGACAATAACATCACCATAGTCCATACCAATATCACCATTATCTATGCTAAGATCATCATCATAATCTATACCAGTATCACCATGATCTATGCCAATATCATCATCATAATCTATGCCAATATCACCATGATCTATGCCAATATCATAACCATAATCTATACCAATATCACCATGATCTCTGCCAAGATCATCATCACAATCTATGTCAATATCACCATAATCTATGCCAATATCATCATCAAGATTCAACAAGAGAAAAAACTAATACATTTGCAAGATCCATACCTTTGCGAAGATCACAAGATGAAGAACAAGAGAGAAACCCTAGTCATGTGCCATGTCCTTCATCAAAATAAACCCTATATCATGTCATCACATATCCCTTACAACAATATTTCCAATGATCTAAGAAGATTTTGTTTTTGATAGCATATGAGAAAGTTATGCAAGTTTCCGACAAGATAAAGAATTAAGAGAAAAAACCCTAGATCATCCTTCAAGCTCTTCATAAGATCCTCCTCTTGTACCTTCGCATTTTTCTTCTTGTCCTCCTTAGAATTGCGCATAAGAGATGAAGAACTTGGATGCTACAAATGAAATGATCCGCCTTGTATTTATACCTTTCCAAGTCACTTTTTAATTAATTCACTTTAGGGTTAGGTCGTCCCTATAAGTTATTATTAATTTTGTCTTCCACATTTTAGGTTAGGTCAGCCCTAACTTATTATCAATTTTGTCTTCCACATTTTAGGGGCTTCTTTAACTGGGTCAATGACCACTTCATGGCTTTGTCAATGGGATTTTACTTGTCTTCTTGACCACTTCATGTCTTCATCAAGGGGATTTGGGGCTTCTTCACATCATCATGATTATGTGGAGACATCATCATTAATTTAGGGTCTTCTTTGCACTTCACATGGTCACGTGGACACATCATCATCACTTTAGGGGATTCCTCACATTTCTCATCATCATGGTATTACGGTCTTCTTTAATGGCTTTAGGGGATTGCTCCATTTGTGTACAACTCAAAGTGTGCATGTGGGAACAACCGCATGTTATCTCATCCTGTGAGGGCCATGCTTAACGGTTACTCCATAAGGGGACCACTTTGGAGTTATATGCACTTATGTCAAGGATCCTTCAAATCTCTTCAAGGCTTCAAACAATCTCCCTTTATCAATGCCATATCATCATCATCATTATCGATGACAACATCACTCAACAATCTTATAAGCTCATGGCATGGATCTCTTGACCCTATTGACAATAGTGACAACTTTACTCAACCAAGCCCACATAACCATCAGGAGTGATACTCCAAATGAGTAATTTAAGGCCTAATTAGGGATTTGATCGAGCATTTCTCTTTTATGTTGAAATAAGTCATTTTGACCCGTCAACATGTGCTAATTGGTTTTGCATTCTGCATATTGAAGTGATACATAATCCTTTCTATATATGACTTTCAACAAACCTTTCTACTTGTTTTGTGCATGTGTATCTTCATCCCTAAAATTTGATTTTTTGTTTCTAAATCCTTCATTTCAAATGTCCTATCCAACTAGGGCCTTCAACTAGCATATCATCAACATAAATTAGCAATATAATAAAGCTACCATCATCAAAACTTTTATAATATGCACAATGGTCAACTTCACTTCTACTAAAACTTTGGATCTTCAAGAAGGTGTCAAATTTTATGTACCACATCCTTAGCACCTATATTAATAGATGCAGAGATTACTTGAGTATGCAAACCATATGCTCTTTACCTTTTTCTTTATATCCCTCAATATTATCCATATAAAATTTCTTCATCGAGATCACCATGCAAGAAAGTATTTTTTGCATCAGCTAATTGCTCCAACTCTAAATCATGCGTTGCTATAAGCGCAAGTAAAAATCTTACAATTGTTACCTTCACAACTTGAGAGAATATTTCATTAAATTCTATACCTTACTTCTACACATAACCGTTTTCCACCAGGTAGGATTTATAACATTCCAACAAGCCATCATTGTTCTTCTTTACTTTATATAACCACTTGTTTCCAACCACCTTTCTTCCTGGTGGGATATCCACAACTTCCCATGTTTCGTTAGCGTTAGAAAAACAGAAAAAACAAAAGCAAACAACAATAACAATAGAACACAATATTATGTGGCTGCTACACATAGGTAAAACCACAGGGAAATTGCAGCTTCGATATTTTAGTATTACTTAGTAAAAAACTTATAATGATTTCTTATATCTCTCGTATTACAATGTGGGGGGGGTCACTCCCCTTTTATACAATACATATGATGATTTCATACGGAACTGAAATACACTAGAATGGTCTAGAAATTTTTGCCTCAGGGAATTCACCCCCATGCTCTGACGCATATGAATCGCATGACGTCCTAATCGAGAAATCTACAACAATAATATTGTCTTCATGTCCTAATAATTCTTGTGTAGTGATTTCATTTCTTCATCCATCAATTTCCTCCATATATTTGCATTCTCAAATTTTCTAGTTTTCTGAAATGAACTAGGTTCATCATCATTAGTTAACAAAGCAAAAGAAGATTGAAGATCAGGAGAATATATTTATGGATGCCTATTGGGACATGTAGATATTCTAAATATTGGCTACTGAACTTCTTGTTCTTCATGCTAATTAGAAGCTTCATTTTAATCTTCACTCATTTCTACATGTACAATCTTAAGTGTCTATTGTACCTCCTTCCTTTGCATGGATTTTTCATTAAAAATAACATCTTGACTAAAAATTACCTTGTGTTTAGTAGGATCCCACGGTCTATACCCCTTTACTAGATTATCATAACTAAAAAACAGAATTCCTTGACTTTGGGTCAAGCTTGGACCTCTTTTCCTTAGGCGCACAAGAAAATGCATCACAACCAAAGATACACAAATGAGAATAACCAAATAGTTTACCACACCAAACCTCCTCTGAAATCTCTCCATCCTTTGCAACTATAGGTGATATGTTTATAATACAAGAAATTGTATTAACAACCTCTACCTAGGACCCATTATCCAACCCAAATATGCTAGGCATGCTTCTCGCACATTCCATCATTGTTTGATTCATCTTCTCAGCCACACCATTTTTATGTCGATTATCTGGAGCAATATTTTGGTGCTTGATTCCTACATATGTACAAATTTTCTCCATTGTTCGATCTTAGATATAAAATATACTTGCCCAAAATTTTCTCTATCCATGCCTTGAACTCCTTAAATTTCTCAAAGGATTTTTGGCTTATTTTTCATAAAATACACCCACACTCATCTAGAATAATCATCTATAAAAGTTAGAAAATATCTAGCACCATTTATAAACAAAGTGGGGTCTAGTCCAAATATATCAGAATGAATAAGTTGCAAAAGATCTCAAATTTTACCAAAGCTTGTGGTAAACCAAACTCTCTTATGTTTACCAAAAATGCAGTGCTCAGACAAGTCTAAAATACAAGAGTTAATCTAAGCGATCATACCTTATTCATGCATAATTTTCAAAACTTTTTCACACATATTCTAAAGACGTTAATGCCACAACATCATTGCATCCAAAACATTCTTGGAGTCTATTGTTGTTGCATTATTTGTCATTGTATCACCACATAAACGATGCAAGGCCCCATAAAGTTCTCGTTTTGCTACCATTATGGATCCTTTGATAATCTTGCAACGATTACCACCAAAGGAAAAAGAATACCCTAGTTTATCCATTATCTTGATTGAGATAAAATTATTCCATAGATATGATACATGTCTACTTCACACAACTTACTTTCTCTCATATCATCTAGCTTGACCTTAATATCCCCTCTTCCCACAATTTCTATAGGATGATCATCACCCAAGTAAACCATCCCACCACTATAGGGTTAATATTTGACAAACCAATCTCTATGTGGAGACATGTGGAAACATGCATTTGAGTCCAAAACCCAAGAATATAGAAGTGATATATTGTTACTGAGATAGAAAGCTTCACATGTTTTCATTTCTTGTGAATTTGTTGTGCTAGCCTCAGTTGATGGTCAATATGGATTTTCATACTTCTTTTCCTTCTTCAAATACCAACAATCCTTACTTGAGTGCCCTAGTTTCCCAAAATTCTAGCACTTCCCTTTCAGCTTGCATCCTTTGGACTCATATCTAGACAATGATCTACCCCGTTAACCCCCTTCACTAGATTGGCCTCTCATGGATAGGTCTTCCCTAGTAGAGGTCTCCAAAGACGATTTTCACTTCAACTCTTCTCCCAGCAAAGCGACTACCACATCATCCAAATTCAGAGTTCCTAATGATGAGTTAGTGGTAGTCATCAACAATTTATCCCTAGTATCCAGAAGGGAAAAAACAAAATGATTTCTCTGACCTCATCCTCCACCTTTACACCAATCGAGACTAATTTACTAATTATTGTTATAAACTCATTCATATGATCTGCCAAAGTTGAACTCTCCTTCGTCCTTAGATGATAAGTTGTTTTTTAGGAAAACCTTATTTGTTGTCAATTTAGTCTCATAAATCTTTCCAATTTTTTCCCAAAGGGATTTCACGGTCTTTTCTTCAATAACATTGAACAAGACAGTCTTCTAGGCAAGGAAGAGTTGTAGAAACTATATTCTTGTCCAACTTTATCCACTCCTCATCTATCATGTCGCTTTGTTTTTTCACAACCCCTTTCAAGGCTAAGGCTTGGTATTTTTGAACTAGTAAATCCTCCACCTTCATCTTCCATAGGGAGAAATTTTTTCCATCAAGCTTCTCACTCTCAAACTTGGTTAAACCTCATGCCATTATTACGGCTCCCACTAGTAGAAAACCCAATGCCCACAAGTTTTCCAAATTGACACCAGATGTTAGAAAAATATTAAGAAAAAGTGTAAAGAAACAATAATAACAATAAAACACAAGATTTGCATGGAAACCCTGTTGTGTGTGGGTAAAATCACGGTACAACGACAACTTCGATATTTTATTATTACTCAAAAAAAACTTACAATGCTTTCTTCTCTTGTGATACAATGCCAAGGGTCACTTCCCTTTTATAAAATACATATGAGGGTTCTAGAAGGAACTGAAATACACTATAAGGGTCTAGAAAAAGTTTCTCCTTGGGGGATTTGTCCCCGCATCCCAGGTAGGGGGGGCTGACAGCCCCTTCTATAACCCTCTGTCGCATAAAAATTGCACATGGGGATAGTCGTGTACTAGTATATAGCAAAATATCAAAGATATGGACATTGACTTCCCTTCCTAACATGTAACCCTCATACAATATGAGGGGGTAACAAGGATCAAAGAAGAGGATAATGAAATAATATGGTCTAAAAATAGCACATATGAGAGATACACTACAAAGCTAGGATACAAGGCAATTTCTTTGCAAGAGGAAAGAGGGGAACATATGTAATATACCTAAAGTATATTACCATAATGTTATTAAGTATAATCGTTTATGTTGTTTATGTTGCACTGCTAGTCGATATTCTATATTTATCATATAGAATATAATATTTATCATTTTGTTTAATCAATATTCTATATTTATTATATCATAATTAATGATAGTTATACATTTTCCCAAAGGAGGTGACTTATCATACCTTATGTGTATTTATATACACATCCATTGTATGGAAGGATATATATGAGTAATAATATATAATAAGTATTTATCCCTATAGGAATATATGGATTCATCCTTGTTATAATGGATGCTCGAGTGAAGGAATATATTGGGTTCACTTCAATTGGTAATAGAGCAATTTCATTATCCTAGTGTGTGGTTAATTTTGTTTTCTAGTGGCAATAATTTTAGGGCTTGTAGCTTAAAACTAAAAACTATTGACAGAAATTGAAAAGAATAAGAAAGATTAAGAGTAAAGCAAAGAAGAGGAGGAAGAAATGAGAAGAGAAAAAAGAAAGAAAGAAATAGTTTATCCATGTTAGTGGCCAAATTTGTATCTACACAATAGGGAAAAAAACTAGAATAAAAGGATTCCATGACAAAAGTAAAGTGAATTTCCACATACTTGGTAAAAATGGTAATAAAAAAGAAAAGGTTTCTAATGTCTTTAAAGTACACCTGAGGACTTTTAAGAAGAAGAAAAAAAAAGATTATCCATTGACATAGAAGCCAAATAAAAAGCAAGTTACTTAAAAGTGAATAAAGTGGAAATATGGGTAACTTTAATAAGTAAAAATACTAAAGATAATTATTGATGAGAAAAAAAAAGTATCATCATATCTAACTTTCAAATAAATTTCAAATAGAAAAGATTTTTTTAAGTTCCAAGGAATTATAAAAATAATATCCAAATCCCATTCAAAACAAGATTTGCATGTCCATGCCCTATTATTGCCAAGGAATATATAAGTTCAATACCAAGAATATAATTGAAAAAAAAAGAAAAAAATTAACAAGGACAAGATGAAGTTTAATAACAAAAAATTACTAAGGTTTTCTATAACTTCAAAAAATTATGTTTCGATGTCACGTAAAATCATAACAAAAAACTACTTGCACAAATCAAGAATTCAAAGATAAAAGGAAATGCAATCATAAATTAGAGCAGGAGAATCAAGTTATCGAAAATAAATTATCAGAAAAAAGATGAAGAAAGTTCGTGGCTAAGGTCTCCTAATAAGAGGTTGCTTGAACAAATAAACAAGTTAAAAGAGGAGAAGTCAAATATTCTATAACATAAAAAAAAAAGGTGACAACATAAAAAATGAGGCCCTAACAGTGGAAGTTAAAGATCTTGAAAATTCTAAATAAGATCTTCAACATGAAGTACATATGCTATAGTGAAAGCAACTTAATAAGTCCAAAGAGCTCAAAAAACAACTACGAGCATCGAAGAAAAATAATTGTGACTTCCAAGTGAAAGATCCAACATTGATTCGACAAGATGTTGCAATCAAAAATCATAAGGAAAGTATGATGACAAGAAAAAAATTACTATGCCTTATCAAATATAGACAAGGAAATTAATCGTTTGAAGAGACATAGTTAGATTATGCCTTTAGAAGTAAAAAAATTAAAACGTAAGGATATATCAATTATGAAAGTAGACAAAGTGAAATCCATGGATGTGAGTGAATCAATGAAGTGTTTATAAGTTGAGACTGGAGATAAGGAGACCTCAACATAATTGATTGAAACTACAAATCAAAGTTCCATCACTGAAAAATCCTTATCAATGAAATAAAATCCAGAAAAATCAGTTCAAAAAATAATTCAATGCAAGTCAACATTTGCAGATTCAATGATGATTGTTCTTCTGTCGATTAATAATGAAGCCATTGATGCACTAGTAAATATGAAAATATCACCTATTAACATGTCGACACAAGTCAATCATGAAAATATTAAGAAGGATCAACTTATTAAGGTATCATATCGACATTGAAATCACAAAAGTTGTGGCATGATGTAATATCCGTATCTGTATATTCTCATGTTGTGATTGTGTCCGAGTCACAATAAGACTATTCAAGTGAATATTCAACCAATATAAAATAACTCCATCTGGAAAGAATAAATAATATTGAATATATATTGATGAGAGATGATATATTGATGAGAGATGATTACATTACAATTTGATGGACCATTTAAATATGGTATTATGTGTCTTTTCAATGGAAAGGTGCGTTTCTATCTATTAGATTAATTACATATCAATTTTATTTAATATTTGTTTAATTTTTTTTTTATTTAATTATTTGTTTATTGATATGTTTATATGTTATTTTATTTGTTACATGGCCTTCCTCTTCAGAATGCTTTGTCCTCAAAGCATTAGTAATGAAGGTCGCATCTTTCTTTGTATATACCTTATAAAATTCGTTTATAATTTTAATATACTAAGTAAAACCATGTGCAGTTTCATAAAACCATGTGTGGTTTCATAAAACCATGTGCGGTTTCATGAATGCTATTCTTTAACCCTTTTTTTTACTCTTTCTTTTTTTCTTTTTTTTCTCTTGCGGATAATTTCTTTTTCCACTTCTTCTTTGTAATATTTTTTTTTCTTACTTCTTGTTCTCTTCTTCTTATTCGCAACGGAAATAATTACTTATTTTCTCTCTTTTTTTATTTCCCTTCTTGTATTCTTGATTTACGGTTGTCTTTGAATTTTGTAGCGCAATAATGAATAATATATATTTTTGATTAACTTGATTTGCTTCAAAGTTGCGACTGAATCTTCTTTGGGCCAAAATCCTACTTTTGGACAAGGTCCTAGATTTTTGGGAAACCCAAAAAATGATGGCCAAAATCCAATGTGGATCAAAGATCCTTAATGAGAGAAGCTCTGAAAACGGTTTGTAGCCAAATCCCGGAATCAAGCCCAAGAAGGGGCTCTCATACCAATGTAATATTCGTATACGGATATTCTCATGTTGTGATCGTGTTTGAATCACAATAAGACTATTCAAGTGAATAGTCAACCAATAGAAAATAACTCCATTTGGAAAGAATAAATAATATTGAAGATATATTGATGAGAGATTATTACATTACAATTTGATGGACCATTTAAATATGGTCTTATGTGCCTTTTCAATGGAAAGGTACGTCTCTATCTATTCGATTAATTACATATCAACTTTATTTAATATGTGTTTAATTACTTTTCTTTTATTATTTAATTATTTGTTTATTGATATGTTTACATATTATTTTATTTGTTACAAATGCAAGAATCAACATATCAATATCAAAAGGTACTTAATCAGAGTCAATTATGTACTTACATATCGAAGCATCCAAATATCCATATAGATTGAAGTCAAAAACCAAGAAAGAGAAAATCCAAAAACTTATCATCAAAGAGTTCAATCTACCTAGGATGTATCTATCCCATCTCAATGTGATAGTATCAAAGCTTCGAACATCTTTTCACTTTGTGTCTTCAACCTTATCAAATGGGACACAAAGTGAAAATTGTATAATAAGGAAGACAATAACAAAGATGATGGAACAGAAGAAGACAAGAATGGGAAATATCAAGATGATATTGACAATCATAATGTCAATATCAATGGTAAAGAAAATGACGATGTCATAGATTATAAAACACCAAATATTGTTGGAAGTGATGTTGATATTAAGGACAATTATGAAAGAATTAAATTTGTAGAATGATACAATGATGAAAATATAAAAACTAAAAATGATCCTAATAAAGAAGGAAACTTCGAAGATAAGGCGACACTTGAAAAGGAAAAAGCTCTACAAATTGTCACAAGTCAAGATATTCGAGAATCTCAAGATGGAAAGGATCCCAGGGAACAACTAACGACAAAATTGTCAGACAAAGAAGTAAATACATTACTAATAGTTGCCTCTACAGATAAGAAAACTGTAACAAAACATGAAGAATTATCAAAGATCCACATAAAATTAGAAGAGCAAAGGAACACCGTCAGATTAGCAGATCCGAAATATGCGCCGCTTAATTGTTATGCGTTCATCTACGGAATCATAAGCATGATAAGATTTGAATGGAAATGTGACCAATTATTCCAAGAACTGCTAAACCGTGGCACAGTTATTCGTGGCAAGAATTCCAGCTGCAACACGCTCGTAGAAGATTCGTGGTCGAATCTTTTCAGAGCGGGATGACTTGTAATAAACCTAATTAGTTATTACAAATGTATTTATTATTAGATTATTATACTTAATTATTAATTATTAAATGACATGCCTATTTATCAATAGACATGTCTATTCTCGTTAGGCCATATTTAATATCGGCCATTCCTATTGTAAAATCATGAATTCAATTATAAAAATATATATCTTATCAAATAAGATAATCATGTAAGGCTTGTACCTTACAGTAATAATAAATAATAAGTATTTATCCCATGAGGAATATATGGATTCATCATTGCTATAATGGATGTTCGAGTGAAGTAATATATTGGTTTTACTTCAACATAAGTGGTGGTGGAATCTTATATGGAAATTAAAAAAACACTCTAAAAATGAGAATTCTTTGATTATATTTTTCTAACAAAGTACTAACATAGGATCATTGTAAAAAAGAGCTTAGCAAGGCCTAGGTAGATGTATTCTTTTTCAAAATGATTACGACATTATTATACGCCCATTGGTATATGTCTTTTAATAAAAATTACTATGGAAGGAAGCCTTGAAGTTATTTGGTGGGAGAGTTAAGTGGCAACGAAGAAATGCGGATCTTTGTTTGGACCCCTGGTTTGAATATAAAATAGTAAAAGACCATAATACCTTACCATGTATAGCACCATGGACCCTCTGACTAACCATAAATGAGATGATTTTCAAACCAAGAATATATTCCCCATCTAGGGCACTTGTCAAAAATATCCCTATTAAGGAATGTGGAAACCAAAGGTAAAGACCCCAAGGCCACTTGTAATTCCATACATTGACAAATCATTTTAATGGTGCTTGTCAATGTGACTTAAGAACAGGTGAGGCAAGAGTACCTTTGATCATTTAATCAATTTTAACACAATATTGGGTGAAGAAACAAATAACAAAACAAAATCAAATGCATTATGGATGTTGATGAGACTAACTAGTGAGAAAGGAGTGGCACATATTTATATTCTAAGAGATTATTTATCATAAACTAGATCAATGTAAAAACTATTTAGAAAACATGTCCCTCTCCAATTATTAAGAGAATAAAAAATAAAAACTTAACAAAAATTTATCTCCAACGTGTATATAGATAATTAATTACCAAAGGAGATGAACTCTTTAAACAAATTATCTCCCAGTTCATGGAGATTCAAGGAATAAGAGGCAAGGATCTGAATTTTAAAAATTATCAAATCTATATTATGATTAGTCATTTCAATGTGAGGAGTGTAACTTCAAAAATGGCGATGGAAAACTTTGATGTTTAATGTTGAAACGATATTGTTCATTAATTTATAAGTAGGAGAAGCAGGAAAACCCTCATTAAATAAAGAAAAAAAGGGTACTATCGTAAATATTAAGCAGGAGAATATTTTACACCTTTCTAAGATGGATCCTAAGAAATTATGGAGGCAAATTCTAACTCACAAAACTAAAGAAAATAATATGATTGTCTTGAGGTATTGAAATTCTTATCTTAAGAATCTTTTTGAATACCCTAATGTTGTGGAAAACATTCAACCTTTCTTTATGGAGGACGAAGTATTTTCTTTAGAAGATATATTTTTGGATTAAGTGCCTCGCGAGAGGGAAATCTAAGGACATCGAAGGTTACCAAGAAGAAATCCTGAAAAATTGGAGGGCTTATTCTCATCCCTCACATCCATGAGCTCTTCAATCTAGCAATCAAGCAAAGATTCCCTAAGACTTGGACTCAAATCCTTATTGTTCCCATTTTTAAAAGCAATGATAAAAATAGCCCCTCGAATTATAGGACCATTATGATTATCCCTCTCTTATCCAACTTATATGGTATTATTTTGGAAAATAAGATCAACATATGGATAGAAATTCAAGGTAAAAGGGCTAAATTCCAAGCCAATTTTAGAAGGTCGCATTCCACCATAGACCATCTCTTTACTATCAAGATCATTGCGGAGAAATGTTGTAATAATAAATTTAATCTCCTTTGTTTCTTTGTGGACTTTAGGAAATCTTTTGATAGAGTGCGTAGAAATAACTTAAGGAAAATATTAGAAGATATAAAGGTCCCCTTCGAGTTGAGAGCTATTGCAACAAGGTTGTACAAGAATGTCATTTCCATTATTAAGACCATTTCGGGTTGGTTGGAAGATATTAATTGTAGGAGTTAAGCAAGCCTTACCCCCTCTCCCTAACCTTTTGTGTATTTACATCGATACGTTAAAAAGTTGTTAGGTAGAGTTAGGATGCATTGGCACGGTGCTAGCAGAAATTGTCATCATCCTTCTTCTTTATGCTAATGATATTGTTATTCTGGCAAGGTGTCCCTCTTATCTTGATAAGAAATTAATAATTCTCAAGGATTTTTTCTCTAGTATGGGTATGATTGTTAATGCCGACAAAACAAAAGTTTTGATAATAAAATCCAATAAGGTCACTTATGTTAATTTTTTGCATGACAATAACAACTTGGAGGAAGTGTATTCATAAAAGTATGTTGGTATTGGCATCCATCGCAAACTCAATTGGAACTACAACATCAAGAAAAGGATAAATGGAGGGTAGAAAGATTATTCTGGTCTTGAAAACAATTGTAATTCAGCCAACCTTGTGACGTCGGATAAAAATAAAGTCCTCTTTGAGACTCTTGTCACTTGTGTTCTCCTGTATAGGTGTGAAGTTTTGGGTTGCATCATACCTATAGAATCTTGGAGAAAGATTGACCAAATTCAATAGTGTTTTATAACTTACAATCTTAAAATTAAAAGCAATACACCCTATCATATTCCTCATAGAAGTGGGTCTTTCCCACATTGAGAGCGTAGTTATGACTAGGTACCTTGTGTACAAGAAGAAGTTAAATAGCTTGGGAGGCCAGAGACTACCTAAATTGCTTTAAAATCCAGTCAAAACCACCTAATGCTCAAGTGAGGTTAGCATAAAGATGCCATGTCTTGGATAAAGCATTGGGGGATTGATAAAAATGTTACTTTGCAAAATATTGATAATATTAAAAATAGTATTACTTCAAAGTTTAAAGAGAAGTTGTGGTGGGATTAAATTTTAGAGGATAAAGAAAATTAAGATATTATATGGAGTTCATTAACCCTAATCTAGAAGACCAAAAGTATCTGTTTGTTTTAACTCGACGTAAAGAAGATCAACTTACATAAAGTAAGAATGAACTCTCATGAGCTGCATAGTGAAACAGGGTGTTGTACAATCCCTAAAAAGCTATTGGATGAAAGGATTTGTCATATTTGTGAGACTATGACTGTTGAGGATGAAAAGCACTTTCTCTTAGATTTCCTTGTGTACACCCAGTGCATAAGATAGTAGTTCCAAAAAATTTGTTGCAGTACGGACATGCCTAACCTTCTAACTTATCAAAATTATGGTAATTTAGGTACGCTCCTCTCCAAGATTTTTAAGCACATACATAAAATTCTAAAGCAAACAAAGTAATTCCTTACTTTTCTTCTTAAGGTTCGATGGACCAAAAATTTTCATAGTGGAATTTAACCATCATCATCATCATGTAAACCCTAAATGGTATTCTCTTATTTAGATTATTGTAATAAAAACACTAATAGGAGAACTACTCTACACTTTGTTTGTATATTTTAGGCTCAAAGAGCAACTCAATGCTCCAAAACACATACCAATGTATATTTTGCCTTTCTATTTGAAATAGTAAATATACAATTTCTTTCTTGAAAAATTTTATTATCATTTTCCTTTGTTAACAACTTTTTTATATATCTATTCAAAATTAAAAATATCAAAAATTGTAAACACGATGAGAATCCCACCAATAAAAAATTTCCAAATACCATGATTACCCAGCCAATAAACTTGGCCACCAAATTTGATTCATATCCATCATGTTAAACCTAATGGTACACTTAGTTATTAGCACTTACCATCTTATTAAACCTCTAATTCAATTATAATTACTATTGTTTTTGTTTATGTTAATGTTTATAGCAGCATAACCAAGATCACTAAAAGAATGACAAAGCAAAGAAACAAAATGAGTGTGGAGCTCATTTAACCATGATGATAAGAAAAATCATATCCCAATCATAGACAAATCCATTTGTCTCCCCCTAGATCAGACCTTCCAATAGAGAACGATGTACATCCATAT
Organism: Larix kaempferi; assembly: GCA_027924585.1. Taxonomy (NCBI): domain Eukaryota; kingdom Viridiplantae; phylum Streptophyta; class Pinopsida; order Pinales; family Pinaceae; genus Larix; species Larix kaempferi. Next base: position 1,604,318 of record BSBM01000097.1, read on the forward strand.
AGTAGTAGCGCAAACCCAAGAAAACAAGAGAGAAACATCTCCAATAGTGGAGAACCCCAAAAAATCAATCTCCTAGTTGCAGTAGCGAACCTCTCTTGGCTAGAGCGAACTTGCTTGAGTGAATGACCAAATGAGAGGTCGAACTCTCTATTTATACACATCAAAAGGTGACTTTTTCCCTTACTGGGCCGACCTAACTTTCCCTAACTAGGCCGAGTTGACTAGGGAAGTTCTACCCATTGTTTGGGGCAGACTGCCCACTGTTTTGGGGCAGTTTACTCAGTGGGCCGACTTCTCTTGGGGGAATACAAAAATTTACATTTAATGAATCTTTTCTTTGTGATTTAATCCCAAGGTTTACATTGATTCTTTCAAGGGTTTTACATGATCAAATACATTGATATATTTTCCCGTAGGAGGTACAATAACAAGATGAATAAATTCCGAAGTTGCACTATTTTCAACACTCCCTCTCAACAAGGAAGGTACTCTTCAGACAATGTATTCTAATTTTATTCTTTCTCTGGTCGACCTATGAGGTGATTCCCCACGCAGCTACTATTCCAACACTCCCTCTTAGCCAAGGAGGTATCATCAGTATTATCATACTGAAACACATAAGGATATCATCTGTACATCACGGTTGTCTTTAACCTCTCTATATCATAAGGAAGGTATTCCAACACAAATTCAGTCCGTCGAGAAGTGTCATGTTATATAAAAATATATATAAACATAGTAATAATATATCTTAACATTAATATTAATATTAATAGATAATTAATAATTATCAAAGAGTCATGACTTTACGTTGGAAAGTCACGAATGGACTTATATAAGTCTGACCATTGTAAATGTAAATCATCATCTATCCATACATATTTTTATCTATATATATATTTATCTTATTTAAAGATGGAACATCTTCCTCCATGACCCGGATACGGGCTTCTTTTATAATATCCGGATACAGATAAGAAGTTTTTACACTTCATGTGGTATCAGAGCCCCTTCTTGGGCTTGATTCCAGCCTTTGGTTGTCATTTGGTTTTTAACCATTATATTAGGGTTCCCCAAAAAAATAGGACCTTGTCTTAAAAAGAAAAGAAAAAAAGAAGAAGAAGTAAAAAAAAACAAAAAGAAACAAAAAAAGGAAGAAGTAAAAAGAAAAAAACAAGAAAAAGATGTAAAAGTAAAAGTAAAAACAAAAAAAAGTAAAAGTAAAAACAAAAAAAAGAAGTAAAAAGAAAAAAAGAAAAAAAAAAACCTAAAAGTAAAGAAAAAGTAAAACCACACGTGGTTTCCCAAAGAAGAAGTAAAAGTAAAGAAAAAAGAAGAAGTAAAAGTAAAACCACACGTGGTTTCAAATAAGTGGGTTTGGGTTTTATTCTCCAACAAAAAACAAAAAGAGAGATTTGAACCTGGGTGGAGAAGGTAACAATCATTCCTCCCATCCACCCAATCTACACCATTTTATAAATATTAAGGGGAAAATAATATTAGAAGAGCAAAAATCAAAGTCAAAGAAGATATTGAAGAAGTCATTGAAGCCAATTATCTATTTAATGAATAAATTATGGATTCCATATATAAGTCCAAATTTTGGACTAAGTGTCCTTATTGCGAAATGGAATTCCAATATCCGACACTTTTTAAGAATGACAATCACTCCTATCCAATATGTGGTAAATATTTTATTATGAAGGACAATCAAGGTCAAATGCAATTGCACTCGCAAATACAAAAATTGGAAGGCGAAATAGGATACTACAAAGAAAGCAATAAAAAATTACAATTTGAGATAAGTAAGCAGAGGATTCTTGATCAATTGATAGAATGAGAGAATCGTCGCTTAAAAGATCAAAACCAAAAGCTGGAAAAAGCTAATGAAGATATCGAGAAAATGTTATCAGCTAAGAATGAAGAAATATCTCGATTGAAAATTCACAATCAAGATATTGAAGACAAAACTAAAAAGTCTGAAGGTATCAAAGAATCACCATATAGAAACGATAGCGATTACAAAGAAGACATAAAACGTTTAAACAAGCTCATCATGGACAAAGCTAATGTAGGGTCCGTCAATTTAAGCAATTTTTTTTTTTAAATAATTATGATCTAGACCAAATCGATCCTCACAACTAGAACAGGTAAAAATATATATAGGCAGAACTAGTTCGACTCTCACTTATAAAACAAATATTATATGTTTTAGCAGAACTAGATTGATTTACATAAATAAAACAAAGTTATATATATTTTTGCAGAGCTAGTTCAACTTTTCCTATACGAAACAGAGTTATATATTTATTCCTACAAAACTAGATCAACTCATACATATATAAGAACCACAATTTCAATCTCAATACTGGAAGAAATTAACTGAAAAACAATGAACCTGATTTAGATCGTCAAATTTGAGGTCGAATTTCCATTGTAGTTGTAGTTGAATCCGTGCTCCAATTGATCCACTTGACGAAGATACCGAAAACCCCTCAGTTGACCTCCCTATCGTATCGGGGTTACTCTCCTTCACCCCGAACCCCGAGCTAATGGGGTCGTAAGAACACACTAGTGAGCTTCCCAAAACGATCTCCCAATCCTCGTTCCAGCTAATCCCAACTCTCAAGAATCATAACATAACCTGAGATTATGATGCCCTCCAGCATTAGGGAGCAAGAGATGTCCTTCTCTCATTCTCCTCCCTCATTATATAGCAAAATCCTGTGTGTCATGTGTCTGTCCATGCACATATTTAATTTAATTTAATATTTTAATTTCAAATATTCTCAATTACATGTGTCTCAATGTCTTTGCACCTAATTCCCTACATCAGTGGGAGTTAGGTGTAGAAGAGTTCTACTTCTCTTTTGGTTCTCACTTAGTTTACTAAATACCTTTTTAGTAAATTTGTTGTTTTTATTTAATTTATTCATTTTAAATAATAAAGCTTTATAAAAGAACTTGTTTCTTTTATTTAATAACATCTACTTCCTTTAAAAAAAGTTTATAATATATTTATATATATATATTCCTTTTAATTCTTAAATTCTTTATAAAATAAATATCTCCAAACTTGAATGTTCAAACTACTAAAAGTATTCTACTTCTAGTAGTACTTTACTATAGTACTTTTAGTTTAGTTTTTCTTTTTCTTCTTTTCACAAGGTAGATAAATAGAATATTTTAAACTAAACAATTTGTTTTTTTTTTGTTTCTTTTTCAATTTCTAATATTTCTTCTTTTCTCAAAAATAAAATAAAATAAAATGAGGAATATTATTTCATTTAAATTGTCTTTTAATTTAAAGTCACTTGAATTTATTTTTGACAAGTTTTCAATTTCTTCATGTGTTAAATAACATTATATTTTTCTTGTCCAGGTGCCTCTTCGGCAGGCCCTTCCGACAATTCCAATCCTTTCTTCTTATGGGGAGCACTGCGTAGCGATCGGGAGTCGTTACCGCAATCTCTCAACTACGCTTCTTGGAGACTAAGGGATGTTGAGGGATAAGGCTCTTCTTATTGCACGCCCCTCAACTCATCGTACGCGACCAAATCATTATGGCCTTGCCCATACGGCATACGCTTCCTCGGGTGAGCTGAAACAGCTTCACTCGTGCGTGGATTGCTAATTCGGGGTCGACAGTCAGTCGTCGTACCCCTAAGTGTTCTTTCCATTCTTACGACCCCTATAATTCCATTGTGGGTCAGTCGGTAAATCGTCTTACCTGCCACTGCACACACTCAAGCGCACATTAGTAGCGCTGCACTATAAAACATTTTTATCATTCTTTTCAGTATCTCAATCAGTCGAGTATACTAAACATTCATCATTTTAACATTATGCTTCGGTCAGTCGAGCATGCTCATCATTCGTTATTTTATCTCAGTCAGTCGAGTATAAAACAAATCATCATTTTCATTTCAATAATTTCAACATTCATCATTATGTCTCTGTCAATCGAGCATACATTATTTTCTTTTCAAGAAATTTCAACATTCATCATTTTCCATTCTAAAGTATTTTCATCATTTTTCATTTTCTCAGTCAGTCGAGTATATTCATCATTCATCATTTATCTAACCATTTTCATTTCACATATGAAATTTAAAGCAATCATTCATGGTACAAGTTTTTTATAAATCCAGGTCACTTCAAACCAGTGCCCTCAATAGTCAAATCAGTCGTAGGTCTCAAAATAGTCTGATCAATCATAAGTCTCAAATAATCTAGTCAGTCATAAGTCTAAAATAATCAAATCAAACATAAGTGTTGAGGCGGGAATTACATACACCCCCTCTTATTAAAACTTTGTCCCGAAGTTCAAAACAAAAAAGGAAACTCCCGACACATCTCAGTTGCATCCTCCCAAGTCACAGAACTGGGACTATAGCTATCCCACTGAACCTTGACCTGATTAATTACACGATACCTAAGTTGTCATGTTCGACAGTCCAATATGCATATCGGCTCTTCCGTCACGGCCCCTTCATCCGTTATCTGTAAGTTACTCATGTCAATGATATGTGCTGAATCAGAAATGTAATGTCTAAGTACTGATATGTGAAAAACGTTATGCATCCTATGCAATGATGATGGTAGTGCAAGACGGTAGGCAACCGATCCTATCCGTTCCAATATCTCGAAGGGTCCCACGAACCTATGAGAGAGCTTCATCCCTTTCCCAAATCTGATAGTACTCTTTTGAGGCCTCACTCACAAAAATACTCAATCTCCAACCTGATACCCTCTATCGAGTCTATTCACATCGGCATAACTCTTATGTCGATCCTGTGCTTCTTTCAGTCGAGCATGAATATTTGCCATCTGTTCTTCCATCTCCTGAATCACCTCAGGTCCAAGTAGAGTCCTATCCTCAAGTCTGTCCCAACTCAAGGGTGTTCGACAAGGTCGGCCATACAAAAACTCGAATGGCGCCATCTGTATCGAACTCTGATAGCTGTTATTATACACAAAATCTACTAGAGGTAGAAACTCCTCCCAACGGGTCTGCTGATCCATCACATACATCCTCAGCATGTCCTCTAGTATCTGGTTCACTCTCTCAGTCTTCCCATCGGTCTCTGGATGGTATGCGGGGCTAAAGTTGAGTCGGGTTCCCATGGCTTCCTGGAAACTTGTCCAAAATCTACCAGTGAATACTGATCCCTGATCAGATATTATCTTCCTCGGCACTCCGTGCAGTCGTACAATCTCATCAATGAACACTCTAGCAATCTCTGGGGCCTGATAAGTGTTCTTGATGGGTATAAAATGTGCACTCTTCGTGAGAGTGTCTACTACCACAAAGATGGTATAATGTCTCTTGCGGGTCAAAGGTAATCCCACAATAAAATCCATGGAGATGATCTCCCACTTTCACTCAGGAATGGCATGAGTCTGAAGTAGTCCGGCGGGATGTTTATGTTCATCTTTGACTAGCTGACACTCCATGCATTTGGCGACAAATTTTACCACGTCTCTCTTCATCCCATGCCAGAAGAATAGAGGATAAAGGTCTGCATACATCTTTTTTACGCCAGGATGTGCTCTATAAACAGCTCGGTGAGCTTCTTCTAGGACCAAGTTCCTGAGCTCGTTGTTCTCTGGCACATAAATACAGTCGTTGTATCGTAACAACCCATTGCTTTCCAACGGATAACCCTTATACTTGGGTAATTCCATCTGCTTTTGCTCTATCTCAGCCTTTACCTCCTTATACCAGTTGTCTTCCTGCTGTAACCCAAGCACCTTTTCTCTCAGGTTGGTCTGCATCAGAATCACTGAGAAGATGTGGGGTCTACGACTAAGTGCATATGCTACTTTGTTCAAGGTCCCCTTCACATAGGAAATGTCGAAGTCATACTCACTCAACTGTTTGGACCATCTTCTCTGTCTAGCATTAAGATCACTCTGTGTGAAGATATACTGCAATCCATGGTGATCCATCTTTAGTTCAAATTTCCTTCCTACTAGGTAGTGTCGCCATAAGCGTAAAGCATGCATTACTGCAATCAGTTCCATGTCATGTGTCGCATAGTTCTCCTCATGTGGTCTGAGTCTCTGAGAGGAGTAGGCAATCGCTCTACCTCCCTGCATTAGCACACATCCGACTCCATCCTTGGATGCATCAGTGCATACCAAGAAATCTTCCTCCATGTCCGGCACTTTTAGAACCGGTGTCGTTGTCAATAGCTCCTTCAGTTTTTCAAATGCCTTGGCACATTTATCCGTCCAAATAAATGGCCTATCCTTCTTCTGCAACTCAGTGATCGGTCCTGCAATCCTCGAGAACCCTTCAACAAACCTTCTGTAATATCCCGCAAGTCCCATGAAGCTTCTCATTTCATGTACATTCGTCGGCGCTGGCCATTCCCAAATGGCGTAAATCTTGGAAGGATCTACTGCTATACCGTCGCCAGAAATAATATGTCCCAAATAGTGGATTTCCTTCTAGAAGAAGGAACATTTCGACAACTTCCCATAAAGTTGGTTTTCTCTGAGACACTGTAAAACTAACCGGAAGTGCTCTTCATGTTCCTCTGGTGTCCTGGAGTAGATAAGAATGTCATCAAGGAATACCTATACGAACTTGTCGAGATACTGGCGGAACACACCATTCATCGAGTTCATGAAGACACTAGGTGCATTGGCCAACCCAAAAGGTACCACTCCGACCTCGTAGTGTACAAACCTTGTCTTAAAAGCAGTCTTCGGAATATCAGCTTCTGTGATTCTCAACTAATGGTAACCTGATCGTAAATCAATTTTTGAAAATATTGTGGCGCCTTTCATATGATCGAACAAGTCATCGATCCTAGGCAAAGGATATCGATTCCTCACAGTAGCCTTGTTCAACGGGCGGTAGTCAATGCAGAGTGGCCACGACCCATCCTTCTTCTTAACAAAGAGCACTGGTGCTCCCCACGGGGAGACGCTTGGTCTAATCAGCCCTAGATCCAAGAGCTCTTGTAACTGCATCTGTAGTTCCTTCAGTCCCGGCACGGAAATTCTGTATGGAGCTCTCGCGATCGGTTCTGTCCCCAGCTTTAGTTCTATGGTAAAGTCTAGTTCTCTCTGAGATGGTAGTCCGGGTAAGGCTTCAGGAAATACATCCATGTATTCTGCAAATAAGGGATGGTCGGTGATGTAGGCCTTGTCCTTGTCTTGGTCCCGTCTGCTGCTGAGGACAGTCAATCTGAAAGTGCGGACCTCTGCAAACCCAACATCCTTCCTTTGGTCCTCTTCCTAATCTTCCAGTGGGTATGTTATTGCCATGTGGTCCTGACTATGCTGGTTTCCCAAATGTTCTGGTGCTGTCTCTTTTGGGTGGTGGTTTGTACTGCGTTTTGTTGTTCCTAACTAGTTTTCGATGCACAGGTCCTCTGAAGTTATTTCGCTGACCGAAATTCACTCTCGGCGGGTTGGAAGGTGGTACTGCCCTAGTCCGAACGGGAAATTTTTTCCTGGATGGACCTATGTTTACCAGCTCTTCTTCGGCTATCAAATCCTTTTGTACCACATCGTGCAATGTAGGCGGAGTAAGAATGCATACCTTGTCTCTAATGTTTTCGTTCAACCCATAAATATATTTGTTCACTTTCAGATTCTCTGTCAAGATGTGAGGTGCATACCTCAGGAGTTCCATGAACCTGATCTCATACTCCTGCACTGTTCTTCCTCCCTGTCGGAGGGCATTGAATTCATTGAGCTGCCTCTCCATGAACTCTTCCAACATGTAGTGTTTGTGGAACTGTTCTTCAAACAACTCCCAAGACACTTCGTTGGCCTCGACTCCCAACTGTGGTTTTAATGTCTTCCACCAGAGTAGGGCTTCCCGTTTCAGTTGCAAAATGGCCATGTGTACCTTTAGGTTTGAGGTATAGTCCCTCAAGGCGAAGCACATCGCCATGTTCTCTAACCAAGCTTCTGTCGCGGCTCCTTCAGTGGAACCCCAAAATTCTGGAAATCTTACTTTTTCCAGTTCTCTGTGAATGTTGGCAAGAGGTGGGTTCTGCAGTTCAGTCGCAGGTACTATGGGTCTATCTTTTGCGCGGTCCAATTGGGTCAACAGTGCTTCCGACATTCTTTGGAAGTTCCTCATCATGTTCATGACTTCGCCGGTGGGAAAGTTAATCGTCTCTTCGACTCTGGGTGGGGTAGCTACTGGAGGGGTTGGTGGACGTTCTGCCCGTTCTCGTCCCTCCCAGTCCTACCTCGACGAGTCCGTCGGTCCATGGAAAAGTATGATTATCATGCAAAGTAAAATTTGTTATTCAAGCAGTTTACCAAGTGTTGCGGAAATGTTTCGGTCCGAACTAGGTTCGACCGTGCTCTAATACCAAATGTAGGGTCCGTCAAGTTAAGCAATTTTTTTTTTTAAATAATTATGATCTAGATCAAATCGATCCTCACAACTAGAACAGGTAAAAATATATATATGCAGAACTAGTTCGACTCTCACTTATAAAACAAAGATTATATGTTTTAGCAGAACTAGATTGATTTACATAAACAAAACAAAGTTATATATATTTTTGCAGAGCTGGTTCAACTTTTCCTATACGAAACAGAGTTATATATTTATTCCTACAAAACTAGATCAACTCATACATATATAAGAACCACAATTTCAATCTCAATACTGGAAGAAATTAACTGAAAAACAATGAACCTGATTTAGATCGTCGAATGTCCATTGTAGTTGTAGCTGAATCTGTGCTGCAGTCGATCCACTTGATGAAGATACCGAAAACCCCTCGGTTGACCTCCCTACCATATCGGGGTTACTCTCCCTCACCCCGAACCCCCAAGCTAATGGGGTCGTAAGAACACACTAGTGAGCTTCCTGAAAGGATCTCCCAATCCCCGTTCTAGCTAATCCCAACTCTCAAGAATCATAACATAATCCGAGATTATGATGCCCATCCAACATTAGAGAGAAAGAAATGTCCTTCTCTCGTTCTCCTCCATCATTATATAGCAAAAGTCTATGTGACATGTGTTTGTCCATGCACATATTTAATTTAATTTAATATTTTAATTTCAAATATTCTCAATTACATGTGTCTCAATGTCTTTAATGTGCACCTAATTCCCTAGATCAGTGGGAGTTAGGTGTAGAAGAGTTCTACTTCTCTTTTGGTTCACTTAGTTTACTAAATACCTTTTTAGTAAATTTGTTGTTTTTATTTAATTTATTCCTTTTAAATAATAAAGCTTTATAAAATAACTTGTTTCTTTTATTTAATAACATGTACTTCCTTTCAAAAAAAAATTATAATATATTTATATATATATATGTGTGTGTGTGTGTGTGTGTGTGTGTGTGTGTGTCCTTTTTAATTCTTAAATTCTTTATAAAATAAATATCTCCAAACTTGAATGTTCAAACTACTAAAAGTATTCTACTTCTAGTAGGACTTTACTATAGTACTTTTAGTTTAGTTTTTCTTTTTCTTCTTTTCACAAGATAGATAAATAGAATATTTTAAACTAAACAATTTTTTTTTGTTTTGTTTCTTTTTCAATTTCTAATATTTCTTCTTTTCTCAAAAATAAAATAAAATAAAATGAGGAATATTATTTCATTTTAATTGTCTTTTAATTTAAAGTCACTTGAATTTATTTTTGACAAGTTTTCAATTTCTTCATGTGTTAAATAACATTATATTTTTCTTGTCCAGGTGCCTCTTCGGCGGGCCCTTCCGACAGTTCCATTCCTTTCTTCTTATGGGGAGCACTGCGTAGCGATCGGGAGTCGTTACCGCGATCTCTCAACTACGCTTCTTGGAGACTGAGAGATGTTGAGGGATAAGTCTCTCCTTATTGCACGCCCCTCAACTCATCGTACGCGACCAAATCTATATGGCCTTTCCCGTACGGCATATGCTTCCTCGGGTGAGCTGAAATAGCTTCACCAGTGCGTGGATTGCTAATTCGGGGTCGATAGTCAGTCGTCGTACCCCTAAGTGTTCTTTCGGTTCTTACAACCCCTATAATTCCATTGTGGGTCAGTCGGTAAATCATCTTACCTGCCACTACACACACTCAAGCGCACATTAGTAGCGCTGCACTATAAAATATTTTTATCATTCTTTTCAGTATATCAGTCAGTCGAGTCTACTAAACATTCATCATTTTAACATTAAGCTTCGGTCATTCGAGCATGTTCATCATTCGTTATTTCATCTCAGTCAGTCGAGTATAAAACAAATCATCATTTTCATTTCAATAATTTTAACATTCATCATTATGTCTCTGTCAATCGAGCATACATTATTTTCTTTTCAAGAAATTTCAACATTCATCATTTTCCATTCTAAAGTATTTTCATCTTTTTTCATTTTCTCGGTCAGTCGAGTACATTCATCAATCATCATTTATCTAACCATTTTCATTTCACATATGAAATTTAAAGAAATCATTCATGGTCCAAGTTTTTATAAATCCGGGTCACTTCAAACCAGTGCCCTCAATAGTCAAATCAATCATATGTCTCAAAATAGTCTGATCAATCATAAGTCTCAAATAATCTAGTCAGTCATAAATCTAAAATAATCAAATCAAACATAGGTGTTGAGGCGGGCATTACAGATAATGAATTGGCGTAAGTCCAGAGCAAGTTAGAAAAGTGAGAATCAGAAATGTATCGACGTCAGCAACAAAAGGAAGAGCTCCAACAAAAGTATGACGACACTAAAAAGGTGCACAAGCTGGAAATTAAGAAAATCAATGACAAATTATCAAGCAGTACCGAAGAACTATTTTGACTAAGAATTCATAGCAAAACATTACTTACAAAAATCAAGAAGCTGAAACATAGTCGGAAGACAGAACATTCCAATGAAGACATAGAAGGAAGAATACTAGAAAATCAAGAAGAAAACCAGCGCCTAAGAAATTTTAATCAAGAATTAGAGGAACAAATCAAGAAGTTAAAAGAGGATAAAAAGTCGCAAAACGGAAGGTTCAAGAAAATTCAGAGTAATAGCAATCTATTAGAGAAAAAATTAGCGAAAATCCAGGAGGAAGCATCCAGACTCAGTGGAAAACAAATTCAAGTTGAGGAAATAAATTCAGTCCTTGTCACAGTTCAAAAAGAAGTCAATCCAGCAGAAAAACAAACAACAATAACTCCTTATCGACACCCTAATTATAAACGTCATTTTGACCAACGACAGGGTCAAAATGAATATACACAAAGGAGTTACGTTGGCAAACAAGCAAGAACATCAAATAAAAATACTAAACAACAAACAAGAAGACCCATCCCACAAAGCGATCAAATAGCTCCAATAAAAATAGATCTCGGATAGACCACATCAAAGACGATGCGACAATTCTTCTTTGGAATTCGTAACTCGTATCACCTCATTTCATCAAGAGTCGCAAGTACTAACAAAAAGGATCTAGATATGATGTCTCAAGCAAAGAATTAGACATAAACCTTGTCTTCAATAAGCTTTGAGGACAAAGCTCCCTTTAAGGGGAAGGAAATGTTATATAAAAATATATATAAACATAGTAATAATATATCTTAACATTAATATTAATATTAATAGATAATTAATAATTATCAAAGAGTCATGAATTTACGTTGGAAAGTCATGAATGGACTTATATAAGTCCGACCATTGTAAATGTAAATCATCATCTATCGATTCATATTTTTATCTATATATATTTATCTTATTCAAAGATGGAACATCTTCCTCCATGACCCGGATACGGGCTTCATTCATAATATTCGGATACAGATAAGAAGTTGTTACACTTCATGTCAACAAATCAATCTTCGTGCATATGCTCAATCCATTCCATCGGAAAACATGCACTAGCTCCGCGACTCTACCCTATCAATAGGGGAATCACTTGTGCCTCATCTCAATAAATCTGCATAGTCCATCGGAGAGTCGATCATGCATCAATACAATGTGCCTCAGCTCAACCCAGTCCATAGGGTGCCTACATCATCAACAATCTCTCTTAGCTAGAGAGGTATCATCACGTCGGAACATATCTGATCATTTCTTCTAAGCACGTATGATCATCACATCGGAACACATATGATCATCTCATCTGAGCACATATGATCATCACATCGGAACACATCTGATCATCACATCGGAACACATCTGATCATCTCATCTGAGCACATATGATCCTCACATCGGAACACATCTTGTTATCATAAGAAGTTCCATTCCCACATAGGGATACACTCCACAAAGGAGAACGTTCCACAAAGGAACCATCCACAAAGAAGCACGTTCCACAAAGAAGCGTGTTCCACAAAGGAACCATCCCACAAAGAGACAAACTCCACAAAGGAGCACGTTCCACAAAGGACCATATCATATTTTCAAAGAAGATATCTGATCTACCTGATCAGCTTGGTCATTTTAGACCACAAAGGATTACTTCCTCATACACTCTATCGATCTCAAATCGAAAGGAGGATACACTCCCCGGGAAGACGCTTCTTCCAAGCACTTTATCGATCTCAAATCGAAAGGAGGCTACACTCCCTAGGAAGACATGTCTTCCAAGCACTTTATCAATCTCAAATTGAAAGGAGGCTACACTCCCTAGGAAGACACTTCTTCCAATCACTTTATCAATCTCAAATCGAAAGGAGGATACACTTCCCAGGAAGACACTTCTTCCAATTTACCATTCATTACAACTGGAACGCGGTTATAACTGCAGCTAGTTCACCCCTCTGGGCCCACACTCCACACAAGATAACGTCCACAAAGTAACCATCCCACAAAGGGACACACTCCACAAAGGAGTTTGTTCCACAAAGGAACCATCCCACACAGGGACACACTCCACAAAGGAATATGTTCCACAAAGGAACCATCCCACATAGGAACACACTCCATAAAGGATTATGTTCCACAAATGAACCATCCCGCACAAGGACACACTCCATAAAGGATTCAGGCACAAGTATCGGCTTGTGCCTCATCAACAGCCACACTAGTCATCAATCTCCCTTCCAGAGGAAGAAAAAATACACCACTCCAAGACTTCATTCTGGACAAGGGCTTGGTAAGGATATCTACAATCTGCTCATTTGTAGAGATATACTGGAGCTTCATTTATCCCTTCTGTCACAGAATATCGTTGTCACATCAAGCTCATGACCATACAAATTTGCAAGCAACTTATGAAGCCATACTGCTTCCATACTAGCTTCACTGGTTGTGATGTACTCTTCCTCGGCTATATTGAGTGCCACAGAAGTCTGTTTCTTGATGATTCAAGAAACCATAGTCGATATCAAGATAAAACATCACCCAAAGGTTCTCCTTTTGTCAACTGCACTACTTGCCCAATATGAATCTGTGAAGCCTACAAGTTTCACTCCATTTTCTGAGGCATATCTCAATCCATAACCAATAGTAACGCAAATATATCTCTGCGTAGAAAATATTTGGCCTGGTATTAACCAAGTACAACAAGGATCCAATCAACTGATGGTACATGGTGGGATCTACTAAATTTGAATATATGGCAAAAGCAAGTAACTTCTTCAGGTTTGCTTCCACAGGTGTAGCCATGGAGTTACAGTCCATCGTACCAAATCTACGCACGATATTAATGGTATAGTTCCTTTGTCTAAGGAAGATCTCACCAGGTCCTTTCCACATCTCTAAGCCCAAGAATTAATGGGTCAACCCCCAGGTCTCTCATTTCAAATTCATGGATCATCTCCCTCTTGCACCTGGAAATCATACTCGCATCCCCTGTAAGAAATAGATCATCAACACAAAGTAATAAGATCAAGGGACAACCATCATCAACCTTATAATAAAAGTTTTGATCTCCTTCACTTCTGGTGAAGCCTAGCTTTGTTAGGTAACTGTCGATCCTGGAGTACCAGGCCCGGGGTGCTTGCTTAATCCCATAAAGAGCTTTCTTCAACCTGACAATAGCATGCATGGCGACTGGTGCAAGTGTCTCATCATAATCTATTCCCTTTGTGCTGCAAAATCCCTATGCAACTCTACCTCTTGCTCTCAATCGCCAATCTCCATATGAGATCCTTTGGACCTGTGGGTTATGGGTCCACATATGATTGAATGTGCATCGGTAATCATCACTTGTTCTTCGGAACAAGTCACATCATCCTTCTCTTGTAGGTCATAGCACATGATCTTTCTTATCCAATGCTTCAATCCCAAAACCCATCCAACGGGATATTGTGCATCATTATAGTCTAATTTCTCATCATATGCATGATATGCACTACATGAGCCTATAGCTTTTTCAATCATATATAGATGCATAATAGAAAAATATATAAGTATAATGCACAATTTCGTAATCATATGACAAAGACCTTAAAAAAACATTAAATACTTATCTTTTTTTTGTTTTTTGGACTCCCACTTGATCTTTGACTCCTTGCAGTGATCACTGAAGTCTTCAAGAACACTTTGACCTTCAAGTTCTAAACTTTAAAAAACTCTTTGAAGTATTCATGCATAGATTCAATTCTTCCATCAAAGGAAGAATTCTTATGCATTCTTTGCCCTTTCCTGTGAAGACTCTTCGTCAACATCAGCAATTGAGACATGCTACTTTCTCTTCTTGGTTGTAGGGGCATCATGCTTTTCTTTTTCTTTCTTCCAACATTCTATGGCAAAGTGACTTAACTTGTGACATTTGTAACATTGAAGCTTGGATTTATCTTTCTTGATCTTTGTATTTTGGACTAACAGGATCCCTTTCTTTCCCTTGTTCCACTTTCCTCTCTTCCTTCCAATTTTGGCTGCAAGAACTAGTTCTTCTTCTTTTTCCTTTGAGGTAGAGGCAAGCTCCCTTGTTTCCTCTTGGATACATTCTGACCAAAACTGATCTAAAATAGGTAATTGACCATAAGCACATATCCCTTTCACAAATGGCTTCCATTCTGGAGGAAGTCCACAACACAAGATCTCTGTCAGGGACACCTTCATCAACAGCTCTTAGTTGATCTCTGATTTGAGCAATCTTCAAGAAATAAGAAGAAACAGAATCATCTTTTGTAAACTTCACTTGACGAAGTTGACCTTTTAGAGATAAAATTATGCTAGGATTCTCATTCTCATATAGATTCTTCAAGGCATCATACATCTTCTAGATGAATCATGGCTTGCAATGAGAGGTACAAGATGATATTTTACTGAGTCCATCAATATCCTCATAGTTGTGGCTTCATTCTTCTTTAATCTTGATTTCTCTCTGGCTCCCTCTGGCTCTAGAATATTTCTGATGATATGATCCTTGATATCATGTTCATTTAGGAGCATGAGCATTCTGCTTTTCCAAGATTGGAAGTTTGAGATTCCCTCTAATCTATCTTCTACTCTGATTCAAACAACCATCTTGACTTAAGACTGAAAATCAGAAACCTGTTTCGGAAACCCTAGCAAGAGAGGGTCAAAAAATGAAGTTTGGAATCTTAAAAAACTGACTCCACAGATAGATGCGCCCTATCAAAGCAAGTTGAGAGAAGGTAGGATCGAGACAAATATGTGGACCAGACAACACAAAACTTGAAACCCTAATTTATGCAGTGACTGCAGCAGTTGCAGAATTAGGTCAAAAATGAAACTTCTCAGAACTGGAATTTTCCTTCACCAAAAGATGCGCCTTCCCTAGGGCACAATTTCCAATGCACTTTTCAATGCAAACTGAGAGGGGAAGGCCTCGAAATGGGAAACCCTAGTTTCTTGTCCCCGGATAGTAGTAGCGCAAACCCAAGAAAACAAGAGAGAGACATCTCCAATAGTGGAGAACCCAAAAAAATCAGTCTCCTAGCTCCAGTAGCGAACCTCTCTTGGCTAGAGAGAACTCGCTTGAGTGAATGACCAAATGAGAGGTTGAACTTTATATTTATACATATCAAAAGGTGACTTTTTCCCTTACTAGTCTGACCTAACTTTCCCTAACTGGGATGACCTAACTGGTGCATTTCTGCCCATTGTTTGGGGCAGAATGCCCACTGTTTTGGGGTAGTTTACCCATTGGGCCAACTTGTCTTGGGGGAATACAAAAATTTACATTTAATGAATCTTTTCTTTGTGATTTCATCCCAATGTTTACATTGATTCTTTCAAGGCTTTTACATGATCAAATACATTTATATATTTTCCCGTAGGAGGTACAATAACAATATGAATAACTTCTGAAGTTGCACTATTTTCAATAGTTTCTTCTCATTGTAATAAACCTCTATTGCAAGTTTTATCATCATTAATTCTTCTTGTATTAATATTCTTTTATTTCAAGTACTATCACTATTGTAAGATATTGGTTGTATCATTTCATATGTAAATAAAACAAGCAGTCTCACTATCGATATTGTTTGCCTTCCCATTTTATATTAAGGAGAAAATAAGATTAGTTTGTATCTTTCCATTTTATATAAAGGAAAAATCAAGACTAAACAAAAACATCAAAATAAACTCCTCAACAACCTCCATAGAACAACCACCAAGGTGTAACAACTTTCCAAAAGTGTGCAAGGAAGGATTCAACAAACAATATAACAATCATCCATACGCCTAGTCATAAGTAAGCTCAATTGACTCCATAGAGGAGGCAACCCCATCTTTTAGCAATAAAATAATGGTAAAAATGTGAAGTGCCTCAACATATGTACTACCAATCAAGGTGAGGCACTACACATAGAACCATGCTCCTCACCGTAATAAAGAAATCCAAATCTGAAAACAAACTACATGAGAAATGGATTCACACCAATATGTTCAAACCACCCCAAATCAATCCAAATAAATCCATTTTGAAGGATAAAATCACGTGAAAAGATATGAATATGCAAATATCTATTAAAGAGTTAGATGCCAACCATGCCAAGGTGTAGTCCACATTTAAAATAGACCCCAATGTGTTAGGGAACTCATATACTATATCCAAGTACCACCATACCACATCTAAACCATCTCCAATTCATGCCGAAATATAGCCATTGAGAAGGATAAGTCATCATACAAATCAACATACATGAGAAGCACAACATTCCAATACATTACCATCCACTATAAATATGTCATGTCATTGCCAATCCATCAAAAATCACTAGACCACTTCCTAGCAAGAACCATGTCACCAACACAAGGACTAGATCACCATACAAATGTTCCAAGCATCAAGATAGATCGTGTGGTGTGCAAGTACTTCATCAAATATAATCTAACTAACTAATCCATCAAGAAAAGGTATGTAATATGAGAATACCACTAGATGAACCATCAAACGTGACCAATAAATCACTCACCAAAATACAACCCAATCAAATTATAACACCATCTCTAAACATTTGGGTGTAAGCAAAGAAAATAACTCCATGAAGTTTTTTGCCCCTCATCCATCAAAAACCCCATAGTTACCATGAAACAAACCCCATCAATTATGATGGAAATCACAAACATTAGCTTCATACAATGTGGAGTAACAAGGATAAAGAAGAACATAAAGAAATAATATATTCTAAAAATAGCACATGTGAGAGATGCACTACAAAGCTAGGATAGAAGACAAGTTCTATTTATATGTTTTTTTATTTTTATTGTATACATATATTTGAATAGCAGGTGTAAAGATGCCCATCAAAATAACTTCTAAGCAATTCCAACCTATGAGTGAAAAACTTGTGTTGCACAATTATTGCACATTCAAAGGTCCATTCTTGATTTTGCATTCTTAATTTTTTTGTGTACATTTGAACGTGCATATATGAATTTTTAAGATGTTTGAGATAGTATTCTCACACTATCACACTATTCTCTTAGGATGGTTGAAGAAAACATGTGATGGTAGACACCCTTCAACAACCAAAACTAGAACTTTGAAAACAATTTATGCCATTAAATACTATTTCTAAAAACTTGGAAAGATATAAAGGGAGCCTTCTTATTAAGAAATGTTAGGATCTTACACATTTACATTAAATATTCTATATAGGAAAATCACAAACATTAGACTCATACAATGTGGAGTAACAAGCATAAAGAAGAACATAATGAAATAATATATCTTAAAATAGCACATGTGAGAGATGCACTACAAAGCTAGGATAGAAGACAAGTTCTATTTATATGTTTTTATCTTTATTGTATACATATATTTGAATAGCGGGTGTAATTATGCCCATCAAAATAACTTCTAAGCAATTCCAACCTATGAGTGAAAAACTTGTGTTGCACAATTATTGCACATTCAAAGGTCCATTCTTGATTTTGCATTCTTAATTTTTTTTTGTGCACATTTGAACTTGCATATATGAATTTTTAAGATGTTTGAGATAGTATTCTCACACTATTCTCTTAGGATGGTTGAAGAAAACATGTGATGGTAGACACCCTTCAACAACCAAAACTAGAACTTTGAAAACAATCTATGCCATTAAATACTATTTCTAAAAACTTGGAAAGATATAAAGGGAGCTTTCTTATTAAGAAATGTTAGGATCTTACACATTTACATTAAATATTCTATATAGGAAAATACATGGTGTAGAAACATGCATTGGATCCCATGACTACATTTCATTAAAACTCCATTTTGACTTATGTTTTGACTTCTTCTAATGTTTCTTAATTGTGTCACTGAGAGAGAATTTCCCCAACTATATAATACTATTGAAAACTCTTCCAATTAAGCTACCTATATGATATGATAATGTAACTTTAGATTGCACATTTATTCATGTTTGGAATCAATGTACTTGTTATTATTCAAGAAGTTGAAAACATGCTCATTATGAAGACATATTTTATGGTAGTGTTGGATCTTTTGGTTAATGTGTCTCATATCATTGGCTACAACAATCTTCACTTACACATTAGTAGTTATACAAATTCTACAACAAACAACGACAGGTTTGGTAGAAACATACAGACATTGTCAGATGCAAGTAGATCAACTGGTTGGGTGCAAACATTGTGTCCCTCCCCGCCATGGATCAAGACTCCTCACATTGATTTCATCTCCAAGAATAGCAAGTGTTGGATTTCTCTGGTATATATAATAATAAAAAAATTTAAAAAAAGCATAGACATAATGAAATCAAGCATTCGAACCAAGGTTTTGCAACAACATATTCCATGCATATCTATCGCACATTTACTTCAAATATGATCCCACTCTGTCCAATATCCATTGCTCAAATTCGTATTCAATTTTATGAGGTTCAATAGAAACCAACAAATCTTCTACAACATCTTCCATAGCCACTTAAGCTTGTAATCAACATTATGAATTTTGGTAGCAATTAAAAATGGTTTCGCAACATTCTCCACAAAAAATAGTTAAAACCAAAGAAAATTCATATAAGCTACTGCTTCCTTATGATTAGAAAAAATCTAGTATAAATTTAGCATTGTGATCAAAGATACCCCAAGGCCTTTCATATTCAAACTAAACAACAAAATGGATAATGAATATATGCAAAATAATGGAAGATCAAAAGGAAAATATAGTAAAAAATGGACACCCATCAATAGGCCTATTGAAATGTGGAGATTGGGAAGTAGCCATGATGTTCATTCACTCTTTAAACACTGAGTTCGGGACAAGGCATTCCTCCATTACTAATTAAGAAGCTTTCCAAGAGTCAAAATTTTACAAGTGATAAAGAGTGTCTAGGAAATGACTATGTTAAATAGTACACAAATAATGATATTTTTATTTGTAATTGAAATGACATGATCACTATCATGATGCAAGGTAAAACTATGGTGATCATTGTATGGAGTGGAAATGATGATCATTATCAAGGAGAAAATTCTATCACTATTTGTAGAACATAAAAAAATTTCTGAGTCAAAAAATGAAGAAGTGGCATCGACATAAATTGCAAGCTCATGGTTCTTAGGTTTTTCTCATATGTCACAAGGTCATGGCATGCTACAAGGTATGCCAAAATTTGAAAACCACTAGATGGAAATTCAAGCTCATATAATACCAATATTTGGAGTCACATGACCTTGTTATGAACCCTGGTGGTTAGGATCATGATCTAGTGATATGATAGGTGTGGAATTTGGAAGCAACTTAGGAGCATCCTTGAGAGATACTATGATAGACATTGACCCAACATTTGTTTTTCCATTACGAAGATGTGCAAGAAATCATGATATAATAATAAGTTGATATGATGAACTAATTATGTAAATAAACAACCATAAAATCATGTAAGAGATTGTAAAAGGAGCAAAATGGAATACCTTAATCATCCAGATGACCATATAGTTGGAAACAACACATAAAGTGGGCAATGCTATTGCAACAATTTATGATCTAATGACTGTAAAATGCACAAAAATGTATACTTAGCTAATCGATACAATGTTTATCCAACCATATTTAACACCTTTGCAGCACTCACCCCAAAGAAGAATAAGATTGAAATATTTGAGGATTACATGCCAATCTTCTTATGCAATACAATTTACAAAATAATTGTAAAAATATTATCGCACAAGTTAAAGAAGGTTTTTTCAAATATCATCTCTCAACATCGGTCTGGCTTCATACACAATGGGATGATTTATGATGTAGTGGGAGTGCCTAGAGGAGAATTTAAATCCATGGTTCTCAAATTAGACCTACATAAGGCATATGACAAGGTAAGTTGGTTGTATCTCATATTCATGTTAGTACATATTGGAATGAATATTTAGAGGATACACTAGATAATGGGTTCTATATCTTTCTTATCATTTTCCCTTTTAATAAAGAGGTCGACATCCATATCTCTTCTCCCACAAAGGGGATTAACACAAGGGTTTCCTATGTCTTCCTTCCTTTTCTTTGATATCATTGAGTGCCTTATTAGAAAAGCAATGAAAAAGTTCAAAAGGGGAGGTGCTCTAAAAAGAATAAATGTTAGGTTCCTACCCTAAACCAACTTACTTTAACTACATAGGAGTTATTCAAGTAACATATGCAGTCATTTCCTTCTAATAAGGCCGAGTAGTTAGTAATGGAATAATTAATGTAAAAAGGGTATATGTGCTAATTAAGTCTCACTAAGTAGTTAGGGTTTATGTCCACTTAGTAGCTAGGGTTTTGGTTATTGAAAGCCTATTTAAGGAGTTCGAAGGCTATGGATTGTTTTGTCAAAAGTTATTGTATTGGAGCTATGCTCAAGTGAAAGGTCAACCAACCTTAAGAGGCTAGTTAACATTGTTTCCAAAATTGATTTTCAAAATATGAGAGTTAATTCTATCTCATCTTTCTTATCTCCACATTATAATTTAGGGTATTTCGTGTCATTTATATTTGTTTATCTTGTGAAATGTTCTAAGTTTAAAGGTTAATATCACCATGATAAACATGTAGAACTCTATCCCTATCTCATTTATTATTTGTAGACAATGTTATCTTATTAGGGATAGATGTTGTGAGGGAAGACGAAAAGTACAAGGAAATTTTAGAGTTATATTGCATAGCAATTGGAATGGAAGTAAATTCTCGTGATTTGACTATCTTATTCAACGGTTTAGAAGTAACAAAATAAGAATGATACTTCAAATCCTTCTTTTCAGTGTGTCCTCTTTTAATAATGGAGTGAAGCATTTGGGCTCATGTTGAAAGCCAGTGGTTATAGCTTTAAGCATCATAATTGGCTCTTTAAAAAATTGAAAACAAATTCTCATTTTTGTGGTATAGGTGGTTAACAACAAGGGTAAACCTAACTTTGGAAAAAATAGTTCTTGTAGCAAACCATGTTCACTAGAATTGGTTAGCTTATATTCCAAAAGATATGTCGGAAAAAATCAAGGAGAAATGTCCGAATGGATTGTGGAAAAAAAAAAAAGAAAGGGAAGGCATGCCATTTATATCCTCAATAAATATGCAACTACCACCTCCAAGTGGCATGTGTGGATCCTCGATAAGGGAGAGGAAGTAAACCCTCCTCAAAATAGTATGTAGGGCCTCCTAGATTTGAAGCCTCCAAGGTCTCCTCCTAGGTGAATGTCCCATCAAGTGTATGAAATTTTTTGCAAAGGAACATCCATGTGGAGACACTCCATTCCTAGGTTTGACAAACTATAGCATCCCATTAAATAGCATAGAAAGGTGTGCAATGTAGCCATCCATATATGGAATGCACACATCCTCAATGCATGTGCAATACACTCCAATATAAGGATCAACCCACTAAGTGAAGCGGAATTTCATAATGTTGACCATATGACAAAGATTATCCTCGACAATGCTAGGATTCCTCCTCAACTACTTCCATAGTGCAATCACTAATCTGTAATAAATTTTTGAAAGTGTGCAAGGAAGGATTCAACAAACAATATAATAATCATCCACATGCCTAGTCATAATTAAGCTCAACTAACTCAATAGAGAAAGGGACAACCCCATCTTTTAGCAATAAAATAATGGTAAAAAGGTGAAGTGCCTCAACATATTTGCCAATCAAGGTGAGGTGCTCTACATAGAACCATGATCCTCATCACAATAAACAAATCCAAATGTGAAAACAAATCACATAAGCAAACTTGCATTCACACCAATATGCTCCAACCACCACAAATCAATCCAATTAAAACCATTTTGAAGGCTAAAACCATGTGAAAATAAATGAATATGCAAAGAGCTCTTGAAGGGTGAGATGCCAACCATGCCAAGGTGTAGTCCACATTTAAAATAAACCCCAATGTGTTAGGGCACTCATCCACTATATCCAAGTATCATCATACCACATCTAAACCATGTCCAAGTCATGTCCAAAGATAGCCATCGAGAAGGCTAAGTCGCATACAAATGGACATACATGAAAGGCATTGATTCCAATACACTACCATCCACTAGAAATATTCCATGTCATTGCCAATCAATCAAAAATCACTTGGGAACTCCCTAGCAAGAACCATGTCACCAACACAAGGTCTAGGTCACCATGCAAATATGACCAGCACAAAGATAGATCATGTGTTGCAAGGTTCAAGTACTTCGTCAAATATCATCTAGCTAGCTAATCCATCAAGAAAATGCATGCAATATGAAGAGTACCACTAGATGAAGCATCAAACATGACCATCACAAGGATAAAAATGATTTTACTCCACTAAAATACCAACTCAATCAAATGATAGCACCATTTCTAAGCATATGTGTGTAAGAAAAGAAAAAAACTCCATGAAGGTGTAACCCTAATCCATCAAAAGCTCCATAGGTACCATGCTACAAACCCCAGACATTATGATGAAAATCACAAATGTAACCCTTGTACAATGTGAGGGGTAACAAGGATCAAAGAAGAAGAGAATGAAAGAATATGGTCTAAAGATAACACATATGAGCGATACCACAAAGCTAGGATACAAGGCAAGTCCTCTACAAGAGGAAGGAGGGGAACACAAGTGGTGGTGGTAGTCTATATGGAAAATAAAAGATGCCCTAAAAATAAGATTGATTCTGGTTATCCCTTTCTAACAAAGCACTAACATGGGATCATTGTAAAAACGAGCTTAGCAAGGCCTAAGTAGATGTATTCTTTATAAAAATGATTACCACATTGTTATACACCCATTGATATATTGTCCTTTATTGACAGTAATATGGAAGTCATTCCCAAAGATAACCATCGAGAAGGCTAAGTCACATACAAATAGACATACAAGAAAGGCATTGATTCCAATACATTACCATCCACTAGAAATATGCCATGTCATTACCAATCCATCAAAAATCACTTGGGCACTCCCTAGCAAGAACCATGTCACCAACAAAAGGGTTAGGTCATCATACAAATGCGACCAACACCAAGATGGATCATGTGTTGCAAGGTGCAAGTACTTCATCAAATATCATCGAACTAGCTAATCCATCAAGAAAATGCATTTAATATGAAGACATACCACTAGATGAAGCATCAAACATGACCATCACAAGGACAAAAATAAGTCTACTCCACTAAAATACCAACTCAATCAAATGATAGCACCATTTCTAAGCATATGGGTATAAGAAAAAAAAACTCCATGAAGGTGTAACCCTAATAAATCAAAAGCTCCATAAGTACCATGTTGCAAACCCCATCCATTATGATGAAAATCACAAATGTAAACCTTGTACAATGTGAACGGTAACAAGGATCAAAGAAGAGAATGAAATAATATGGTCTAAAAATAGCACATATGAGAGATGTACTACAAAGCTAGGATACAAGGCAAGTCCTCTACAAGAGGAAGGAGGGGAACACAAGTGGTGGTGGTAGTCTATATGGAAAATAAAAGATGCCCTAAAAACAAGATTGACTCCAATTATCCCTTTCTAACAAAGCACTAACATGGGATCATTGCAAAACAGAGCTTCGAAAGGCCTAAGTAGATGTATTCTTTATAAAAATGATTACAACATTGTTATGCACCTGTTGATATTTATTATACTTTGTTAAAACCAGTATGGAAGGAAGCCTTAGGGGAGGCAGGTGCGGGTGGGATCATCTTCGATCCCGGAGGAAACAAAGTCATCTCCTTCTCATGGGGACTTGAAAAGAAAACTAACAACGAAGTTGAATGGCTTGCCCTGATCCACTCCCTAGAATTAGTTGCTACCCTCAACATGGAAAAACTGAAGGTCTTCGGTGACTCAAGGCATGTCATCCAAAGACTGAGATCTGGGATAAGAACAAGAGGCTCAAAAAGCCACAGAATTCAAAGAAGAATCGATCTCCTATCTCTACCGCGGGATTTACATTACTACCACATTCTCCGGGGGATTAATATTGAAGCAGATGAAGCAGCCAATAAGGGAGCCACCCTAACTATAGGTCAAATCATTTACAACAATGAGAAAGAGGATTTCATATTTATACCCTAACCCTTTCCCTTTTTTTGTTCTAGCCACTTTGGCATCTTCGAATTTAGTTTGGTTATGCCCCTCCCCGTCCCCGCAGTTTTGTTGAAGGCACGTGGCCCTCTCCACTCCTGTCATCTCACACGAGCTGGCCTTAACTCCTCCCTCTCTCCCCCGGGGTTTATTCGGCACCATGGATTCCCCTTCTCGCTCCACTGCTCTTCAGCTCTCGGCCGACTTCGACAACCTCCTCCTAAATTTTGGCTCTGCTCCTTCTGGTTTTAGCTTCCCTGATCCTTTCTCCCGTCCTATCCCCTCTTGCAGCAATATGGCCGACGTGATGGAAGGAGTTGCGTCCCTGAGAGCTTCCATTGCCGACATCAAGGATCACCTCTGCAGAATCTTTGAGGCGATTTGCACCAGCATCAAATAGAATAGTGAAATTCCCTCCGACGTCAGGTACAATTCTCAACAACTCACCTGTCAAGACTCCAGAATTGATGATTTAGAGAGAAATCTCTTCGAACTTATGGGCAAAGTTGACATAATCAAGGAAGATGTTACAAGCATGGTTAGAATGGTCCAATGCAGTCATTGCCAGGAATCCCCCACTGTGAACAAAGAAATGGCAGATGCAAACTCTATGCAGCAACAGAACTATGGATAGTTTGGTCTTTTATCAGTAGGGGTCTTCATTTAGCTTCAGTTTTGAATGTTTTTTTGTATACGGTTAAATTCTCAGTTTGTAAGGATTTATTACACCTCTACTACAGAAAAATATAGGCAGCAACAAAACAGGAATTTCATAGCTAATCCAAGCATGCCTGTATGCTCTATAATGCTCTCCTTTTTTGAAGAAAAACTCCTTTGTATGTATTGAATGGTTGTGCACAACCTTTTTCCGAATATATATATACCCTGTTTCTGTTAAAACTATATATATATATGGAAGGATGCCTTAAGGAAGAAATGTGGATCTTTGTTTCGACCGCTAGTTTGAAGATAAAATAGTAAAACATCATAAGACCTTACCATGTATAGCACCACGGACCCTCTAACTAACAAGAAAGAGATGAATTTCCAATACAAGAATATATTTTCCATCTCGGCACCCTATAAAAAATGAGATGATTTTCCAAAACAAGAATGTATTCCCATTCAAAACACCTATCAAAAAGATACCTATGAAGGGGTGTTGAAACCAAAGGTAGAGACTCCAAGGCCACTTGTAAATCTATTTTAATGATGCATATTAATAGGACTAAGGAAGAAGTGGGGCAAGAGTACCTCTTATTATTTTATCAATTTTAACACAAAGTTGGGTGAAAAAACAAATAAATAAATAAACAAAATCAAATGTATTAGGATGTTGACAAGACTAACTACTAAAGGAGTGGTGCATGTCCGCATTCAAAGAAATTATAAGCTTGACATAAATTATGGTCAAAAGTACTTGCAAAATATGTACCTCTCAAATGAAATAAAAATTAAAAAACAAAATTCATCTTCAACATATATATATGAATTACTTACCAAAGGAAAATTCAGAATTTTTTAAACAAACTTTTCTCATTCATGGATTGAAGAGGAAGAAGATGTAAGGATCTAACTTCTAACAATTGCCCAATCTATATTATGATCAATCATTTTAATCTTCAATGCGAGGAGAAATTTCAAAACGTGGATATTCAAAGAAGATGCAAGGATCCAACTTTTAACAATTACCCAATCTATATTATGATCAATAATTTAAATCTTCGATGTGAGAAGAGCAATTTCAAAAATAAATATTCAAGAAAGAAGAAGAAAGGATCCAACTTCTAATAATTACCCAATCTATATTATGATCAATCATTTCAATCCTAGATGTGGAGGAACAATTTCAAAAGTAAATATTCAAAGAAGAGGCAAAGATCCAACTTCTAATAATTACCCAATTTATATTATGATCAATCATTTTAATCTTTAATGCGAGAAAAAAAAATTTCAAAAAGTGGTAGAGATGTTAAAAGTTGGTAGGACATTTTTCACTACTCTATATAAGCCCTAAATTATTTTCTCTTTATGAATGTAAACATAACACTAATAAAGAAACTATATAGTTTTTTTATATTTTACTTTAAATGCTTCAAAGCCATATATATATATATATATATTATAATTCTATTTAAAAAAATAAATATACGTATAATTAATATTGAGTAAATGAAATGAGAAATTAAAAATAGATCATAAGTTCAAATCCCCATAAATACTAGCTTAAAAATAGTAAATATACAATTTTTCCCTTTAAAATAAATTATCATTATTCTTTATTAAGAAATTTTTTAAATATTAATTCAAAATTAAAATATCAAAAATATTTAAAAACACAATATAATCCAACAACTAAACACTTTAAATACCATGATAACCCAACCCTTAAACTTGGTCACCAAATTTGATTCAAGACTCTTAAATTTAAAAGCACATTCCATATTATTAAACCTATACTTCAATTACTATTATCATTGTTTTACTTCTTCCCATCATTGTTTTTAAGTCTTCTCATCTTACTAAGCCTCTAATAAAGGTTGGTAAGTACTTTGGAATTCCATCCCATATAAATAAAAACACACTGTCACCATCAATATTGTTTGTCTTCCCATTTTATATTAAAGGAAAATCTAAGATTTATTTGTGTGAGAAAAAATATATTAGAAATAAAAATAATAAAATTCAAAAAAAAACATCATGATACTCCTCAACGACATCCATAACACAATCACTGATGTGTAGAAACTTTCCAAAAATGTGCATGGAAGTGCTTAATCATACTTAAGCTTAATTAACACCAAATCTTTTAACAATGTGAAGTGCCTCAACATATTTAACCTAAAATAATGGTAACAACTATGTATAATAATCATCTAGTTGGATGAAATGAAATTACGCTTTTTTTTCGGGGAAAAAAAAATAATAATCATCTAGTTAAACTTAACTTATAATTAGCAACTATGTATTTTAATCATAATTAAGCTTAATTAACACCAAATCTTTTAACTTAACTTATAATTAGCAACTATGTATTTTAATCATAATTAAGCTTAATTAACACCAAATCTTTTAACAATGGTAAAAAAGTTAAGTCCCTCAACATATTTAACCTAAAATAATGGTAACAGCTATCTATGCTTAATCATAATTGAAACTTAATTAACGCCAAAGTGCCTCAAAACATTTAACCTAAAATAATGGTAAAAATATGTCAAGTACATGTTTTTACATTTAGAAATGAACATGTAAATAGCTCTCAGAGTAAGGTGCCAACACATTTAAAATAAACCTCAATGTACTAGGGCTCTCAGAGTGAGATGCCAACGCATTTAAAATAAACCCCAATGTACCAAGGCTCCAAGAGTGAGATGCCAATGCATTTAAAATAAACCCCAATGTACCAAGGCTCCAAGAGTGAGATGCCAACACATTTAAAATAAACCCCAACGCTCTGATAGTGAGATGCCAACACATTTAAAATAAACCCCAATGTACTAGGGCACTCATATAATGATATCACACCATGTCCAAACCATACGAAATGAGAATTGAGAAATCCAAGTTATCATCCAAATGGACATAGAATTGAGAAATCTAAGTTATTATCCAAAAGGACTTCAGGGAATGATCCATAGGCCTACCTTGTACTCGATGTATCTTCAAGGGAATGATCCATAGGGCGACCCTGTACTCTATGTATCTCCAAATTTTCTATGTATCTCCAAATTTTCAGACCTCCGAGTCTAAAATTGTCCTATAATAACCTTATATGTCTTCTTAAAAATCCCTCAATTTTTATTACAATTTATACTAAATTGAAAGTCTTCAAGAGGAAGTTAGGTCCAAGCTACCAAAACCTATTGTTTTTAGTGCATTTCAGTTAACTCATAAATACTGCCACATTGGCAATATTTCCCAACCAGTCTTAATTTTCCAGACTCAAATGTCCTAGTCCATCTTATATTCTAATCCCATAAGTGTAACCTAATTTACCTTGCAATATTTATATATCATTATTTGACTGAAACCACATGTTTAAGCCTAGTTTGAGGATAATAAAAAAAACGTAGATTGTACAGCTTTTAAATCCAAGAATATGGTGAACTATATTCTAAAAACCATATTCTTTAATTTTAACCCGAGATACTTAACTATTTGTTCTTTCCCAACCCACAAGTTCCATGCCGATCCAAGATTAAAGAAGTTAGAGTGCACATGGTAAGATGGCTCCTTTGAAAGAGCCAAATAAAGCATCGATGAATGGGAGCCATTACACTCCAATACATTAGCATCTCACTAGAAATACACCATGTCACACTACCACATCAAAAATTACAATATAAGTTATAATCCAAATGTGAATGGAAGACATTACACTCCAATGCATTAGCATCTCACTACAAATACACCATGTCACAATACCATTTCATCAAAAATCACAATCTAAGTTATTATCCAAATGTACATGAATGGGAACCATTACACTCCAATACATCACTACCATTTCATCAAAAATCACAATACAAGTTATTATCCAAATATGAATGGAACCCATTACACTCCAATGCATTAGCATCTCACTACAAATACACCATGTCACAATACCATTTCATCAAAAATCACAATCTAAATTATTATCCAAATGTACATGAATGGGAACCATTACACTCCAATACATCAGCATCTCACTACAAATACACCATGTCACATTACCATTTCATCAAAAATCACAATCTAAGTTACTATCCAAATGTACATAAATGGCAAATGTGAATGGGAGCTATTACACTCTAATACATGAACATCTCACTACAAATACACCATGTCACATTACCATTTCATCAAAAATCACAATCTAAGTTACTATCCAAATGTACATAAATGGCAAATGTGAATGGGAGCTATTACACTCTAATACATGAACATCTCACTACAAATACACCATGTCAAAGTACCATTTCATCAAAAATCACAATCCAAGTTATTGTCCAAATGCACATATAAATGGGAACCAATACCATTTCATCAAAAATCACAATCTAAGTTATTATCCAAATGTGTACATGAATGGCAAATGCAAATGGCAGCCATTACACTCCAATACATTAGCATCTCACTACAAATACACCATGTCACACTACCATTTCATCAAAAATCATAATCGAAGTTATTATCCAAATGTACATGAATCATTTCATCAAAAATCATAATCTAAGTTATTATCCAAATGTACATGAATGGGAGCCACTACACTCCAACACTACACCATGTCACACTACCATTTCATCAAAAATCATAATCTAAGTTATTATCCAAATGTACATGAATGGGAGCCATTACACTCCAACACATTATCCAACACATTAGCATCTCAAAAATCACAAATCTAAGTTATTATCCAAATGTACATGAATGGGAGCCATTACACTCCAACACATTAGCATCTCAAAAATCACAAATCTAATCTCAAAAATCACAAATCTAAGATATTATCCAAATGTACATGAATGGGTAATCACAAATCTAATCTCAAAAAACACAAATCTAAGTTATTATCCAAATGTAAATGAATGCGAGCCATTACACTTCACACATTTACATGAATGGGAGCCATTACACTTCACACATTAGCATTCTCAAAAATCACAATCTGTGTTATTATCCAAATGTACATGAATGGGAGCCATTACACTCCAACACATTACAATCTGTCTCAAAAATCACAATCTGTGTTATTATCCAAAAGTCCATGAATTACAATCTGTCTCAAAAATCACAATCTGTGTTATTATCCAAATGTCCATGAATGGGAGCCAAACACATTACAATCTGTCTCAAAAATCACAAATCACAATCTGTGTTATTATGCAAATGTACATGAATGGGAGCCATTACACTCCAACACATTACAATCTGTGTTATTATCCAAATGTACATGAATGGGAGCCATTACACTCCAAACACATTAGCATCTCACTAGAAATACACCATGTCACACTACCATTTCATCAAAAATCACTAGGGTGCTCCTTTGCAAGAGCCCAACAAGGGCTAGATCACCACTAATCACGATACAAAATGGCCGAGTACCAAAATAATAATGTGTAGAAAGGAGCAAATACTTCATCATATATCATTTAACAAACCAATTCGTTAGTTATATATATATATATATATATATATATATAAGGTGCCCCTTAGCAAGAGCATAGCACAAGAAACAAATCACCATACACTAAGATAGATCATGCATTAAAAAATGAACATTTCAATTGCTAGACAAACTAACTAACATGAAAATTTCAAGGAGAAAAATAAGTCTCCTCCACCATTATGCCAACTTAATCAAATAATAGCACACTCTAAGAATGTTCAGGTTATAGAGACACACTAAGAATGTAGGTAAGTGTCCATAGAATCACACTTACCACGTAGGTAACAAACATAACAAAGAGGGGTAATAAGGATCAAAGAAGGCAATGAAATAATATGCTCTAAAATTGGCACATATGAGAGATATCACTATAAAGCTAGCATTTAAACCAAGTTGTGATAATATGTTTTTGCATTTACTGTATAAATGCACATATATTTGGATATCAGGCGTAATTACGCTCATCAAAATCATTTCACGCCAACTCCAATCTACGAATGAAAATCATTTAATGTACAATTATTGTGCGTGCATTCTTGATTTTACCGCGACCTATTGAACCTGTTTACAATGATTTCAGGCGGTGATCTCTTAAGGATGAGTGAAGAAAACATTACATGGCAGACAACGAAAAACCAGAACCATGAAAACAAGTTATGCCATTAAATACGATTTCTAGAAACGCAGAAAAATATAAAGGGAACCTTCTTTGTAAGAAATGTTGGGATCTTACAGATTTACATTAAATGTTCCACGCAGGCAAATACCTAAACCACCATGAAGACCAAACCCGAAATATCATGAGGCTTTAGGGTTTTAAGCCACATATTATACATATAAGAAACCCTACACCAACATCCAATAAACAGTAATAATTACAACTGGACGCCCCAACTTTCCCAATTGAAACCCTAAACAAAATAAATAAAACAGTACCTTATTAAACCCTAGAAACTGCCCTGATGAATTTACCGCAAAATTACACCAACACTACCAGTAAAAGGATCGGTGTTCAAAGACACCGATCATCTGATTTAAAGGATTAAGCACTGGTGAACTTCGTAACGGCCTTGGTGCCCTCTGAGACGGCATGCTTGGCAAGCTCCCCTGGAAGAGCCAGTCTTACGGCGGTCTGAATCTCCCGAGAGGTTATTGTAGGTTTTTTGTTGTACCGGGCAAGCTTCGACGCCTCGCTCGCCAATTTCTCAAAAATATCATTGATAAAGGAATTCATGATTCCCATGGCCTTGCTGGATATACCGATATCTGGATGAACCTGCTTGAGAACCTTAAAGATATAGATCTTGTAGGTCTCGATGTTCTTCTTATGCCTCTTCTTTCCCTTCTTGTCTCCGCTTTCCTTGGGGAGCTTCTTCTCAGCCTTGGGAGCAGGCTTCTTCTCTGCAGCGGGAGATTTCTCTGCAACCGGCTTCTTCTCAGCAGGCTTCTTCTCACCCTTGGGAGGAGCCATTGATACTGCAAATCGCTAAAAAATCGTAGAACTTGCGACCGCAAACAAAATCTTTCAGATAAAATGTAGAGTCCAATATATTGTCTTAGGTTTGCGCGATTTGTATTTATAGATTGATTTTATTGCTCTCTATTGGTTGGTAGCTTCCGCCACGGATCGCTGGCGTCGGTCCAATCTTGCCCGTCAATATAACCTTTGATCCGACGGTCGTAATCTGCCTCTGCCTCGGAATTTGTACTAGCACCGACTTAATAGATGAAATCACTACCCGTCTTTGAAGTATTTTTATATTTTCTAGTTGAAATACCTTTCTTACATTTTTTGAGAGAAAAATCACTATACTTTCATTATAAAAAAGTATAAGTGGAGTAGATAGTTACATCTTAGAAAATCACTTCTAGGAAACTCCAATAAGTCAATCACCAATGAAACCCACAGATACAAAGAGCAGATCTCCAACACGAACTATGAGAATCACCAACAATCGGGCACATAAGGCCAGATCATGAACAAGGACAGCACATCCCAAACCCAAAGGAGCTGTTAAAAACAAAAAAAATACATGCCACAGAAAGTATATAAAAATATATGTCGATACTACTAAGGACAAGGGAGAGAAAGCTCCCAAGTGATTACAAAATTGATCTATAGCAAGCAAGAACCTAAGAGATGAACACTGGCAAGCAGCCTAAAGAAGAGAGTTGATCGCCACACCAGGTCTCAAAATATATAGACCCCTCTGGAGCCGATAGACCCCTCCTGGATAAGGAGTCTACAAGTGTGTTATACTCCCGGAAGATATGAAAGATAGACACCTGATAGAAATCCAACAGCGTGGATTTAACATCTGACATCCATGGGGTCAACGCCATAGACTTTAAAGAGACTGGAACAATGTCATTCAAGTTGGCGGTCGATGAATGGTCTTTGAATCCCCTGCAATATGTTGAAGTGGAAGATGTCGAGATTTAGCGAAAGAGAGAACAAGCGAGAGAACCATAAGTTCTCCACATGTGTTGGTTCCCATACCACAATTCATCCATGAGTGAAAAAGACGTGTCTGGTCCAGAACAATGAAAGCACTTGCACCACATAGTCTCGCATGGTCATGTGATGAGCCATCGAAAAAAGCCTTGCAACCTAACATAGGAAGAGGGGGAGTCCGATTGATCGATTTCGAACAAATAGTGTCATGCCGAGAGGAATCAGAAACCTTCAAGAAAGCTGCAACTGCCTTTCTAGCATACCATTCAGGGAAAAGTAATTTGTTCTCAAAAATACTTGAATTCCTCGCACACCAAATTTCCCATATTATGAAATAGGCAAGTTCGCCAAATTTGAAATTATTGGAGAACCAGTGTTGTAAACAATCCTGCAGTGAATCTCCAATCCAGGTTGCGATCGGAGTGAAAGAGAGGTTGATTGTAATCCATAGTAAGTGGTCATGAAGGAGAAAGAAACGAAGAGGTGTAGTACAGATTATGCTTCAAGCTTACACAGTGGGCATATGTTAGGGCCAATAAAACCCCTCTTAAGCATATTGTCCCACGTTAAAATTTTGTTTTCCAACACACGCCAAATAAAAAAAATTATCTTCAGCGGAAGGGTCCATTTCCAACATGCAGTGAACCACCATCTTTTCTCCACAGTAAGAGCAGACACAATGGAGTGGTAAGCAAGTTTGGCAGTTAAGGTTCCATCCTAGGTATTCCAAGACCACTTGAGCTGGTCATCTTCCTCATAAATCCTAACATTGTCGTGGTGAAGACCATAAATATAATATAATCATTCTTTAGCTAGCTCACCAATTAAACCCAACTTGGAAGCATTTAACCAGATAGGCATTCCATTTGTCAGAGAAATAGATTTCACAATATGGTTTAATGTTCTAAAACCCTTCAACCTTAAAACGGCAATAAGCTCCATTGACATATTGAAATGGATAGGCCCCCAATGATTGGGTCCTCGCCAATTAGAATTGAACGCCCATTCCCAGGAAACCAATTTGCCACCACTGGGAGAGCAGATAAGAGACCTGCCCAAATATTGGAGATGCCCTTCCGATGTTTAGACTTCGAGCGAAACCATTGAATAACTCACATCTTCCTGAAATATTTACCCTTGATGATTGAGCTCCAAGGACTATCGACAATGATAACTCCCCATAAGCTCTTAGCTAGTAGAGCCTCTACAAACCCATATATATATTTTGAAGGACCAGCCAACTTTGGCTTTTGGGGATGTAAAACTTTTCCAGTCCACAAGGTGGTATTTCTGTTTGTCGTTCCCAGATCGGATGAAATTGAAAATATTCCTTCTTATGCCAGCAAGAATGGATTTAGGGATTTTACATAAAGAAAGGCAGCACACCACAAGGTTTTGTAGAACTGATGCGGCTAAAGTAACCCTGCCTC
Source organism: Larix kaempferi (assembly GCA_027924585.1). Taxonomy (NCBI): domain Eukaryota; kingdom Viridiplantae; phylum Streptophyta; class Pinopsida; order Pinales; family Pinaceae; genus Larix; species Larix kaempferi. The sequence goes on from BSBM01000097.1 coordinate 1,639,236, forward strand.
CGATGGAAAGCCATTTCCAACACCATAGATGTATTCTTTTGTCGAATCTTTTCAAGAGCCAATGCCAATCAAATATCATGTAATCATTGGGTTTGATGTAGTAGCCCAGGTATTTGGTACCTTGTTTTAGGTCCAAAACACGAAAGGGCAATATCTGAGTAATCTCTACCAGCTTCTCCATCTTAGTGTTATGCTCAATTATAATGGATTTTGAAGCATTTATTATCATTCATGTAGTCCTGCAAAACAAATCTAAAATGTTTTTTATACACCTCCATTCCACGGGCCTTCCTAAACCGAATAACATCACATCATCAACAAAAAGTTGATTAGTAATAGCTATCTTGGAGGTAATTTTGATACCACCAATATCTGTTTTTTCTTTGGCCTTGATTATTAGTCTACTTAGCCCTTCAATTACAACTAGGAACAATAGTGGCGATAGTGGGCAGCCCTATCTAAGGCCACGATAACTAGCAATGAAATCAGTTGGAATTACATTGATCAATAACGCATAGCTCGTCGAGGAGACACAAACCATTATCCATTTAATTGCTTTCCAAGGTAACCCAATCTGCATGAGAGCTAATCTGGGGTAACCCCGGTTTACCTTGTTGTATGCTCTGGAGAGATCTAACTGGGTATAATTCCATTAATATTTCTTGCTTTAATGTTGTGGAAAACTTCCTGCATCATCCCTATGGCATCCAAAATCTGCCTGTTACCTAAGAAGCCAAACTGCTCCTTAGGCATGCATCTTGATCAAATCGGTTTAATCCTATTTGCAATTATTTTGGCAATCACTTTGTATACTAAGTTGCATAACGAGATTGGTCGAAAATCATCAAAAGATTTAGGCACATAAACTTTTGGAATGAATGCAATGAAAGTAGAATTCACCGCCACCAAGACCTTACCTGTAAGCCTGGTTTCCTCGACCATAGCCAGAATGTCATTTCCCATAATATCGAAAAATTCAAGGAAGAGCTCTGTGGTCCATCAATTCGGGCTCGAGCTCTTGTCTTTGGAAAATCCCTTGAGTGTCTTGTGAATTTCATCCAGAGATATCGGATTGTATATCTCATTCTCTTCCAAATCCAAGAAGAAGTGAGGGTACTCCTTCATCACGTGGATTTGATCCCTAACATAGTAGTCATCTTTCTCATTGTAGTAATTTTGAAAGTGTCCAACTGCTTCTTCATGGAGCTCCTTTTGATTCCAGATCCAAGATCCATCAGCATGTTTTAGTGACCATAATGAATTGTTAACCCTTCTGCTATTGGCATATATGTGGATGAATTTTGTGTTCTGGTCCCCTAAGGCGATCCATAAAGCTATGATCTTGAGATGCCATGTCTCCTCATCTCTATTTAAAATGTTTAATCTACTTTTTTCCAATGCTTGTAGAGACAAATAGTCGTACTCGGATCAAGGACCAGTCATGTTGATATTTTGAAGAGCCTCAATTTGAGCTTCAATCTGGCATAGATTGACTCTATTCAATTATTTCCAGTCACGTTCCCAATGAAGAACAACCCTCTTCAAAAGTTTTAATTTATGCACCAGAATGTGAGATGGGGAATCCAATGGATCAGTATCGAAACTTAACCATTCCTTTATAATCATTGATTTGAAATCCTCCTCCTTTAACCAAGAGTGATTGAACTTAAATGGATATGCATTTTTATAGCCATTGATTTCAAATTCTAAGAAGATAGGATGATGATCTAATATGGAATTAAATTCCACCCAAGATTGATATCTGTTCATATTGTCTAATAAATGATTGCCCATAAAAAATATGTCTAATCATTTGGAGACACCCTCACAGTTAGATCTCCCATTGCTCCAATTTGGACTGATAGAGACTGGAACAATGTCATTCAAGTCGGCGGCTGAGAAAATGTGCTGAAAATAACTGCTTAAGGGATCCAGTATGGCTGTGTCACCCCATGTTTCTGATGTGTTTAATATGAGGTTTAAGTCACCTGCAAGTAAAAGGTTTAGAAGATGCAAATAGCCCTTGTCAAATGCAAATTCCCATAATTGTTTCCTATTTGAATATGGTCCATAGCAATTAATCAAATTAACATCCTCAAAATAACCCAATATGCTTCCACTAAGTAAAATCCCCAACAGAATATTGAAGGCCACTAGATTTAATAATCTAGGGTTCCAAGAAGTGAGTAGGCTATCGGATTGCCCCTCAGCATTAGAAGAGAAAACTGCCCAGTGCTTTTTTATATTTAAAAAAAAATTCTGAGCTCTATGAGCAGACGCCATGGTCTCTTGTAAAAAGATGACATATGGATTCAATTTTTCCACAATTCTTTTGAGGGATGATCTTTTATGAGGGCCCCCAATCCCTCTGATATTTAGGGATAGAAAGATCATTTTTTAACCCTGGCTAGGGCTTTTAGATCTCTAAGGGCCCTTGATTTTGTAGAAGGAATGTTTTATGTGTCATCAAATTGGGAATACATTTCTTACATTACACTACAACTATGTGCATTGGAAATATAAACATAACCACAACCCCATGAATGGTAAGGATAGTATTTTAGGTATGTGGAAAGTTGGTGATGGTTGTAGACTTTGTATTGGTCAAGAACCGTGCATAAGGTTCTTTGCAGCTTATAAACTTCTTGACCATATGATTACCCATCTAGCGGATCATGTATTTAGATTCTTATCTCAAATCAACGATATTCAACTCACCTCTCCTATGCAGTAGCATTGGATAAAGGATGAGGAACTGGGCTTTTCAAATGGTGATATCGATGTCTGGAATTCTTACATTAAGGATCTACATGAGTGTAATATTAGAATTGTTGATTCTTATGACAATCTAATATGGTTTAGGAACGTTGTTGATGGTGAATATCTCCCTAGGTTGGATTATCACGTTCTCACGGAAGAAGTGGATTGGCCAGATCTTCCTGGTGGAACTCTGTTCTCTGGAAGATCTTATGTCCTCTCAAAATTAAACTTTTCTTTTTGCTTGTGTTCCTGATAAGGCGCTCGCCTGGGAAGTGCTGACAGTAGCATTGGATAAAGGATGAGGAACTAGGCTTTTCAAATGGTGATATCGATGTCTGGAATTCTTACATTAAGGATCTACACGAGTGTAATATTAGAATTGTTGATTCTGATGACAATCTAATATGGTTTAGGAACGTTGTTGATGGTGAATATCTCCCCAAGTTGGGTTATCACGTTCTCAGGGAAGAAGTGGATTGGCCAGATCTTCCTGGTGGAACTCTGTTCTATGGAAGATCTTATGTCCTCTCAAAATTAAACTTTTCTTTTTGCTTGTGTTCCTGATAAGGCGCTCGTCTGGGAAGTGCTGAATCGGAGGTTTTGGGAAAGCTCCAGTTGGTGCCCACTATGCAAAGTTGTTAATGAATCTCCAAACCACCTCTTTTTATTCTACTCATATATCCAACGCATGGTGAATCGTGTCTCTGACGTAAAAAAGGTAAACTTCTTTTGGCATGGTGCAGATTTAACCGAAACTCTTCGGAATTGGTTTCATAATGTCTCAACCCGGGACTTTGTCGCTCTCCCTGCTATCCTGATTTGGGATACTCTCCCTGCTATCCTGATTTGGGATACTTGGATTGCTCAGAATTATGTGATATTTCAAGAGAAATACATTAATCCATCTTTCCTAGAATAAAAAAGTATGGTTGGCTTAAATATTTTTTCCTCAATTTTCAACACAATACAAAACTGTAACATTGTGGCTAAGAACATTGACAGATCTGGATGTTGGGGATATTTTGATGGGGCTTCTCAAGGGAACCCAGCGATAGGTGGTGCAGGAGGCATTCTCTATTTCAATGATTCTCAATGGATTACGTTTTCAACTGGTATTGGTATGAGCACCAATAACCGCGTGGCGCTGATGGCTCTCAAATTGTTTTTGTTGCTTTCTCTTTCTAAGAATGTCTAGAATATTCATATTTTCAGGGACTCTTTATTGGTTGTTCAATGGATGAAAATGCACTAGGCTCCAAAGAATATCCATATTCCGCCTATTTTTGAAGAGATCATTTGACTCTCGCATATGTTCACTAAGATCTCTTATCATCACATATATAAAGAAAGAAATGGAGCAGCAGATCGCCTTTCGAAGGAAGGCCTTGAGGTCAGAGAAGGTTATTGGATTCTCAAGGAATTGGATCGAGACAGTTGAAGGAGCATAATCTTGGTCCCCATCCGAGATAATGGTTTTTATTGTTAGATCCTTTTGCATGAACTTCCAAAAGGTTTTTTTTGTTTATTTAATGCCATATATGTTATATCTGTTTTTTATGCTAAAAATGGTCCATATATACAGTTTATAGACTGTGTTATTTTGCCTATATGGTCTCTCCATAGACCAGACTATATGAGTTTTTTTTTGGACTTATATGGCAGCCTATGTGCCAGCGAACTATGTAAAATGTGATTTATACTTAATATAAATTGCGCTCTTTTTTTCGAGGGAAAAAAAGGTTGAAGTAATTTAATTCATGAAATTATAAGGCAAATGATGGTGCAACAATCAAATCAAGTACTGGCTCACATCTCCTTTTTTCCATGACTGGTAGATGCAATGGTCATTGAAAATTGTAGGATTGAATGATATGCTTTGTGAACTAAGAATTAACAAGATCCACAAAGTCAATGATTTTTTTTTCTATTGAAAAATGTCAATATTTTGGAGAAACAAGGTGTGATCATAAATACATCCATTCAAGCACCACATAGCCAAAGTCGGCTCCCAAGGAGCATGTGTCACAAAGTGAGATTTGAAATCGGGTGGGGAGGATAACAACATTCCTCTCAATCACCCGGTCTACACTCAATTGACAAAGTTAATGGCTTTTATGAAGATGGTGATGGATTCATTTCATAATGAGTTTTTCGTTTAGAAGTTTGGATTTCACTATGACAACAATGCTTTGCTTGATGGGGAAATATTTATAAGTTTTCATTTGAATGTTAGTTTGGTTGATGGTATGATTTAACACGTACATTTCAGGTGCATAATTTTGAGAGTTTTTTAATGAACGATCATGGGAAGGATCCTCTTATGTGAAAACCATCACTTCCACAATTTCTATTAACATTTATTATAAAGAGTTTAGTTGACAAAGACTTGTTTTCAATTTAATTACCCACCAAATTTACACATTTTAGATCATTTGAATCAAAACTTGTATCACTGCTTTTCAATATTAAATATCATGCATTGTTGATGGCATAAGAAAACTTATCTATCTTATAATTAGTAAAGCATCCACTATGAACATTTGCATTGTTGATGGCATAAGAAAACTTATCTATCTTATAATTAGTAAAGCATCCACTATGAACATTTAATGAGGGTTTCTTACGTTGTTTTTCATAACTATGGCAACAGTGAAGAAACGCCACTACTTGATCAAAGATGCCTTGATTCTACAAGCCTCAAATCCCTTGCATCAATGCTTCTTATTTGTGAATTTTCACCACATATGTGAGGAAATCAAGCTTAGATGAAAGAACCTAAAGGGAAGAATTGAAGCATGGTAGAGGAATGAGCATATGCAAGTTGTGAAGGAGACGTCAAAGAAAATGTTATATAAATGAGAAGTAAGGGTAAAGATCGAACGACCTCCATAGACCAAACAAATGAGAATGGGTGAAAGAGGGTCTTCAAGGCCATAAAAATCCCAAGAAAAAAATGAACCTCTAACCTAGAAGCCACTAGAATGTATTGTATAACTCAAGCTAATTTACACCATTGTTCAAAAGCATAAGGCCATGGTTTGGACTATTATAGTTTTTCCAAATCTAATCCTCTTGATGAATTTTTTAAGGATTTTCTATGATATGTTTTCTCGGGACTCCCACTAATCCCATCCAATTTATACCTTTCAAGGAAAATCTATGGTGGAATTACCATAACCTATTGCTTTTGCCCCATTTAAAGAGATTGACCTTGTACGGACTGCCACTTCACCAATATTTCCCTCATAGATCTTACATTTGGACTTGCATCACTTTGGTCCATCCTCTTTCCAATTCCACTAGTTTCACTTGATTTGGAGCTCACAATATTCATATATGATTGTTTTACCAAAACCACATGTTTAAGCATAATTTGAGGACTAGACATACAACCTAACTTGCATAGCCTATAACTCCAAAAATGTAGTGAACCATAATCTTAAATTTTTACCATGTACTTCTTGATGTCCTTTCTCGACCTTAAAAATTGCACCCAATAAGAATGATCCAAAAAACGTTAGAGGGAAAATGGTAAATGACTCATTTGACAAATCTAAACCAAGGATTTGTTATAGCATTATTTGGTCCTTCTAATAATTAATGACTTCTTGGTCATGACATTATCACTCGAATAACCTTGTTCTTGTTAAAGCATCGTTAAAAATAAATAAAAATCTCTGTATACATGATTTCCCTTAAATAAAGGAGCATGCCACACTCCTTTGATCAAGGAAAGAAGTGTAGATACTCTCTTTCCCTTCATGGAAGGCACATATGAATTCTAAAAAGGAGGGGAAACGCACATTAATTGTGTGCTCCTTAGTGGATTTTATAGGATTGTGACACCCTATGCAACCCTAAAACCCATTATCAATGACCTTAATTGTCTTTTAAGAGTATCAAATGGGTTTATATGTCAGAGAAGAGGCAAGAGACTAATTGAGCACCCTTATGGTGGAGGTTTCAGAGATGCATTTTGGATTTTTATCATCATCCTCTTCTATAGGAATCCTTGTTCTTGTACACGAACAACTTGTTGAGAGGTGGGACTTGAATATCTCATGATTTTCCCATTTCCAAAGAGTAAGAGTTCTTGAATACGAGTTTGAAGAGATAAGTGGTCGAGGTTGGAGGTATTCGATATTGGTGAAGAAGGCGTCGGTAGAAAAACTATCATGTATAATTGTATTTGTTGTCCATTATTAATACACATGGATAACTCTCTTCTTTCCCACCCCAAATCTAGTTTAATTGTTTTGCATTTGAATGTTTATTTGGTGATGGAATTGATTTCCTGATAGATTGATTAGGATGAGTGTGTAATTGAATTTGTTTTCTATTTGATTGCTATTTTTATAACATTAGATACTTGAGGAAGGTTATTGGCTCCTTATGTGAAGATCATCAAAAAATTATTTGGAGTGGTGAAGAGCACATTGAGATTTCTGTACAAAGAAGTGATTAAGAACAACAAATTAGATACAAGTGCCTCTATTTTCTCATCTCTTTAGGTAGTTATTCTCAATGTAACTTACTAATCTAGGAAATTGGATTTTTAACTTATATCTTCTATGTCAAAGGTATTCCCTAAACCATTGAGGAATATTCCATAAAACCAAACCACGAACTCCATTGGGGATTTTTTTACAATTTTTCTCCTTTAAGGTTTCATTTCTTTGCTTCTAGCCTTAGGATCTTACCTCAATTTATTGCATTAATTCTATATAATTAGGATTCAAATTTTTTCAAGGTTATTTCTGGAAAAACTTTCATACTTTCTCAGCTTCATATGCACTTGTATTCGATGTCAAAAGTGTATATATGTACCTTTCATTCACAAAAAATGAAGATAAACGTACCTTAGTGATCATAATTTGCATCTTGGTTTTAAAATAAAAGAAATTAGTAGTGCATTGTAGTTGCATTTTTCCTAACTTTGTTTTTTGGATAATATGATTGCATTGCATGAATTTGAAAAAAGTAAACATTGCATTTAACTGGATATTTGAAGTTACTAGTTTCCAAGTTTAAAAGAATGTGTGTTTCATTGAAAAGTAAGCATAAATATTTGTTGAATCAATTTCTTTATAATTTCAACAATGAAGAGGTCTCAAAATATCATAAGTTTCATTGCCATCTTCCTTGAGTAAATAACAACCCTAAAAACAATGTTTAATAAAATGAACTAGACTACCTTTTTATTTTATAGAAAACTTACACTAGTCTAAGTGTTAGGGCCTTGGTATAGGTTTGGAGAGTCAATATCTCAAGGCCACAAAAACTGAAACTATAATCATTAGTGAGTGTTGAAAATACTATAGTAGCAACAACATTTGTTGGGAAAGCATGTCTGGCACGTGCGTCAAACAAAAGGTCAAGTTGATTAGGCATAGAGACTATCCCCTCCATGTTTTTTTGGTGGCATATGCATCTATGGGAGTTTTTCTAAACTTGGCAAGGCCTTAGGATGACACCTATTCTCCATATTTTTGGGTCTAGGACTTAGTCATGTGTTCCCTACCCATATGCAAAAACCTGACCCATTATTATTCTGCCCGACTGTATGTCATGAAGTGGTAAATTTAGTGGCATTTCTTTAGTTTTCAATTGAGTGACTACAAGTGTGAAGTGCTTGCGGTACCTAAGACAAATGCTTAACATCCATTTTAGCTCCTTTGGAGGGTGTCATCTTTGTGATTGTACTTACACCCTAGGTGATTGCCACGTGAGAGTTACTCTAAATGTCCCTCACCCCCTTATTGGTTATAATTGGCCCTTAATCACCCCAAGATAGCTTCCATAAGGCCTTTCTAATCATCTCTTCACTAAATCAGTTTCAGGCCCTAACCACCCTAATCTAGTCTTTGGGATGGTAGTTAGTTTGTTGTTTTCACTCTTAGGAAATTTTACTGGAGTGCTTGGTGGTTGATAATTAAAAATCCTAGGTTGTGTGTGTCTTTTATTTTGTTGAGTTATTTAGTTCAAGGTGGTTGATCAATCACTCAATTGATCTTAGAGGACCAGAGGCCATTCTCCCAAAAGCATAGAACCACCTCCAATCAGGCAAAGATTGAATAACCCTAACCCACAACCATGCGAGTTAAAGGAAGAGACCCAAATTTTTGCGAACATTCCTTTGAACCAAGGGAACACAATGTATGACATCGCTAGTACTTAAGGAACCCATACCCCATATATGGCATTTTTGGTGGGGGTATCAACCCCTATTTTAGGTATTTCGATTGGAGGCACTAATTCCCCTATATTTGGGATTTCTATTGAAGTTGCTTATACTCCTATGGTAACTCCTGGTAGTGGGATTAGTACTCCAACTTCTTCTCCTTATAGTAGTAATGCCATTGCTTTTGGGATGTCATCCTTTTGAATGACATATTTCAATGTTGGTGGGTCGCTTATCTTTCCCAACTCTAACTTATCGATGGGGAGTTCATCTACTCCATTTTCATTTGGATGGGAACATATCCTCATGTCCACACCATCTCTGGGAATTAGTTTTATCCTATCTCCAAACATCTCAATAGGAATCATGCCCTTCCCAAACATAAAAAAAATATGTTGAGCGAAGCATTTCCCTAGGACCTTGGTTTCCAAATGAATCTGCCTTTCAGTTCTAGTAGTGGAAACATTCCAGGGGCCATCTTTATGAGTGGAAATACAATGTCTAATCTAATGATGGGACAATCCCATAGTAATTGGAATTCATTTCCCAATCCAAATTGTAACTTATGGTGACATTGAATCTCCACGATTTAACGAAGTTAACTGATGACTTGGTGTTACATAGTCCCAACTGGCCTCCATTACCTGCTAAATTACCTTTGAACATTTCTAAGTTTGAAACAAAAATTGTAGAAGATCCCACCAATCACATCATTACCTTCCATTTGTGGTGTTCATTGGACTCATTGATGGATGGCAATATTAGACTCAAAATATTCGAGTGTACTTTAACCAGGATAGATGCAAAGTGGTATATAAGATTCCACGCTTGATGTATAGTGACTTCGTGACCTTGGAAATGAATTTTCTAACATATTTATTATATCATTTTGATAGGATACTTCCACCTATATCTCCAATCATATTCATGAATGAAGGAGGAGACATTGAATGATCAGGCTCAAATCCCTAATGGATTCTTAGTCGATTGGTTTGTGAAATACTTGTTACCTTATATTTCTACAAATGTGGCCTTGTCATGGGTCACCAATAAAGAACATGCCAATGAAATATCCTAACAACATGAATTAGTTTACTTGCAATTCCGGGTTCTTTATTACATTTTTCCTAATGACTGTGAGCATAAACAAATCCTACAAAACCAAAACCTGGACCTCATGTCAATTTTCTAATTGGTTCCATTGGTAATGCCATAGCTAACTAAGTATTGAGCCAAATGGGGTAATTGAACTTATAATCGAACATACATATGGTTGCACAAATTGTTGCTAGTACCTTAGGCCCTGCATAATCCTTTGATATCCTTTTATCTCACACTTCTATTTAGAAAGGAAACAAACAAACAAGAGGAAAGAAGAAAGGAAAGAATACAAATTTCAAGGAAGAGTCCAGAACAAACAATAATAACAATAGTGTCGGTGAGGGCAAGAAAGATAAGAAGAAAGTGAAGTTTCCTTGCAAGCTTTCTAGGGATGACCATTTAACTTATCATCTCCTCAAAATTGAGGAGTCCCAACATTTGTTGACGCAATAGGATGCCCAAAAACCCATTGCTATTACCAACCATTTTCTTCCCCAATGCCAGTAGATGGTTGTTGGCATACCCAATAACCCTGCACCTCCTCAAGGTGGGAATCAATGTGCCCCTTAGCAAGGGTGGAATTCATCGATCGTGATTGTTTTCATGTGTTGGAGGGACAATAATGTATATACCAAATCTCATATATCAAAGGGGAAATAAGTGTATACATCTCAACTGCTTGGCTCTCTATAGATAGAGAAGACAATTATTGATATGATGCATCACTTTCCAAAAGGAGTGCTAAAGAAGTAAACACATGACTCTAATGTTCAAGATGCTTAAAACTATAGTATTGTTTAATATATAGCCCAAGATTTGTGGGCTATGTCTACCTTGGAAGTGCTTCATAGCTACCTTGTGCAGTGAAAAGCATTACTAACATCTATTGGTGCGTTTGATTCTTTTGATTCTCATCTAATAATATTTTAACCAAACAACTACAAGCCATGACTTCCCCACTACATTGTGTTTCATGTTCAGGTCTTGTCTCTTGGGATAAAGATATATAGATAGAGAGAGGATGCTTGATTCATTTGTTATATTAGAGAGTCTTAGGCTCCCCTCAGATTTTGCTTTCACCTACCATGTTGAAAGAATTCAATGAACATTCTTTTAGACCTCATGGGATTATCCCCTCATTCCTTGTTGAACAAGGGGGCGAAATTGTCACGATAGAGATAGAGATTGTTGATGCTCCACTATATTATAACCTTCTCTTGGGACATAGCTATACCTATGAAATGAAAAATATAGTATCTTTGGTCTTTCGAGTCATCGATTCCCTCACCAAGGATAGATTGTTATGATTGACTAATTGTCTTATTGCAATCCTAATCCAATTTCTTCTTTGTGACCTAATGTTCAGTTAGTGGACAATTCCATGAGGGCATGTGAAAACATGGGTGTATGGAATGTACCTTGCATTTATGGGAGATTTTATTCTATATCCACCCATTTCTTACATTAAATCTAGTCCTATATATGTGCTTTCGTCTATCATCGGTGTTCCTGCAACTATAGTGTTATTTCAAAAATTGCTAATTTGAAGATCTATGGGTAATGCCAAACACGTCTTACTTGGCAGAAGGGAACGGATGTGTAGGAATTATTATCCCATTGTTTGCGGTAGAAATTGCATATCAAAATATAGTAGTGAACTCTACAAGCATTGATCAACACATTTCATCTTTGGAGGAATATGATCAATTTACCTCATCCATTTGGGCTTTCAACTCTCTAAGTTTATAGGATTTCTTGAACATGGCCTTACTATCAGATGAGCCATTTTATAATCCATGACTAGAACCGAGAAATCTTGGGAATATATGCACCATAGATTGTATTTCTCCTTGAATTGAGTGGAATGGAGGTTGGAAAAAGGGTATTATCATGCATGGATATTTCAATTGGTATTAGATCCCCCCCTCTCAACACATGATGTGTATGTAGATGGAAATATGGAGAACATTTCAAAAACCATGCCAATCAATATTTCTATTAAACTCTATATCATTGAGAATTCCTTGGTCGGAGCAAATTGTTTGTTTTGAGAAATTTAGGTTTATATTGCTCTCTTCGAAGAATATCATGACATTTTTGCTTGGTTATACGAGGAAATTCCAATATATATCCCTATATTGTAGAACATGAGATCAAAACATATGGAAATGAAAAGTCTATTCAATATAAGATATGACCAATAATTCCCTCGTGGAAATCGCTATTAAGGTAGAGATAGAAAAATTAATGAAAGTTAGTTTTATCTACCTAGTTCCTATGGATAAGAAGCAAGGGTCTATTGATCCATGTATTGACTACTGTGATATGAAACACATTTTTGAATCTTACCTGGATGACTTCGCCACTCGGTCAAAGAGAATGGTTGATCACCCAATCCATTTGTGTGTAGTATTTGAGAGATGTAAGTATTATAGAATTCATTTGAACCTACGTAATTGCATATGTTGTGTTGTGTCCAGGAGACTGCTCAATTTCATGGTATCTAAGTATGGGATCATGGTAAACACATTTAATGTCGAGGCAATAGTTTCATTTCCTCCTCATCGTAATATTTGCCAGCTTCAAAGTCTGTAAGGCAAGGAGAACTTTTTGTGAAGATTTATTGCAAACTATGTTGAGGTTACTAAAGGTTTCATGCACCTTTTGAAAAAGAGAGTCCCATTTATATGGGATGATCATGGTCAATGGTCATTTGATGCCTTGAAAAGGTCCTAATGTCCGCCCCATTGGTCAGTCCATCGAACTATAGAAAAAAATCATGTTATACCTTGTGGCATCTGAATCAAGCATAGGAATGGTCTCGGTTTATGAAGATGACTTACATCATGAGCATGTGGCCTATTATCTGAGTAAAAGTATTTTTGGAATTGAGTTGTGATATTCTCATGTAGAGAAGGTTTCCTTTGTAGTGTTTCACGTTGTCCAAAGATTTTGACATTACATACTTCTTCAACACATGATTGTGATCATAGATACCAATCCATTCCATCATATCTTGACCCAACGAATAATCAAGGGCAAGTATTCCAAACGAATTGTGATTTTGTATGAATTTGACTTGGAATTTGCTTTCACTAAGTTGAATAAGTATCTAGATTTTGTGGAGCTCATGTTTGAGTTAACTTGAAACAATGAACAACAAGTGGAAGATGAATTGTTACTTGACAAACATTTATTTCTCATAGCCTCTAGTGACCCTTGGTATGGAGGACATCCTAGTATATATCCAGACCTGAAGGTTCCCCTCTCATCTCTCTCATGATGAACATTGGTGTATTTTCCATCATGTGAAGATATACCTCATCATCGGTGAAATTTTGTAATGTTGAGGGGTTGACCTTATTTTACATTGATCCCTAACCTATGAGTAAGTTGAAAGGGTTCTTAATGACTTTCAAAGTGGAGCTTGTAGAAATTATATTTCTATGTTGGAAACAACTTAGAATATTCTATGTCCATGATAGTTCTAGTTGTTAGTTTTCAAAGACTGTATGGAATCAATCAAGAAATGTCACCCATTTCAAAATTTCAAAGAAAATGTGCAGACATCCAATTTCATTATATCCTGTTGTCACTATTGGACCCTTTATCAAATGGGGGGTTGATTTTGTGATGTGTCATTTGGCTTTGGAAAAAATTCATAAGTACATTATAGTGGCTATAGAATACTTCATCAAGTGGTTCAAAGCCATGCCTATTTTTGCCATTAATGATTTGACAATGATGTTTTTCATATTCATGAATATCATCGATAGGTTTGGTGTTCCCAAAGAAATTGGCATTGACCATGTCATGCATTTTCAAAACAATATGATGATCAAACTAACAATCCAATCAGGGTTCCGATAAGAACACTCGTCACCTTAATATCCTCAAGTGAATGGACAGCTAAAAGTTGTGAACAAGGCTTTGAAAACCATACTCCATAGGACAATTAACAAGAGTAAATTCAATTGAAATTTAATGTTATTTCCAACATTGTGGGCACACCTAACCTCTATCAAGATCACTATAGGATTCACTCCTTTCTAGCTCGTGCATGGAATGGAGGCCATCTTACCAATTGAATGTTGACATTCCACAATTAAAATTATCCATGGAGCTCTTGCCTAACAAAACTTCTGAGAAAGTGTGCCTCATTTATTTAGAATGGATTGATGAACACCACAGAGACACAGGCCACTATGAATGAGGTACATAAAAATCATGTTAAGGCTCAATATGATAAGTTTGTTAGCCTTCATTTTTTGTTTGAAGGGGACCTGGTTTTGGTTTATGACCAAGATAAAGAAAAGTTGCGTTTTGGAAAATTTAATCCAATGTGGCATGGTCCTTACATTGTGAGGCATGTCCTCAATAAGGGAGATTATGAGTTAGTAGTTTATGATGGGAATGTACTTAATGAGCCTCATAATGGGATTTATTTAAAGAGGTATTATTCCTGGGTAGCAATTCCTAGCAATACCCTTCTACATGTTGTATATAAGTATTTTTATGCTTTATATATATATATATATATATATACATATATTCTTTGTTAATCATGCTTTGTGCTTGATTGAGCGATGTCATCAAACACACCTATATATGTTGGATTCATAGTCATTACTCTTGGAATGTTGCTTCCACAACTTTGGTGATTTATTTTCCCACGAGCCAACTTGTGAGCTCAAGCGGGGTTTATCATGGTCCTGCAACCAATAGTGTTGTTTAGTATAATGAAATTATTGAACTACTATCATAATCCATCTCGCTTGGAATTCGACATATGGTGGTTCACCTAGATTCATAATTGGCAGTGTCACAGTTAAATGGTGTGTGTTGTGTTCGTGATCCTATGCTTCTAAGGAAGTTCTTATTGGTGAGAATTATCGAGCAATATTTTGAGTTCATTACTTACATTCATATTTTGAGAATATCTAATGAATTAATTAATACAAATTTAGAAAATTATGTGTTATATTAGCATTCATCACATTAATGTAAAAACAAAGCATGCATGTATAATGAAAGACAGTCACATCATTTTGTTGCAAAATAAGTGGAGCTAAATTAACCATGTAGATATACAATAATAAAAGTGTCAGCATGTCCAAAATGTGTAAAGTTATATACAAAATTGGATCTACTAGCCCCCAATGGTGTGGTAGAGATAAATAATATACAAAACATATATCCTTGAGGATCTACTCCTTAGGTTCTGGATCATGTGTATCGTTATAAGACACAATCACAGTGCCTAGTCGGCTGAAGAGTCAAACCCATGCACATGGTATGTCTACTGCCCATCGTTGGATCTGCTTTGGAAGGTCCTCTATATGAGCCATTGGGGCCCTAGTGGTTAAAACATTAAGGTTCTATTGAAATTTGTGTAGGACACTCTCGCAGCTACTCTTCCTCAACATTTGCATCTGTGTCTCGAGTATACAGTTGGTTGATAAGGCCTACCTCTGTATCTCCAATTTTTTTCTTAATAGATTTATACGTCAAAAAAATTATATATACCTCTAAATAGAAAGATGATATACAATAAATACAAAAACACAATAATATATTGAAAATTAAAAAGTGTTCTTACCAATGTCGCCCCATTGGGCATCCAAAGGTAATACTAATTCAAGATCTCGATGAATTCTTGTTTCGATGTATAGGTAATCATTGATGGTGGTTAGCTGATGGGACCACTAATAAAAAAAATCATTATTGAAGGCATTGGTGACCCACCCCCTTTCAAGCCTATACATCATGTTAGCCCATCGAATCATGCATGACTGTCTATGCCCCACTAGTGGAACTGTGATACATGGGTGCATTGGGGAACCTCTTTAAAAAGAAAGAATAAAGTATGCTCCTATATTTGAAGTTCTTATTTTTCCCTAACTTGCAGCCATTGAGTTGGGATTTCATTTAGGTGAGTAATCCACTAGCCCAATCAAATATTGTGGGCCTCAAGCTTTCAACTCCATAATGCATTTGGGACTGTGGTGCCTGTTGAAAATCTATGGATCACGACATCTGTGTGATTATCAATAATATGATTTTGAGTCAAGCTAACAATGCTATTGACGGGGGACACCAAATTGACACTCAATAATCTCAACAAAACTAGGTTTTTTTAAGGGATCATCAGTTTGCACGCTCTGTGGATCACGGTTGGCTACTCTGCATCGGGCCTCGTAAGCTTCCCCTGCCGTTGGCTCAGCCCTGGAGTACAGAAAACGTCGATTGGCCCTCTGGCGAATACATCTGTGCCCCCAGATGATCTCACATGCGTTTGAGATTGATTTAGGGGCTGGTGCGCTTTCATGGGGTCCAGTGATGGCGGACCTCCGCCCAATCCACCCACAACCAAAGCAGAAGCCTTCAAGAAATTGATCAATGCATATGGTAAAAAGCCAGTGCTCCCCTTGGTCCCCAAGTTTGTTAAGAAACTGGATGAGGTACCAACAATAGCCCTCCCTCTGGATCAACCAATGAAAGCAGTTGTTTCCTTGGCAGACCGAGCATTGGTGGGACAGTTCCTAGGGATTTGGCCCTCACCACGCACGACGAACAACTGGATTCAAAAAAATTGGAGGCCACTAATCTCTGCCAGTGTAATCTGATACGCAATAGGTAGAGGCTTCTTTCTGTTTTAATTTATTTCAAAAGATGATAGGGATTTGATTTTCAGAAGTGGCCCATACTTCATGGGATCGCAAGGTCTGTATTTAAATCGATGGACACCTAATTTTGATCCTGCCCTAGATGTGCCCAAAGCAATCCCTAGATGGGTTTGATTTCCCAGTTTACCGATCACTGTTGGAACCCTTCGTCTTTGAAATCAATAGGGAATGGATAAGGGAAATACATAGATCAGGCAGATCCCAAGGGTCAGTACTCCCGTGCCTGGATATGCATGGAAGTGGACTTAGAAGCTGGTCTACCTGAAGCCGTCAAACTCACCGTAGGGGAATGGCATCACTTCTAGAAGTTGGACTATGAATAGTTTCCATTTAAATGTAGAAGCTACCATGAACATGGTCACTTCCAAAAGAATTGCCCAAAGGATCAAGCAATTCAACAAGAAAAAGAGGCAGGGGAAGGATGGCAACTAGCAAAAAGAACGAAGGAAAATCTAAAAAATTATCTCAAAAAAGATGGCAACACCCCTAACCCTCCCATACCCAAATATGGAAGGAACAGGAATCTTCAAAGGGAAAACTATCGATAGGGGAAATTTTTGAAGTACTAGGAAGCCAAGAACTGGAGGCCAGTGTTCTAGATGATTCCTCTGAAAAAAACATAAAGCATGTAGAGGTAGAAAATCAAGCAAACAAGGAAATAATGTCCTCTCAGTAACAAGGCGATAAAAGAACAACCTTGAACCAGAAACATAGGAAGAAGATACGGAGGAAGAGGAAGGAGAAATAGAAATGTCTCAAAACCCTATTCAACAAGGTACTCGTGGAAGGAAATCGACAAAGGAGAGGAGAGAAAGGGCCACTTACAAAGAAAATCTCTAGGGCTCCCAATCCACTTTGGAAAAAATGTTAAACACGCGCAGTGCAAGACACCATGGGAACCCCTCCAAAGGGGCCACTCCCAATCCAAAAAAGTAAGCAATGAAGGTAGTCTCATGGAACTGTAGGGGGTTGGGAAGTAGAACAAAGGAAGGGTCGATGAAAGAACTCCTTCGCTTATCAAGCACAGACATTCTACTTATCCAGGAGACTAAAAAGGAGGAACTAGCCTTCTTCCAAACTAGCGATGTTTTTTGGAAAATTGGACATGGAATTGCGGTTAGTACTAGAGGAGCCTTCGGTGGATTAGGAACTCTGTGGGACAAAGACAAATTTGAACTTTTGGCCTCTGACATCTGCATTCACTGGATATACACTAAACTTCTCCACAAGGAGTCAGATCTCCAGATCTGCGTGTTTAACATTTATGCTCTGAATCTTATCTCAGAAAAAAAAGACTGTTGGAACCTCATTCAAGACTATCTTAGAATTCACCAATTGAAGAATATAGTCTTAGCTGGAGACCTAAATGCCACTCTGTCCCTATAGGAAAAAAGAGGGGGATCCATAGTAAGAGACCAATTCTGGGAAACGGTGGAAGATCTCATCCACGAATGGGAGCTTGAGGACATTAAGCCCTCCAAAGGTAAGTTCACTTGGACGAATAAGAGAAAAGGCCCCGGACATATCGCTGCTAGATTGGACAGATTCCTTGTCCATAGCTCCTTCCTCCTTATCGGATTGGATATCTACTCTAAAATCTTCCCCTTCAACGTATCTGATCACAAACCTATCCTTTTATAAGTATCCAAAAATAAAAATTTGGGGCCAATTCCGTTCAGGTTCAGCCCGTCTTGGATCCAGAAGGAAGGCTTCCAAGAAATTGTTTTCAGAACTTGGACAAGGTTAGTTTCAGGATCGCCCTTCTATGTATTGGGAGAAAAGCTGAGACGCCTCAAAAAATAAATAAAGAGCTGGGACAAAAACATAAAACCCCCATCACATAAGAGGATGGAAGCCCAAATTCAATTGGAAAATCACCAAATCCTGTTGGAAGAAAGTCCGATAACAAGTGAAAATATGGAACAAGAATTAGAACTCCAAAGGAAGTTTCACGCTGTATGCAGAGAGGAGGAAGACTATTGGAGGCAGAAATATAGAAGCCTATGGCTTCAGGAAGGCGATAAGAATACCAGTTACTTTCACAAACAAGCTGAAGCAAGGAAGCAGTACAACTTGTTCAAAGAAATTCATAGCCAGGACCAGATCATAAACGACTTTAGCGAAATCAAACATGCTGCTCACATCCACTTCAAAGAGATGTATTCAGAAAATAGTCAAGCTCAGGATGAAAGAAGTAAGAAGATTATCGAATTGGTCCCAACCCTTGTAACGCAGGATATCAAGCAAAAACTTACTGCACTGGTAACCATAAAAGAAATCAAGACTACGTTGGGAAATATGGAATCGGACAAAGCCCCTGGCCCGGATGGCTTTATTGCCAGGTTTATAAAATCCTATTGGCCAATAAAAAAAAATATTTACATATAATGGTTTTAAAATATAAAAAATGTCAAAAGATCGGAGGGAGTACTAACTCGACATTCTTAGCTCTGATTCCTAAAGAAAAAGGATCCACCTCCTTTGATCGATACCGACCAATCTCACTATGTAATATCGGATATAAGCTCCTCACTAAAGTTATCGCAAATCGAGTCAAAGAAATACTTCCTTCCATCATTCCTGAGAACCAAGGGAGGTTTATCAAAGGTAGAAACATTGCTGATAACATCATTCTCTCATCCAAGAATCGATCCACTCAAGCAATCAACGAAGAGAAAAAGGTATGATTGTTAAATTAGACTTAGCTAACGCATTCGACGGGGTCCGCCATGACTTTCTGTTTTAGGTAATGCTCCAATTCGGATTTGCCTCAGAGTTCATCAACTGGGTAAAGGCATGTATTGGATCCCCTTGGATAGCCCCGTTGATCAATGGGCGAGCTGATGATTTCTTCCAAGCCACCAGGGGGATGCACCAAGGTTGCCCGATGTCACCTTTTCTTTATGCTATTCAAGCTTCAGTCCTTAGCTTCCAATTGGAGCACTGTCGAAACCAAGAAGAGCTACAGGGAATCGGAATTGCACGTGGAGTCAAAGAGATCAACCACGCTCAGTTTGCAGATGATACGCTCCTGCTGGGAGGAGCTATCAATATAAATGCTAGAAGAATCAAAATGGAGCTTGATCTCTACAAGGAAGCTTCGGGAAGTCAGATAAATTACAGGAAAAGCTAGATATATGGGTGGAATTGTACCAATATTGAAATGACCGTCATCACCAGAATTCTGGAAATGGAGGGGAAGGTTCATTGGAACTCCTTTAAATATATGGGAATCCCCATCTCTAGAGCGAACATAAAATTCGATCAATGGACCCCTCTCCTCGAAAAGTTAAAAAACAAAATCAACAATTGGGGAACAAAGTGGCTCGACAAAGCTGGGAAGATGGTCCTGATAAAATCAATCCTGATCAGCATTCCATTTTTTCAAAGCTCAATTCTTCTGGTCCCAATCAGGTTCATCAACAAGATGGAAGCAATCCTAAGAAGATTCTTATGGAATGGCGGTAAAAACAGTGATAACAAACTGCCTTTGGTCCACTGAGAAAAGTCACCAAGCCAATTTTAGAAGGGGGCCTCCAAATCAGGGATATAAGAGCCCATAATCTAGTTCTCGGGGCGAAGCTGCTATGGAAATTGGTAACTGGAAAATTAACATGGATCAAGCATGCTCTTTGGAAGAAATATTACACAGGATTGTGCACAACCTGCCTTGATATTCCTCCAAAGGTAAGGAAAGGATCTCTGATTTTTAACATATGTCAAAAAGCTAGTGGGTTCTTCCAGCCTATGTTAACCTGGATCCCGGGGAATGGAAAAAATATTCTTATTTGGGAAGACTCTATTCTTGGAGGGACTACGTTGGACTCAATCTTAAATAATTCCAAACTCAAAATTCATTACAAATCACTCAATATCACCTCCCTGTGGGATATCTCTGCCTGGAATGAGGATAGCTCCAAATCATGGAAGAAATGGAAACTCCCTGACTGTCCAAACCATCTGATCGATGAAGAGAGTATTCTGATCTCCTATCTTCAAGGGAAGACCCCTATTGCAGCTAAGATGAAGGACTCGCAAGGATGGGGATCAACTTCTATTTTTTACATAACTGCAGAAGGTTACAAGCAGATCAAAGCAATCTCGAATGTCCCCATTAACCCAAATCTCTGGAAAGAAATTTGGAGAGTCAAAAGTCTCCCTAAAGTAGATATATTCATTTGGACGCTGGCCCACAAAATCATTATAACTAGAGAAAATATCAAAAAATGGGTTGGGAAGGACCGACGAGATGTCCATTATGTTTGCTGTTAGAAGAAACAACCGATCATATATTGATTAACTGTCCCTTTACGGAAGGGGTCTGGAAACATGCCCTGGGCACTTGGTCGACTCAAATTAGTCTCCCAAAGATGGATTCTTTGCTACTGAGTGAGTGGGCCTCTTTGTACCCCTATTCACTGAACAAAAAATAAAGGGCCAAGGCCTGCTGGTCAATTTTCCCAAAATTTATTCTCTGGGAACTATGGCTGGAAAGAAATGCCCGTATTTTTAGAAACAAGTCTTCCCATGTAGCCCATGTGGCTACGAAAGCTCATGCCTTGTTGGGAGAATGTTTAAACTCTCTCCCAACCCAGGAGAATAAATGTAAATTGAATGGGGAAGAAGAAGCTTAGATGAATAAATATCTTCCCTCCTCTCATATCGTTGCCCCTGCTACTACCAAGATGGAAAAATGGGAAATTAGGATGGACAAACTAACTTTTAAACTGTGGCAGAAGTCACTGAAGGGGCATACCCTCTTCTTCGATGGAGCTTCCAAAGGGAATCCAGGGGAGGCTAGAGGAGGAGGGGTGCTTCTAGGCCCCAACGATGATATGGAAATTCATTACTCTTGGGGACTTGGTGAAGACACCAATAATATTGTGGAAGCCTTAGCTCTATGGCAAGGACTGTATCAAGCTAAGACAAGGAAAATTAGATAAATTA
This sequence comes from Larix kaempferi, assembly GCA_027924585.1. Classification (NCBI taxonomy): domain Eukaryota; kingdom Viridiplantae; phylum Streptophyta; class Pinopsida; order Pinales; family Pinaceae; genus Larix; species Larix kaempferi. The sequence goes on from BSBM01000097.1 coordinate 1,660,911, forward strand.
ATGTCTTTGGCGATTCAAGAATGGTGATCCAAGCACTCATCAACAAAAAAAAACCAACAATATGAGACTCAGGCACATTCTAGAAAAAATGCAATTATTTACGAAGCTCTTCCATAGAATTGAATTCTGCCATATTCTGCAAAATCTTAATGGAAATGTGGATCTTGTTGCTAATGAAGCAATCCCTCTGAGCAAGGGTACACTGAAAATCAATGGGATTATTAATACTTTCACCATCCCATAAGAACTACAACACTCTGAATTGGCCATCATGCTGGATATCATCTTATCCTGGAAGAGGTCGACTTATTGCTGGACTTGAGGCAAATTAACCAACAGGTGGACAAATATTCAGTCGTGGAAATCTCAAGTGTGAATGGTCACTATCCCCATTCGATGGATCTTCCCGGCGTCACTCTGTCAACCAGACTCTCTCGCTCTTCGTGCATGAAGGACCGTAGACCTCTGATTGCTGGATGCTGAAGTAAATTAAGTTAAATACCTTTATATTCGGATGGATGAGTTTATTGGTATTATCGTTGTCTCACCTTTTGAGAATAGTGGTTGCTAAGCTAAATGAGATATCGTAATTATGAGTGATATCCAGGTTAATTATGAAGCAGATAAGATGCAGATGCATCTCATGAACCATTTCAGATTCTGTAGATAAGTAAAATTATTACTCAGGGTTTTAGTGTTGTAGCTGAGTTGAGATCGATTCTCATGAACTTAGACCCTAAGCCCTTGAGGCAGATGTGTAACCTTTCCAATGTTATTACAATTTTTTTTTTCTTTTCTTTTTTTAATCCAAATCATAACCGTTTTTGTTAAAAAAAAATGCTACTGATGGGGACTTGAGTGCCAATATTTTCAATCCTTGTTGTGCAGTAGGCACCTATACATTGTTGGATGGTAAATGTGCCACCCTTCAGCTGTATGCTTTTAGATTTACCGATTCTTCTCTCCAAGGAAACTTTGTAAGGAAATAAATATTATCAATTCCAATCTTAAGAAGCTCTTCATGCATCATGAATGCATCCCGATTGGGTTCCCAATACCCAATGAGTATTTGGACTAGTTGCTTTTGGGCTCTCATATTTGGGTATCTAAAGAATTTTCAACATCCAACAATCACAATGTGCATTGATGGCTTCAAAAATTTAAAGGGCTTGATTGTCTACTTCTTCATGCTCTCTCTCTCTCTGATCATCATCTTGAGCATTCAACAAAAAATCAATGGTTAGATAAAAATAATTACAATTTTTATGAGGGATACACGCTTTTTTTTTAGAACATTCACGTACATAAACACTTTTCTTTCAAAGCATGCACATATAGGGCTATCCATACATGCCCCATACGAAGGGAAAGCACATATGTGTAGACCCTTGCTTTTGTGGGGTTACCCACCATAGTAAAAAAATGAATGGATCAAATGGAAGAGGAGGGCATGAGGAAGAACTTGGCTCTAATGATTCTCTATTTGATTGGATGAAGCTTCCAAAATCTACGCATGAAGATTTGGGAGAAATCTATGTTTTAAGATTTGGTGGTAAAATATTTTTGAACTATGATAAAAATCCAAGATGGATCTTTGAAAACATCCAACATAAGGGTGATCAATTAGTCTATTTCCCCTTCTCCAACATTTATACCCTTTTTATACTCTTGGTTTCAGAGATATGGATCTAGCTAAACAAGCTTACCTATCTATGCAAAACAATAATATATCAAAATAAGTACAGAAAGAGAACAAGAGAAAAGAGTACACCATATATACGTGGTTCACCCAATTGGGCTACGTCCACGGGAAGGTAGTCTTCTATTATCTCCAGAATATCTCCCTCAAGCTTACAAGAGAGCAATGCCAATAACCCCAATACAATATAGCAATACTTGTATGAACAAGTAAAGATCATGATGAGTGATGTGACTCCCTTGACTCTATTATATACTAAGATATGATGATGAATTACTCTCACATATTACATGTGGGATAATATAATTCTCCATAATATCATCTCTTTATATAATAATGAATATCAAGAGTATATTTTACCATAATGAATATGGGATATAATGTATTATATCTTCCGACATAATACAAAGACATTATTACCTTCCAATGAATATAAAATATTCCAACACCCCCCCTTAATAATGGCTGGGAGAAAAGCCCACTAACAAAGGAATGAAGGAGTCATTACTGCTCCCCCTTGATGACAACTTCCCTCGTCCCAAGTAAGGAACGAAGATGCACATATTTCGCTGTTGTTAAGGATTTGGTGAAGATATCGGCTGCCTACTGCTCCGTAGGACAATACTCAAGAGAAAGAACACCATCTGCAAAGAGACCTCGAATGTAATGAGCATCAAGATTGAGATGCTTTGTCTTGGAGTGAGATACCAGATTATAAGCAAGCTGTATTGCACCCTGATTGTCACACTTCGACAAAGTGGACGATTTCGGAACCAGAACAAGCTCAGTGAGAACATGCCGTAACCAAACTGCTTCTTTGGCTGCTCTATACTCTGCTTCACACGCAGATAAAGGAAGAGTCTTCACATTTTTGCTGGACCAAGAAATCGGACCCGAACCAAGTTGAAATATATAACCAGTAGTTGACCGTCGATCAAAACTATCACCTTCCCAGGCAAAATCTGTATAACCAGAAAGTGAAACTGTAGCACTGCTCGAATAAAAAACACCATAGTACAATGTCCCACATAAATATCTCAGAGTTCTCTTGGCTGACTGCCAATGAATTTCATGAGGTTGCTGCATGAACCATGAAACCATACTGACGGCGAAAAAGAGATCTGGTTTGTTGTGAGTTAAATATATCAAACTACCGACTAGCTGACGATAAAGAGTAGCATCAACAAGAGGAGTAGTACACTCAACAGTTAACTTTACACCAGATTGAAAAGGCGTAGGAGCATGTTTACAATCACTCATGTGGAAACGAGCCAATAAATATGTAGCATACTTCGGTTGAGAGAGAAAAATACCATCTTCCAGATGCCAAATTTGAAGACCCAAGAAATAGTGCAATATACCGAGATTAGTCATTTCAAACTGCTTTTGAAGATCACTTTTCATACTTTGAATGAGAACAAGTTGGTTTCCAGTGATAATAAGATAATCCACATATAAAACAATAACAATGATATTATCATCAACATGCTTAACATAGAGGTTATGATCAGATATACAACGCTTAAAACTATTATTCAAGAAATATGCATCAATTTTATCATACCAAGCCCTAGGTGCTTGTTTAAGACCATATAAAGACTTGTGTAATTTACATATTAAACTTGATGATTCAACATTAATAAAACCAGGAGGCTGTTGCATATAAATGTCTTCATTAAAATCGCCACTTACAAAAGCACTTTTAACATCCATTTGGTGTATTTCCCATTTATAAGATGCAGCAATAGATAAAATGGTTCTTATTGTATTCATTTTAGCAACATGAGCAAAAGTTTATTATAATCTATACCTTCAAGTTGATTAAAACCTTTTGCAACTAATCTAGCTTTATACTTTTCAATCTGTCATTCTGCAGAAAATTTAGTTTTATAAACCCATTTACAACCAACTAAATTCTTTCCTGAAGGAAGAGGAACAAGAGACCAAGTCTTGTTCTTCATAAGAGAATCATACTCAACAGACATAGCTTGTTCCCAATGAAGTGTACCCTTAGCTTGAGCATAAGTAGTAGAATCATCTGTGGCCAAAAATTTGGTCATAAGAGCAAAATTAGATTTAGTTCTATGACTATCGGAAGGGATTCCAATATCACTTCCTGTAGATTCAAGAGTTTTTCGGGTCCAAACAGGAAGGTTAGAAGGGACAGAAGTCACTTCAGGAGCTTCAAGACATTTAGGCGGAATACTTGAAGAAGAAGAAGAAGAAGGTGAACTAAGATTAGTCACATAACTAGAATGAGTAATCGAGATAGGAGTAACAGGTGATAAGGGAATATTTAGAGTAACATGAGGTTCGACAGACTTAGGTGGTGGAGAGACTTCAAGAAATTGAACATCTCTTCTAATGATGAAACTTTGATTAGAAGGATCAAACAACCTATAAGTCTTAGAATCCTCATAATAACCAATGAATATACACTTGTGAGACTTGGGTTCTAACTTTTTCTGTTTGTCATGAGGAATATGAGCCCAACATTCACAACCAAACACTTTAAAGTTACTAATATCAGGTTTTCTTCCATTCCATTTTTCCTCAGGGGTAACATGCTTAACAAATTTTGTAGGAACTCTATTTAAAATAAAGTTATCACAACTGATGGCTTTAGCCCAAAATTTCTTATGTAATCCTTTAGAATAAAACATACATCTAGCCATTTCAACTAAAGTTATGTTTTTCCTTTCAACAACACCATTTTGTTGAGGTGTGTAAGGAACAGTCTTTTGGTGTTGAATTCCATGTTTAGATAAAAAACTTCAAATTATTTCTTAATGAATTCCCCCCATTATTAATTTTTAAAGTCTTAATCTTTTTACCAGAATCATTTTCAACCAAGGATTTAAATACTCGAAATTTAAAAAAAGTGTCACTTTTATTTTTCAAAAAATAAACCCATGATTTTCTACTAAAGTCATCAATAAAGGTAAGAAAATAGACTGCATGTGATATAGAAAGAACTTCAAGAGGACCACAAATGTCACTATGAATTAATTGCAAAGGTTCTTTGGCACGCTAAGCTTTACCTTTATCAAACATTTCTCTATGATATTTACCAAGAACACAACCTTCACAAACACCGTTAGTAGACGAAATATGAGGTAAGCCATGTACCAATTTAGTTAACATTTGCATTTTACCATAATTCAAATGACCTAATCTTTCATGCCATAATTTACTTAGTTCATCAACATGAGCAACATAGGAATAAAAGGGTTGTCTTTTAGTTGAATTAAAACTAACAAATTTATATAAACCAACAGTATGATCAAAAGGACCAGAAGAAACTACTTTGAAATTTTGATTGATATCTTTAAGAACATATTTATCAGGCCAGACTTCAAATTTAAATCCTTTTTTTTACATGCACTATAAATAGAAAGTAAGTTGTTGCGCATATTTTCAACATGAAAAACATCTTCCAATTGACCATTAGCAACATTAACATTACCAGAACCAATTACGGAAAGTTGTTTACCATCACCTATAAATACTTTCTGAGATGTGTTTTTATTATTGTCATAAGATGTAAATAAAGAAGCATTACCAGTCATATGTTTAGAAGCACTAGAATCCATTATCCATTCCACATTAGAAGAAGAATTACTAGAAGAAACAACAGATGCACATAAAGCTACTTGGGATTCATCAGAATCATTATTTTTAGCCTTAGCCTTTAAACGTTTCAATTTAAAGAAATTATTTTCAAAATGGTTTGTTTTACTACAATGTTTACAAGGAGGATACACATTCTTCATCTTACTATTGTCATTATGTGCATTAGAAGCATTACCAGAGTTATTAGTAGGATTTGAAGTGTGTGAATTAGAACCTTTAACATTATTAAAACCTTTCTTAGGATTCTTATTATGTGCCACAATAGCCTTATTAGGTGAGAGTTGTCCTGAAACAATTAACCTTTCTTTCTCATTTATCAACCCCTTACAAAAATCATCAAAAGTAGGTTTTGTGGTATTTGAAGTCAATTCAAGAGCTTTATTCCTATTTTGAATGAACATATCAAAACAAGATGGCAATTTTTGTTCTACAAGAATGATAAGAGCAGTGTCTATTTTCTTGTAATCTTTACCACAATTATTTAATTTTTCATTTAAGGTTTTCACTTCAGGAAGATATAATTCTACTCTTTCAAAGTTAGAAGGATCTAGCTCAAAAATATTCTTTTCAAGGTAATAAGGAGAAACATTATAAGATTTATCAAATAAAGAAACAATAATTTTCCATACCTCAACGGGGCTGTCTTCTGCCTCTATATTTACCTGAAGACTATCTGAAATTGTTTGACCAGTGATCTCTTTTGCTTGATCACATTTATCTTCCCATATAGCCACAACTTGAGCATCAACAGGTTTCGTGTGTTCACCATTAACAATCCTCCATAGATTCTTACTCTTGAGAACATCAATCATTTTTCTCTTCCATGCAAGATAGTTAGGACCAACAAGTTCAGGAACATAAGCTACTTCTGAAGTCACAATGATAGAAATATTGACAAGAAGCCCCATTGTTAGAAATGACAAGAGAAAAAAAGTGAATAATAGAAAACTGATATACTTTACCGTACTGAACTGCAAAAACACAGTAAAAAAAATAGTAAAGGAAAGAAACTTTTACTTACAGCCATTTTGAAAAGTGCTAAGAAAAGTCACTCGCGGGGTTTGCCACAGTGGACTCGCGAACAACACTGAAAAAACGCGGGTTTTGCACGGCAAAGGTCGCGATTACTCGCGGGTTTACAGTAGAGGCAGCCGCAGGTTCGCGGGTGTGTAAAGGCGAATGTCGCGATTCTGATCGGGGTGTTCGCGGGTGTCTGTGCAGTAAAGTCACGGTTATGCCGAAGCACTCGCGGGTCTCTATACAAGAGGGTAGCGAGTAGACTGAAGTAAACGTGAGTTAGCAGTGAGAACAACCACGAGTATGTCGTAGCATACGCGGGTCTTCTCATTGGAAGTCGCGGGTCTGTAGTATACTCGCGGGTTCGCAGTAGGCACAGTCGCGGTTAACCGCGGGTTCTGCGAAGCAAGGGTTGTGAACATCAAGTTTGAGGCTGAAAACAGTGCCGAATCTGCTGAAGATGGAAACCTGCACAAAGTCTACCAAACTTGGATGAAAAAATGCCGATTCGATAACCGAAAGATAGATCTCCTTGAGGAGAATCAGAAAATCATATAGATCTACAAAAAAACAATCAAGAAACCCTTGAAAAATTTATGCAAAAAAAAACTTTATAAGAAGGTTAGGGTTAGAAAAAAAATTGCAGAAACATGCCCAAATATGAAGAGAAGCCTAATGGCTACCAGGTAGAAAGCAAATCTACAAAATAAACAATGCCCAAATGATAAAATATTGTTTGAAAGCAATAGAAGGTGCTAGATCATAGCAACTAGCTCTGATACCATGTCAAAAACATGGATCTAGCTAAACTAACTTACCTATTTATGTAAAACAATAATATATCAACAATAAGTACAGAAAGAGAACAAGAGAAAAGAGTACACTAGATATATGTGGTTCACCCAATTGGGCTACGTCCACGGGAAGGTAGTCTTCTATTATCTCCAAAATATCTCCCTCAATCTTACAAGAGAGCAATGCCAATAACCCCAATACAATATAGCAATACTTGTGTGAATAAGTAAAGATCATGATGAGTGATGTGACTCCCTTGACTCTATTATATACTAAGAGATGATGATGAATTACTCTCACATATTACATGTGGGATAATATAATTCTCCATAATAACATCTCTTTATATAATAATGAATATCAAGAGTATATTTTACCATAATGAATATGGGATATAATGTATTACTCTTTTACATAAGATTGTGGATATCTTCCAACATAATACAAAGACATTATTACATTCCAATGAACATAAAATATTCCAACACTTGGAAGTTAGTTAAGGTCATTGGTAATAGGTTATAGGGTTGCATGGGTGTCATAATCTCATAAACCCCACTCAGGAGCGTGCAATTAATGCATATGCATTATTTATTTTTTCATTTTTTTAGAATGAATATATGCCTTTTATGAAGTGAAAGAGTGTATGTACGCTTCTTTCCTTAGGAAAAGGAGTGTGATAGGCCCATTTCTTTAAGGGAAAGCAAACATACAAAGCAAACATGTCTTTTTTAAATGAAGCTTTAGGAGGAACAAGGTTATTCAAGTGATAATGTCATTGACAAGAAGTCATTATTGATCAAGAGTACCAAATAGTGCTATAACGTGACCAAATAGACAAATAAGCATTGAAAAATCCCAATTCAGTAATGGAATGGCTAAATCAAACGAAAGAGTGAAAAAATAAGAAGCCTATTTGAGAGTGCAACCTCCTTTTACAATATATCAAGTTCATAACATAAGATGATCCTTATAGTGAGTCTCCTTAATGTATATATATAAGAGACAAAGAGGGCTATGAAGAAATAATAAGAAACTAACATAACTATAATTATTGTAATCAAAATAAATGAAGGATATAGTTAGGGACTTAACATTATAACCTTTATTGATGATTTTTCTATGTTTAGTTGCATATATTTATTGAAGGTAAAGGATATGGATTTTGAGTAATTAAAGTAGTTTTAGGGCATTCATTGAAAAGTGATTCAATTTACCCGTGGAGTGTTGAAGGTGTGATAATGGAGGGAAATATGTTGTTCATGCTTTTGAAGGATACATATATCATAATGGTATCCATGGCAACAAACAATATCTTGTACACTCCTTAACATAACAATTTTTTTGAAAGGAAGAACATAGCCTTAATTTAGATGGCTTGGTTTTTAATTGAAAATAAAGGCACACTGACCATTTTTTTGGGCAGAGGTTGTTGCTTGATCAAATTAAATTATGAATAGAGTTCGACTACGACAATACAAGATGTTAATCTTGAGAAATGGAGTAGATGGAAACATTATATTAGACATCTAAAACCTTTAGATGTTTATCTTAGGCTCATCTCCCATATGAGAAATAGAATAAGTTGGATCCGAAGAGTCATTTGCGTGTCATGGCAGACTATTTTGAAGAGTCAAAAGCCTATACATCATTTGATTCAATCACATAGGAAGTGATATGTCAACAAGATATTATCTTTGATGAGTAGATGCTAGGGACTACCTTGCCAACATCTTCTTCTAATGTTTGAGGTGGTGATTCACTGGAAACTTTACAAAATTATGAATATACTAGCCTCAATTTTGGATGAACCAATCTAAGTTATTGGTTGACTAGTCTACATTTGAACCAATTACAACATTTGCACCAATCTCTAGCCATATTTATGTTGTTGGATCGATTGCAAGTTCACTTTTGGACGATGAACTGATTGATACGGTTGAGTCTATTCATGATGAATGTGTCGTAGAGACACCCCACGTAAGAGATATTTGAATCCTAAGTGAGTAACTACCATGATTGAATATGTTGGTATTGATGCAGGTGATACAATTGATTCGAGGAAGGCTCAAGGATAGAAACAATAGGGAAATGTTGCATGGATGGAATGTGTGATAGGGGCATGTGATCCCAAGACACATGCATATGCAAATATGAGCGATTGAATCTTGAACACTGGAACTATGAGCAATAGAGAAACCAAGTACCACAAGACTATTGCTCTATACTGGCGTATGAAGACCCTATTGGGCAAGGCGTTGGTGGACAAACATGACACAAATGGTGAGATTCTTCTCCATTTGGACAATATCCAAGCTCACCAGTGCAACTAGGATTCGAAATTGGATGCCAATGCGAAAATAATTTGTGGCGTCAACTTTGTCAAAGAAACCCCAATAAAACCCTCTAGTTCCAAACCAACTTTGTCTGGTTTCCACTCTGTCTCTTTTTGATTTAATATAATTCAAATAGCTTATAAAAAAAGGGTTCAAGATAGGTTCCAAACCATATTTTCTATTTTGTACTTTTGATTACACCAATCCACTATTAACTTGGAATCCCCCAAAACTTGAAGGTCTCTAATACCTTTTTTCTTTTAACACTTTCAATAGGGACCAAAATGCATAAAACTCTGTTATATTATTTGTGCATGCTCTTGCAACAAAATTTGATTAATGTGTTGAGTGTGATTTGGAAATACTACTACCTTGCACCGCATATACTTGGGTCCCCTTGACATCACCAATACTCTATCATTGGCATCTTTAGGGTGCTTTTATGTTCCCGAATAACCTTAAAATCAATATCAATCCATCTTAATTAATTTGAATTTATCAAGCATAAAAGGGATCAAATTTTTTGAAGTGTAAAAACTTAAGATAAAAAAATTTATACCTCAATAAATTTGATATAAATTTAAAATGTATCTATATTAATTTTAATTGGACACAAATTTATTTAAATCTTTATGGTTATACTTAACCCATTAAAATGTAAAATTAATTTTACCCCATTACTCATGCAATATTAAAATCTTTAAAACTAAAATAATATAAACAATTAAATTTGTCATTCCATTCAAACCTTTAGAACCTACCATAAACTGCTCAAAGGGGTGTGGATTAGCCCAAGGAGTTCCACACCACACCATTAAAGCATGCCACTGACCTCTACAAAAATGTGACGTGTCCCTATATAAAACAAAGATAAAAATAGTTATAGTCAAAGTTTGAATAGATGGTTAAGATCGGGCATACGTCAGCAATCCATGGCCCCAAAGATTCTCCAACAAGAAAATTTTTAGTACCTATATAAAGAGAAGGCCACCTTCTCTTCTCTCAGTTATACATTTCTTAGTTGGTGATTATCGTCTTCCTGAGTCTCCTCTATTGTCTCGGGGTTGAGTTGTGTTAATGATTTTAGCATTAGGTACTGGAAAATTTCTTCAATGCTAAAACCATCATCTTTTCCTGTGAAATACCTCATGTTTTCCATATCCTCAAAAGTAGAACTAGGGTTTGAAAAAAAATCACTTACTTCTTGTTGCAACTGGGGTTTTGAGCTGAAAAGTTAAAAATGACCATAAATCGGTCACTGTTACTAATAATTTCTATTACAACCTATTTCTGGAATTGGAATAGGCATTGCATCTACTTATGCAAGTAGAATAGAAATCTGGGCACCCTATTAGAAGATATTCGCTATCGTCAACGAAATTCTGCAAAAAAAATAAAAAAAAATCAATATCTCTACTTTTTTTTGTAAGCTAGTGAAGAACCTTGTATTGCCAAAAAATAAAATATTGTTACAAACTAAATTCCGCTACCTGCTCGAAGGCCAAGTGAGGCGGAAAGGAGTGGCTAGCTGCCAAAAGAAGATATTAGAAATTTCAGCCAAATTGGCACAACAAAAGACTAGTTCCAGATCCCATAGAGGGTTCTAGCAGAAAGTAGTAGAGAGAAAAGCTATGACATGGATATTACAAAGAAGAAAATCAAAGCCCTGAAATGGGATGATTCTCAGGTCTTTCCTTTTTTTCCTTGTTTTTTCTTGACTTGTATCCATCCCCTTGAAGCTGGGTACACTAAGGCCAGTTGCAGCGCGTCCGTGGAATCATGGACGAGTTCCTTATCAGAGTCTGAAGAGGAAGGATCATGATATCTTTTTTGGCCCTTGTGGAGGGACGCTTTTCGTGCTTTCATCTTCTTGAAGAGGCATGTGCACCTCAGGCGGAGGTGGAGTGGATCTCTGTTCCTACTTTGTTGTGGGCGTATCTTTCTCAATCTGGTCATCTTGATTGTCTTCTTCATACACGGAAAGCACGGGTTGCCAGCTTTTGGCTTTGTGTGCCTTCATTGTCCTTTGATGCTGGGGCTTTCTTTGTGGGCAAGCATTAAGGAGGTGTCCCATGTTCGATAGATCCGACACCTGAAGGCAGTGTTTTCGTAATCTAAATCCTGAGTCCAGATGGAGCTGCCTATTTCCAGGTTGATCTTGTTGGGAAGGCCTGAACTGATATCAATGGTGGCGCGGATGCACGCAAAGGTGAAAAGACCCCGAGTCAAGCGAGTGTCATCAGAGGACAAGAAGCATCCAAGAGCGTTACCTATCTCTTTGAAGACCGATTGAGTCTAGAAATGGATTGGTAAGTTTGGAAGACGTACCCAGATGGGCACCTTCGTCACTACCATTGTTAAAGGATCAAAATCAGGGAACTAAGGGGTTGTGAAGAGCCCTGCAGTTCCCCAGAACCAAGGCCCCTTGCTCATAACTGCATGAAGGTTTTCACGAGAAGAAAAAATCACTAAAAAAACCCTTTAGAACAAAGTAAAACACTAGCATCACTGGGCCAGTTTGAATCTATCCACTCAAGGAGATCCTTTGCTTTTGGCCACAAACCATTGAATATTCAGATTAGGGTCTGCTCCTTGAACTGGAGAATGTTCTAGTTGACTTCTGGCTGAGAGATATCCAATGTGGGAACTTCCTCTGTTTTGTCCACTATGTAGACAGGGTGAGGGATCAGGACCGGATTTTAAGCATGAGAGAGCCCCGCTCGCGTTGCATGCTTGAAGGACTTGCTATGAGAAGTAGAGGGTTTGCTGTTTCCTCCTCATAAACTTGCCACCACAGAAATGCATGCATCCTTTGAGATCCCAAGGCTGTGGATTTTTCGGTGGTCCGAGAGTTGCAGCCCTACAAAGATAATCCTCTGTAGTCCTGAAGGGGTTCCTTCTACCCGATGAATCAATGATTTCAACTCCAAAACAGAGTTTTGTGGGGTCACTCGCAAGCAGAGAGAGACCCCCTTCAGACATTTTACAAAAATTGAAAACGAAGTAGGATCTTGAGGAGTCTTGGAGGCTTTGGCTCGTCTTGAGATTGCTAGATCTGTTAAAGCGGTCAGGTCTGAAAGTGCTCGATGGATAGCGAATCCGAGATCATCCTCCTTCGAGATCTCTGGCCGGGGAGGTCGCATTTGCATGAGAGGCGGCGACCGCTTTGCATTGAGCGCTTGCGCAAGGAAATGAGCACTCGCATGAGGGCAATCCTGGGTTCCTTCTTTATTGCATCTCCCAGCTCTCATTCGCCTATCGAGAAGATGAAAGGCCGAGGATGCGACTGTAACATCCCAGAATTTACAAAAAAATAATTTTTTTTTATAGTAGTAATAAATACTGAAATTGCTATTGCGGAAAATAAAATAGAGACTAATCCTCTTAACTAATAATAATTATGATAACGACAAATCATACTTCTTAACGCAAAGTACGTCATTAGTTTTGCTTATGTTAATTATAAATCTAAATGCTGCAATAAGTTTGTGACTGTTATACGGAGTACTGATTATCATCTTATTCTGAAACGAAATCGAAATCTATATTACAATACTATGGATGTTTAGTTAAATTTTAATACTACTTAGATCAATGTTCTGTCAATTATAAATGTTTACAAGTGCTAACCGCTGTTCTTTTTTTGATGATGAAGGGGGGTACCCCGAGGCTTACTTAGCATTCATGCTAAAGCATTTGAATCATTCATTTCGCAGGTTACAGGTAAGAGCTTAAATGTTTATGAAGTGTGACAGAAGAAATCCTAACTAGTTTCGTTAATCTCCACGTGTCTTAATGGTTTTAGAGATAAATGTCAATATACAGCTAGTGAGATCTCTGCAGTTGATATCCTTTTATATATATATATATTAATGAGTAAAACTGTTATCCTGGTTGCCTGTACTATTGAATTCATACTTTGTTCATCGCATAAATATATATAACTCCTATGTATTATCCAAAGTCTAAAGATTAGATACAATAAAACATGCAATGACCAATGCATGGACTCCTAAGTGCAAAACCTATGTATTTCTTTATAACATTGAAACTATATGTAATTGCATTATCAATTATATATGACATTGATACTATATGCGAGTTTTATTTATAACATAACATTATATGCAAAATCCTATAGCATAAACTATATGCGAATTATATTATAATTTTGTAACATGTAATCTATATGCAAATATACGATCATCGTGACCTTTTGAACTCAATATAATACCATTTATATATCTAGGTCTTACCAGATGGACTTATTTGTAACACATGAAATATGGCATGACAGGGTGGCAATCGTATTCAATGTAGCATCATGTGGAAGTTTTGAATAATAATGAAAGAGTGGAAGAAAGTGCTGGCAAGCATACGTAACTATCCTTGGCATTTATTGAGTTCATCCACCAGCTCAGTGGAAAGCCTACTCGTCTGCCAGCGTGGTACATAGCACGTTAGGCCCAGTGTGCAACAAGTTGACGTGGCCCAAAGTGAGCTTGACTTGGTTTAGAAGTTAAATGAGTTGGTCTCCACAGTGGCTATGGTGATTAATACCCATCTTCAATGTGGTAGTTGCTTGGAAATACGAAATGCTGATCCAGTAAATCTCCTCCGTTGATCACACATGAGTCTTGGTTTTTGAATCTTAACCCTAATATCCATTATGTTCGAAGTTATTGTTTTCCTTGGCATTTGTTGTTTGTTGAGAGCGGTTTTTAGGAGAGGCCGACAGGCCGAGAAACTCCAGGGTTTCTGTAACAGGTTTTAGTGAGCTCTTTCAAGAATGGAACCCGTGACTTGTTGGTGTTTCCTGCTACTTGACGATAGTGTTGAGAGCCGAGCTCACTATGAGAGTTTGCAGTAATTGAGATGATAAAGGAAGTACTCGGGGGTTGATGGTAACCTTGTGTGTAGGTTTGAATCCAATGGTCGGTCTCCTGTATGTTGAGTAGTGGAAGTTCCGAGTTAACTTTGACCTCTGCTGTGTTCAGTTGTGAAGTGGTGGCTAGGGTTACCAGTGGCTGCGTCGACTCTGCTCCAGAAAATCCATTAAGGTAATGTAACAGGTTTCGAACCTGTCCCTTCTTTAAGGTTATAGTTTATGTTAATTTGTTTTACTCAGAAATTCATTTAAGATACGTTTTAACCATACCTTAATTGTTTTTGGGCAAGTTACTTCGGCGTTCGGCTTCCAAGTTCGAGTTTAGTTTACTGGCAGCTGCACAAGAAATGGTAAGCTTCGGTGGTTACCCTGTTACTTCGGTTAGGTGACTGTTGGATGTGTTCTTTAGTCGAGACTCCGTGTTTAACTTGTTCTATGGGAAGTGAAAACTTCGAAAATGTTATGAGCTGTTGGCAGCCTGGGGAGGATGAAGTCCTCAACCCATTCGGCGTTGAGCCTGTAGTGTTGTTTTTAGCATAGAAAAAGTATACAAGACTGTAACTTCTGAGAGGGTCTTATCCCTCGGTTCAACTTGGTAATACAAAGAATTTGATTTTGTAATTGTTAATGTTTTAATAGTTTTGAAACTATGAGCCATGCTCCAGATTTGTGATAATGTGAAACTTTGAACTATTATGTATTTATAATGGCTATATGCCATGGGGTTCGACCTTGTTCCAACAGTCAAAACCCTACCCTGTAGGTTTCGATGGGTAGTTTTTACCTTTTACTGTGTTAACAAAAGACTATGCTATCGTTTGGTTAGTGGCCGAGAGCCAACTCCATGTTTTTGTTTCGTAAACTTGGAACTAAGATCTAGTTTTATGGAATTATATGTTTTGTTTTCATTTAAAGTTCGTGTATGTAATCCATGATGTTTGAGCATGAAAACGTAATCTATCTGGAAACTGATGGTATTTGTGTTACTATTCTGAGTCTGAGGTTTTTACCATCGAACTGGTTAAGAAACTATAATGATTTGTTTTCCCTATTAAGGGTTTCGATTCTATATTTAAAGTTTTGCAAAAGAATGTTAAAATAACAATAAAACCGAATTAGGGTTCTGCCTATAATGAATGTGTTTAAATTTAATGATTGTAGTTGATAACAAAATCACAATATGAGAAATTGGTACGACAAGAAATAATAATATATAGTGATGTTAATATTTGCAAATGATAAATATTTATTCAGTAATATGTGGACTAGATAGTAACTCTGTATAATAGATTATTTAAATTTTGCAGCTGTTTAAAATTCTAGATATAATAATGTGTGAAATAAGTGGACATATAACACCTTATTATTGGAAAGATTATAATAGAATGTATAGTATTAGTTTTAAAAAATAGATAGTAATAATTTGGAAACCTAGTTCTGTGCGGAGATAAAATGTTTTACTTTTCATGCTAAGTACAGAAAATGTTATATATCTGTTTATGATATGTTGTTCTATTTCTGAGTTTAAACATGTATACTTGAAATTGCAAAAATAAAAGAAACACTACAGTATTAATCTAATCATTCAATTGGCATTATGCCCATCATTCATCTATATTAATTTTACTTCTCTGTATTAGAGTACTATACAGAAAACAGTGTGGGAAAAATACATAAAGGATTTTAATCAATCATCTCATCTACTTAACCATCATTATACAAAATCATCTCTAGGTTAGAAATTGAAATAGTTTCTTCTGTATAACTGTAAATACTAAATCTACAATGCAAAAAATCATTTAACTGTAAACAATAAGAGAGAACAGTAGAACCTGATTGATTGTAGGAGAAACAAACAAACCAAGGAGCCTGTTCCACCCAACCTATTCCTGAAGACAGCCAAATTACTTGCCTTAGGACCCCCGAGCCTATTCACTGAACCACTAGGAAGAAGAATCTGTAGAAGCTTTAGGTGAATCCACTTGCAGCAGCAAAGTAGTTCATCCAATCATATAGACTTAGCAGTCAAAGAGACCTGCACCAACACCTTTGGTTCTCTTCTAAGAATATTTTCAGTAGCCTCACAATGCACTTCCACTTAGCCTCCCTATTCGAATCTCTCAGTGATCACCTGATACACTTGAGGAATTATTTATGCAGAAAATAATGTAGAGCTGCCTGCTCAATTCGAATTGCCTTATCTAGGCTGCCTAGGCCTTTTAGTGGTTAACCTGGTCATTAATGAGCCATCAAATCTCTTCCACCCACTTGGGAGATAATGCCCAAAATTTAGGGGTAGTTGTCCCATAACCAACAGCTAGTGGTGGAGTGCAAATGCTGACATCTGTCCCATGCCTTCTAATAGCTTCCATTCCTCCCAGTGGGTCAGTGAACACTCATTTAACAGTTCCCTTGAGTGTTTGTCTCCTATTTTAATTTATTAAATAATAATAATATGTTATTACAATCATCCTTGACTAGGTTTGGCCATAATTACAAAACTTTGTAATTATAATTTAATATAATGTTTTTGCAATAAAATAAATAGTCTCAAAATTTGGGTAGGTGACATACACCCCCCCTTAAGTCTCAACATCGTCCTCGATGTTGTTTATTCACTCTCTGAGTGTTCCTGAAACAGAGTTGGGTATGTTGCCCGCATACTACTCTCTAACTCCCAGGTTGCCTCTTCTGGGCTAAGGTGCTTCCATTGCACCTTTACCTGCCCAACGGTGCGATTCCGGAGTAGAGTTTCCCTCCTTTCGAGGATACAGTCCGGTTCCACCAGAAAATCGCCGTCATGTTCCACCTGTACATCATTCCAATTTATAACATGAGTAGCATCATGTATATATTTCTTTAAAACTGAAATATGAAAAACATTATGTATTTTTAGATTTGGTGGCAAAGCTAGTTGATATGCCACGGGTCCAACCCTTGACAAAACTTCGAAAGGACCACAATACCAGGGTGCCAGCTTGGCATAGCTTCCCAATTTTAATGAACTCTTCTTTGGTCTTACCTTAATGAAAACATGCTCACCATCTTGGAACTCTTTATGAGTCCTTTTTAGATCTGCTTGACTCTTGGGCAGCTTTAAGATTTCTTTGTACCTGTTGCATAGTTAGTTCTATTTCCTTCAACAATTCAGGTCCTAAAATAACTCTATTAACTGGGTCATTCCAAGAAACTGGTGTATTACATTTCCTACCATAAAGAATTTCAAAAGGGCTAAGCCTGGCTGATGCATGATAATGGTTGTTATATGCAAATTCTGCTAAATGCAAATAGTCCTCCCACTTACTAGGCTGGTCCTTAAAATACATTCTTAGCATGTATTCCAATATTTGATTCACTCTTTCTGTCTGTCCATCTGGTTTTGGATGAAATGTTGTGCTGAAGTTTAAGGTTGTATTCAACCCTTTAAACAAAGATCTCCAGAAGTTTTCAGTAAACTTAGAATCACGGTTTGAAACTATTACTTTTGGTATTCCATGTAATCGAAAAATCTGCTTCATGAAAATTTCTGCGATGTCTGGAGCCTTATGAGTAGTTTTTACTGGTATAAAATGTGTTGCATTGCTGAGTTTATCCACTACCACCATGATGGAATCATTTTGTTTCTGATTCTTGGGTAGTCTGGCAACAAAATCTATGCTTATGATCTCCAATTTCCAGCTAGGTATAGGTAATGGCTGTAACAGTCCACCCGGATGCTGATGTTCAACTTTTACTTTTTGACAGTCAAAGCATTTAGCTATATATTCTGCTACTTCATCCTTCATTCTGGGCCAATAATACTCTTTCCGTAACATAGTGATGGCTTTCTGATAACCTGGATGGCCAGAATAATGATTTTTGTGTATCTCATCTAAAATCAGAATTTTTATCTTTGGTACATTGGGCACATATAATCTGTTCTTGTACAACAGCAATCCATTTTCTTTTAACCTACAGTCTGCCATAGAATTTTCAGAATTAGTTTATGCTGTCTTTTCATGTAATTTTTTGTACTCGTCATCAGTTTTAATCCCTTTAAAGATCTGATTTTCTAAATCTATTGTGTATGTACTGATGGCTGAAATAAAATTCAACTTTGCATTACGACTTGAAGCATCAACAACCTTGTTCTCTTTACCCTTTATATGCTGAATTTCAAAATCATATTCACTTAGAAAGGTTAGCCATCTAGCTTGTCTAGCATTCAAATTCGTCTGATCTAGTAAATATTTTTGCCCCATGTTATCTATCATCAAAGTAAATTTTCTGCCAATAAGATGGTGACGCCACATTTTTAAGGCGTGTATTACTGCTAATAATTCCAGATCATATGTAGAGTAATTTTTCTTATGTATTTTCAGCTTTGTAGACTCATATGCAACATCATGTCCTTCTTGTGTTAGGACTCCACCGAGTCCGTCATTACATGCGTGGGTGCATACTATAAAATCTTTATTAGGATCTGCAATTCTTAGAATATATGCTGTAGTTAGTAATTCCTTCAACTTCTTAAAACTGTCTGCACACTTTTGATCCCATACAAAATTCTTCCCCTTTTTCTGTAAGGAGGTTATGGGGTTTGCAATCTTTGAAAAACCTTCTATGAATTTTCTATAATATGCTGTAATTCCCATAAACGACCGTACATCTGACACATCCTTAGGAACCGACCATTCATTAATGGCTTTTATCTTGTTGGGATCAACCGAAATTCCTTCCTTAGAGATTATGTGACCTAAATACTGAATCTTATCCTTGTGACAGTCACACTTACTAAACTTAGCATATAACTAATGATCTCTCAGAACTTGTAAAATAATACGCAGATGTTCTTCATGTTCTTCCTTACTTTTAGAATATACCAGAATGTCATCTATGAACACAATGACGAACTTATCCAAATACATGTGCAGAATATTATTCATTAAACACATAAATACTGTCGGGGCATTAGTCAACCCAAATGGCATGACTACGAACTCATATTGTCCATATCGAGTTCTAAAGGCTGTTTTAAAAATATCCTCATCCTTCACATGAACTTGATGATATCCTGACCTCAAATCAATCTTTGAAAATATCGTTGCTCCATGTAGCTGATCAAATAGATCGTCTATGCGGGGCAACGAATATCGATTCTTGATTGTCATCTTATTCAGTTGGCGATAATCTATGAAAAGTCTTAAAGTGCCATCCTTCTTCTTAACAAATATAACAGGTGCTCCCCAAGGAGACACGCTGGGTCTTATATAGCTTTTATCAATCAGTTCCTTCAACTGTGATTTCAACTCATTTAATTCCAGTATATTCATCCTATATGGAGCTTTGGAGTTCGGTACCGCACCCGATATCAGTTCAATGGTAAAATCTAGATCTCTTTTCGGGGGTAACCCTGGAATCTCTTCTAGAAAAACATACTGGAATTCTTTTAGGACATGTATATCTTCTAGTTTCAGTTTGTCCTCTTTTGTAATTGACTCCTCATGTACTACATTCACTGCGAACATCTTACATCATTTTCTAACTGCTCTTTTTACTTGCATAGTTGAAATCTGTCTAAGTGATGTCCTTCTTGGAATACCCTTTACTTCTACTGTTTCTCCTTCATCATTTAGACAGGTAAAAATTTCAATTCCAATTAAAATGTCATAGGATCATAAAGGTAAAACATTTAACTTGGTTTGTGTCTTTAACTGATTCATAGATAGAACAAAACTTTCAACAAAATCATACACTTTTCTTTTTGTTCCTGTTGCTAGTCTAACTAACCAGGATTTATTAAATTTTTCTATTTTCAAATTAAAATTTTCTACAATATCAGGAGATATATAACTCAGGCTAGCGCCTAAATCAATCAAAATAGAAACTGGGTGGTTTTGTAGCATACCTTCAATCTCTACCATAGAGACTTGATGCTCCGCTTGCCTGTTGTCTAGAGCTGCATTAATTCTGGGCATGTCTCTTGCCAAGTCTCCCACAGTAGGTTCAACTTGTATGGAGTGAATATTATTGGATGTCCGCTTCCTTTTGGGGCATTCTGAAACATAATGAGGACCTTGACACTCAAAACATTTGATAGGTGTCCTTTGGTCATTAGTCTTGGTAACATTGGGTGTATTTCTAGGAGCTGTAAAATTCTGTTGCTGATTATTTCTGGGACTGTTTCCTTGGAAATTCCGATTTGGAAAGTTTTTCTTTTGAAAACCAGAATTTCCACTCAACCTGAAATTTTTCTTCTTCAGCTCAAAGTTGCTGGGTTTATGATTTTTCCAGTTAGATATCCCTTCTCTTTTCTGGTTTGTATCATAGCAGAAAGTTGCTTTCCTCATGGCTTCTTCTAAGGTCTTTGGATTGTCATACTCTATTCTGTCTTTGATGTTGAAAGGTAGACAAATAAGATACCTCTGAATCTTTGGTTTTTCCTCCACAAGATATGGCACATACCTTAGCAAATTTAGAAATTTGTTGTTAAGCTCTTTCATGTTCATGGTTCCCAATTTTAGATCATAAAATTCCTTAGACTTTTCTTCGTAATATTGTTCAAATAGGAATTTCTTCTTGAAGTACCGTTTAAAAGTGCTCAAATTCACATCTTTGTCCTTGATTCCCTTCACTCTTTTGATGTCTTGCCACCAGATATCTCCCTTACCGGTCAGGTTGTATATGGCCAACTTTGCTTTTAATGATTCTGAATAATCATAGATTTGAAAGTATTTCTGCATGCCAGACAGCCATGCTTCAGCTGTCTCTCCTTTCTCAGTTTCACCATTGAAGGTTGGGGGTTTGATCTTCTTGAACTCCCTAGAAATCTGTGTTAAATTTTTAGAATTTACTTCAATCTGATATAGGATCTTAACTGAGAGAACAACATGTACAACAAATCTACAGCATATCAATTATGGACACAATAATGCAAGCACACAAGAGACACAGAGTTTACTTGGGGAAAACCATAAAGGTGAAAAACCCCAATAACTTCCTCAGAGATAGATAGAGCAATGATACAACCAGAATATAAGTGATAGTCTTCTCCTAGTAGCAGAGCCTCCCTCTCATAAGTGCTCCACTTTCTGAATGAGAGAAGTGTGTGTATGAATGACCAAATAGAGATCTCCCGATCTCTATTTATACTTGTTTTGTCCTTCCCAATAAACTAATGGGGCCTACATGTCTAGCTTAACCCATGGTTAACTTAATTCGGGCCGACCCCACACTTGGTGGTCTAATAACCCTTTGACCCACATGGCCGACCCCCAATAGGGTGGTCTAATAACCCTTCGACCCACATGACTTATACAGGGCCGACCCCAACAAGGTGGTCTAATAACCCATTAAGTATAAGTTACGACACTTACAATATAAATGACGACACTTCCGTATAGAGGAATAATAACATTTCTATAGGAATACAAACACTTCCGTATAGAGGAATAATACCATATCTATAGGAGTACAAAATACCTATATGAAATACATGGGTGAAATACATTCCGAAGTTACATATACATCAACACTCCCTCTTAATTAGGAAGGTATTTCTCGACACAGATCTGCTAGCACAAGTCTTCTTCTCTGGATCATCATCAACGAATCATCATCCTTGAATCATCGTCATCGTCACTGCTTCTACTATCTCAATCAATCTCTGAATTTACTCGTCATAGGAAGTTCTATAGAGCCAGTCCGTTTTCATACTGGATGTAGGCCCACCACCTGCAGGTCTGCATCATCACTGGCCATACTGTGGAATCCTCAGGACTTATTATGTGTGTCACAAAACCTTAAAAGAGTCTCTTGACTAGCAAGAACCCTAAAGAGCATCTGAGGCCTTTTTCATCTTGTCCAGATCTCCAAGACTTATTACATGTGACTGTCACAAAACCTTAAAAGAGTGTCCCAGGAACATTTATGTGCATAGCATGACCGGCAAGAACTCTAAAGAGCATCCCAGGAACATTTATGTGCCTAAGAACGTCCGGCAAGATCTCTAGGACTGATTACATGTGACCTCTGCTACAAACCCTCGAAAGAGCATCCCAGGACTTATTACGGGCACACAGCCCAACCTATTGGATCTCCTAGGTCTTACATGTAGCAGCCCACCATAAACCCTCGAAAGAGCATCCCAGGACTTATTACGGGCACACAGCCCAACCTATCGGATCTCCCAGGTCTTACATGTGGTCCACTATCACAAACCCTCGAAAGAGCATCCCAGGACTTATTACGGGCACACAGCCCAACCCATCGGATCTCCCAGGTCTTACATGTGATACACAGTGCCAGTCCTTTTTCATACTGGATGTGACCTAGAACAAATCTAGGATTTCCTTTGCACAACCTATCCACGGCCACAGAGTATCAACCTGATACTCACCATACATCATCCTGATCATCATCACTGCAACATCCTGCTGCATGTCATCTGGAGCAACATCCTGAAGCTCATCATCTATGATCATCCTGATCATACACTGCATCTACCTCATGCATACCAAGTATCTACCTGATACATATCATCATACATGATCCACCTGATCATACAATGTATCCACCTGATACAAATACAAATACATGATCCACCTGATCATACCTGATACATATCAACATACATGATCTACCTGATCATACAATGTATCCACCTGATACATATACAGATACATGGTCCAAGCATCCAACATGATGCATATAAAAAATACATACAAATGATCCAACTGATCATATCCATCATCAAACATGATGCGTACATACATATATATATAAATGATCCAACTGATCATATCCAGCATCCAACATGATGCGTACATATACATATAGAGCAGTAACTGGAGCATCGTCCTGATGCTCATCATCCATGATCCTCCTGATCATCATAGCATCGTCTTCTTCAGATCATCTCATTGTCCACGAAGCACAGCCCAGATGCACATCATCCAGCACTTACACCAACGACATGGGAGAACACATCTACCACCATTCGGGGAAGGCTCCAGCCATTACTTTTTCACCATGGGAGAACACATCTACCACCATGTGAAAAATGGCTCAGCAATTACATCACGACCAAGGGAGAACACATCAACCATGTCAGAAAAGCTCATGTGCATCTGCATCTTCCGGACTCATCACTTCCCTTTGGAAGGAACCTCGATCTGAAGTGCACCAAGCCTCTCTCTGAAGTACTCAAACTGCACTCTGGCCAACGGCTTGGTTAATACATCTGCAACCTGCTCATTCGTCGCAACATACTCTGCTTCGACTGTACTCAGTGCTACGCAAGACTGCTTCCTGCTAAACCAAGAGATCACACCTGATCCCTATCTGCAGCACTGCCTGCCCAATCTGAATCAACATAACCCTGTAGGTTAAACTTTTGATTCGCATCATACTTGAGCCCATAATCAACTATACTCTTCAGGTACCTTAGAATATGCTTTACAACAACCAGGTGAACACTCCTCGGATCTGTCAGGAACTGGCTCAATGTGTTCACCGCAAAGCAAATATCTGGTCTCGTGTTCGTCAGGTACATCAAGGACCCAATCATCTGATGATACATAGTGATATCAACCGGCTTAGATGAAGCATCACACAGAAGCTTCAGGTTCGATGCCATAGGTGTGGCCATAGCCTTGCAGTCCATCATCCCGAACCTCTTCAGGATCTCTACTGCATACTTCCCTTGTCCAAGGAAGATTCCATCTGCACTCTGCCACACCTCCATGCCAAAAACAAATAGTGCATCATCCCCAAGTTCTTCAACTCAAACTCGGCAGCAAGCTTCCGCTGCATATCGGCAATCAATCTATCCTCACCTATTACAAACAGGTCATCCACATAGTAGTATCACTGGATTGCCTTCCTCAACCTTGTAGTAAAGGTTGGAATCCGCTTTATTCTTGGTAAAGCCCAAACTTGATAGAAAGCTGTCTATCCTACCATACCAAGTTCTGCACATATATGACTCCCTGTCATGTGTCTCAGAACCAAGTGGCTTCTCCACATACACTTCTTCTTCAACTACACCATTCAAGAAGGCCGTCTTGAAATCCATCTGGTGTATCTTCCACTTCATCATTGCAGCCAGAGCAAGTACAGATCTAATGGAAGTGTATCTGGCTACAGGAGCAAAAGTCTCTATGCTACCACATGCAGCATGCTTGATCTTGCAGAGCCTCTTGGAAGTCACTACAGACTACCCTTTGGGACTGCATCCCAAATGTCTTCATGATCGACTGGTACTCCTCGATCATGGCATTCTTCCTAGATCCTGGGAACTTCAATATCTTCAATATTTTCAATAGATAACTTTGTTGCTGAACAAATGTTGGAGTCCTTCTTTTGTAGGTGATGGTATACGATCTTTCCTACACAACAAGTTAAATTGCATGATTAGAAAACATCTCATAGTTTTCAGAACAAATTCTTACATATAAAGAAATATGTCATACACTCATGCAATTATCTTAGCCAATGCTTCAATACAACATTTATCCATATTCCGTAACTTTCTAGATGCCTTCCAATCTCTACCAGAACATTGTTAAGAGTGTGCACAACTTCTAACATGTCAACAAAGAGGTTTCATTCTAGATAAGTAGCAATGGAATGTTGTATAGTGCCATAGGCCACTTACCCATGTATATTAGTAGTTTACTATTCATCAATGCAACTATTCTAATATGCATAATACACAACCTAATTCTAGGAACATAAGCATATACATCATTGAATAACGTTATGTACGAAATGACAATTCAAATACTTATCTTTGTTTGGTTGCTGGGTGGACTCCCTCTGAATCTTTGCAACTCCATTCTGATGTGGATTGTGAGAAGTGGTCAACACCCTTTGAATATCTGCATCCTTGCAGAAACTACTGAAGTGTGCTCCTTTGCTTTCTTGCAGGAACAATTGGAGTGTGCTCCCTCTTGATCTTTGCTTCCTGGATTACCTGTCCTTGAACTCATATCCATCCTTAATCACTTGCATGCTTATTAGTATCATCATTGTGTTATCCTTGAGGTCTCATACATAATCACACATTTATTAGTATAATCTTAATACTATCAAAACACAATAATCTTAAACATGTATAGTCATGATCATTCACAGATAATAAACATTAGTATTCAAGGTTTCAGGGAAGTCTTCTTTTACTCATGCATATTCTTATTTGATCATAGGACTCTTTTGATTAGTTAAATCATCAATGCATAAACCCGTGATTACTCAAACCTATACCTTCATGATTCTTCTGGTTAGTCATATCATCAATTATGGTAAGAAACATAATATGCACACAACCATGACTATTCAAACCTATGACTTCATGAATAATCATTATCAACAACACAACAGTATAAGATCCTAACACAAGGTAGGATTCTAGCTTGATATAGGAAAAACATACCTAGATTAGCATGCTAGCTAGTTATGTCTAACATACCCGCATAATGTCTTTTGGTTCTCTTCAATGACTTGTGCTAGTAACCTGCATGTCTCATAAGTTATCCATTGTAGAGCCAAGTTATACATACCTCGTAAGTAGATCTTCTAAGCGATCCATGACAATGGATGAATCTTTGTCTTCATGTCAACATGATCATATGTTCTTGAACTAGAACATGATTTGTCTTTCTTGGTGTACCTTTCATGTTAGCGGACAACATAAACCTCATACAACACCATAATGCATTAGTACAATCATAAGTGTCAACACCCTAATGAATGCATTCATAATTTTGTTAAGGTGACATGACAAGTCTAAAATCAAGATTGTTCTAACCGTAATAACATGAAGACAAACATATCATAAACTTAATCATGAACAAATCTCGAGACATACCTGGATGAGTCATACCTGTCGAGATTGCTTGTAATCTTCTTATGTAAGGCCTTAGCCTTATCTCCCTCTGAAACAGGAACTTCTTCACTCATGCAGGTGACCAATCCATCCTCTTCTAGGATTAACCCAATCCACTTGATTTGCAAGAACTCGACCTGGAGCTGGATTAGGGTTTGTGAGAGAAACCCCAAAAATTCAAACTTTGAATTTCAAACTTCCGAAAGGATAGAAATATGCGCCTTGATGAGTTGATCAAGCTGGTATACTCAGAATTTGAAAACTGCAAAGTTTCACCCCTCAAATTTGCCTTTGAAACTTCTGGATTTACTGTACATGACCCCAAAATAGGGTTTGATAAAGCCCACCCTTTTTCCTAATCAAAAGGTTTGATCCAAAGCTCTAAGCTTCTATTTTTCCGAGGAGCTTCCAGCCATGGTCACAAATTTCGAAAATTCCAATTTTTGCAGAAGCCCTAATTTTCCATCTTTCCGATCAAAGTCCCGAACTAGGGTTGGATCAAGCCCGGCCTTCTACCCAACCAAAAAATCTGATCTTGATCTCTAAATTTTGATTTTGATGAGTAGCATCCATCCGTGGTCTTCGATTACAAAAATTCCAACTTTCTTTGAAACCCTAAATTCCGGAAGCCATGAATGAAGGTGCTAAAAAATAATTTTGTTTTGACAGAAATATGTACCTGATTGTTTCTGGTGTAACTCTGAACTTTTTGATCCACAGGGTCTAAATTTTTTTCTTGAGATAGCCCGACCTGTCATCTTTCCATCCCAACAGGTCTGACCTCAATTGGTTTCTCTGAGAGAGAGTTATGCCAAGTGTCGCAACGTGACCTATTTATGGGATAAAACAGGAGAGAGAACTTGTATGGTGTGCCACGTGTCACTGGTTCAACTTTGGCCTATGAAAATGTTTCCTGAGATAGTAAAGTCTGTGTACTACCTGTCACTTTTTACGAAATTTCATTTGGAGCTTCCTAGCCCAAGTTATGACCTTTTTTCCCAGGTCACCTGTTTATGACTGAGATCTAGAAGAGGTAGAAACCCTATATTGAACAGATCATAAATCACAAAGTACAACGAATTAGAGGTTGTCCTTTGGACACAAGGTACTTGGGGATCTTAACTTCGACCTGTAAAATTTTTCAGATCCGAAAACTTCGCCAAAATGGATTTATAGCGAAATTTCTACAATGAGTGGTTTTTGCTATATCAATCCCAAGCATTGCAAGTGCAACAAGTGTCATACATGCCATATCATGCCTTCTTTCAGGCTACCTCTGATACCATGTTAAATTTTTAGAATTTACTTCAATCTGATCTAGGATATTCACTGAGATAACAACATGTATAACAAATCTACAGCATATCAATTATGGACACAATAATGCACGCACACAAGAGACACAGAGTTTACTTGGGGAAAACCATAAAGGTGAAAAACCCCAATAACTTCTTCAGAGATAGATACAACCAGAATACAAGAGATAGTCTTCTCCTAGCAGCAGAGCCTCCTCCTCATAAGTGTGCCACTTTCTGAATGAGAGAAGTGTGTGTATGAATGACCAAATAGAGATCTCCTGATCTCTATTATACTTGTTCTGTCCTACCCAATAAACTAATGGGGCCTACATGTCTAGCTTAACCCATGGTTAACTTAATCCGGGCCGACCCCACTCTTGGTGGTCTAATAAACCTTTGACCCACATGGCCGACCCCCAATAGGGTGGCCTAATAACCCTTCGACCCACATGACTTATACAGGGCCGACCCCAACGAGGTGGTCTAATAACCCATCAAGTATAAGCTACGGGACTTACAATATAAATGACGACACTTCCGTATAGAGGAATAATAACATCTCTATAGGAATACAAACACTTCCGTATAGAGGAATAATACCATCTCTATAGGAGTACAAAATACATATATGAAATACATGGGTGAAATACATTCCGAAGTTACATATACATCAACAATCTGTTCATACTGTTTGTGGCTTTTTATTCTTGGTTTGTAATTCCCTTCGCTGCTATCACTTGGATAATTACATTTCTTTTTACGTATCTCATTTGCAGCCCCTAATGATGTTGAACTGTTATCGTCAGTTTTCACTTTCTTATCCTTGTTCCCATGAGGTAAGTCTTCAATATTGGAGGTATTTTCAACCTGTCTATCCTGTTCATCCGTTGGACACTGATCGAACAATACTTGGTTCAGTTCTTCTTGTGCCTTCAGAATTCTCTCATTATCTTGTTTAACAGATCTTATTTTTGCCTTCAACTCCTGACAGGAACGTAACAATTCTAATGAATTGTCATTCAATTCACCATGGACTTCTTCTTCATAATGCTGTCCAGTGCTGTGACTGTTTGGTCGAAATCTGTCCTCCATGTATCAAGCTGATCCTTCCATACTTGTAACTTAGAAGCAATTTTTATTTTTATTTTTTCGGTATACAAAATAATTTAATTAGTAAAGATTTTTGCTGTCATAAAATTTTCTGTTGTGTGTTCCTTGGACCTTTTTAGGCCGAGAGTTCGAACATGAGCTCTGATACCACATGTAACCTCCCAGAATTTACAAAATTTAATTTTTTTTATAGTAGTAATAAATACTTAAATTGCTATTGCGGAAAATAAAATAGAGACTAATCCTCTTAACTAATAATAATTATGATAACGACAAATCATACTTCTTAACGCAAAGTACGTCATTAGTTTTGCTTATGTTAATTAAAAATCTAAATGCTGCAATAAGTTTGTGACTGTTATACAGAGTACTGATTATCATCTTATTCTGAAACGAAATCGAAATCTATATTACGATACTATGGATGTTCAGTTAAATTTAAATACTACTTAGATCAATGTTCTGTCAATTATAAATGTTTACAAGTGCTAACTGCTGTTCTTTTTTTGATGATGAAGGGGGGTACCTCGAGGCTTACTTAGAATTCGTGCTAAAGCATTTGAATCGTTCCTTTCGCAGGTTACAGGTAAGAGTTGAAATGTTTATGAAGTGTGACAGAAGAAATCCTAACTAGTTTCGGTAATCTCCGCGTGTCTTAATGGTTTTAGAGATAAATGTCAATATACAGCTAGTGAGATCTCTTCAGTTGATATCCTTTTTTTATTATATATATATTAATGAGTAAAACTGTTATCCTGGTTGCCTGTACTATTGAATTCATACTTTGTTCATCGCATAAATATATATAACTCCTATGTATTATTCAAAGTCTAAAGATTAGATACAATAAAACATGCAATGACCAATGCATGGACTCCTAAGTGCAAAACCTATGTATTTCGTTATAACATTGAAACTATATGTAATTGCATTATCAATTATATATGACATTGATACTATATGCGAGTTTTATTTATAACATAACATTATATGCAAAATCCTATAGCATAAACTATATGCGAATTATATTATAATTTTGTAATATGTAATCTATATGCAAATATATGATCATCGTGACCTTTTGAACCCAATATAATACCATTTATATATCTAGGTCTTATCAGAATGGACTTATTCGCAACACATGAAATATGGCATGACAGGGTGGCAACCGTATTCAATGTAGCATCGTGTGGAAGGTTTGAATAATAATGAAAGAGTGGAAGAAAGTGCTGGCAAGCATACGTATCTATCCTTGGCATTTATTGAGTTCATCCACCAGCTTAGTGGAAAGTCTACTCGTCTGCCAGCGTGGTACATAGCACGTTAGGCACAATGTGAAACAAGTTGGCGTGGCCCAAAGTGAGCCTGACTTGGTTTAGAAGTTAAATGAGTTGGTCTCCACAGTGGCTATGGTGATTAATACCCGTCTTCAATGTGGTAGTTGCTTGGAAATACGAAATGTTGATCCAGTAAATCTCCACCGTTGATCACACATGAGTCTTGGTTTTCGAATCTTAACCCTAATCTCCATTATGTTCGAAGTTATTGTTTTCCTTGGAATTTGTTGTTTGTTGAGAGCGGTTTTTGGGAGAGGTCGACTGTCATGTCCCAAATTTGGTATTGGGTCACAATGGCCTAATCACATTGGCTCTATTCATTAGAGTTTGTCAAATTGATGCTAAAGGTCAAATAATTGCCAAGGAGGAAAATTACTAGTTTCCTAGGTTTGGGGTGGAAGCTTTGGGATTTGGAATAATGGGGATAATAAATGATGTTTGAACATTAGAATGGAATAAATATTTAATAAAGGATCTAAATAAATATATACAAGTGAAAATCAAAGTGGCATTTCATCATGAAGACACATGGAGGAAGTGGGACCCACATATGGCTAGATTTTCCCACTACATTTGGCATCATTCTCTCACCAATTCAAATTCAAGGTGAATGGTAACATACTTGGGGGAGTACAAAAGGTATTATTCATTGCATGACTCATCCAAGGTCGAAATATAGAGGAAGAGTAACTCACATGGAAGAGGAAGAGGCAATTTGGAGCTAGTGAAACACTTGGGCTAGATTCCCTAGCTCTATGACAACAATAATGAAGATGCTATGACACCTATGACACAAATCAGACCTGAAGGCTGACATATGACATATATGACATGTCAGGGCTAAAAATAGACTCCAAGAGGGCGCTCAAGGGTGTTAGGGCAGCTAATATGCTTCCACATGTGATTTGGTGGAAGTGGGAGACTAGGAATTGTTGTGCAAGTGGCGTTCTTTGGAATCTCTTCCCAACATGAGTTGGCATGAGTCTCTTGGAAGGAATTCGACCCATGGAGGACATTAGAAGTTTATAAATGTCAATAACAAATAATGAAACCAGCGTTTGATCATTTGTAGAATTTGCAATTGCATTTGTGAAGAGGGAGAGCTAGTGGATGACTAGTTTCTTGCCTTAGCCAATTTCGAGGGTGAAAGATTCCCATCCAAGTTGGCAATTGGAAAGGCCATTCAGACCTTTCATTTGGAGCTTTAATGGAGTCTTTATTTGTAGGTGTAAGCTACAGGGCAGCTCATGGTTTCTTCTATTGCAGCTCGCTCCTTCAACCATTTCCAGTTTTGATGGCATATTCTTGATCCTTGAGGGAGGGCGTTTTTGGTGAGCTATTGTACTCTTTGGGGGAGCTTCTAATGCCTCATTTATTTTGTAATATGAATTAAATACTCTGTTATTCATATCCAAAAAGTTTCAGGTCGAAATTCCAAGTAGAAATGTATAAATCTCATTTTTAATGGAAGAACAATGCCATTTCCCCACTACCTTGTTGTGAGCCAATGTATTGATGATGATTTCGAATGAATGGATGATTCTCTGATATATTTGTGATAAATATACTGCCATGGATGTATTATACAAGTTTCATGTACTGTACTTGAGCATTTGAAGCATTTTTACTTAGTTTAATTGCATTGGGAGAAGAAATAGTGCCATTTCCCCAAGGGTCGAATTAGGGATTTTTGCAGTTGAATGGGAGAGGGTGAGAACAGTTGTAATAAACCATTAATGGTGCATATGAGACCTTAATAACATACTTAACACATTACATACCTCTGTTCATAAATTTGAGTGTGTTTGGAGGCATTTGGGAAGCCATTGTCAGTACTTACCCCAGGGGGATTTGAACCCCAAATTACTAGTAAAATTGCATAATTGGTCCAGAATATTAAGAGAGTTTGCAGAGGTATTTTGGTGGACATATTTCATCCATAAGCATCATATTCAAGTTCTAATATCATTCATACACCTTCCTTGAAGATTTGAAGGCATTTGGAGTCAATGTGAGACCTAGAGACCAATACTAGTCAAAGGAAAATCACTAGTAAAGTTACCTACATTGATCAGAATTGAAAGAGGATTTGCAGAAGTATTTTAAAGGTCCAAAGGCATCCCTGAAACACATATTTATGTTCTAATATCATTCATACACCTTCTCAGAAGATTTGGGATCATTTGGGGCAAATTTGGGACCTAGAGATCAAAACTAGTCAAAGGTCGAACTAGGGAAAAAAAGTGGAAAATTGCAATTTTAATAAAATTCCTAATAAGGGACATTACACCGACAGGCCGAGAAACTCCAGGGTTTCTGTAACAGGTTTTAGTGAGATCTTTCAAGAATGGAACCCGTGACTTATTGGTGTTTCCTGCTACTTGACGATAGTGTTGAGAGCTGAGCTCACTATGAGAGTTTGCAGTAATTGAGATGATAAAGGAAGTTCTCCAGGGTTGATGGTAACCTTGTGTGTAGGTTTGAATCTAATGGTCGGTCTCCTGTATGTTGAGTAGTGGAATTTCCGAGTTAACTTCTACCTCTATTGCGTTCAGTTGTGAAGTGGTGGCTAGGGTTACCAGTGGCTGCGTCGACTCTGCTCCATAAAATCCATTAAGGTAATGTAACAGGTTTCGAACCTGTCCCTTCTTTAAGGTTATAGTTTACGTTAATTTGTTTTACTGAGAAATTAATTTAAGATACGTTTTAACCATACCTTAATTGTTTTTGGGCAGGTTACTTCGGCGTTCGGCTTCCAAGTTCGAGTTTGGTTAACTGGCAGTTGCAAAAGAAATGGTAAGCTTCGGTGGTTACCCTGTTACTTCGGTTAGGTGACCGTTAGATGTGTTCTTTAGCCGAGACTCCGTGTTTAACCTATTCTATGGGAAGTGACAACTTTGAAACTGTTATGAGCTGTTGGCAGCCTGGGGAGGATGAAGTCCTCAACCCATTCGACGTTGAGCCTGTAGTGTTGTTTTTGGCGTAGACAAAGTATACAAGACTGTAACTTCTGAGAGGGTCTTATCCCTCGGTTCAACTTGGAAATACAAAGAATTTGATTTTGTAATTGTTAATGTTTTAATAGTTTTGAAACTATGAGCCATGCTCCAGATTTGTGATAATGTGAAACTTTGAACTATTATGTATTTATAATGGCTATATGCCACGGGGTTCGACCTTGTTCCAGCAGTCAAAACCCTACCCTGTAGGTTTCGATGGGTAGTTTTTACCTTTTACTGTGTTAACAAAAGACTATGCTATCGTTTGGTTAGTGGCCGAGAGCCAACTCCATGATTTTGTTTCGTCAACTTGGAACTAAGATCTAGTTTTATGAAATTATATGTTTTGTTTTCATTTAAAGTTCGTGTATGTAATCCATGATGTTTAAGCATGAAAACGTAATCTATCTGGAAACTGATGGTATTTGTATTACTATTCTGAGTATGACGTTTTTACCATCGAACCAGTTAATAAATTGTAATGATTTGTTTTCCCTATTAAGGGTTTCAATTCTATGTTTAAAGTTTTGCAAAAGAATGTTAAAATAACAATAAAACCGAATTAGGGTTCTGCCTATAATGAATGTGTTTAAATTTAATGATTGTAGTTGATAACAAAATCACAATATGAGAAATTGGTACTGCAAGAAATAATAATATATAGTGATGTTAATATATGAAAATGATAAATATTTATTCAGTAATATGTGGACTGGATAGTAACTCTGTATAATAGATTATTTAAATTTTGTAGCTGTTTAAAATTCTAGATATAATAATTTTTGAAATAAGTTGACTTATAACACCTTATTATTGGAAAGATTATAATAGAATGTATAGTATTAGCTTTCAAAAATAGATAGTAATAATTTGGAAACCTAGTTCTGTGTGGAGATAAAATGTTTTAATTTTCTTGCTAAGTACAGAAAATGCTATATATCTGTTTATGATATGCTGTGCTATTTTTGAGTTTAAACATGTATACTTGAAATTGCAAAAATAAAAGAAACACTATAGTATTAATCTAATCATTCAATTGGCATTCTGCCCATCATTCATCTATATTAATTTTACTTCTTTGTACTAGAGTACTATATAGAAAACAGTATGGGAAAAATACAGAAAGGATTTTAATCAATCATCTCATCTACTTAACCATCATTATACATAATCATCTCTAGGTTAGAAATTGAAACAGTTTCTTCTGTATAACTGTAAATACTAAATCTAGAATGCAGGAAATCATTTAACTGTAAACAATAAGAGAGAACAGTAGAACCTGATTGACTATAGGAGAAACAAACAACCCAAGGAGCCTGTTCCACCCAACCTATTCCTGAAGACAACCAAATTACTTGCCTTAGGACCCCCGAGCCTATTAACTGAACCACCAGGAAGAAGAATCTGTAGAAGCTTTAGGTCAATCCACTTGCAACAACAAAGTAGTTCATCCAGTCATATAGACTTAGCAGTCAAAGAGACCTGCACCAGCACCTCTGGTTCTCTTCTTTGAATATTTTCAGTAGCCTCACAATGCACTTCCACTTAGCCTCCCTAATCGAATCTCTCAGTGATCACCTGATACATTTGATGAATTATTTATGCAGAAAATAATTTAGAGCTTCCTGCTCAATTCGAATTGCCTTATCTAGGCTGCCTAGGCCTTTTAGTGGTTAACCTGGTCATTAATGAGCCATCAGCTCTCTTCCACCCACCTGTGGGATAATGCCACAAATTTAGGGGTAGTTGTCCCATAACCAACAGCTAGTGGTGGAGTGCAAATGCTGACATTTGTCCCATGCCTTCTAACAACTTCCATTCCTCCTAGTGGGTCAGTGAACACTCATTTAACAGTTCCCTTGGGTGTTTGTCTCCTGTTTTAATTTATTAAATAATAATAATATGTTATTACAATCATCCTTGACCAGGTTTGGCCATAATTACAAAACTTTTTAATTATAATTTAATATAATGTTTTTGCAATAAAATAAATAGTCTCAAAATTTGGGTAGGTGACATACACCCCCCCTTAAGTCTCAACATCGTCCTCGATGTTGTTTATTCACTCTCTGAGTATTCCTGAAACAAATTTGGGTATACTGCCCGCATACTACTCTCCAACTCCCAGGTTGGCTCTTCTGGGCTAACGTGCTTCCATTGCACCTTTACCTTCCTAACGGTGCGATTCCGGAGTAGAGTTTCCCTCCTTTCGAGGATACAGTCCAGTTCCACCGGAAAATCGTCATCTTGTTCCACCTGTACATCATTCCAATTTATAACATGAGTAACATCATGTATATATTTCTTTAAAACTGAAATATGAAAAACATTATGTATTTTTAGATTTGGTGGCAAAGCTAGTTGATATGCCACGGGTCCAACCCTTGACAAAACTTCGAAAGGACCACAATACCTGGGTGCCAGGTTGGCACAGCTTCCCAGTTTTAATGAACTCTTCTTTGGTATTACCTTAATGAAAACATGCTCACCAACCTGTAACTCTTTATGAGTCCTTTTTAGATCTGCTTGACTCTTCTTCCTATCTTGGGCCGCATTCAGATTTCTTTGTACCTGTTGCACAGTTAGTTCTATTTCCTTCACCAATTCAGGTCCTAAAATAACTCTATTAACTGGGTCATTCCAAGAAACTGGTGTATTACATTTCCTACCATAAATAATTTCAAAAGGGCTAAGCCTGACCGATGCATGATAATGGTTGTTATATGCAAATTCTGCTAAATGCAAATAGTCCTCCCACTTACCAGGCTGGTCCTTAACATACATCGTTAGCATGTCTTCCAATATCTGATTCACTCTTTCTATCTGTCCATCCGTTTGTGGATGAAATGCTATGCTGATGTTTAAGGTTGTATTCAACCCTTTAAACAAAGATCTCCAGAAGTTTCCAGTAAACTTAGAATCACGGTCTGAAACTATTACTTTTGGTATTCCATGTAATCGAAAAATTTGTTTCATGAAAATTTCTGCAATGGCTGGAGCCTTATGAGTAGTTTTTACTGGTATAAAATGCGCTGCCTTGCTGAGTTTATCCACTACCACCATGATGGAATCATTTTGTTTCTGATTCTTGGGTAGTCCAGTAACAAAATCTATGCTTATGATCTCCAATTTCCAGCTAGGTATAGGTAATGGCTGTAACAGTCCACCCGGATGCTGATGTTCAACTTTTACTTTTTGACAGTCAAAGCATTTAGCTATTTATTCTGCTACTTCATCCTTAACTTTGGGCCAATAATACTCTTTCCTTAACATAGTGATGGTTTTCTGATAACCTGGATGGCCAGAATAATGACTTTTGTGTATCTCATCTAATATCAGAATTTTTATCTTTGGTACATTGGGCACATATAATCTGTTCTTGTACAACAGCAATCCATTTTATTTTAACCTACAGTCTGCCATAGAAAATTCAGAATTAGTTTCTGCTGTCTTTTCATGTAATTTTCTGTACTCTTCATTAGTTTTAATCCCTTCAAAGATCTGATTTTCTAAATCTGTTGTGTATGTACTGATGGCTGAAATGAAATTTAACTTTGCATTACGACTTAAAGCATCAGTAACCTTGTTCTCTTTACCCTTTATATGCTGAATTTCAAAATCATATTCACTTAGAAAGGTTAGCCATCTAGCCTGTCTAGCATTCAAATTCGTCTGATCTAGTAAATACTTCAGCCCCATGTTATCTGTCATCAAAGTAAATTTTCTGCCAATAAGATGGTGACGCCACATGTGTATTACTGCTAATAATTCCAGATCATATGTAGAGTAATTTTTCTCATGTATTGTCAGCTTTCTAGACTCATATGCAACAACATGTCCTTCTTGTGTTAGGACTCCACTGAGTCCGTCATTACATGCGTCGGTGCATACTATAAAATCTTTATTAGGATTTGTAATTCTTAGAATAGGTGCTGTAGTTAGTAATTCCTTCAACTTCTTAAAACTGTCTGCACACTTTTGATCCCATACAAACTTCTTCCCCTTCTTCTGTAAGGAGGTTATGGGGTTTGCAATCTTTGAAAAACTTTCTATGAATTTTCTATAATATCCTGTAATTCCCATAAACGACCGTACATCCGACACATCCTTAGGAACCGACCATTCATTAATGGATTTTATCTTGTCGGGATCAACCGAAATTCCTTCCGTAGATATTATGTGACCTAAATACTGAATCTTATCCTTGTGAAAGTCACACTTACTAAACTTAGCATATAACTGATGATCTCTCAGAACTTGTAAAATAATACGCAGATGTTCGTCATGTTCTTCCTTACTTTTAGAATATACCAGAATGTCATCTATGAACACAATGACGAACTTATCCAAATACTTGTGCAGAATATTATTCATTAAACACATAAATACTGTCGGGGCATTAGTCAACCCAAATGGCATGACTACGCACTCATAATGTCCATATCGAGTTCTAAAGGCTGTTTTAAAAATATGCTCATCCTTCACACGAACTTGATGATATCTTGACCTCAAATCAATATTTGAAAATATCGTTGCTCCAAGCAACTGATCAAATAGATCGTCTATGCGAGGCAAAGGATATCGATTCTTGATTGTCATCTTATTCAGTTGGCGATAATCTATGCAAAGTCTTAAAGTGCCATCCTTCTTCTTAGCAAATATAACAGGTGCTCCCCAAGGAGACACGCTGGGTCTTATATAGTTTTTATCAATCAGTTCCTTCAACTGTGATTTCAACTCATTTAATTCCTGTATATTCATCCTATATGGAGCTTTGGAGTTCGGTACCGCACCCGGTATCAGCTCAATGGTAAAATCTAGATCTCTCTTCAGGGGTAACCCTAGAATCTCTTCTGGAAAAACATCCTGGAATTCTTTTAGGACATGTATATCTTCTAGTTTCAGTTTGTCCTCTTTTGTAATTGACTCTTCATGTACTACATTCACTGCGAATATCTTACATCCTTTTCTAACTGCTCTTTTTACTTGCATAGCTGAAATCTGTCTAAGTGATGTCCTTCTTGGAATCCCCTTTACTTCTACTATTTTTCCTTCATCATTTAGACAGGTAAAACTTTTCTCATAACAATTCATAATAAGATGATGTGCTTCTAACCAGTCCATTCCAATTAAAATGTCATAGGATCCTAAAGGTAAAACATTTAACTTGGTTTGTGTCTTTAACTGCTTTATAGATAGAACACAACTTTCAACAAAATCAGACACTTTTCTTTTTGTTTCTGTTGCTAGTCTAACTAACAGGATTTATTAAATTTTTCTGTTTTCAAATTAAAATTTTCTACAATATCTGTAGATATATAACTCAGGCTAGCGCCTGGATCAATCAAAATAGAAACTGGGTGGTTTTGTTGCATACCTTCAATCTCTACCATAGAGACTTGATGCTCTGCTTGCCTGTTGTCTAGAGCTGCATTAATTCTGGGCATGTCTCTTGCCTAGTCTCCCACAGTAGGTTCAGCTTGTATGGAGTGAATATTATTTGATGTCCGCTTCCTTTTGGGGCATTCTGAAGCATAATGAGGACCTTGGCACTCAAAACATTTGATAGGTGTCCTCTGGTCATTAGTCTTGGTAACATTGGGTGTATTTCTAGGAGCTGTAAAATTATGCTGCTGATTATTTCTTGGACTGTTTCCTTGGAAATTTCGATTTGGAAAGTTTTTCTTTTGAAAACTAGAATTTCCACTGAACCTGAAATTCTTCTTCTTCAGCTCAAAGTTGTTGGGTTTATGATTTTTCCAGTTAGATATCCCTTCTCTTTTTCGGTTTGTATCATAGCAGAAAGTTGCTTTCCTCATGGCTTCTTCTAAGGTCTTTGGATTGTCATACTCTATTCTGTCTTTGATGCTGAAAGGTAGACAAATCAGATACCTCTGAATCTTTGGTTTTTCCTCCGCAAGATATGGCAGATACCTTAGCAAATTTAGAAATTTGTTGTTCAACTCTTTCATGTTCATGGTTCCCAATTTTAGATCATAAAATTCCTTAGACGTTTCTCAGAATATTTTTAGCAGCCTCACAATGCACTTCCACTTAGCCGCCCTATTCGAATCTCTCAGTGATCACCTGATAAACTTGAGGAATTATTTATGTAGAAAATAATGTAGAGCTGCCTGCTCAATTCGAATTTCTTTATCTAGGTTGCCTAGGCCTTTTACTGGTTAACCTGGTCATTAATGAGCCATCAGGTCTCTTCCACCCACCTGGGGGATAATGCCACAAATTTAGGGGTAGTTGTCCCATAACCAACAGATAGTGGTGGAGTGCAAATGCTGACATCTGTCCCATGCCTTCTAACAACTTCCATTCCTCTTAGTGGGTCAGTGAACACTCATTTAACAGTTCCCTTGGGTGTTTGTATCCTGTTTTAATTTATTAAATAATAATAATATGTTATTACAATCATCCTTGACCAGGTTTGGCCATAATTACAAAACTTTGTAATCATTATTTAATATAATGTTTTTGCAATAAAATAAATAGTCTCAAAATTTGGGTAGGTGACATACAACCCCCCCTTAAGTATCAACATCGTCCTCGATGTTGTTTATTCACTCTCTAAGTGTTCCCGAAACAGAGTTGGGTATGCTGCCCGCATACTACTCTCCAACTCCCAGGTTGCCTCTTTTGGGATAAGGTGCTTCCATTGCACCTTTACCTGCCCAACGGTGCGATTCTGGAGTAGAGTTTCCCTCCTTTCGAGGATACAGTCCAGTTCCACTTGAAAATCGCCGTCTTGTTCCACCTGTACATCATTCCAATTTATAACATGAGTAGCATCATGTATATATTTCTTTAAAACTGAAATATGAAAAACATTATGTATTTTTAGATTTGGTGGCAAAGCTAGTTGATATGCCAAGGGACCAACCCTTGACAAAACTTCGAAAGGACCACAATACCTGGGTGCCAGGTTGGCACAGCTTCCCAATTTTAATGAACTCTTCTTTGGTCTTACCTTAATGAAAACATGCTCACCAAACTGGAACTCTTTATGAGTCCTTTTTAGATCTGTTTGACTCTTCTGCCTATCTTGGGCAACTTTAAGATTTCTTTGTACCTGTTGCACAGTTAGTTCTATTTCCTTCAACAATTCAGGTCCTAAAATAACTCTATTAACTGGGTCATTCCAAGAAACTGGTGTATTACATTTCCTACCATAAAGAATTTCAAAAGGGCTAAGCCTGGCTGATGCATGATAATGGTTGTTATATGCAAATTCTGCTAAATGCAAATAGTTCTACCTCTTACCAGGCTGGTCCTTAGCATACATCCTTAACATGTCTTCCAATATCTGATTCACTCTTTCTGTCTGTCCATCCATTTGTGGATGAAATGTTGTGCTGAAGTTTAAGGTTGTATTCAACCCTTTAAACAAAGATCTCCAGAAGTTTCTAGTAAACTTAGAATCACGGTCTGAAACTATTACTTTTGGTATTCAATGTAATCGAAAAATCTGTTTCTTGAAAATTTCTGCAATGTCTGGAGCCTTATGAGTAGTTTTTACTGGTATAAAATGTGCTGCCTTGCTGAGTTTAACCACTACAACCATGATGGAATCATTTTGTTTCTGATTCTTGGGTAGTTCGGTAACAAATTCTATGCTTATGATCTCCCATTTCCAGCTAGGTATAGGTAATGGCTGTAACAGTCCACCTGGATGCTGATGTTCATTTTTTACTTTTTTACAGTCAAAGCATTTAGCTATTTATTCTGCTACTTTATCCTTCATTCTGGGCCAATAATACTCTTTCCGTAACATAGTGATGGTTTTCTGATAACCTGGATGGCAAGAATAATGACTTTTGTGCATCTCATCTAAAATCAGAATTTTTATCTTTGGTACATTGGGCACATATAATCTGTTCTTGTACAACAACAATCCATTTTCTTTGAACCTGTAGTCTGCCATAGAATTTTAAGAATTAGTTTCTGCTGTCTTTTCATGTAATTTTCTGTACTCTTCATTAGTTTTAATTCCTTCAAAGATCTGATTTTCTAAATCTGTAGTGTATGTACTGATAGCTGAAATAAAATTTAACTTTGCATTACGACTTAAAGCATCAGCAACCTTGTTCTCTTTACCCTTTATATGCTGAATTTCAAAATCATATTCACTTAGAAATATTAGCCATCTAGCCTGTCTAGCATTCAAATTCGTCTGATCCAGTAAATACTTCAGCCCCATGTTATCTGTCATCAAAGTAAATTTTCTGCCAATAAGATGGTGACGCCACATTTTTAAGGCGTGTATTACTGCTAATAATTCCAGATCATATGTAGAGTGATTTTTCTCATGTATTTTCAGCTTTCTATACTCATATGCAACATCATGTCCTTCTTGTGTTAGGACTCCACCGAGTCCGTCATTACATGCGTCGGTGCATACTATAAAATCTTTATTAGGATCTGCAATTCTTAGAATAGGTGCTGCAGTTAGTAATTCCTTCAACTTCTTAAAACTGTCTGCACACTTTTGATCCCATACAAACTTCTTCCCCTTCTTCTGTAAGGAGGTTATGGGGTTTGCAATCTTTGAAAAACCTTCTATGAATTTTCTATAATATGCGGTAATTCCATAAACAACTGTACATCGGACACATCCTTAGGAACCGACCATTCATTAATGGTTTTTATCTTGTCGGGATCAACCGAAATTCCTTCCTTAGATATTATGTGACCTAAATACTGAATCTTATCCTTGTGAAAGTCACACTTACTAAACTTAGCATATAACTGATGATCTCTCAGAACTTGTAAAATAATACGCAGATGTTCGTCATGTTCTTCCTTATTTTTAGAATATACCAGAATGTCATCTATGCACACAATGACGAACTTATCCAAATACTTGTGCAGAATATTATTCATTAAACACATAAATACTGCCGGGGCATTAGTCGACCCATATGGCATGACTAAGAACTCATAATGTCCATATCGAGTTCTAAAGGTTGTTTTAAAAATATCCTCATCCTTCACACGAACTTGATGATATCCTGACCTCAAATCAATATTTGAAAATATCGTTGCTCCACGTAGCTGATCAAATAGATCGTCTATGCGGGGCAACGGATATCGATTCTTGATTGTCATCTTATTCAGTTGGCGATAATCTATGCAAAGTCTTAAAGTGCCATTCTTCTTCTTAACAAATATAACAAGTGCTCCCCAAGGAGACACGCTGGGTCTTATATAGTTTTGATCAATCCGTTTCTTCAACTGTGATTTCAACTCATTTAATTCCAGTATATTCATCCTATATGGAGCTTTGGAGTTTGGTACCGCACCTGGTATCAACTCAATGGTAAAATCTAGATCTCTCTTCGGGGGTAACCCTGGAATCTCTTCTGGAAAAACATCCTGGAATTCTTTTAGGACAGGTATATCTTCTAGTTTCAGTTTGTCCTCTTTTGTAATTGACTCCTCATGTACTACATTCACTGCGAACATATTACATCCTTTTCTAACTGCTCTTTTTACTTGCATAGCTGAAATTTGTCTAAGTGATGTCCTTCTTTGAATACCCTTTACTTCTACTGTTTCTCCTTCGTCATTTAGACAGGAAAATTTTTTCTTATAACAATTCAAAATAACATGATGTGCTTCTAACCAGTCCATTCCAATTAAAATGTCATAGGATCCTAAACGTAAAACATTTAACTTGGTTTGTGTCTTTAACTGATTCATAGATAGAATACAACTTTCAACAAAATCAGACACTTTTCTTTTTGTTTCTGTTGCTAGTCTAACTAACCAGGATTTATTAAATTTTTCTGTTTTCAAATTAAAATTTTCTACAATATCAGGAGATATATAACTCAGGCTAGTGCATGGATAAATCAAAATAGAAACTGGGTGGTTTTGTAGCATACCTTCAATCTCTACGATAGAGACTTGATGCTCCGCTTTCCTGTTGTCTAGAGCTGCATTAATTCTGGGCATGTCTCTTGCCAAGTTTCCCACAGTAGGTTCAGCTTGTATGGAGTGAATATTATTGGATGTCTGCTTCCTTTTGGGGCAGTTTGAAGCATAATGAGGACCTTGACACTCAAAACATTTGATAGGTGTCCTCTGGTCATTAGTCCTGGTAACATTGGGTGTATTTCTAGGAGCTGTAAAATTCTGCTGCTGATTATTTCTGGGACTATTTCCTTGAAAATTCCGATTTGGAAAGTTTTTCTTTTGAAAACCAGAATTTCCACTGAACCTGAAATTTTTCTTCTTCATCTCAAAGTTGCTGGGTTTATGATTTTTCCAGTTAGATATCCCTTCTTTTTTCCGGTTTGTATCATAGCAGAAAGTTGCTTTCCTCATGGCTTCTTCTAAGGTCTTTGGATTGTCATACTCTATTCTGTCTTTGATGTTGAAAGGTAGACAAATAAGATACCTTTGAATCTTTGGTTTTTCCTCCACAAGATATGGCACATACCTTAGCAAATTTAGAAATTTGTTGTTAAGCTCTTTCATGTTCATGGTTCCCAATTTTAGATCATAAAATTCCTTAGACTTTTCTTCGTAATACTGTTCAGATAGGAATTTCTTCTTGAAGTACCGTTTAAAAGTGATCCAATTCACATCTTTGTCCTTGATGCCCTTCACTCTTTTGATGTCCTACCACCAAATATCTTCCTTTCCGATCAGGTTGTATATGGCCATCTTTGCTTTTAATGATTCTTAATAATCATAGATTTGAAAGTGTTTCTTCATGCCGGACAACCATGCTTCAGCTGTCTCTCCTTTCTCAGTTTCACCATTGAAGGTTGGGGGTTTGATCTTATTGAACTCCCCAGAAATCTGTTCATACTGTTTGTGGCTTTTTCTTCTTGGTTTGTAATCCCCTTCACTGCTATCACTTGAATAATTACGTTTCTTTTTACGTATCTCATTTGTAGCCCCTGATGATGTTGAACTGTTATCATCAGTTTTCACTTTCTTATCCTGGTTCCCATGAGGTAAGTCTTCAATCTTGGAGGTATTTTCAACCTTTCTATCCTATTCATCCATTGGACACTGATCAAACAGTACTTGGTTCAGTTCTTCTTGTGCCTTCAGAATTCTCTCATTATCTTGTTTAACAGATCTTATTTCTGCCTTCAACTCCTAAAAGGCACGTAACAAT
This sequence comes from Larix kaempferi, assembly GCA_027924585.1. NCBI lineage: Eukaryota > Viridiplantae > Streptophyta > Pinopsida > Pinales > Pinaceae > Larix > Larix kaempferi. The sequence continues at coordinate 1,705,035 of BSBM01000097.1, forward strand.
TCTAATGAATTGTCATTCAATTCACCATGGACTTCTTCTTCATAATGCTGTCTAGTGCTGTGACTGTTTGGTCGAAAGCTGTCCTCCATGTGTTCAACTGATCTTTCCATACCTGGAAGTTAGAAACAATTTTTTTTTTCTATACAAAATAATTTAATTAATAAGGATTTTTGCTGTCATAAAATTTTATGTTGCGTGTTCTTTGGACCTTTTTAGGCCGAGAGTTCGAACATGAGCTCTGATACCACATGTAACATCCCAGAATTTACAAAAATTTAAAATTTTTTATAGTAGTAATAAATAGTGAAATTGCTATTGCGGAAAATAAAATAGAGACTAATCCTCTTAACTAATAATAATTATGATAACGACAAATCATACTTCTTAACGCAAAGTACGTCATTAGTTTTGCTTATGTTAATTATAAATCTAAATGTTGCAATAAGTTTGTGACTATTATACAGAGTACTGATTATCATATTATTCTGAAATGAAATCGAAATCTATATTACGATACTATGGATGTTCAGTTAAATTTTAATACTACTTAGATCAATGTTCTGTCAATTATAAATGTTTACAAGTGCTAACTGCTGTTCTTTTTTTGATGATGAAGGGGGGTACCCCGAGGATTACTTAGCATTCATGCTAAAGCATTTGAATCGTTCCTTTCGCAGGTTATAGGTAAGAGCTTAAATGTTTATGAAGTGTGACAGAAGAAATCCTAACTAGTTTCGGTACTCTCCACGTGTCTTAATGGTTTTAGAGATAAATGTCAATATACAGCTGGTGAGATCTCTTCAGTTGATATCCTTTATATATATATATATATATATTAATGAGTAAAACTGTTATCCTGGTTGCCTGTACTATTGAATTCATACTTTGTTCGTTGCATAAATATATATAACTCCTATGTATTATCCAAAGTCTAAAGATTAGATACAATAAAACATGTAGTGACCAATGCATGGAATCCTAAGTGCAAAACCTATGTATTTCTTTATAACATTGAAACTATATGTAATTGCATTATCAATTATATATTACATTGATACTATATGCGAGTTTTATTTATAACGTAACATTATATGCAAAATACTATAGCATAAACTATATGCGAATTATATTATAATTTTGTAACATGTAATCTATATGCAAATATACGATCATTGTGACCTTTTGAACCCAATATAATACCATTTATATATCTAGGTCTTACCAGAATGGACTTATTCGTAACACATGAAATATGGCATGACAGGGTGGCAACTGTATTCAATGTAGCATCGTGTGGAAGGTTTGAATAATAATGAAAGAGTGGAAGAAAGTGCTGGCAAGCATATGTATCTATCCTTGGCATTTATTGAGTTCATCCACCAGCTTAGTGGAAAGCCTACTCGTCTGCCAGCGTGGTACATAGCACGTTAGGCACAGTGTGCAACAAGTTGATGTGGCCCAAAGTGAGCCTGACTTTGTTTAGAAGTTAAATGAGTTGGTCTCCACAGTGGCTATGGTGATTAATACCCGTCTTCAATGTGGTAGTTGCTTGGAAATACGAAATGCTGATCCAGTAAATCTCCACCGTTGATCACACATGAGTCTTGGTTTTCGAATCTTAACCCTAATCTCCATTATGTTCAAAGTTATTGTTTTCCTTGGCATTTGTTGTTTGTTGAGAGCGGTTTTTGGGAGAGGCCGACAGGCCGAGAAACTCCAGGGTTTCTGTAATAGGTTTTAGTGAGCTCTTTCAAGAATGGAACTCGTGACCTGTTGGTGTTTCCTGCTACTTGACGATAGTGTTGAGAGCCGATATCACTATGAGAGTTTGCAGTAATTGAGATGATAAAGGAAGTTCTCCGGGGTTGATGGTAACCTTGTGTGTAGGTTTGAATCCAATGGTCGGTCTCTTGTATGTTGAGTAGTGGAATTTTTGAGTTAACTTCGACCTCTGCTGCGTTCAATTGTGAAGTGGTGGCTAGGGTTACCAGTGGCTGCGTCGACTCTGCTCCAGAAAAGCCATTAAGGTAATGTAACAGGTTTCGAACCTGTCCCTTATTTAAGGTTATAGTTTATGTTAATTTGTTTTACTGAGAAATTCATTTAAGATACGTTTTAACCATACCTTAATTGTTTTTGGGTAGGTTACTTCGACGTTCTGCTTCCAAGTTCGAGTTTGGTTAACTGGCAGCTGCAAAAGAAATGGTAAGCTTTGGTGGTTACCTTGTTACTTCAGCTAGGTGACTGTTGGATGTGTTCTTTAGCTGAGACTCCTTGTTTAACCTGTTCTATGGGAAGTGACAACTTCGAAAATGTTATGAGCTGTTGGCAGCCTGGGGAGGATGAAGTCCTCAACCCATTTGGCGTTGAGCCTGTAGTTTTGTTTTTAGCGTAGACAAAGTATACAAGACTGTAACTTCTGAGAGGGTCTTATCCCTCGGTTCAACTTGGTAATACAAAGAATTTGATTTTGTAATTGTTAATGTTTTAATAGTTTTGAAACTGTGAGCCATGCTCCAGATTTGTGATAATGTGGAACTTTGAACTATTAAGTATTTATAATGGCTATATGCCATGGGGTTCGACCTTGTTCCAGTAGTCAAAACCCTACCCTGTAGGTTTCACTGGGTCGTTTTTACCTTTTACTGTGTTAACAAAAGAGTATGCTATCGTTTGGTTAGTGGCCGAGAGCCAACTCCATGTTTTTGTTTCGTCAACTTGGAACTAAGATCTAGTTTTATGAAATTATATGTTTTGTTTTCTTTTAAAGTTCGTGTCTGTAATCCATGATGTTTGAGCATGAAAACGTAATCTATATGGAAACTGATGGTATTTGTATTACTATTCTGAGTATAAGGTTTTTACCATCGAACCAATTAAGAAACTGTAATGATTTGTTTTCCCTATTAAGGGTTTCGATTCTATGTTTAAAGTTTTGCAAGAGAATGTTAAAATAACAATAAAACCGAATTAGGGTTATGCTTATAATGAATGTGTTTAAATTTAATGATTGTAGTTGATAAAAAAATCAAAATATGAGAAATGGGTACTGCAAGAAATAATAATATATAGTGATGTTAATATTTGCAAATGATAAATATTTATTTAGTAATATGTGGACTGGATAGTAACTCTGTATAATAGATTATTTAAATTTTGCAGCTGTTTAAAATTCTAGATATAATAATGTTTGAAATAAGTGGACATATAACACCTTATTATTGGAAAGATTATAATAGAATGTATAGTGTTAGCTTTCAAAAATAGATAGCAAGAATTTGGAAACCTAGTTCTGTGCGAAGATAAAATGTTTTACTTTTCTTGCTAAGTACATAAAATGCTATATATCTGTTTATGATATGCTGTTCTATTTCTGAGTTTAAACATGTATACTTGAAATTGCAAAAATAAAAGAAACACTACAGTATTAATCTAATAAGTCAATTGGCATTCTGCCCATCATTCATGTATATTAATTTTACTTCTCTGTACTAGATTACTATACAAAAAGCAGTATGGGAAAAATACAGAAAGGATTTTAACCATCATTATACAAAATCATCTCTAGGTTAGAAATTGAAATAGTTTCTTCTGTATAACTGTAAATACTAAATCTATAATGCAGAAAATCATTTAACTGTAAATAATAAGACAGAACAGTAGAACTTGATTGACTGTAGGAGAAACAAACAACCCAAGGAGCCTGTTCCACCCAACCTATTCCCAAAGACAACCAAATTACTTGCCTTAGGACCCTCGATCCTGTTCACTAAACCACTAGGATGAAGAATCTGTAGAAGCTTTAGGTCAATCCACTTGCAGCAACAAAGTAGTTCATCCAGTCATATAGACTTAGCAGTCAAAGAGACCTGCACCAGCACCTCTGGTTCTCTTCTCAGAATATTTTCAGCAACCTCACAATGCACTTCGACTTAGCCTCCCTATTCGAATCTCTCAGTGATCACCTGATACAGTTGAGGAATTATTTACGGAGAAAATAATGTAGAGATGCCTGCTCAATTCGAATTGCCTTATCTAGGCTGCCTCGGCCTTTTAGTGGTTAACCTGGTCATTAGTGAGCCATCGGCTCTCTTCCACCCACCTGGGGGATAATGCCACAAATGTAGGGGTAGTTGTCCCATAACCAACAAATAGTGGTGGAGTGCAAATGCTGACATCTGTCCCATGCCTTCTAACAGCTTCCATTCCTCCTAGTGGGTCAGTGAATACTCATTTAACAGTTCCCTTGGGTGTTTGTCTCTTGTTTTAATTTTTTAAATAATAATAATATGTTATTACAATCATCCTTGACCAGGTTTGGCCATAATTACAAAAATTTGTAATTATAATTTAATATAATGTTTTTGCAATAAAATAAATAGTCCCAGAATTGATCTGAAAGTTGCCACCCAAATTTATCTTAAATTGTTTTTTCCAAAAAGAAGAAAAAAAAATCTCTACTTTATGCCAAGGAAAGAGCTCTGATACCACTTGTAGTGATCCTTAACCTACAAATTGAATCACAACAAATATATAGAACACTTAAACTTCATAAATAACCAAAATACATTCACCATAAGAATAACCCCAAGATATAGAGTGTAACGTCCCCATCTCTCAATCCGATTAGCAGGAGGGGACATTAATTCAACCAGGGCCTCTAAATTTCACCCATAAGCAGAACTACAAATTCTTAACAACTATAATGCATGTGCATACATGGAAATAAAAACACAAAATGAAAATAAAATTGATCTACACACACATAACATGCAATTTCACACATAATTGTCACATGCATATAAATAAACGTCATTGCACATCAAATACACAAGAATACTTATCTTTAAACAAAGAAGATCCAAGCAACTGGTTGGGTAAGAGCGATTTTCCACGCAGACATAGGCACTCTATCCAGCATATACTCTTTCTACTAAGATTCCACCCCCAAGCTGGGCTATGAGGCCACAAGGGTGAAGGAAAAACCTACAGGCTTCTCTCTCTCAGTCCACAACCCATTATGCTCACTATGCTTAGCCAAAATCTCAACCAGAGATCTACAAGGGTCTCACTAATCCATAACATCCATGACACTCCTTCATACTTCCCCACACAACACAAGGAAGGAATTTCCCTTCACTGATCCATAGTTCCCTCAGGAAATCCAACCCTTATAGTGCTTACCAGTGTGTGCAGTAAGTTTCCAACTTGTTGTATGCTAATGGAGAACCTCCTGTAACATTAATTCATGGATTCTCAAGCATCCAAGAGGAGAATAACTCAATGGGTAAAGGTTCCTATCTTTCCCAACCTCTATGCTCACTTACAACCATCTGCTTTTGGTGCAGGCGGGAATGACCACAACCCGTCCAACCCGCACCTTCACAGGAAATATTGCGATCCCTTGAAATCATACCACCAACCTTAGCTAACAACCAACCAGGTTCTTCTCAATTGCGGCCCTTACCTTCAAACTGGGCTTTCCGCAGCGTTTTGATAGTCAGAATTGACCTTTCACAAAAATCCTGCAGAAACACCTCCCTTCCGCAATTCCAGTGCCTTTTGCAATGATCCTTCCGCAATCGCCTTCCGCAACACTTCTTTCCGTAGCTTTCGGATTGTGGGTGCACCTTCTGTTCTTTCTTGTAAGATTTTTCCGCAAAGACGCTTCTGCAACGCAGCTTCCGCAACTTCTTGCCATTAACTCCCGCACTTCTTTCTTCCGTGGAATGCGATATCGACCGTCGATCTTTTGCGGATGGAATCTCATCCGTTGATCTTTGATCAGTGCAGAACATTGCACTTGGCTTGCGGAGATGCTAACTCCGGTGCACGTTCACTTGATCGATGCTTCCCCGTCGTCGACCTTCCTTTCAGCTTGGATCTGAGCCATCCAACCTCTGTTTAGTTGCTTCGACTACGCTCTACAATTTCTTCGTTGATTGATCAGAGAATCGATCAATCCAGCTTGAACTTTTTCCAGATCTGATGAGAACTTAGGATGACAAGAAATTATCTCTGCTACGAATTAATGGTTTGCTTACAAAGGATTTGGGTGTTCTTACTGTTCATACAAACACAACGACAAAGATTCATTCACACAGATATCAGGTTATCATTCACACACAACTATACCTGATAGAATCTAGGTTTATCTCTCATTCAAATGCACAGTAACACCATCAACACACAGAAGTGGCTAATTTCATTAAGTGAAAGCAAAAGATCTATATAGTTGTATTTTCCTCTGATATGCAGGAAAATATCCCACCGACTCTTCCTCACGCAGAGCTCTCTCTTGCCGATCTCCTCCACCCTACTGACTCCTAATCTCCTCCTATTTCATCCATTCGAAACCCTCCCAAAACCGAATGGCTGAACAACTAAACAAACTCCTAACAGACTCTCCTCCATCACTGAAGGAGTCAGTATCATTCTACAACAAACTAGCTAACTGGCTTGATCTCCACGCAGGGAACATCAACTCGCCACTATGCTCAACCTTCTCAAAAACTGACACATACTATTTGGTTACATATTTGCAATTATTCAAAATACTTAATAAACAGACTTTCTCCCACTTCAGGACAGCTCGTCCTTATGCTAGCCACAACATGTGAACATGCAATCACATTGCTAGCTTAGCCTTGATTCTCTTGCATCAGACTCCCGAGGTTAAAATTCTGAACCCCTTTTCAGTAAATCAGCTATGGAGAAACCCTCTATCTCCAATTCTTTAGCATCCATCCATGTAGAATCTTATACATGATGTCCTTTCCATTTGATCAAGTACTCCAGGTAGTCTCTATGTCTGGTACTCTTTGCCACTCTAGTATCCAAGATAGACTCAGCTTCTGATAGTTGGGCTATAGGCATCTGCTTCAACCACTGAAGATCTACCACTTCTGGCACTTGTCCTGTATCATCTGTCACATAAGTATACAGGTCTGCAACATTAAAAATAGGTGATATACCAATACCTGTTGGCATTTCCAGTTCATAGGCATTTGTTGAAAACTTTCTGAGTATTCTACAAGGTCCAATCTTTTTCATTTTCATCTTGTTGTACTCTCCTTTGGAAATCTCTCTTTCCTCAGATGTGCTAAAACCAAATATCCTACGCCATAGTTTTTCTCTCTTCTCCTGGAATCTGATCTGGTTTTGTAACTATTGTTACTCTGCTGCAACCTTGCTTTAACTTGGTCTTGTAGCTCACTAATCATTGTTGCAAACTCTTCTCCATCTGCACTTCTCTTCTCCATTTGACACAAATCACGAAGTTCACACACCCCTCTTGGATGCATTCCATACAAAATTTGGAATGGACTCATTCTTGTACTTCAGTTTGGTGAGTCATTATATGCAAACTCTGCTTGAGCTAGCACTTTGTCCCATTGCTTTGGATTTTCTCCAATCAGACTTCTCAACATGTTACCTAGACTCCTATTTACCACCTCAGTCTGGCCATCAGATCGTGGATGATATGCTGAACTGAAGTTCAACTTGGTTCCCAACTTCTTCCACAAGGTCCTCCAGAAATGACTTGTGAACTTTACATCTCTGTTAGATACAATGCTCTTAGGTAAACCATGTAGCTTCATAACTTCATTGAAAAACAAGTTAGCAACGTGTGTGGCATCACTAGTCTTATAACATGGAATGAAATGTGCCATCTTATTAAATCTATCCACAACTACAGAAATATAATCATTTCCCTTTTGAGTTTTTGGCAAACCCAAAATGAAATCCATACTCACAAAATCCCAAGGCCTAGTTGGAATAGGAAATGGTGTGTATAAGCCTGTGTTTTGGCTTCTCCCCTTGGCATGCTGACATACCCTACATATGCTCACAAAATTTTCAACCTCAGACCTTATCTTTGGCCAAAAATAAAAATGGCTCAGCTGTCCAAAGGTTTTATCACTTCCAAAGTGAACTGCCATCCCTCCATTATGTTTCTCCTGTATCAGATTCTCCCTCATGGAACATTTGGGAATACAAATTTTACTGTTTTTAAAGAGTAAGCCATCTTGCAACATATACTCCATCCATGGCTCTCTGTCTACCTCCACAGGATTCTTACAAACTCTATATGCATCCTGAAAATCAATGTCAGTCTCATACAAACCTCTTAAGTGCTCAAATCCCAAGACTTGGATATGATTTTCTTGCACAACCAATTGTCTCCTACTTAAGGCATTTGCTACTCGATTTGATTGCCGACTGATGTGCTTTATCACAAAGGTAAATTTTTGCATGAACTCAACCCATTTGACATGCTTCTGATTCAATTTAGGTTGTTGCATGATGTACTGCAATGCATGATTATTAGAAAACAAAACAAACTCTCTAGGAACGAGATAATGTCTCCAATGTTTCAGTGATTGGACAATACCATAGAATTCCTTGTCATAAGATGAATACTTCTGTTTTGACTCATTCAATTTCTCCCTTAAATATGCTATAGGTCTGTCTTCCTGACTGAGTACATCTCCAATTGCTACTCCATTGGCATCACACTTTACTTGGAAAGGGTGTTTGAAGTCTGGTAGCTTCAATACTGGTTGCTTAGTAATCTTTTTCTTCAAAAACTGAAAGCTACTTCCAGCCTCTGCTGTCCATTTAAATGGTTGTTTTCCCTTTCTAACTGTTTCAATGATTGGTGCACAAATACCACTGAAATTATTTATAAACTTCCTATAAAAACTTGCCAATCCATGGAAACTTCTTACCTCAAATACGCTCCGAGGTGAAGGCCAATCAATGATTGCCTGTACTTTCTCTGGATCCATGTTCAACCCATCTCTTGAGATAACAAAACCCAAATACACTAGTTTTGATTTCATGAATGTACACTTCCTCACATTCACCAACAAATTTTCCTTTTGTAATTTCTCCAAGCCACATCTTAGATGCTTCTGGTGTTATTTTTCTGTTTGACTGAAAATCAGAATATCATCAAGGTAAACTATTACAAATTTACCTATGAAATCTCTCAAGACTTCGTTCATTAATCTCATGAAAGTACTTGGTGCATTGGACAGTCTGAATGGCATAACCAGCCACTCATACAACCCATCATTGGTCTTAAAGGCTGTGTTCCACTCACCTCCCTCTCGAATTATGATCTGATGGTATCCACTCTTCAGATCTAATTTTGAAAAACATGTTGCCCCACTCAGTAAATCCATCATGTCATCCATCATAAGTAATGGAAACCTATATCTGATGGTAATCTTGTTGATAGCTCTGGAGTCAGTGCACATTCTCCATTCACCATCCTTCTTTGGGGTAAGCATTACTGGTACTACACATGGACTTAGACTTTTCTGAACCAACCCCTTGTCTAACAATCCTTGTACTTGCCTTCTAACTTCTTCATTCTCTTGATATGTCAACCTGTATGTTGCCTTGTTTGGTAAGCTTGCTCCAGGAATAAAATCAATATGGTGACTTATATCCCTCTTCGGTGGTAACTCATTGGGAAAATAATCTACCACAATGTAACTAAAATATCCTAGCATATCCTTAATCTCCTCAGGTCGATCTGTAATATTAGTCTTCATCACTACCACTCCAGGCTTACATACCACAACATAGTTCAGTTCTTTCTCATCAATTTGCTGCAAATACTCTTTCCCTGTCAACATCGGGACCTTAGATGCTTGCTTCTTTGTCGAAATCTCCCTTGCAAAGGATGAAGAATATTTTTTATCCCATCTTGCATGAAACTATGACAATTCCCCCTGCCATCATGCACTACCCTTTTGTCAAATTTCCATGGTCTCTGTTAGGAACCCGTGTCAACCCTTCTCTTTACTTTGTTAGTATATTGTTGTCGGACGCATATGCTTTGTAAGTCGTCCCGTAGAATTTTTTGATCCATAGTTTGTATTAAGCCATGGTATTGACCCATAGTATTGGACGCATATGCTTTGTAAATCGTCCTGTAGTATTATATGTCCCATGGTATTGACCCATAGTATTGGGCATAGAATTAGTATATAAGTGTATGTTGAGGCCATACCATATGTGAGGAACCTGTAACAATTAATTGATAAAATGCATAATATATGAGATCACAGAATATTTTATTGATCGCAGGCCACTTCAAGTGGGAAACCTTCTTTGAGCAAGCTCAATACAAATAAATTCACGGTATCAGAGCACTTTCTTGGGCTCGTTGGGTGAAATTTCTGCCAATTTTTTTTTTTCGCATCTGTTGTAGGTTCGGATTGGGGAATAATCCCTATCCGTTTAACTGTGGGAAGTACTTGGGCATAATCCCTAAAACTAATTGCGAGGAGTACCACAGGAACCCCAAAGTAGCTGGCCCATTAAGAGGACCTGCTAGCAAAAAATGGCAACGACCCCTACCTAATTGACTAGTTCCCACCCGTGAGGTAAACCAAGAGCCGTCGTTTGTGGCAAAGCGGTTATCAGTTTTAAATGAGCCATGGAGTGAGGGGTAATGTCCCAATACGTAAGCCGTCAGACAACATTGGTGGCCGAGTGAATGCCCTGAACCGTTAGGAAGCCGAGCATACCTGGGGTCCATATCTATTTTCAGCTGATAAATCCATATTTCCTCTATCAAGAACTATTGCCGATCACTTCCACGCCGTTGTAGATCTATCTGGTTCCCATCCCTTCTGCATCGTTGCAGATCCATCTGTTGCCGATCCCTTCCGCGTCGTTGCCATATCTCCTTTTTTTAACTCTGTTTCCCTTGAAACTTCGCTGACACCCCTGCAATCCCATTCTGATTATTTCATTCCTCAGGACCCTATCCCAAATTCCACTTCCCAAAGCCATAAACCCTACATTTGTCTATTTTTAGGGTTTGCCATAACTTCTTCGATTTTCACCCACTCGCCTTCAAATTTTACCACAGTGTTCCTTTCCTATTTCTGCTTCTTTGTCCCTCTTTGCAAAATTTTCTCATTCTTTCACCCCGCTTCTGAAATCCTACTTTTCTGCTTCCCTGTCCATTCGAAAGCGTCCAAAACCTAGTCAAACCCAAATTACCCATCCGATTTTTACCCAAATCCAGATTTTCCTTTACTAAAACAGTTTTTGTTTTTGTTTTTCTACCCACTAAAAAAAAAAAAAACTCCTGGTTATTGTTGTCCCTCGCGCAGGAGCAAAAATCATGGAGGAAGAACTGCAGCCCTCAAAACCAAACTCCAGGATCTGGATGCAAAATTTCTCGGCCTCCATCTTGAGCATTCAGCCATGAACAATAAATGACAGTCATAGTCTTCTTCAGACAATGGGTTCTCTTTTCCAACAATTTCTGTGGTCTAAAGCCTGATTTTCCTCGCTTCAATGGTACTGATCCGACTGGATGGATATACCAGGTAGAACAATATTTCAGTTTTCATAATACTTTTGATGTCCAAAAAGTTCCACCCGCATCCTTTCATTTGAAACAAGAAGACCTTCAATGGTATCGTTGGTACATCAAGGCTCATGACGAGCCAAAATGGACAGATTTTTGCCAACTCATTTTGCAACGATTTGGTCCTAGTGCTTTTGATGACTTCACAGGAGCACTCACTAAACTTCGCCAATTTGGCACTGTGAGAGAGTATCAGACATAATTTGAGAAACTAGTCAATCACACGGAAGGATTGTCTGATGAATTCTACAGGAGTTGTTTTATCAGTGGCTTTAAGGATGAAATCCGCTCAGAGGTTAAAATGTTCTGTCCCAAAACAATGATGGAAGTGCTAGGGTTGGCTAAGTTGGCGGAGGACAAGATCACAACCCAACAATGCTCCAAATACACTTTTATTCCATTTAGAAATATGGTTTCCCAACGACCTCCCATCACGCCAGCTCCTCGCACCACTCCTATCAAGAATTTGTCTGAAGCAGAGATGTGGGCACGTAGAGAAAAAGGGCTTTGTTATAATTGTGATGAGAAATTCACTCGGGGACATAGATGTGTTGAGAAACATCTCTATCTCTTAGATGTGGATTCTCCTCCTGCCTCTGAACTTGGTGCAGAAGCTCCAGATACACTGGATGATCAAGTCGACATTCAACAACCTCCTGTTGACCCTCCGTCTCCGGATGACCACTGTTACACCTAAAATCCTACCATCATGAGATTCAATGTATACATCCCTAAAGTTTCATTGGCTAAGTCATTGACCTGGAAGAGATTCCATTGCATTCATGCTAGGTTTTGAGAGGTCGTCGCATGCTGCACTCATGCAACCTGCGATGTCGCACCTTGCTCTACTACAGGGTGCGACGAAATCAGTTAATAGACAAAAATAGGTCCTTCGAGCTCATTCTCGAAGCTTGCTGACTTGGATCCTTATCCCTGACCTCTTGGGAGAGCTGGCACTTAGTTCCTAACCTCTTGGAAGGATCCCCTATCTCTCTCCTACCATATCTTAACCTACCCTATCCATACCCTATCCACTTAGTCCTATATAAGTGAAGCTCTACCCCTCTCCAAGGGGAGGAAGTCTATAGTGTCTACATGCTGGTGAAATCATTGTCGAGAGACCTCTACTTCCTTGGGAGGATATGGAATTTGGCTTGGATGAAAAAGGACTGCAGCGTTAAGCCTTGGTTGTAGTCTATTCTTTTCTATGTACTTTCCCGATTTGCAGTAATATAAATGCTTTCCACCAATATTGTTTATGTGTGATAATATTGTGTAGTTTACCTGCTTAACTGTTTACTTAGATCTATTATTGTATAGATGCTCTTTTAATTGTTTGTATTGTTCTGTGTCTTGACAGGTCCTGCAGCTGAGATCTGACGACCGCGAGGTGTGGAGCAACATCCAGGAAGAAAGGACTTCATGTTTAAGGTAAGACATCTAGTTACCCAATCCTTAATTAGATCTAGGAAAGTTGTTTGTAGTCTGTACTATTTGTTCTAGACTCAAATTGAGATAAGGAGATCCAGCTCGAGTCCGCTCGAGTGGATTGTCTGTCAAACAAATCTGGCGACCATACTGGGGAAAAGAACATTGCTTTGTAGTTGTCAATTTGAATGTCGTTTTTCGGTTGATTTCTTGCCAAGCCATTCTATTTTGTCATTTCCTTCTTTAGTTGATTTCACCATCAGATCTTCACTTTGGAGAGTCTGATTACCTTCCTTTGAGTTTGCACTTCTCATTTTTAGACCATTTTATGCTCATTATTTGGAGAAATGGTTCATTTTTGAACTTGGATCTCGCCTGTCGCACCTGGTCAGTGTATCCAGAGTGACATTGTGTTATTTATGATCCCTGTTCTTTTCCTGTTAGTTTGTCATCGCAGCCCTTCCATTGGTATACTGCGACGTCGCCGCACTCCCCACATTGGTGAACTGTGACGTCGCACTGTGTACAAGCATAGAGTGCGCCGATCTGTCATTTTTGCCATACAAGCAACCTTTCTCCTTTTCTATTTTGAGTTTGGTTTGTGTGCAGACTCCCTCTGTACTATAAGATCCAGTCAGAGATCACATTTGCTTTGTGTGTTGAGTTGTTTGGTTTTAGTTGGAGTTGTTTTGGGTTCCATCTTAGACAAGTCTGAGATTTGGTAGTGGTGGACACTCTTGTCTCCCCCACCTTCATCCACTCACCCTTGCATTCCCTCCTCTCCTTTCCAGATCTGGTCAAGTGTATTGGATCGGTTTCCAGACCTCATTTGCATACATTTTGTGAGTTTTGCTTGCTTTAGTGTTGTTTGTTATTGATTGATTTTGAGTGTTTGTGTGTACTTTTAGTCCATTGAGTGCTCATCTTTTCTTGACATATTCTGAGTTATTGGAGTGCTGCAAGTGATCTTTTCGTTTCAAGTATTCATGTTTAAAAGCATTGTTGTTGTCAAATTATTATTTTGATACATCCATTGAAATATCAAAAGTACTTTATTTCTGTCATTTCTCAAGCTCATTTGGAGAATTGTATATGCATCGGAATGCCTCATTCATAGATCTTTTGGAAAAGTTGAAAGAAAATTGCATTGTTTGTGTTTTTCATGAATTATGAGCTGCTCATTTTCTTGAAAACTTCAAATAGGCATCAAGTTTTACAAAAGTAGTTCCATGCTTGGGAAATTGCATTGCATCTTTTGGTTTTTGTGCTTTTAGACCATCATATTGAAAGTGAAAAGCTTGCATACTTTACTTAGGAGCTCTCTCTTTTCATCACTTAGCATCATTTGTGTTTTGAAAAGATAAAAGAAAAATAAAAAAAAATGCTTTGATTTGGTTTAGTAGTGTTGTGTCTTTTATGTTTTGCTCGAAAAGGAAAAAGAATACTTCATAGTCATTTTTTGGTAGATTTGGGATTGTCTTGTATTGCATTGCTTCGGTGAAATTGTTGGAAAGAAAAAGAAAATTTCTCCTTCCCATACATAGAGTTCATTGAAAGAAAAGTGTATTTTTTGCATGTAGTTAGGGCTTGCATTATGTTTACGATTATGTACTCACCTCATGCATTCACCTAACTGGCCAGATAAAATTAACGGTATAACTAGGGTAAATTTTTTAGCAACTTGTGTGTAAGTTAGAGATGTGTTCCGGCGTCGTTAAGCATGGAAGCTGTCGTTATTTTCCAACACTGTATCCCGGGAGTATTGTAGTCTTCCACGTACTTATCGGTATATCAAGCTCCTTCACGTACCCACCAAGCCACCTTTAATACTTGGCGTATATCGAAGGGTGTATCATGTACTCGGTAGTATATCGGAAGGTCTCTTGCCGAACGGTTGTGCATTAGAGCTCCCACGTATGGATTTGAGCTCCCACGTACCTTGCGTATATCGGGAGACACCCTTAGGATTCCTGAAACCAACTGAGTTAACCTTTTGGCCGTCTTGGCGGAGCAATACACCGAGAACAGCACTCGGGGAGCTACTACGCACGTATCGTCCAGGCAAGACATCACCACTACGGATTTGAGCTCCCATGTACCTTGCGTATATCGGGAGACACCCTTAGGATTCCTGAAACCAACTGAGTTAACCTTTTGGCCATCTTGGCGGAGCAATACATCGAGAACAACACTTGGGGAGCTACTACGCACGTATCGTCCAGGTAATGGAGTATCCAGGCAAGGGTACGGTCCCAATCCTCCTTGTCGCGTTTTACTGTTGGACCCTGCAGTATATCGTGAGTTGCGAAGCCTTGACAATCCTGTGAGGTTCCAGACCGTTGAATCCACTCTTATAACGTAAGTTTGCTTGTGGCCTTAGTTTGTGTAGGGTTTTTCTGGTTTGCTTTTCTTTCGTTTAGCTTGCCTTAGGAGAAGCTTTTTGTTTCAGTCACTTTGGTTGACTTTCCTTGGAGAAGGTCTTGCAGGATTCAGAATCTGCCACCCGAATACCCCTTAACCAGGAGGTAATTTCGAGGGTAAGAATTGATCCACAAGCCAAGGTTGGGTCACATGAAGTGGAAAAACCCACTTTGAATGTTGGAGGAATTTTGTTCCCTCATACTCCTCTAGATTCACCTTCCTCTCATCCCCCGCAGAGTGAAGAAGCACAAATCCCCACTTCACAAGACTTACCTCCCATCTCGCCGGGAGAGTCTGGATCGTTGGAATGGATAAATCAACCCCAGGATGACCCCACAACAGCTACTGGTCCTGTGGTAGCTTATTGGACATCTTCTACCGGTCACCCAGTGGCCCATTTTGCCGTTGCATCCCCACCTAGTTGGGCTATTCCCAACGATCGCTTAGCACCTTATCGTGAGCAATTGGCTCGTTTACGTGCTATGGGTGAGGAAGTTCAAAGTCAAAAATTTCAAATAAGGTTCGATGACCGACCAATCCCAGGTCGCTCTTTGTCTTTTGAGTCACCGGAATCATCCACGCAACATATGACCACTTCTAAAACTGGTCAACCATTCATTCCCGCACATGCATCTCCTAGACAGGAGACCAGTTCAGTACCTCTCGTGACCCAACCTGTTGACAACAGTCCCACACACCTGTGACCACCACGGTTACGTTACCTATTCCTCCCCCACCCAAAAATTTAAGGGGAGGATACTCTTTGCCCCCTACCTTCTTTACAGGTAGTGGTAATCCTACGGTGAATAATCAACAACCAGTGTTGGGTCAACCTTTGCTTAGTGGTCAGCAAGTTGTTGCTAGGGGGAAACCCCCATCTCTTAACCATAATATTGCAGCAAGAGTTCCCATCGGGCCTTCCGTTAGAAATTCCTTACCTCCTGGACCTTCCACTTCGGGACTATCCCATGTTGGGGGGTCGTCCAATGTAATTCAACCTCCATTGAGTCAAGCATATCCAGGTCATCTTAACCCTGTGATGGGTCAACTTAATCCCGGAAACGCACTCTACGGGGTACCCTACCCCGGTAATACTTACACTCTATGGGGACAACAAAATGTTTTACAACATGGACCCCCATTTACAGTCCCTCAAGTCCCTCCACCCCCGTTTGGTCCACCCCCACCTCCCATTGGAGGCGGCGGGCCCCCACATAACTTTGGAGGAGGCAGACCTCTACCTTCTAGCGGAGGACCACCTCATTTCAGTCATCATGGCCCACCCCCCCTGGTGGAGGTGGTGGAGGACCACCCCCACCTGGTGGTCACTGGTGGGGGAGGACCATCTCATCCCGGCGGTGGTGGAGGAGCACCACCCCATTCCGGTGGTGGTGGTGGAGGACCTTCTCACCTTGGTGGCGGTGGTGGTGGACCACCACCCTACTATGGTGGAGGTGGTGGAGGAGGCTCTTACCCTTCCGGCTGCGGCGGTGGCCCACCACTCCCTCCCGGTGGAGGTGGTGGAGGCCTGTCTTATTCCGGTGGTGGTAGTGGACCACGACCTCCTCCCGGTAGAGGCGTTGGTGGCCCATCCTACACCGACGGTGGTTGAGGAGCCCCACCATTTGGAGGCGGCCCACCCCCTCCTAGCGGCGGAGGCGAGCCCCCACCTTATGGTAATGGGCCACCTTATTATGGTTATGGACCACCTTACTATGGCGGAAGACCTACATTTGGTCCCAGTGGCCCCTACCCCTATGGCCAGTTTCCTCCTGGAACGCCCTATGGTCAGTCGATACAAGGTCCCACAGGTCCTTACACGCCTTATCCATACTATCAGTACTCGTAGCCTAATCCGCAGCTACCCTTTTTGGCTACTTTGGATCTAACTGACCTGTCTCGCTTAACCAACGACCCTATCTACCACAGAACTAATTGGCCACCCATTCCGGTGAAACTTCTGTCAGATATCCCTAAATTTGATGGTAAGCCGGGTGAGGATCCTAAAAACCACGTGATGACATACCACTTATGGTGTTCATCCAACTCACTGATGGACGACTCAATCCGTCTTTGGTTATTCCAATGGACTCTCACTGGTTCGGCTGCCAAGTGGTATATTGAACTACCAATTCATTCTTTTCCTGATTTTGGTTCTCTTACCATGAACTTTTTGACTCATTTCCAGCTGCCTATACGGTATGAAACTGGTACAGAGATTTTAACCTCGCTCCATCAAAATACCGCTACTCATATCTTAGATCATATACATGAGTGGCGGAGGAGATGACGTCTCATTAAGGCTCCTATTCCAGATCAACTCCTAGCAGACTGGTTTACGAAGTCTCTCATTCCTACCATAGCACGAGATGTTTCCATGGGTGGCGCTGTCACTGAGGAACAAGCCATCGCTCGTGCCCATTTGCTAGATTTAGTCTATGCTCAATCAGGGATGTTGTTTGATATTCTTCCCAAAGCGCCCCACAACACTTACGACCCCGCGAAACCACCCAAGGGACCCCAAGCCGATGGCATCATTGGATCCCTTCACACCCAACCTTCCTCTCAAACTGTTGGTTCGTCGAACCCATAGGGTTCTTCCCCATCAACAACACAGGCTGGTCATGGCACCACCAAATCATCCACTCCTGCTGTCACCGAAGAAGTGAATTTTGTTTCATCAGCTTCACCTGAAAAGTCTGGTGGTAAGAAAAAGAACAAAGGGAAACCTATGAAATCTTCTACCCAGCAGGAACAAAAGAGCACCCCTAATGATACCAAACAGAAAAGGAAGTTGAAGTATCCTTGCCTACTGTGTGGTGATGATCAATTTTCTAAAGAGTGTCCCCATAGAGACGAAGTTCAAAAGTTTCTTAAGGGCAAACCCACACCCGCAGTTCTCAACGATCCCTTCCCTGCTCAAAATCAGCAGTCGATCTCTCACACTTCTTCTTCCCAAGGAGAAGCATCCACTACAACACATGTTCTCATGGTACGTAATGAGACTATCAACTTGAACACCCGTTCTCGTTCGTATGACTCCATTCCAGACAAAGAACCCGTTGGAAGTAATACTGAAAAAGCTTCCACTTCGATGCTCGATGTCACCGTTCTGGCTGCTTCTCTCACCATTGAGAAGCCCTCGTTTGAGTCAGTGTTGCATCCACCCAAGAGCGCGATTAGAAAATCGGTTTTCAATCCTAATGCTCAAGCTGCTCAAAACTACAACATTGTAGAGGACCTATCACAAGCTTCTTGTGCTATGTCGACACTCGAGGTCTTGCAAAACTGTCTGAATCAGCGCAAGACTCTCCTCGCTGCCATCGGTGCAGTTGACCTGGATTCATCGAATACCATCATGTTCTGGCTAGAATACTTCAAACCAAGGCTCTCCCATCAATTAGCATTTCAAGTTGCTACAAACATTGCTGGGAAGATAATCCATCGTACCGTTTTGGATGAAGGAGCCTCTACGTCAGTCATGTCGATCGCATGTTGGAGAGCCATTGGTTCTCCCAAGTTGAACCGTTCTCCTACCACTTTGAGAGCCTTTGACGGACGTGGATTTCAACCTCATGAGCTGTTACAAGCTTTACCAGTTGAGCTGGGGGGAAAGACCGCAACCCTTAATGTGGACTTCATCTATCCCCAACTCCACTGATTCATGGCTTGTACCTGATGAAGCCACCACACACCTGATTAGAGACACTATGCCTCTGTAACCCGCTGAACTCATGTATGAGGCTATCCAGTCAGCACCGGAGGACCACTTAGCTGTGGCCTCCACCTCCTGTTCTCTACAGTGGACATCATCCGATCCTCTGCTACTGACTTTTCATTCTGACGAGTCCATTATGGAAATCATGAGCGCAAATGATCCGCCGTGGGAAGACCTCCACCATCGTTCGTCTTTCCTTCCCTTGTTGGATACTGTGGAGAACAACATTCACACCATCTTTTCACTGGATGTCTACTCTGGGTCTCAGTCCTTGATACTCGCATGTCAAATGGAATCCGAAGGAAACTTAGCCAACATCGAACGCACCAGTTTAATAGACATTTTGGTTAGTCCTGGTGTAGTGGAACACATTCAGTTAGGCCAGAAGTGTTCCCCTGAAGAAGTCATCGCCGCAACGGCCTTATTCAAGCATTTCCGAGACGTGTTCACTTGGACTTACGAGGAGATTCCTGGGATAGACCCCTCCATTGTTTTACACAAAATTAAAACCTATCCCAACGTCAAACCTGTCTGCCAAAAGTTGCGACCGGTACACCCTAGGAAGACTGCGGCAATCAATGCAGAGATTGAGAAACTCTTGAAGGCCAGTTTCATTTACCCTGTCCCATTGACAGAGTGGGTCTCAAGCGTCGTCCCTGTTAATAAAAAATAGGGTACCATCCTTGTCTGTGTCGACTATCGGGATCTCAACAAAGCTTGTCCCAAAGACAACTACCTAACTCCCTTCATCGACCTGATCATTGACAATTGTGCTGGAAGTGTCATTTTTTCATTCATGGATGGCTTTTCTGGATACAACCAAATTGATATCCACCCTGCCGACCAACACAAGACTGCATTCATCTTCCCTTGGGGAACGTTTTCATATCGTAAAATTTCATTTGGTCTTAAAAACGCCGGTGCCACATTCCAGCGGGCCATGTCGTACGCCTTCCATGATGTGAAGGACTTTATGGAACCTTACTTGGATGACCTCCCTGACCACTCAAAGCAGCGTGAGTTCCACTTAGATCATCTGATGACCATTTTCCTCAGATGCAGGCGGTACAATATCCATTTGAATCCTCACAAGAGTATTTTTTGTGTTGAGTCCAGACGCCTCTTAGGCTTTATCGTCTCGAAAGACGAGATCCGTATTGATCCCTTGAAGGTGGAATCCATCGTCGCTCTTCCACCTCCAACCAACATTACAGAACTTCAGAGTCTGCAAGGAAGAGCAACTTATTTACGATGCTTCATTTGTAATTTCACGCAAAAGACGCAAGGGTACATGAGATTAATGAAAAAGGACGTCTCGTTCATCTAGGATGACCAAGCTCAACGATCTTTTGATAGTTTAAAACATGCCATCACGCATGCCCCTTTGATCCAACCGCCGAATTACTATCGAGATTACATTTTATATCTTGCCGCTTCCGACACCACTATTGCCATGGTTTTGGTATAGGAAGACCAAAACGCCCAAGAACATGTGATATACTATGCCAGTAAGGGTCTTATTGACACTGAAACTCACTATTCACATGTTGAGAAGCTCGCTCTCGTGGCAGTCATTTCTGTGCAAAAGTTTCGTCATTACATTTTGCTTCGCACCACCACCATCATTGCTGATTCGAATCCCATGTACCACGTTTTGACTCGTTAGGTACTTGGGGGTAAGTATTCACGCTGGATCGTGATACTGCAAGAATTCGATCTTCTTTTCAAAAATGTCAAGTCGAAAAACTCTTTGGTGTTTGCTGAGCTCATTTGCGACCTTCCCCGTACTGATGTAGAGTCTGAGCCCAATGATTCTTTTCTGGATGAGTCATTGTTTCTCATTAGTACGTCTGATCCGTGGTATGGAGATATCACTTTGTATCTTCAAACCCAACATTTTAGCCCTGAATTGTCTCGCGACGATCGTCGTCGAATATGCCGCCATGCGAAGTATTATCTGATTATTAATGATACTTTGTACCGTCGTGGTATTAATTCTATCATTCGACGTTGTCTCACTCATGATGAGGATGAACGCATTCTGAATGACTGTCATGCCGGGGCGTGTGGCGGTCACCTCTCTGGGATGGCTACAACCCAGAAGATTCTTCGCGCTGGATATTACTGGACATCTATCTTCAAAGATTGTATCGAGGCCGTAAAAAAATGTCCTCCATGTCAACATTTTCATACGAAAAAGCGCACCCATCCCGCCCCGTTACACCCGGTTATTGCCGTTGTCCCCTTTGCTAAATGGGGCATCGATTTCATGCATTGTAAGCCTACCTCAGCCGGGGGGCATAGTTACATCATTGTAGCTGTGGACTACTTTACAAAGTGTGCCGAGGCAATGCCTACATACACGATCGACGGCAAGACCGCCACACTCTTCATGTTTAACCATGTAATAGCGCGGTTTGGAGTTCCTCAAGCGATAGTTACTGACCATGGTTCTCACTTTATGAACCATATGGTTGACGAGTTGAGTGATAGATTGGGTTTTCGCCATGAAAACTCAACACCGTACTACCCACAATTGAACTGACAGGTCGAGGCCATTAAAAAGGTCTTGAAAACTATGGTCCAACGTATGGTGGGTACGCACAAGGCCAATTGGCATAATATGCTCTTCTCCGCACTATGGGCTTATCGAACTTCCATTAAAACCGCCACTGGGTTTACTCCTTTTCAACTAGTGTATGGATTGGAGGCGGTCCTTCCCATTGAGTGCGAGATTCCGTCTCTCAAGCTCGCCATCGAACTTCTCCCAAACACTACTGCCGAGGAAGAAGGTTTATCTACCTAGCTAAGCTCGACGAGACTCGCCGAGATGCCGCTCTTGCCAACGAGGCTCATAAGAAATGCATCAAACCGCAGTACGACAAGTCGGTAGAACCTCGCACCTACAGCGAGGGAGATTTGGTCCTCACATATGACCAAAAACATGATAAGCTGGGGGCAGGAAAGTTTGAATCCATGTGGCATGGGCCTTACATAGTGAAACGCATCTTAGATAAGGGAGCTTATGAGCTTGAAGACTACGACGGGATATCTTTAGGTGAACCCCATAATGGGCTCTACCTAAAGAGGTACTATGCCTGAGTCTTTCATGCATAGGTACTTTGGTATATACTGTACATGGCGTGTGTGTGTTTTTTGTGTGTTGTGACGCTTTGATTCCTTGCGTGTTTAGGTCTTGTTTTGTTTCTTATACCATGTTATGTCTGCGTGTGTAGATGGAAACGTGCTATGGATTCGCGAACGGCGCCAGCCGGCATACCCGTAACCTTGCTTCGGCAACCTGGGTACTCTATTCACCTACCGACGAGCTCATCAGCTCAGGAGGAATGTGTCTAGGTTTCGCAACCAACAATGCTGCAGAATATCAAGCAATCATTGGTACCCTAACTGACGCTATTTCTTTGGGTATTTGCCACGTTGTCATCCACCTGGATTCTCAACTGGTGGTCTCTCATCTTAACTGAGTCTACGTCATCCGCAATCCTATCTTACTCCATCTCTATCGATGAGTTCGTCTATTGGAAAGGTCCTTCGAGTCCATTCAGTACCTACACATTCCACGAGACGCGAACACAGTTGCCGACTCTATGGCCAACTTCATCTTAGATTGGTATATTGCACACACATAAGCATATTCATGAACTGTTAAAAGTAGACATAACATGTAAATAATTCATTTTATATAAGCAAACACATAACAAGACCACACCATTCATTCATTTTAAACACATAATGTATAAACCGCCGGAATGTCTATATATATATATATCATCATAAAAAGTAGTGCTGGTACAAAAGTCTGAAGCACGACGGCTTTCAATGAGTCTCTACAAAATCTGAAGCCTCGTAGCTTTCAGTAGTACAAAAAATCCGAGGCCTCCAAACTCTCAGTACATGAATTGTAACAACATAGGGCCAATCGCTTGGCCCATACAACCCTAGGTCTAACGGCTCTAGCCTACTAAGTGTGGAAACAGTCAACTGCTCTCGCAACTCTGCGAAGCAGCGTGTTGAAGCGCGCAGTCGCTCCAACCGTGTACACTTGCATGGGCCGCTACACCTCATCTACCCTCGGCTCGGGAACATATAACGTCAACTCACTCAAGTTGGCGTAGACCCCATCCATCTCTGCAATGGCAGCATGTACGGAAGGACCCACGACTGCTCCCTCTCCTCTCTCTCTCCTCGTAAGAAGAGAGACTCCTACTGGTCGTACGGGGCCCACGTCTACACACACATGTTGTTAACTCATCAACACTATAACAAAAAAATTATAAAAACACAAAACTTAAAAGTGCAAGGGTTTATTATTCTTACCTATGTCTCCCCATGCTGCTTCCTCGGGAAGCAGCAAGTTAGGGTCATCTCTGAAATCCGTACCACTGTATGGGTATTCCTCTACCATAAGCAACTGGCCCTCTAGCCAGTTGAAGAACTCAGTACCATATGAGATGATGGGACCCCCACCATGTCGGGCCATCACCTCTGTCCATATAGCCATGTGTGGATCCCTAGGATCCCTGTCATCCAGTGGTACCTGAGGGCGTAAAAGGGGAATCCGCTCCAATAGGAACGAGATCACTATCGAACCGTAGCCAAACTGTTTGAGCTCTCCCCGCCGACACTTGGTCAGTTGAGCTCACATGTTTGCGAGGAGTCCCTTGCACCAGTTGAATATCTTCGGAGACATGCAGTCCTCCGCGTATAGCATCTGAGACCTGGTGGCTAAGTGAGGAGCTTGGCTCCCTGCCATACTCGTAATTGTGAAAAGTATGGCGCACAATTGACGTTCCCGCACATCTTTTATGGGAATCTTCCCACTAGAAGCATGGGTGTTAGGAGTACAGTGCCGTAGGATCATGTTGTCCACGGTTCGATCACTCCCACGTGATCCAGTAAGAAGCACATTGTCCCCTCTTCAGGACAACCCAGTCAGGAAGTATATGTCCTCGACATCTATAGTAAGCACGTGCTCACCGATCACGAAATATTGGTGGCCCGCATCCCAACATCGGAGCATATGTGTCAGTAACAGGATTTGGGCCCTCATGCCCTAGATCTCAAAGAACTTGAGGAGCCCACAGTTCCTCAGTGCTTCCACACATTATGGATCACTTGCAGCCTGTACATCATCTATCTCATGCTCCCGTTCATGCCACTCCAAAACCATTCTGGTTGCTGGTAACCTGCCAAAAGGAGAGTTTAAACATTGTTAACACTTGCTTCAACCACCAAAAGTTCTTTTTTTGGGCATGGTTTGTGTTTGGGGTTGGACGTTTCCGTCGTCGCACCCCGTTATTGCTAACAGTGCGACGTCGTCGCAGTCCAGCCATGCGAGCCTTGCGATGACTCAGTCTCGTCACAGTTCCCAAAAGGGAAGACTGCGACGACCCGAGAACGCAATGGCCCTTCAAAAACCAAGCTAAAACCCCAAAAAATGAACCAGATTCAAAAATGTAAACCACTACAATTATGCTGGATGAATATTAGAGTTACCTGCTCCGGACGACGGGTGAAATGGCTGCTCGTAGCTCCCGGAATCGACAAGTGAAGTTTTGGCTCCAAATGGCACTTCTCCTCCCAATTTGGCAAATGAAACAATGGTAACTCTATTTGACCCATTTTTCTATTTATAGACAAAAAAGAATATTCTTTTTTCAAATATTTGATGCTCTTAAGTCATTTGCTATAGTTTGGGTCAATTTCATCGGATTTGAGCACTTGGTTGGCTATTTGACCTAGTTTTCGAGTGTACAGGAGTCATTAAGTGTCTTTTTACGCCGCTTTCACATTGGAACGGTCATCTCAGGTATGAACACTCCTTGTGTGTTTTTGTCATTATTTTCCATTCATTAGATTGTAATTATTTTATGATGATGAGCTTACTCTTTGTTCTTTCTCATGCTCTTGAAACTATGAGAATAAGTTACCAAGTTAGGATTTATCACTTTTTCGGGATCGTTAAACTCCTACGGAAAAGGAACCCCCAGAGTCTATCTTTAAGCTCTTTTCAGGCTCTCGAAATACGAATATATTGCAAAGCGAACTTGTCGTGTTCACGCTTGTTAAATAATTTGAATGGTTGTCTTCCTAGTGATAGTTTACCCCCTTTTTCGGACCAGGGGGCACTACTTACGAAAAAGGTATACTCCAGCCAATCATGACTGGAAGAGTCCTCTCCCAAGTTGTTTTACCCTTTTTTGGGTGATGAGGATAACTTTACGAAAAAGGACCGTTGGAGTCTTCTTTAGTTCTTTTCAGATTCTCTAGACATGAAATGACGACCGAGTTTACCTTCTATGGACTCGTTAAACTTTCATATTGAAGGGATCGCCAACCCCTCCTATCCCAGGTTCAGAAAATATTTGGGGTTGGACTCATTTATGAGATTAGCTATACCGAGCATCTGGTTACCCTCATCAAGCTCGTAAAAAACACATGAGGCACTCATCATTCATGATGGGGAAAAAGGAAAGCTTTTATGTTACACCCTTATCAGTGGCAGTACCTAGTCATTTATTGAACATGGCACTCATTTGCATTTGCATACTACACTTGGATCATCCGTTTGTCCTCGAGTTTCACCTATTTCCTGAGTCTTGTTACTCCTTTGAGTCATTCAAAGAACGCTTCCATCATCAGTTGCATTAGGAGTTGGTATCATAACTCGTCATGTCAATACTGCCAAGGCATGCCATGCCCATGTTCAAGAATACTCCCACTACTCGCTCTTTGCAGTCAGCACACCTTCCATCATGTCAGTCTACTCTGAGTGAGTCTTGCATGTCACTGTACCATCCGATCTTCTCTAGACATCCTTTGTCGTGTTTCGTGTCGATGATGGGGGATTCATCATGGCCCTCCTTCCATGGATTCATCCTTGTCGACTTCAACACATCTTCCGAGGATCGGATCTAGAAACCAACCAAGTACCTTGGCCCTGCATGCCTCAATGGCAGGTTACCTCGCTTTCAACATGAGTTTACATCATTGACTCTTGATTGAAAGATTTCATCTCGCGTTCGACTTCAACTCATTTATTCACGCCTGATGATATGTACTGTGATACCTTGGGAATCATTGACATTAATGGTGATCTCCCTCGCACTTGTTAACGGTATACATCAATGACCGGTAATCAAGTGGTTTCTACCATGTTCGACGTCAAGACATTTGTAATCACATGGATAGATTCGTATCATTTCTGGTTCAGCTTGAAGACCCTGGGGAGTCATGTTTTACCCAGGTTGCGATGGAGTTTGTATTGAGTCATGTCACACAGATCCACATTTGTATTGGTTGTGGCTATGTTATCATCTCATCATGGATCTACGCTTGTGTCTAGTAGCCATGATTGTGTTCAGTCAGTCATTACTACCATGGATCTGCATTGTATTGGTCGGCAGCCATGTTGTACATCATATGAGACTGTGTACTCAGATTCAGTTGTACTGCAGCAATTTCCTTCGTCTGACAAGACATTGCCATTCTTTCTATCAAAGCATTTCACCTGTCCAAATTTCAACAGCTTCATGCTTTGGGGGGCATTCTGTTACACCTAAAATCCTACCATCATGAGATTTAATGTATACATCCCTAAAGTGTCATTGGCTAAGTCATTGACCTGGAAGAGATACCATTTCATTCATGCTAGGTTTTGAGAGGTCGTCGCAGGCTGCACTCATACAACCTGCGACGCCGCACCTTTCTCTACTACAGGGTGCAATGAAGTCAGTTAATAGACAAAAATAGGTCCTTCGAGCTCATTCTCGAAGCCTGCTAACTTGGATACTTATCCCTGACCTCTTGGGAGAGCTGGCACTCGGTTCCTAACCTCTTGGAAGGATCCCCTATCTCTCTCCTACCATATCTCAACCTACCCTATCCATACCCTATCCACTTAGTCCTATATAAGTGAAGCTCTACCCCTCTCCAAGGGGAGGAAGTCTATAGTGTCTACATGCTGGTGAAATCATTGTCGAGAGACCTCTACTCATCCATTGAGAGACTCTACTTCCTTTGGAGGATATGGCATTTGGCTTGGATGAAAAAGGACTGCAACGTTAAGCCTTGGTTGTAGTCTATTCTTTTCTATGTACTTTCCCGATTTACAGTAATATAAATGCTTTCCACCAATATTGTTTATGTGTGATGATATTGTGTAGTTTACCTGCTTAACTATTTACTTAGATCTATTATTGTATAGATGCTCTTTTACTTGTTTGTATTGTTCTGTGTCTTGACAGGTCTTGTAGCTGAGATCTGACGACCGCGAGGTGTGGAGCAACATCCAGGAAGAAAGGACTTCAAGTTTAAGGTAAGACATCTAGTTACCCGATCCTTAATTAGATATAGGAAAGTTGTTTGTAGTCTGTACTATTTGTTCTAGACTCACATTGAGCTAGGGAGATCCGGCTCGCATCCGCTCGAGTGGATTGTCCGTCAAACACCACCCAGAGATATCTCTCCATGCTTTAGCCGGAGTCACCACCCCACAAACAATGTGGGTCAGGGGTTACTTTAAGAAGATCCCTCTTACAATACTCATTGATTCTGGTATCACTCATAATTTCATTGACTATTGGATCGCCAAACAGGCTGATTGTTTTTTCCATCCTTGCTCCAACTTTGAAGTCATGATTTCCAATGGGGGCACCTTACCTTGCAAGGGGAAGTGTCACAATGTGCGTATCTCTCTAGAAGATTATAACCTGCGCTTTGACATGTTTGCCTTGTCCTTAGGAGGATGTGATGTGGTTTTGGGCGTTCAATGGTTACGCACAGTTGGCCCCATCTTATGGGATTTTTATGAACTTTGGATGCAGTTTTCAGTCAGTGGGAAACAACACACATTTACGGGATTACAACCAGGGTCTCTCCGCATCATTAGTTCACATCGCCTGTAAAATATCCTTAAGAATAATTCACATGGTGTCATCGCTCAACTCCATTCCATTCAGATGCACCCATCAACGGTCTCCACTACTTCCTTGGATATATATGCAGGTGTCTTTGCTGAACCAGTGGGCTTGCCACCTTCAAGAGACCTTTCCGGTAAGAATTTAGCCGCATCTACATCTGAGAAGGAAATGATGGCTATTTTGCATGCAGTACAGAAGTGGAAGCCATACCTATTAGGGAATTATTTCTGCATCAAGACTGATCACCAGAGTTTGGAAAATTTCCTGGAACAACGGGTCTCCTTCCCACCACACCTGAAATGGGTTATCCAACTCATGGGTTATGCTTATGCGATCACTTACAAGAATGGTACGGACAATCTGGTGGCGGATTCTCCTTCTCTCACATTTGATGACCCAGTTTCTCTTATAGCTATTTCTCTGCTTGTTCCAAATTGGTTGCAATCTGTTCAACAGGGCTATGTCTTCTATGAACTCCATGTTTCTCCATCGGCATGGAACTCTAGTTTCCTCAAAACGCATGACCGGGAACAGTGTAACTTCTTTTGGCAAGGACTAAAAATGACAATTCAACAGATGGTGGCTGATTGTGATACTTTCCAGGTCAACAAGGGTGAAACGACACTCCTTTCGGGACTGCTCGAACCCTTGCCCACCCCTACACAAATTTGGACAGCTATTTCTATGGATTTCCTTGAAGCACTCCGTTGGTACAATACCACATCTAAAATGGCACCATATGAAGCAATCTATGGGTAGGCACCACTAGTTATTCTTCCATACACCCTCAACAGTTCCCCAGTTCAGGCAATTGACTTGGTTCTTCGAAACCACGATCAGATTCTTATCATTTTCCAGGACAATCTTCACATGGAAAGAATTTGAATGAAACAACAAGCAGATCAACATCGTTCTGAGCGCACTTTTCAAGCAGGTGATATGGTTCTTCTTCGTCTACAACCTTCCAAGCAATCCTCCCTGAACCTCAAAAGGAGTCTCTCTCAATCTATCACAACGGTCTAAATTCAGTGGCAAGGAATGCAACCCGAGGATGGTACAGGGGAACCACTCCTTCAGATTCCACATCAATTTCCACATCTAAAGCTTTGAGGACAAAGCTTTTTCTAAGGGAGGGGGGATGTTAGGAACCCGTGTCAACCCTTCTCTTTACTTTGTTAGTATATTTTTGTTGGACGCATATGTTTTGTAAGTCGTCCCGTAGTATTTGTTGATCCATAGTTTGTATTAGCCAATGGTATTGACCCATAGTATTGGATGCATATGCTTTGTAAGTTGTCCCATAGTATTATATGTCCCATGGTATTGACCCATAGTATTGGGCATAGAATTAGTATATAAGTGTGTGTTGAGTCCAATGAAGGCACCGTGAAGTTATTTGTATTGAGATTGCTCAAAGGAGGTTTCCCGCTTGAAGTGGCATGCGATCAATAAAATATTCTGTGATCTCATATATTGTTCATTTTATCAATTAATTATTGCAGGTTCCTCACAGTCTCCCTAGAAGAATATGGCAAACATCCATGGGAATAACATCACATATAATCTTGTCCTTATATGTGCCTACTTGAAAATCAACTTCACACCGTTCACTTACCAGGATTTGATGTCCTTTATGCAGTCAGGATACTTTGTATGGAACAGGGTGTTTAGTCCTCTTCAGACTTAGTTTCTCCACCATCTCTGTGGAAACAAGATTGTCGGTGCTCCCACTGTCAATCACCATCTTACAACATTTCCCCTTGACTTTACACATAGTCCTAAATAAATCCTTTCTTTGATTCGGTTCCACTTCCTCCTTTTCAGGTTTCAATAAGACTTTGTTCATCATCAAAGACTCTCCCTTCTCTGTCATATTCTCAGCCATTTTCATCTTCTCTTGCTGCTGCTCATTCTGAGCTGCATAGGATCCTCTCTGTCCTATGTCTTCCTTCTTTGGACATTCAAAGGATTCGTGCCCCAATTTGTTACACTTGTAACATATGTAGACAACTTCTCTGCCTCTTCCTCTACCTCTACCCCCTTGGTAAGGTCTTCTCCCTCTTGGGTCACCTCCTCCACCTTGGTGCTCCTGCTAGTTTAAGTTACTAGGTCCTCCTCCTTGGGCTACAAACCTTCCTCTTCCAGCTGTTTTCCCCCTTGCTCTGGCTGAACCTCTTCCCCGGTTGAAGTTCTACTTTCTCGCTAATTTTTCCTATGCTCTTAAGGCACATTGGTATGCCTATTCCATGGTTCTTCATAATATCATGCTGATCTCATCCTGAATCTCCATCCTGATACCATTGAAATATCTAACAACCTTCTCTGTTGATTCTTCCACATAACCTGCCCTTAGGTTCACTTTGTAGAACTCTTCAGTATACTCTCTTACAATCAGTAATCTTTGCCCAATGTTCTGCATCTGTCTATACAAAGTCAGTTGGTAATCCTTGGGCAAGAATTTGGCTCTCATCTTAGCCACCATCCTATGCCAGATCTTTATCAATGGTTTGTTCTTCCTTCTCCCTTCAGCTTGCACACGATCCCACCATAGGGACGCATGTCCTTTCAACCTTGTCACTTCCAATATGACCTTCTTGTTCTCCTCAATTTCATCATATTGAAAGTACTTGTCTAGCTCACTGATCCAGTCAATGAGGTGTTCAGCAGTGAGGCTTCCCTCATAGGTCGGTAACTCAGGTTTTGGTCTTGACGTTGCTCCAAGAATTGGCCAAAAGTATCTTAGCTTAGGTTTCTCTTGCATGGGTGCTGCTTTGTCTCCTTGTTCTTCTTCATTAGGGTCACTCACATCCCCTACTTCCGGGTCTCTTTGTCTACCCATCTCCACAGCTTCCATACATGCTCGCATTTCTCTCATTTCCTCCATGACCTCTGCATTCGTTGTTGGTCGCCCTCTGCCACAAGCTCTTTCTCTTCCCAAACGTATAGCCATGCCTCTCTTCTGTCATGGCTAGCAAAACCTGCTCTGATACCAAAATTGGTGCAGGCGGGAATGACCACAGCCCGTCCAACCCGCACCTTCCCAAGAAATATTGTGATCCCTTGAAATCGTACCACCAACCTTAGTTAAAAACAAGCCAGGTTCTTCTCAATTGCGGCCCTTACCTTCAAACTAAGTTTTCCGTAGCATTCTGACAGTCAGAATTGACCTTCCGCAACAATCTTGCGGAAACACCTCCCTTCCATAATTCTAGTGCCTTTCGCAATTGCCTCCCGCGACGATCCTTCCGCAACATTTCTTTCCACAGCTTGCGGATTGCGGGTGCACCTTCCGCGCTTTCTTGTAAGAGTTTTCCGCAAAGACGCTTCCGCAACTTCTCGCTGTTAACTCCCACACTTCTTTCTTGTGCGGAACACGATATCGACCATCGATCTTTTGCAGATGGAATCTCATCCGTTGATCTTTGATCAGTGAGGAACACTGCACTTGGCTTGCGAAGATGCTAACTCTGATGCACGTTCACTTGATCAATGTTTCCCCACCGTCGACCTTCCTTTCCGATTGGATCTGAGCCATCCAACCTCTGTTTAGTCTTCGCCTGGGCTCTACGATTTTTTTGTTTATTGATCATAGAATTGATCAATCCAGCTTGACCTTTGTCCAGATCTGATGAGAACTAAGGATGACAAGAAATTATCTCTGCTACGAATTAATGGTCTGCTTACAAAGGATTTGGGTGTTCTTACTGTTCATACAAACACAAAGACAAAGATTCATTCACACAGATATCTGGTTATCATTCGCACACAACTCTACCTGATAGAATCTAGGCTTATCTCTCATTCAAATGCATAGTAACACCATCAACACATGAACTGGCTAATTTCATTAAGTGAAAGAAAAACATCTATACAGTCGTATTTTCCTCTGATATGTAGGAAAATATCCCACCGACTCTTCATCAAGCAAATCTCTCTCTTGCGTCGATCTCCTCCACTCTATTGACTCCTAATCTCCTCCTATTTCATCCATTCAAAACCGTCCCAAAATCGAATGGCTAAAGAACTAAACAAACTCCTAACAGACTCTCCTCCATCACTAAAGGAGTCACTATCATTCTACAACAAACTAGCTAACTGGCTTGATCTCCACGCAGGGAGCATCAAATCATGTTGGGCGTGGCCCAAGTGGGCATGATTTTGTTGAAGTACAATTTTGTGAACTGCATGGTGCGAGCTGCGGAGTTGGATGGCACAGTTTTGGGGTGTGCGCAGTTCGGATCAGAAGGGCAACTTTGCAAGGGTTAGTTGGTGCGCAGTGCCAGCATGACAACTATTTTGGTAAAGAATATAGAGAAAGGTCAAGCCGGGAGAGCGACCTATTTTGGGCAAGGAGCAGGGTAAAGTAGAGGAAAGTGACCTATCTAAGAGAGTGGCGGCAAGCAGTTAAGAAGCTAGGCCACTAAGTCGGCAGGCTAAAGGAGCGGAAAGTGACAGGCCACAATGTAGTTATAACTATTTTGTTGATGACTGCGGCTATCAGAAGGGCGTTAGAGTCACGAGTGGCCAAGTAAGGCAGCCAAAGCCAGTGGAGTAAACTGTCGACGATGACAGGCAGGGTGGCTGGTAATCGCACCAGGTTGGGGAACCTTAGGGTTTTGGGGGCCTATGCATTGTAAAGACATGACCTACAGGCATAATCTATAAGAAGGCACAATTTTGTAAGGGAAAGGGTTGAATCATTGTAATTGTTACTGTTGAATAATCTTCTTTATTGAATCTTCTGAGTATTGGAAGCCATTGTAAAGGCTCTGCAAGTTGTGTGCGCAGAGACCTATTGAGAGAGAAGAGAGTTTGCGGCTGAGTGCACAGACTGGAATTGTTGTACCCTTCCCAAAGACTAATACAACAACAGTTCCTGTGGACGTAGCTCCCATCCCGGGGGTGAACCACGTTAACTCTTGTGTTGTGTGATTGTTTACATGTTTGCATCTATTATTTGCTTACAATGAATGCTTAAGATCTTGCTTGTCATTTTATGTGTTTACTCTTGTATGTATTCGCCATAAGGAATGAGATGGGAATAATATGTTAAGTTTCACATATGTGGATGAATTCTAGATGCATAAGTATTTCTAAGTCTGAATGAATGCACAAGTCAGTTGAATAGATGCTTAATTCAGTAGAGTTCACACAATACAACTCCCGTGACGTGTAGCACTGGAAGTGCGCAGTATTCTATGTTGCATCATATTGCATAAGCCATAAAATAACCTAAGACGATTGATAATTGGGTAAAACACCAAGTATAGCTTGTTGAAGTAGTTAAGTGTTGAAGAGATAGCTCAGTTTTCCGTTGCGCTACTCTGTTATCGAACCTTCGCCGAACTGCGTAGTCCTTGGATGCGTGAGTTGCACAGGCCTTCTGGATTGTAGAAGTATTGACTGCGAAGGGATTAAGTTCCACGCAACCCTCAGTCCGCAACGCAAACTCCACAGCGCGCTGTTCATCAGATCTGTTAAGCACTCATCACGTGGTTGTGGAAACCAGATTCCACAGCCCCCCATAACTTCACCTCGGGTGAGACCTCAAACTGCTCGCAGATTGTTGCCGAAAGGGCCAGTGAAAAGGGGTTTTGTTGGTTCCTTGAACCGTGAAGAACCTAGGTCTTTATAGAAAACCTCAAGACAGTTATATAAGCCAAAAAATGGTTTTGTTTTCGGGCTAAGAATCCATGATGAGTTGCTGTGCTTGAAAGAAGTGATGTGCTCAGAAGAAAAGGTTCCGTTGATTGCAGAAATTTGGCATCCGAACAAGAAAGAAATATGGTCTTGGTGTGACAAGACAGAAAGAGACTTCGCAAGGAAGGAAAATCAAAATCCACATCTCTCTGACATAGATTGGTTGAACAAATACCTGTGGAAGGATATTCACGAGATTTTCTGGGCATCTTTTGGAAACGAGTTACACAAGTGGTTGTCAAGGCTTGCAGATTGCAAGAACTGTTTTCCGCTAGATATACCGACCGAGTGGACTCCAGATCTCATTGTGAGGCTCAAAGCAATATATAGCCCATTTTCAAGAGCAGACGACTTTTGGGTTGACAGTATACTAGAAGGCTTCGTGACAGAGTTCGTTGTGGACACCCTGAAGTCCGACAGCGCAGCTGAAGCAGAGTTTTTCAAAGGTTTCAGAGGTAAGTACCTCAACAATTTGAGCTTATACATTAAAATGATTTTAGCTGAAAAAGGTGTTTTAAAAATGCAGTAAAGATTCCTAGCAGTTTTGAGTCTGTCATGGTAAATAGCATATCTAGTGACTTTGACAAAGAAACCCATAATCTGAGAAGTGGGAAGAGGTATAAGTATACTACTAAGAAGACCTCCGGAGAACATGGACTCTGAGTAGACATTGATTTACAAACCCAGCCTGATAGATAGACTGCACCTCTATCAGCCACCTATCAGCCTATTACTCCGCAGAATCCACTGGTTGCAAGTACCGCGCATCCTATTTCTAAGATTTTGTTAGTACAAACCCCCCAGTAGTTAATATTCCTGATCCTCAGAGCGTCAATCCTAGTAACACCGCAGGAGTGAGTGCTCAGATCATCCCGATTCAGACCATTCCGAATCCGACTATCCCATCTCAGAACATTCCGCGCAATACAAACTTTACTTTTGCCGCTCAGAACCCTCCACAGAACACTACACCACCTAGGAGAAGGATGATTGATGATATTAAGCTGCCGATATTCAAAGGAATGGGTCCATAAGACCCTGAGCAACATTGGTTTCTATGTGAAGCCATATGGAGTGTTAAGCAAGTTCAGGATGATGCTGTGAAGCAAGCGCATCTCATCACCACATTTAGAGATAGAGCCTTGAATTGGTTCATGAAGTATTTTGTTGGACATCAGATAACCTTACCAGAAATTAAGGCTGTGCTATTGAGTGAGTTCGAGAAACTGAAGTCAGAATCCCAATGTATTACATAGTTAAAGGAAATTAAGCAAAAACCTAATGAGACTGTTTGGGAATTTGACCAGAACTTTAAGACATTGTTAGATCATGTAACCTTTGTCATAGCACCGCAACAGCACAAAATGGCCGGTTAGTGGGCTGTTATCCAAAATGGTGGCACTAGCGAGATCAAGCATTAACGACGGATATGACCATTTCGGCCATAATAAAGGGCGAAGTGACCGAAATCTCACCAGGATCTGGATGACAGGCTGGCAATTAAACGCTGACATAATTGATTTAACAGCTGGATGGAACTGACACCTTTTAGCAATTAAGGAAACATCATTGGTTCAGCCACGATGATTGGTCGACAAGACCGAGATCCCAGAGGAGATCTGGTGGAAGGACGAAGCATTAACCACTCCATTAACGGTCAATCACCACATTTCAGACCAGCAGGGTCTATAAATAGCCCTCGTCCAAACACTTATACATTTTACCGGGAATCCTATTTCGTCTGCATGCGATTTCAGAGCTTCCATAACTAGAGAGCCGACTAGTGTGTAGGTGCATGTCTGAACCACTTAACAGTGCCGAAGTGCTGAAAATATTCATACAGTCGGGTTTCCGGGGCATGATGTTGGCTCTAGGGATGAAACCTGCAGCGGAGAAAGGTGCTTCGTCTCGAAGCTTTGTAAGGAAGGCCGAAACAAAGAAAGGAAAAAATCAAGCTACAGACGAGGAAGGGCCGAAGACAACTAAACTGCTGAAACCAGTCATAATCCAGGAGAGACCCATCCGTCTGGTGCATGACTATATTCTGCCTTGAAAAGACGATGCACCCCCTGTTCAACTGTAGAAGAATGATGTCTATGAAGTTCCAATCCCACCTATGTCTACTTGCGTCAGGATTGTAGAATACCTTCGGGGACATGTACGAGATTGTAAATTTGAGGACCACGATTGCTAGAAGGAGCACAGTCGAAGCCGAAGAGGTTTCCATTGTTTCAGCCGGATCGGTACATGTGTCGGCAGGACGATGCCCAACTTGGAAATGAAACTCTGTTTGTACATGAGTGGATCAAACCACTAGAACCATCCGGGTTGTTGCACCTACTGCGCATCCCACACTTTGATTGGATCCCAGAGCTCACCGCGGTAGTGCGCGTTTTGCTTTCCTACGTACATGACAGATTTTTATGGTTGGACAAGTGCATAGACATCAATATTGATCTGATACACTATATTACGCTCCTGAACAAGAGAGACGATGACCCTTCAATAGTAATGGTAGGGAAGGCGCAGCAAAAATATCTCGGTGCTAAAGTTACAGAGGAATTTGGCGTAGTCCGGAGCAAGCGGGGCTTCCCCACCAAAGATATCAATGACGAGGCAACCAAATTCATAGTTCAGCTCCTCGCAGGAAATACACTGTGCAAATGCATACCACTAGAGGTATCGGCCGCAGCAGTCTGGCTCACATCCAAGACATTAAAAGGCACTTATTACAACTGGTTGCAGTACCTGCTCAATGAGTTCTTGGCAGACATTGAGGAGACCCAGGACAAAGGGTCCACATTTCACTTTAGTTGGCTGTTAGTACTGAATGTCTTCGTTGGTTGGAAAGAGTCGGATGGCTACCAGGGGGTTCCATTCTTCGACAGGAAATGCCGTGGAACGCGCTACGCCAACTTATGGGCAAGCTCCAAACCCTCCAGGCAGCGGTCAAGCAGTGAAGTATTTTATACATACTATGTGCAGCTATGTGATGCGATTCGGCGTACTCCACGCATCTCGCAGTCACTGACAGAAAAATACAGAGGGATACTCAGATTCATGTCCAATAAGCACATATCATACATTCATCCTAGGGCTGACTCAGACAGGGAGCTATGGTACCTGGGATTTTATCATCTAGATGCTAAGAAAGTCGAGCAGATGATGGAAGGATGGGAACCAGATTGGAAAGTAGAGCAGACAATTGACGTGGAATCTGACTATGAAAAGAGAAAAGATGAAGACAAAGATGAGGAGACAAATGAAGAAGAAGATGAAGACAAATTCAAGATGGGGAAGAAAATAGACCCACACCTATTGTTGAGGACAAAGATCACGAGCAGAGCAACACTGAAGGCCAGGCAGGAGGAAAGAGAAAGGAGACTGGAATCCCTTCATGGGCGACAGGACAACGCAAGAAGAGGAAGGCTCAAAAGCCCGAAGTGGGGCTGAAGCTACATCCAGACGATTGTGAGACAATCGCCACAAAATTTTAGGAGATATGGGAAGAAGCCCACACAGAAAAAGAGGCCAAGAAAGAACAGATGCAACTGAGCATCATTCAGGCAGTGGAATCAGTCAAGACAATTGTTGCGCAGATGGGGCTAGGGAAGCAGACGCCAGACTCCGAAGGGAAGTCAGGAGGAACAAGCGCACAGAAAATGAAACCTCATGCAGTGAGCCCCTACCCAAGGGTAGCACATATAGAGCTGACGCACTTTATTTTTCCAAATGATAAGGTGTGTGAAGCAGCAAAAGACTCGACCCACTTTGACCTCAGCATTGGGTCGTTAGCACTTGAGGACCTAAACGAGTTGCATATATATATTGTGGAGGAAATCCATGAAAGAGGCATTGCCTCATATGACCAGAACACCCAACTAAAAGAAAACATCGAAGAGCTCAAGCAAGAATCCGAGCGGAACATGTAGGAATTATCCGAAGCTCGAGAAAGAGACCGTTTCAGCGGTATGCGCGAAGATTGAAGAGTGCGTAGAAGAAGAGAATGTTGAAGATACCATAATAAAGATTGGGGCCAAGGTAGAGTCCCTGATGGAATAAATGATGGAGATGGAAATTTCCTATAAGGGGAAGATTGCGGACTTGGAAGCAAGGCAATCAACTCCACCGTCAGATCAGTACACAACCCCATGTAAGGAAGTGCAGGCAACATTAGGCAACATCTCGTCTGAAGTGGCAAGGTGTCAAGGTTTACTCGAGCAAGTAAACACAATTGTGACAGGATTGAACGAAGACCCAGAACTCCAGAATATTAAAGCAGACCCTCAACAGACACAACAAGAGATCGATGCTGCAAGTGCAGAGTTGAAAACTTTACCGCCATAGCAGAAGCTGCCAAAGTTTAACGAAGTCAAGGAGCTCCAGAAACAGTTGAAGGCATTAAGAGAAAAGGAAGCCGTCGCTTCTGCGCAACTGGAGAACATAGAGGAAGAAGGACTGCAACTAATACAACAGTTTGACGAGAAGTTCGTAGAACTTCAAACAGTTGAGGGCACGGTAAAAGAAGAAGCTAAGGAAAAGGTTTCGCAGGCGCAGCTGGAAACCATTAAAACTTTCGAGAAGAAGGCGAAGGAAACTGTTGAGGAGATTTCCGTTACCTTGAACAACTTCACCACCAAGCTTAGCACCACTGAAGATATCCAGGAGAAGTCAGTTGAAGGGAGTGGATCGGGGACAATCCACAGGTAAGTGTTAGGGGCCTCTTGGGAGTGGCCCAAGTGGGCATGATTTTGCTGAAGTACAGTTTTGTGAACTGCATGGTGCGAGCTGCGGAGTCGGATGGCACAGTTTTGGGGTGTGCGCAGTTTGGATCGGAAGGGCATCTTTGTGCAGGTTAGCTGATGCGCAGTGCTAGCACGACAACTATTTTGGTAAAGAATATAGAGAAAGGTTGAGCCGGGAGAGCGACCTATTTTGGGCAAGGAGCAGGGTAAAGTAGAGGAAAGTGACCTGTATAAGAGAGTGGCGACAAGCAGTTAAGAAGCTAGGCCACTAAGTCGGCAGGATAAAGGAGCGGAAAGTGACAGGCCACGATGCCGTTATAACCATTTTGTTGATGACTGCGGTTGTCAGAAGGGTGTTAGAGCCACGAGTGGCCCAGTAAGGCAACTGAAGCAAGTGGAGTAAACTGTCGACGACGACAGGCAGGGTGGCGGGTAACCGCACCAATTTTGGGAACCTTAGGGTTTTGGGGGTCTATGCATTGTAAAGACATGACCTACGGGCATGATCTATAAGAAGGCACAATTTTGTAAGGGAAAGGGTTGAATAATTGTAATTGTTACTGTTGAATAATATTCATTATTGAATCTTCTGAGTATTGGAAGCCATTGTAAAGGCTCTGCAAGCCGTGTGCGCAGAGACCTATTGAGAGTGAAGAGAGTCTGCAGCTGAGTGCGCAGACTGGAATTGTTGTACCCTTCCCAAAGACTAATACAACAACAATTCCTGTGGATGTAGCTCCCATCCTAGGGGTGAACCACGTTAAATACTGCGTTGTGTGATTGTTTACATGTTTGCATCTGTTATTTGCTTACAATGAATGCTTAAGATCTTACTTGTCAGTTTATGTGTTTACTCTTGTATGTATTCGCCATAAGGATTGAGATGGGAATAATATGTTAAGTTTCACATATGTGGATGAATGCTAGATGCATAAGTATTTCTAAGTCCGAATGAATGCACAAGTCAGTTGAATAGATGCTTAATTCAGTAGAGTTCGTACAGTACAACTCCCGTGACACGCAGCACCGGAAGTGCGCAGTATTTTGTGTTCCGTCATATTGCATAAGCCATAAAATAACCTAAGACTATTGATAACTGGGTAAAACACCAAGTATAGCTTGTTGAAGTAGTTAAGTGTTGAAGAGATAGCTCAGTTGTCCGTTGCGCTACTCTGTTATCGAACCTCCACCGAACTGCGCAATCCTTGGATGCGCGAGTTGCACAGGCCTTCTGGCTTGTAGAAGTATTGCCTGCGAAGGGATTAAGTTCTGCGCATCCCTTAGTCCACAACGCGAACTCCATAGCGCACTGTTCATCAGATCTGTTAAGCACTCATCACGTGGTTGTGGAAACCAGATTCCACAACCCCCCCATAACTTCGCCTTGGGTGAGACCTAAATCTGCTTGCAGATTGTTGCCAAAAGGGCCGGTGAAAATGGGTTTTGTTGGTTCCTTGAACTGCGAAGAACCTGGGTCTTTATAGAAAACCTCAAGACAGTTATATAAGCCAACAACTCGTCACTATGCTCTACCTTCTCAAAAACTGGCACATACTATTTGGTTACATATTTGCAATTATTCAAAATACTTAATAAACAGACTTTCTCCCACTTCAGGACAACTCGTCCTTATGCTAGCCACAACATGTGAACATGCAATCACATTGCTGGCTTAGCCTTGATGCTCCTGCATCAACTTTCCTTTAAAAAAATGCAGCTTTGTCTTAAAATTCAAATTTATGGGTTAAACATAGTCTGGTAATGGTCATTAACAACAATGGAAAACTCTACGTAGTGTAGGAACTTGCATGAGAGAATGCTCAAAAGAGTGTTTACTCCAAGTATACGAGGTAAGGGTGAAAAGACAACTAACATAGCTTTTGAACATAGACGAAATAAGACCGTCGGCAAATGACATAACCGTCACAACCCCCATGATTCAATAACTACATAAAGTGACTTTTCCCACCAACCTCACATATGCATTCAATGATTGGATTTAATAGTCAAGAGAAGTTAATTGGCTTATTTAAGGCACATGGAATATTTTGGATGAGTTCTAAGGTTGACACATGGAAACATAGGATTTGGTTTCCCCATAGGCCCCCTTCCTCGTGCCCTCTGGTGCTACACAACCATCTTGGACCATTTTATTAATTACCAACATAATATTTACATACATTTCGAATTGGCATAGTAAGCCAACCATATGGTCCAAATAAAAATATATACATCATACATGCCTAGCCATTCACTAGTTGGGCCTTGGCCTTGAGCTCCACACTAGGAATCCATACTAGCATATTTACATCATTTACATAAATTTTGATTAAATACATTCCAAGTCAAAATTGGGGTATTAAATAGAGAAACCCTTACGGTGGGGCAACACCATCAAATACTCCTTAAGTAAGGAATCACTCCACAAGCCATGCTTGTAAAACAATACTCTCCAACATGACTAATACAATGATACTCATATTTCTTTATAATTTATCATTAGTATACTTAGGGGTCTATGCCTTATTATTATATTATTTCTTCTAACTAACCCCCAACCACCAAGTGGACCATATACCATTATTAATGGACACATTACAATAATTACCCCCATTGGGTACACATTGCATAGTTTATTCCCTTTTGGGTACCCATTACATCATTTAGTCCCCTTAGGCACCTCCCTAGGTACCCCATATTATCCCCCCTAGGTATATAACACTCCCGACCAAATATAGGGGACCACCTTTGATAACCAAATCCTCCCACAACATCTCATGGGAAGAAATTTTGTCCAAACTTGAAAAAAATTGTTAAGTTGGACCTTTTGAGCTCTTAACTTAGCTAATTGCTTGACTCTTATCAAATTAGTCCTACAATCTATGTCAATCTCACTTTTTTCAGTTTTAGTTGCTCCTGAAAAGGTCCTCAAATAAATCCACAATCTCTAGAGAACTTTTATGTAAGGTAGTTATAATTCTAAATGCAAATGGGCATTGGTTGCTCGGGACAAAGTGAGTCGACCTAAATCTCTTGGAGGATTGGGACTTAGAGATCTAGAAGTGGAAAAATCAACTTTGGGAGCCAAAACCTAGTGGAGATGGCTTAACAATAGGGAATCCATATGGAGTTAGCTTTGGAAACATAAATATGCCTCAGACATTGCAAATCAACAATTAATCAGATTGGATGGACACATAAACGACTCTTTTATCTGGAATTCATCTTGGCAAAACCGAGCCCTAATTCAGAAACATAGCTTCTGGGAAATCAGAAACAATCCATCCACACTATTCTTGGAAGGTGCTTGGAAACAACTTCCAAAATTAGGAGACTGACCTACCCTTCAGGAAATTAGAAGCAACATTCTATCAGAGAATAAAACCCGAGTTTGCTACTATTGGGACACGACTTCCCAAAAATACCAAAGGCAATATTGGCTTCCTAAAGAAAAATGGAGAAGGAACAATGATCATCTCAATTATGATCAGCTCTGGCACAAGATTTAATTAAGGAAAATAAAAACCAAATGGACCCTGATAAGCTTTGTTGGGGGCATAAAGCATGGGGCAATTTGAACGTGAGTGAAGCCTATTCCATTGCTGCTAGATTTAATGAAGAACCAATTGACACCATCTGGGAAAAGATATGGAAGTATGGACTATGGACAATGGTTTCCACATTTCTATGGATGATTACCATAAGAAATTTTTTAACCTAGAACCATCTCCTTCGTCGAGGCTTCACTGGCCCCTTAGTCTGCCATCTTTGTAGAAAGGAAGGGGAAACCATGGAACATCTCCTCAATCAATGCAACCTTTTGGGAGAAAAATGCCCTTATATTTAGGAAAATTGAATGAGACAAAGGTGATGTATGCTCCATGATTGTAAATTGGAGGAAAAATCCTTTTCATAATCTAATTTTGAAAATCAGACCTAACAACTCCTCCCATGTTTCCTCTTATGGGAAACCTAGAAAGATTGCAACAAGCAAATTTTCAAGGATTCCACAATGAAAATGATCAGGTTTGGCGTAGAACTAGAAAGGAAATTCTTGAAACATTACATACTTCCCAATGGTTTGCCACTAACTAACAGTGCACATATAATGTAAGGATCATAATACTGAATTGGAAACTCCACCCCAATGATAATCCATCTAGTTAGATACCAAAACAATTGGTAACTATGGCCCCAACTACTTGGTATCCTTTTTTTTTTTAACAGAAATGTATATTTAAAAAAAAAAAAACCGTGGTTTTGAACCAAATCGACAGAGTACAATAGATGGCCAAATTGGCTATGAGCATTTTCAGCTATGCTTGACAGAGAGCCTAAGAAGACCATTCTTGGAAAATTGCCTTTCTTCTCTTACTGATAAAGCTTATTACAGATAAATAAATTGAATAAAGGGCCGAGATAGCTGTGAATAATGCTAAAATGAATGCATCAGTCTGAAGATATATTGAATTCCGAATACATAAGGGTCAACGTTCTGTTTCAGGCATTGAATATAAAATAAGGTTTATGTTTTGATGGGGACAATCTGCATTCCATACTTTGAAGGGAGACCAAATCTTGACTTGAATAAAGCACTTAGGATGCTGGAGATACTGCTAAGATGAATACAACAGATTGAGAATGTACTTATATCCGAACACACAAGGATCAACTATCTGCTTCAAATATTGAGAAAGAATCAGACTTCTGCGTTGTTGGAGGAGTCGATCTGCTTTCCAAATGATGAAGTTTGACCGAATCGTAGTATGATTCTGAAGTTAATAGTATCCTAAATGTCTTTGAACACAAAACATAGAGCTTCTAGAGGCTTCACAATGCTGATCTGTAGTTACTGCTATGCGAGTTTCAGAAAGAGTTTAGCAACAATTAAACTTGAATTATACATAGAATTGATCCAATTGACTGAAAAAATATGCCAAAGCATCATTCGATGAGTGAAAATGTATCCTTCTTTACCTTCGATGAGAGCATTCTGCATAAAAACGCTCTGAAATAACCTGAATGGGTTAAGGTCCAGCTGAATAAAGAGGCATGACTGGGAGAGTTTTAGTTCCTAAAGGAAACTCAGATTAGCCTTTCAGCGGTCAGCCAAATCTCTGCAAGTCGAAAACTCAGAAATTTTTGATAAATTCTTTAAATACTGCTAGAATGAAATGCTTGA
Organism: Larix kaempferi; assembly: GCA_027924585.1. Classification (NCBI taxonomy): domain Eukaryota; kingdom Viridiplantae; phylum Streptophyta; class Pinopsida; order Pinales; family Pinaceae; genus Larix; species Larix kaempferi. Next base: position 1,748,572 of record BSBM01000097.1, read on the forward strand.
AGATTGCTAATGAAATTAGTGCCTGTGTCATGGAATATGTTGTTCTTCGAATTCCATATTGGATAGCCATTAAGTTTGAATCCGGAGTAGTAGAATTTCGAAGGCCCTGTTCAAGGGATTTGATGCAATTCACTGATGCTGTTGCTTAAATTCAAAGTTCCACAATTTAGACTGGCACCAATATTGGCTTCAAAATCAGCCTCCTCATTTAAAATCCTTAAGATGTGAAATGCTTTGAACAGGGTGAATGTACTTGAGATTTGCTTAATACGTTGCATAATTCGATTTAGAGCTAGGTTGCTGAGCTTTGTTTTTGCATTTAGGGCCCCGATTATGAGCAATGAATCGCCGAACACATGCAAGTTGTTGATATTATGATCTTTGGCAATTTGGAAGCCTTTCAGCAGGGCTAATGCTTCTGCAATGTTGTTTGAGCAGGTTCCCAACCCCCATCTGTACTTCACTCTAATGGATCCATCGCTTGTCTGCAAAACTCCACCTGCACCAGCTTTGCCGGGGTTGTTCTTTGAAGCACCGTCAAAATGCAAGCTATCTTGACTTGCTTGGCATTCCAATCTTTAAATTCAGAAGTGGTGAGCATGATCTTCCATGCTGGTTGATAATGGGGGCGGGGGTCATTGCTTGAGTTAGGAATATTGCAAGCAATCCAGTTCTTTTCTTTCTTGCTGAGAGTTGCATCATCTTTGTGGTTGGAGTTTTTTAGACAGTCAATCAATAAGCCTTTTTCTTTACCAGGAGTTTGCAGTGGAGTGTCAAACCTTTCGTTGAAAATAGCATTGTTTCTGGTGATCTAGATATTCCAGCATATGAATTTGGGTATGGAGGTCCAAATCTGTTGCCAGAGGTTCTTGGTGGATATAGGAGTGGGGTAGAAAGAGTTACAATCCTGGAACAACTGTAGAACTGAAGTAAAGGATGGCTGAGTGTCAATGAGGTCGAGGAGAATTAGCTTCCAAACAAGTTTAGTAAACCGACATTCCAGGAAGAGGTGATTGAGAGTTTCAAGGTTGTTTTGACAGACAGGGCACCAAAAGGGCCCGTAAAAACCTCGCTTGCTGAGATTGTCACCAGTGAGAACTTTGGAGTGAATTAGAGTCCACGTGAAGAAATTAATTTTTGGTAGCCCAAATGGATTCCAAGCTATTTTCCATGTCTTTTCTTGTGTCATCATGAGCTTGGAGTGCTTTGAAGCCAAGAATGGAAGTGTATGCACCTGTGGGAACCCAACCACATTTGTCTTTAGCCATAAGATGTAGGGGGGCACAACCTTTAAGCTTGTCAGTGAGAATGCTATAAGCAGACTCAAATTGGGGAGGGATAGCTGCAGTTTTCCAACTTTTCCAATTGCCATGATGGTCCCAAGAGCTGAAATCTTTTAGGGTGATGATTCCATGTTGCCTGAGCCACGCTGCAATGGCATGAAGTTCTTGATTGTTTTGAAATGCCTCACCGTCCATGATCTTATCTGTAAACATATCAATTTTCCTGCCATTGCCGGGGACCCAGTAGAGTTTTTCAGAAAAAAAATCCCAAGCAGCTTTACATAATGTCCATATGCTGGAGCCTTTGGTGGTTGGGTTTTGATCGAGACATTTGAGATTGGTTCCATATAAATATTTCTTCCTAAGAACTTGGATAACGAGATGATGTTTGTTGTGTAGGATGCTCCAGAGTAATTTACCGCCCAAGGCTAAGTTGGCAAGGAAAGGATCTCGAATTTGCAAGCCTCCCGAGGACTTTGGCTGCTTGATGATCTCCCATTTCACAAGATGGATTTTGTTTCCGTTGTTTTTCCCGCCGGACCAAAGAAAGTCTCTCAGTAATTTGCTGATCTGATTAGAAACTCCTTTTGGGGCAAGGAGTATGGAGGATTGATAAATAGGTAGCGCAGAGAGTACGAAATTTACTAGAATTAATTTCCCATCTTTGCTGAGCCAGTGCCCTCCCCATCTTCTGATTCTATTCTTTATTTTGTTGATCGTGTCTTCCCAGTTTCCACTGTTTGAGTTGCCGAAAGTGATTGGAAGACCAAGATAATTAAAATTGACCCAATGATTGTGAAATTTGATGCAGAGAATTCTGCTTATTATGGCTGCCACATTGTTAGTAACATTCCAGCAGTAGATGGCACTTTTGTGCAAATTTATTTTTCCACCGGAGGCATTGCAATAGAGGTTAAGATTACGTTTGAAATTTCGAGCTAAGATGGAAGAAGCTCCACTTAAGAAGAGAGAGTCATCGGCGAAGGGGGTGTGGTTGAGGGGATGAGATTCAAGAGTGAGGCATAGGCCAGGTAGTAAGCCAGTGATCATTTCATGATTCAGCTTGCGACTTAGGGGGTCAGCAATGATAATATACAGGAAGGAGGAAAGAGGGAAGCCTTTCCTGATGCCGTGGGAAGCTTGAAAAAATTCTGTGGGGAGGCCATTGATTAAGGGAGCAATCCAGGGTTTGATTATACAGGAAAATATCCAACTGATAAAAGTGTCATTGAATCCAAAGCAATTTAAAATTTTAAAAATAAAGGAGTGCTTGACACGATCGAATGCACTGGCCATGTCAAGCTTGATAATCATACCTTTTTCCTTACGAGCTCTACTGGAGTGGATTGCTTCTTGGACGAGTATGACGTTGTCGAGGATTTGCCTCCCTTCCAGAAAGCCACCTTGATTTTCAGAGATGATTTTGTTGAGTAAAGGTTTCAATCTGATAGCAAGCAACTTGGCGATGATTTTGTAAGAGGAATTGCAAAGAGAAATCGGTCTAAATCTGCTGAAGGAGCTAGGATTGTATCTTTTGGGGTGAAGGACAGAAATGTGGTGTTTGTACAACCACCGATTTTTGACTTCGAGTGGAAATTCCTGAGCATTCTCATAAAGTATTTTTTGGTATGAGACCAACACGCTTTGTAGAAGTGCATTGAAAAACCGTCGGGACCCGGTGCTTTATCAGGTTCAAAGGAGTGGATTGAGGTGAGGACCTCCTGCTCAGTAAAAGGTTTATTGATGCTGAGATTCTCTTCCATGGTAATTTTTTTTGGGATATGCTCTAGCAGGGCGTTCTCATCATCTCTATCAACGTTACCCTCATCCGCGTAGAGATCGGAGAAATAGCTGTAAGTTGCGTTTTTAATATTCGTGTTGCCAGTAACTATCGAACCATCATATATCTTCATCTCTACGATATGATTGATAGATTGTCTTGACACGAACTGTTTATGGAAGTAGTTGCTGTTTTTATCGCCATTCTTCAACCATATGCTACATGATTTCAATCTCCAATACTCTTCTTCATCTCGAAAGTCTCGATACACTTTAATTTGCTGTGCGACTTCATCCTGGAGAGTGGAAGCTTCGATGGGGCAATTTTCCATGTCGAATTGGATGTCCCGGAGTGTATTTACAGTAGATTTCCTGGGATTGACGGGTGTAGGGTAGTTGGCTTTGGCCCACTTTTTGAGAGCATATTTGGTGTTTTTGAGTTTCTTCTCCCAGACGTAGCAGGGGGATCCGGTGATAGGGATACTCCAAGCTTTTTCGAGAGTGCTCCAAAAGTTAGCCTGGTTGAGCCATTGGGGGCTAAACTTGAATGGTATAGGGCCAAGATTTTCAATATTTTGAAAAAGAAGCTGGATCGGCTTATGATCAGAGGCGAGATTAGCTAATATGCTGGAGGAGATAGTCTGTGTGTCGAAAAGAAGGCTGCTTTGGACAAGAAATCTGTCCAATCTGACCATTATGTTTCCCATGCCGATTCGCTTATTCGACTAGGTGTATTTCCCTTTTTTGGGCTTGATGTCGATTAGATCTCTTGTTTGAATAAGAGCTTCAACCTGGATTTTGAAAGGATCTTTCCCAATGAGACCACCTCTTTTATCTGAATTGCTGAGAGTGAGATTCATATCACCAGCTAAAATGATGTCCTGGGGATTGTAAATGTCCAGAAAATCGTCTAATAGGTTCCAGCAATCTTTCTTTTCAGAGTAAATATTGGGTACATACATGTTGAAGAGGCCAATATGCTTTTTTCTATGGATGTGGGTGAGCTCGGTGTAAATCCAATGCTGTGTGGCAAAGGAATTGTGGAGATGAAACTTATTTGCAGTCCACAGGGTTTCCAGTCCTCCAGATGCTCCTCTAGCGCTGACTGCGTACCCTGTATTTTTTTTCCATTTTTCATTGCCAATTGCTAAAATGGTAGTATCGTCAAGTTTGGTCTCTTGGAGTAAAAGAAGATCAGACATATCAATTTTTGTAGATCTTTTACTGCTTCAATTTTGCAGGGGTTGCCCAAACCTCTGCAATTCCAAGATATCAGTCTTAACATTTCGGATTATTGATTGAGGAGGGAGTTACTCCTGTTAGATCTCCGTATTTCTTCCCTGCACCTCTGGCCCTGGTGTTTCTGCTAAAAACCATGTCTATGGTAGCTTGTGATCCTTGAACTTTCTCTCGCTTGACTTCTTCTTCCCGCAATTCTTTAGTGGATTTCCGACCAGGTTTTTTGGAAAGTTTATCAATGGGTTCTTCTGAGGAGGAGGGGGAGATGGAAGCTCTAGCTTTGGTAATTTATGCATAAGATGGTGCGTCTTTGATCAAAGTGGATCTGGTGGGACTGAGGGAGTTCAGGGGTGAGGGAATCTGTAGGGTTTCAAGGGGGAGAGGAGTGACTTGTGGATTTGATTCTTCACGCAGTTCTCCTTCTTCTTTAGTATCAGGGGTTTCTTGGACTTCGATAGTTTCTAGGTCTTGGTATCTGTTCCTGTTGTTCGAGGCCATCGATGCTTGCTGCTGCCGATCAAATTTCTGTGTATTTGAGCTTTTTGAGTAGGGTTTCGTACCTGGTTTTCCATTTTTCTGGATGGCCGTCCATTGCTCTTTCTTCCCGTCTCATTCCGGATTTGTAGGATTCTTTTTTCATGAGCGAGCGAAATGGCCATATTCATGGAAAAAATTGCATTTGAATGGGATTTGTTCATAGTCGAGTTCTTGTATGTGCGTCCAGTCAGCTACGGTGAGGTTTATGGCTTCCGGGAGCCCATGTTCCAGATCTACTTCAACACAGATTCTCGTGCAGGAGTATTGGTCTTTCTGATCAACTTTGTCAATATATTTGCCGAGTACGTTCCCAATGGCTTCCAAAGACTCGTTATTCCAACAATGAAGGGGTAAGTGAGGGAGTCTCACCCAGACAGGGACGACGGAGGGGATGTCGTGGGATGGATCGAAGCTCGGGGTACACTTGTTCATGTAGAGTCCCTGAGGGCCCATGAAATAGGGTCCATTTCTGAATATGAGTTCGCGGTCTTGCTTAGATTCAAAGACGAAGGCGAAGAAGCCTTTTCCCAAAAAGAAAGATTTGACGTCTTCAATTATCAAAGGTCTCCATTTATTTTGTACCCAGTATTCTGTGGATTTCGGGGAGGGCCAAAGGCCTGTGAATTGGCCAATCAGACCGCGTTCCGATAAGTTGAGAGCAGGTTTGCAGGGTAAGTCGATCAGTAAGGCTACCATAGGAATTTCATCGAGCTTCTTAACAAATTTTTGTTGAGAGGAGGATAAGGGCTTCTTGCCTTGGGCTGCTAACAGTTTCAGAAAGCTAGCAATATCGGGAGGAGGGCATTCGGCCTCCGAAGCCATGAGAGGCAAGGGGAGTAGCAAGGAAAACGGGGAAAGGGAAGAGGAGGGGGCCCGAGATGAGAAAGCGTAGATGAATTCAGGAGGAACGAGGGAAGGGAGGCACGATCAGGAGGGTTGGCCAGGAGCACGGATCAAAAGAACCTATGCACGCAGGGCAGGGAGCCAATCATCGGGGCTGAGGGATAGGGCATCCGAACTTCAATGCCATCTCTTCTCTGCAACATTGTATCGTTATTTTTACTTCTAAATACTCTCGACTACTTGGTATCCTACTCGATCATGCTTATGCAAATTAAAATTCAATGGGGACTCAAAGGAGAATATATGCCTAACTGGATTTGAGAGCATTATCCATGATGACAAAGGGGACATCTTAATGGATATACACATGATAACTGAGAATTGATAGCAACAACATTGTTGAGCTATTTGCTCTTGAGTATGGATTTCAAGTTGTTGCATGAAAATAATTCAATAAAATCGTAGCAAAGGGTGACTCACAATTGATAATTCACATGCTTACCAAAATTCAGCATAGTACCCTTCCTAATAAAGTATCCTAGAACTAGAGACTGGAAGAAAGCATAGAAACACTAGCGCCATATCTGACATTAATACCCGCTCTTATTCCTTCTCACATCTGCTGGACTTCCCATAAGTTAATAGACATGCTATCCAATGAAGGAGTCATGTGCACCCAATAGACCTTAGACTTGAAGTGGATGCCTAATCTAAGCACTGACTTGGCCAAAGATTATTCCAATATTGTTAAGAAAGACTATTGCTCCTGTTAGGAGATGAAGCCAATGTCTATATCTCCAATATTCTTCCTGTAGAGATTTGAACAAGGACCACGTGTAGCTCGTATGCGTCGGATGGATGGGGAGGTTGTTAGCCCCCTCTCTCTGGGGGTTTGGAGGTGAAGTCCTCAAGGAGAAAATTTCTAGAACTTTCTAGTGTATTTCGATTCCTTTTGGAAACCTCATATGTCTTTTATAAAAGGGAAGTGACCCCTGGCATTGTAAGACAAGAGAGATAGAAGAAAACATTGTAAGTTTTTGCTAAGTAATAATAAAGATTGAAGCTTCCATTGCTTCGTATTTTTACCTGTGTATAACAGGGTTTCCACGTAAATCTCATGTTCTATTGTTATTGTTGTTTGCTTTTGTTTTTTTATATATTTTACTAACATTTGGTATCAAATCCTGAAAAAACTCGTTGGCACAGGGTTTTTTGAGAGTGGGATATGCAACAATGACATGAGGGTTAACCAAGTTCAAAATTAAGAATTTTGATGGTAATAATTTCTCCTAATGGAAAATGAAGGTGGAGGATTTGTTGGTTCAAAATGACCAAGCCCTAGCCTTGAAAGGGGTTGCAAAAAACTGTGTTGCATGACAGATGAGGACTGGATAAAGCTAAATATAAAGGTGGTTTCTACAATTCGCCTTTGCCTAACATAATTTTTCTTGTTCAATGTTTTTAAAGGAAAGGCCACATAAGCCCTTTGGGAGAATATTGGGGAGTTGTATGAGATTAAATGGACAAAAAATAAGGTTTTCCTAAGAAAACATCTTTTTTCATCTGAGGATGAAGGAGGGTTTAACTGTGGTAGCTTATCTGAACGAGTTTAATACCCTTATCAACAAACTGCTGTTAGTTGGTGTAGAGGTGGAGGATGAGGACAAAGTGATGATTTTACTATGTTCCCTCCCAGATACCTAGGATCATATGGTGGTGACCATTACCATGCCAAATCATCATCGGGGACTATGAAATTTGATGATGTGATAGTTGCTTACTAGGAGAAGATTTGAGGCGAAAATCATCTCTGTATCCCTCTACCAGTGAAGCCCTATATGTGAGAGAGTGATCTAACAAAAGGGGTCAACAAGGGAGATCATAGTCCAAATCCACGTTTAGAGGATGAAAGAAAGGGAGGTGCTGGAACTGTGGGAAACTAGGGCACTCAAGGAAGGATTGTTGGTATCTAAAGAAGGAAAAGAAGGATGAAAATATAGATAAACTATCAACTAAATCTAGTACATTATATTCAAAAGAGAGGAAAACATGCGAGGCTTTCTGTCTCAATAACAATAGATCTCTATTATATTCTTGGGTTTTGGATTTGGGTGCATCTTTCCACATGTATCCACAATGATAGAGATTGGTTTGTCAAATACCATCCCTATAGTGGTGGAATTGTCTATTTGGGTGATTATCATCCTTTAGAAATTGTGGGAAGAGGGGACATTAAGATCAAACTAGATGATGGCAAAGGCATGAAGATGTGTGATGTACAACATGTACCATATCTATGGAAAAATTTGCTCTCAATCAAGATGATGGATAAGCTGGGGTATTCAACTACCTTTGGTGTTATTCAATGGAAAATTACCAAAGGATCCCTTGTGGTAGAAAAAGGATAATATTATGGGACCCAGCATCGTTTAATACGCTGATATAATGAAAAATCATGCAACAACAACAGACTCAGGGAATGTTTTGGATGCGGTGATGTTGTGGCACCAATGACTTGGACATATGAGTGAAAAAGGTTTGAAAATTCTGCATGACCGAGGTATGCTTTCTGGGATCAAGTCTTGCGATTTAGACTTGTGTGGGAACTATTTTTTTGTACACAGAAGAGAGTCTGGTTTGCTACAAGATCTTCTAAAAGTTCTTATTTTTGCAACTTATTCATTCTAATATATTTGGTCCAATCCCCACTCCGTCCATAAAAGGTGCTAGATATTTTTTGACTTTTATAGATGATTATTCTAGAAGAGTGTGGGTGTATTTTCTGAAAAATAAATTAGATGCCTTCGAGAAATTTAAAAATTTCAAGGAAAGAGTAGAGAAAAATTTGGGAAAGTCTATTTTATGTCTCAGATATGATGATGGAGGAGAATATTGCTCCAAGGAATTTGATAATTTTGTATGGAGGAATAAATTAAGAACCAAAAGAATACTCCATATACACCATAGCAAAATGGTGTGGTTGAGTGGATGAATCGCACAATCATGGAATGTGCAAGGAGCATGCTCAATACATCTGGGTTGGATAATGGATTATAGGCAAAGGTTATTAATACAACTGCATATTTGATTACTATATCACCTACAAATGCATTGGATGGAAAGATTCCAGAGAGGTTTGATGTGGTAAGACAATTGGTTATTCTCATTTGCATATTTTTGGTTGTGATGCATTTTCCCATGTGCCTAAAGAAAAGAGGTCCAAGCTTGACCCCAAATCAAGGAAATGCTTGGTTATGATAATACAGTAATGGGGTATAGATTGTGGGATCCTACTAACGACAAGGTAATAGTTAGCAGAGATGTTATATTTAACAAAAAATCCATGCAAAGGTCGGAGGTACAACAAAAACCTGAGATTGTACCAGTTGAAGTAGAAATGAATGAAGATTAAAATGAAGCTCTTGATCAACATGGAGAACATCAAGCTTATTAGCCACAACTCAGAAGATCTACATGTCCCAAGAGATGTCCAAAAAATTATTCTCCTGAGTTTTGGTCTTCTCTTGCTTTGTTAATTGATGATGGTGAACCTAGTTCATTTCAAAAAGCTAGAGCATTTGAGAATGCAGATAAATGGAGGAAAGCCATGGATGAATAAATTAGAAAATTACATAAGAATGAAACATGGGAACTTGTGGATCTTCCACTAGGAAGAATAGTTGTTGGAAATAAGTGGGTGTATAAAGTAAAGAAGAACCATGCGAGGTCATTGGAATGTTATAAGGCTTGCTTGGTAGCAAAATTCTATGTGCAAAAGTCAAGTATATATTTTAATGGAATCTTCTCTCCATTTGTGAAGTTTACTAAATTGTACTTAGGGTTTTAATTGCACTTGTAGCGGCACATGATTTAGTGTTGGAACAAGTGGATGTAAAATCTGATTTCTTGCATGGTGATCTTGATGAATAAATTTATATGGATCATCCTGAGGGATATACAGAAAGAGACAAAGAGAATTTGTTTTTTAGAATCAAGAAACCTCTGTATGGATTGAAACATGTGTCAAGGACATGGTAGAGAGAATTTGACACCTTCATGAAGAGCCAAGGTTTCAGTGGATGTGAAGCTAACCATTGTGCATATTATAAGAGGTTTGATGATGGTAGTTTTATTATATTATTATTGTATGTTGATGATATGCTGGTTGCAAGCCCTAGCATGAAGAAAATCATTGTTTTCAAGGATTAGTTGGCTAGGACATTTGAAATGAAGGATTTAGGAGCAACAAATTAGATTCCCGGGATGAAGATACATAGGGACAAAATAGGTAGGAAGACCTGGTTAAGTCAAAATTCGTATATAGAAAGATTCTGCAACGCTTCAATATGCAGAATGTAAAACCAGTTAGCACCCCACTTTCTGCACACTTCAAGTTGTCTTCCAAACAATGTCCCAACATAGAAGTAGAGAATACAAGCATGTCTCATGTACCGTATTCATCAACAATAGGGAGCCTCATGTTCACCATGATGAGCAGCAGATCAAATATTGCTCAAGCAGTGGGAGTTGTTATCCAGTTCACCGCGAATCTTGGTAAGGAGCATTGGAATGCTGTGAAGTGGATACCTAGATATTATAGGGGCACTTCAGATGTTGTTATTTGCTACAAATAGATAGATTTACACATTAAAGGTTTTGCATATTTTGATTTTGGTGGAGACAGAGAGGGAAAAAATTCTACTATAGGATATACTTCCACTATTGTTGGTGGAGCTGTAAGTTAGACATCTAAGTTGCAGCCATTGGTGGAATTATCAGCAACTGAAGAAGAATATGTGGAAACAACTAAGGTTAGTAAAGAGGCAATATGGCTAGAGAGACTAATGGATGAATTCAAGATGTTGCAAGGGAGGATCACTTTGCACAATGAAAATCAAAGTGCTATTCACTTAGTGAAGAATCCAACATTCCATGACTGCACGAAACATATTGATATTAAGTACCATTTCACAAGGAAAGTGGTGGAAGAAGGCATGATCTTGTTGGATAAAATTGATACTGATGAGAATATTGCATATATGCTTACAACATTATTTAGGATATAGAATTTTGAATAGTGAACATTTTATATGGGCTTGTTGAAAATGTGATGAAGGCATCATTGGGAAATGGCACTCGGGTGGAAAATATTGGCAAGGAAATTCCTGTATATTGACTCCAGGTGGGATAATGTTAAGAGATGAAGCCAATATCCATATATCCAATATTCTTCTCGTAGAGCTCTCAATTAGGCCCTGGCACTGCTCATATGCACCAGGCGTGTTAGGGGGCCATCTCTCTCCCCCTCTCTTTGGGGGTTTGGGGGCAGAGCCCCTGTGGAAAAAATTTCTAGATCCTTCTAATGTATTTTAGTTCCTTCTAGAATCCTCATATGTATTGTATAAGAGGAGAGTGACCCCTTGACATTGTAAGACAAGAGAGATATAAAAAAAGTATTGTAATTTTTTGTTGAGTAATAATAAAATATTGAAGCTACCGTTGCCCTATGGATTTACCTGCATATAGAAGGGTTTCAATGTAAATATTGTGTTCTATTGTTATTGTTGTTTTCTTATGCTTTTTATATATTTTACTAATAACTTACAAAAGCACACAAAGAAGCTTATGAGATTTCCAACTCATGGTTGTTGTGGTTCTAAACGATGACGCCTCCAACTCATTGGACATACTCCATAATTAATTTGGTATCATGAAATCGATGGGAGGCCATAATAATTCAATAAGGTTGAGTACGCCCCCTCTCGAATCCATCATGATTTCACTTTGGTTAGCCAAAATGTTAGGATATTTAGACACTTAGGAGTTAGTTAAGATCAACTTGTGTAATATATCCGTTAGGGATAGTGTGTTTCTTTAGTATGCATTAGTATGCATTTGTAAATACTTAATCCGACGGTCACGATATGTTCCCGACATAGAGTGATCCGACGGCTCAACTTCTCTTAGATCAAACCTAACCTTGATCCGTGGCTTAACACCCGATTGGTCCATGATCTCTATTTAAAGAGCATGGAGGGTCATTGTTTAGTTGATCGATTATGAGAAGCTCATTTGTAACTTTCTTTCTTTGCATAATAAATTGTCCCGTAGAAGCTATTTGGCCGGGGCCGTGGAGTGTTTCCCTCAAGAGGGTTTAAACCACGTCAAAACATCGGTGTGTTGATCTGTGATCTGTTTGTGTGAAGTGGTTGCTCTTGGTGTTCGGTCCTTTGGTAGTACCCTGTGTACCCGAACATGGTAGTAAAATAAGTGATTTCACTTTTACAATGATATTACTTTTAAATAGTGCAACAATAAAAAAAACTTAAGTGACTCACTTGAAGCAAATTTCTTGTAAAGTGATTGTCAAAAGGTTCATCTTGGGAAGAGGGGGGTTCTTTTTTTGCTGGACATTCTCTAGCTGCCACGTCACTATTGGGGACATCTTCAACAGTTTCCTTGTTCAAGCATAACTTCATCATACAGAGTCAGTTTTCAGTGCCATTTTTTTTGAAACCGCCTATTTTTTTGAGCTCTTCACATCTAGACTATTGGTTTCTGCTTTTACAGCCATTAATGTACAAATATGGCTGCCCCTTGTGATATTCTACTTAACAGTTCCAACTATTTCTCATGGAAATCTCGTATGGAGGATGTTCTACGAAGTAGGGGACTTTTCAGAATTACCTCAGGGAAAGAAAAAGAACCCACTGATGATGATAAGAAAATAAAATGGGCAGATAGATGTGATGAAGCTCGTGGATTGATTGGGATGTCAATCTCTACTGATTTGCGATTCCACATATCTGGAATTGATGAACCTAATGCTGCTTGGGACAAGTTGGAATCTGTGTTTGGTAAACACAATGAAATTCGAGGTCACCAACTCGAAAATGAGTTGATTTATTTAAATCCAAGTGACTTTTCATGCATTCAAGATTGTTTATCTAAGTACAAAACTCTTAAACTCTTATGTGCAGAATGTAAGATTGAGAGGGAAGACAAACAATGCATTTATCATATTCTTTCCAAACTTGGACCTGCATATTCTGTTTTTGTATCTACATTTTACTCCATGAAAGCATCCTTGAATGCAGCTAGCTATTAAGAGCCTAGTCTTGAATCCTTTTGTGATTCCTTGATTAGAGAACAAGATAAACTCATTCATCTTGGAATAATCAACAATGCAGATACATCTGGGAAAGCCTTATTGTCCCAACAGAAAGAAAAGTCCAAGCCTCCCAAGAAACAAAATTTTCGCAATAATAAGTCAAACAAGGGTCCAAAACCCTCTCAGTCAGCTCCTTCTTTAAAAAATGACAAAGGATCCAAGCCAAAAGGAAAGAAGACTGAGCGTCATTGCAACTATTGCGGGAAAGATAATCATGATGAATCTAAGTGTTTCAAGAAGATGGCAGCCTTGGAAGTAACAATGAAGAAGCACCACATCAGCCTAGATTCGCCTTAAGAATCTGCCTCTCATGAACATGCACTTTGTGCTTCTGGTTATTCTTATAATGCATCTTCTTCTTCTACTTCAAATGAATGGCTCATTGATTCTGGAGCATCTTATCATATGGCTAAGGATCAAGCCATCTTTTCTACTATGCATGAATGTAACACCAAACAAATATTTGTTGGTGATGATAGATCTCTAAGTGTTGTAGGAGCTGGAATAGTTCCAGTAGATAATGGTCATTTTAGTGATGTACTATGTGTTCCAAGAATTTCCTGCAATTTGTTATCAGTCTATCAGATCACTCATTCTGGTGAAGGTAAAACTGTGACCTTTACACCTCACCAAGTTGTAATCAAGGATTTTAAAGATCCTCAACAGGTCCTAGCTACCGGGATTGTTGATGATATTACCAGGTTGTACAAGTTTAACAACTTTGGGTCATCACCTTTCCCTTCAGTTTTTGTTGCTCATAGTGATAACTTGAGCAAACTTTGGCATGAGCGATTTGGTCACTTAAATTATCGCTCATTGCAACAACTATGTAAAGAAAATATGGTGACAGGTCTTCCAATGGTATCTTGCATAGATGGTGTTTGTTCCGGTTGTGTACTCGAAAAACATCATCGGGACAGTTTTGACAAACGTGCCTCTTGGCACGCCTCGGTTCCCTTGGAGCTTGTGCATAGTGACTTGTGTGGTCCTCTTCCATCTGCTTCCTTTTCTGGTTTCAAATATTTCTTAACTTTCATTGATGATTACACCAGATGCACTTGGGTTTATTTCCTAAAACTTAAGAGCGAAGTATTTAACATGTTCTTGGCCTACAAGGCCCTTGTTGAAAAACAATCTGGTCATCAAATTATTAAGTTAAGATCTGACAATGGAGGAGAATATGTTAATAAACAGTTCACTACTTTCTGCACTGAACAAGGCATCCAACAACAGCACACTGTTCCATATACACCACAACAAAATGGTGTAGCTGAGCGGAAGAACCGCACTTTAAAAGAAATGGCTAATTGTATGATCCAATCTAAGGGACTAAGTCTTCAATTTTGGGCTGAAGCCATAAATTGTGCAAATTACATAGTTAATCGCACCCCACAAAAGCATTACAAGGTATAACACCGGAAGAAGCATGGAGTAAAACTAAACCTGATGTAAGTCACTTTCATGTGTTTGGTAGTGAAGCATGGGCTCACATTCCGGATGAAAAACGGAAAGCATTGCAGCCTAAAAGTGAAAAGTGCATATTTGTTGGATATTCTAAAGATGTAAAAGGTTATAGACTTCTTCAACCACATTCTCATGATATAATCATTAGAAGAGATGTTAAATTTGATGAAAATCTCTTGGCCTGCAAGCCTAACTCGGCGATTGTGCCATCTTTGGCCTGCGAGCCTGATTCGACGTTTGTGCCTTCTTCTTCTTCTTCCAACTTCCTTGACAGGTTTCCAACTCCAGTTTCTGATAATGATAGTGAGGATGAAAATCCACCTCCGCCTGCTCATGTTCCTCCAGTTGCACCAGCACAAGTGCTTCCTCGATGGGTCCGTTCAACATGTGAAGCAACTGGTGATCTTGCCGGTGATCCTAGAGATCAACGTCGAACACGTTCTCAGTTTCAGCGAGCCTCTTCTCTTTTGGCTCAAGTTTCCGAAAATCATGATCCAGAAACTTTTGCAGAAGCTTCAGGGAATCCAGATTGGGATGCAACCATGGATGAAGAATATCGTTCCTTAATGGCGAACGATACTTGGGATCTTGTACCTCTTCCAAAAGGAAGAAAACTTGTCAGATGTAAATGGGTCTACAGAACTAAGTATGCATCAGATGGAAGTGTTGAAAGACTTAAGGCAAGGTTAGTTGCCAAAGGTTTTTCCCAAGTTGAAGGGATTGACTACAATGAAACCTTTGCTCCCGTCGCAAAAATGAACTCCATCCGCCTTGTTCTTTCCCTTGCAGCCTTACACAACTGGGAAGTCCATCAAATGGATGTCAATTCTGCCTTCTTACATGGTGATTTACAGGAGGAAATTTACATGGAACAACCTCCTGGCTATGTTCAGAATAACTCTAGCCTTGTCTGCCGCCTTAAGAAATCCTTATATGGCCTTAAGCAAGCTCCTCGAGCTTGGTATGCCAAAATGGATAACTTTCTCCTTGACACTGGTTTTTCTAGATGCCATTCTGACCCCAATGTCTATACCAAGAAAGTAGGAAACCATCTCATCATACTTGTTCTATATGTTGATGACCTTATTCTTACTGGTAGTGACCCTAACCTTATAACCCATGTGAAATCCAGTCTTAAACAAAATTTTGAAATGTCAGACTTAGGACATTTGCATTATTTTCTTGGTCTCCAAGTCCTGCAAACCCAAGAAGGAATCTTTCTTTCTCAGTCTAAGTATGCTTGTGACCTTCTTCGTCACTTTCACATGGAAGATTGTACACTAGCCCCTTCTCCCTTCGAGTTTGGAGTCAAACTTTCTGCCACTTGTACTTCACCTGAAGTCGATGCCACCTTATATCGTCAGCTTGTTGGTATTCTCTTATACTTGACTCATTCTCATCCTGACCTTTCCTTTTCCGTTGTTCGTGTTGCCCGTTATATGCAGACACCTCATGAAAGTCATTGGAAAGCAGCTAAAAGAATACTTCGATATATTCGAGGTACAGTTCAGTTTCGGATTCATTACAGTACAGGGGGGAAACCTTTGTTGGTTGGTTTCACTGATTCAGATTGGGCCGGCGATCCTGATGATCGAAAGTCTACTGCAGGTTATGTTTTCAGTCTGGGATCTGGACCTATTACTTGGGCTTGTAAGAAACAACAAGCTCTTTCTCTTTCTTCAGCAGAGGCAGAATATCGAGCAGCAGTTAATGCCAGTTAGGAAGCTTTATGGCTTCGACAGATCCTTTCAGAGTTTGGATTCGAGCAGCAGCAGCCTACTCCACTTTGGTGCGACAATCAAAGTGCCATCAAGCTTGCCAAAGATCCAATTCTACATCAACGCAACAAACACATTGAGCTACATATGCACTTCATCAGAAATCTTGTTCATGATCGTGTTCTTGAAGTGCTCTTTTTCCCTACAGATGATCAAGTTGCAGACATCTTCACCAAGTCTCTTACAGAAGCGAAGTTTTCTAAACTTCGATCTATGTTAGGAGTTCATGAACTTGTCATTAAGGGGGGATAGGCTCTAATGCCTCCTTCCTTCTCCTAATAGTGTCACTTTTGTAAATCCTTCAATCTTATCCCAAGTTGTTCTTAAGGGGGGATGTTAGGATATTTAGACACTTAGGAGTTAGTTAAGATCAACTTGTGTAATATATCTGTTAGGGATAGTGTGTTTCTTTAGTATGCATTAGTATGCATTTGTAAATACTTAATCCGACGGTCACGATATGTTCCCGACATAGAGTGATCCGACGACTCAACTTCTCTTAGATCAAACCTAACCTTGATCCGTGGCTTAACACCCGATTGGTCCATGATCTCTATTTAAAGAGCATGGAGGGTCATTGTTTAGTTGATCAATTATGAGAAGCTCATTTGTAACTTTCTTTCTTTGCATAATAAATTGTCCCGTAGAAGCTATTTGGCCAGGGCCATGGAGTGTTTCCCTCAAGAGGGTTTAAACCACGTCAAAACATCGGTGTGTTGATCTGTGATCTGTTTGTGTGAAGTGGTTGCTCTTGGTGTTCGGTCCTTTGGTAGTACCCTGTGTACCCGAACACAAAATTGGTATATTTCGATTATGAATATGATACCAATGTAGGTATTTAGGATCATTTCCATCCCATGGAATTAAAGAAAAAATCGATTAGTGATTTGGGTTGCTGGTACTCTCTTCGTCGACAGTTCCTGTCTATGAGTCACTGTTTTAGGAAAAAAATTGTTACTCCCTCACCAGTCGGGGTTTGGACGATATGAGCCCTTTTTGTGGCTTTAAACCCTCATCCTACTTGGTCCATTGAATTTCCTCTACAACATTGTGAGACACCCTTCTGGAGATATTGTATTCACACTTTGCTCTTTGAGGAATCCTTTTGGTTGTTTATCATTACCACCCCACCCCTATGCTTCTTTGTTGTTCTAATTATTTCCCAAGACAAGATGGCTAGGGGTAGTCAACGATGTAATGGAAACCACATCAACCAACATATCGTTGGGGAAAGGGTGTAAAAAGAATCCATAGAAGCGACCATGACTTACATAAGGGCAATTCCTTAGCACATTTATAAAGACATAACTCTAGAGGAGGGGGATGTGAAAACCGTGAAGGTGCTTATTCCTTAGAAGGATATTGAATAGAATATGAGTGATTGGATCCTAAACACTGGAACTACGAGCAACAAAGAAACCAAGTACCACAAGACTATTGCTCTGTACTGGCATATGAAGACCCTATTGTGAAAGGTGTTGATGGATAACCATGACGCAAATAGTGAGATTCTTCTCCAGTTGGATGACATCCAATCTCTCCAACAGAACTAGGATGCCAAATTGGATGTCAATGTGAAAATAACTTGTGGGGTCAACTTTGTCAAAGAAACCTCAACAAAACCCTATAGTTCCAAGGTTCTCCTCTATCAAACAATGATTAGTTCTCTCAGCTGTTTTATAATCCTTCTTTTTTAGTTAATTTATGTTGGTAGTAGTTGTATATATGTATTACTTTCCAGAGACATTATGATTATAGTTGGTAAACAATATAGATACAATTCTCACAACATACATAACTTGATTTCGTTGATGAACTCTTGTTTTGTAGCTGGTCTAGTATCCACTCAAGCAGACCACCTCTATGTGTATCTATCTCTTTTTTATTTAATATAGTTCAGCTAGCTTATAAAAAAAGGTTCAAGATAGGTTCCAAACCATATTTTTCTATTTTGTACTTTTGATTACACCAATCCACTATTAACTTGGAATCCCCAAAAACCTGAAGATCTCTTATACCTTTTTTGTTGGCCACTTTCAATAGGGACCAAAGAGAATAAAACTCTATTCTATTATTTGTGCATGCTCCTGCAACATATTTGATCAATATGTGTTGAATGTGATATGGAAATAGTACTACCTCTCTCCCCCTCTCTCTGGGCGTTTAGGGGTAGAGCCCCCGAGGCAAAAATTTCTAGACCCTTCTAATGTATTTTGGTTCCTTCTGGAACCATATGTATTGTATAAAAAGGGAGAGACGCCCATATATTGTAAGATAACATAGATAGAAGAAAGCATTATAAGTTTTTGTTGAGTAATAATAAAAGATTGAATCTACCATTTCCCTATAGTTTTACCCGCGTATAGCAGGGCTTTGACGTAAATCTCGTGTTTTATTATTATTGTTGTTTGCTTATGCTTTTTATATATTTTACTAATAGCTTAGGAAAGCACACGAACAATATTATGAGACTGCCAACCCATGATTGTTGTGGTTCCAAATGATGATGCCTCCACCTCATCCGGCATAATCCATAATTAATTTGGTATCATGAAATCGATGGGAGGCCACAATGATTCAACAGGGATGAGTATGCTCCCTCTTGGATCCATCATGATTTCACTTTGGTTAACCAAAATTGGTATTTAGATTATGAATATGATATTGCAGGTATTTAGGAGCATTTCCGTCCCATGTCATCAAAGAAAAAATCGATCAGTGAGTTGGGTTGTTGGTACTCTCTTCGTCAATAGTGCTTATCTGTGAGTCACTGTTTTAGGAAAATGTTTGTTACTCCCTCGCTAGTTGGGGTTTGGACGACATAAGCCCTTGTTGTGGATTCAAACCCTTATCCTACTTGGTCCACCGAATTTCCTCTTCAACATTGTGAGACGCCCTTTTGGAGATATTGTATGCACACTCTTCTCTTTGAGGGATCCTTCTGGATGTTGGTCATTACCACCCCACCCCTGTGATTCTCTACTCTTCTGACTCTTTCCCGAGACAATATGGCTAGAGGAAGTCAACGATGCAAAGGAAACCACATCAACCAATGTATCATTGGGGCAAGGGTGAAAAAAGAAGCCATGGAAGCAACCATGACTTATAGAAGGGAAATTCCTTAGCACATTCAAAAGGACATAACTCTAGCGGAGGGGGATGTGAACGTGAAGGAATTTGTTCCCTAGGAGGAGATTGAAAAAAATATGAGTGATTGGATCCTGAACACTAGAACTACGAGCAATAGAGAAACCAAGTACCTCAAGACCATTGCTTTGTACTTGCATATGACGACCCTATTGGGCAAGGTGTTGATGGATAAACATGACGCAAATGGTGAGATTCTTATCTAGTTGGACGACATCCAAGCTCACCAGCGCAACTAGGATGACAAACTAGATGTCGATGCGAAAATAATTTGTGGTGTCAACTCTGTTAAAGAAACCCCAACAAAACCCTCTAGTTCCAAGGTTCTCCCAATCACTCTCTCAAAAGATGATTAGTTCTCTTTGCTGTTTTGTAATCCTTATTTTTTAGTTAATTTATGTTGGTAGTAGTTGTAGATATGTCTTACTTTTCAGAGACATTATGATTATAGTTGGTAAATAATATAGATACAATTCTCACAACATAAATAAAATGATTCCATTGATGAACCCTTGTTTTGTAGGTGGTTTGATTTCCATTCAGGGAGACCATCTCTATGTGTATCTGTCTCTTTTGGAATTAATATAATTCAGCTAGCTTATATAAAAAGGTTCAAGATAAGTTCCTAACCATATTTTCTATTTTGTACTTTTGATTACACCAATCCAAGTATTAACTTGGAATCCTCAAAAACCTGAAGGTCTCTGGTACCTTTTTTTTTGCCACTTTCAATAGGGACTAAAGAGCATAAAACTCTCTTCTATTATTTGTGCATGCTTCTGCAACATATTTGATCAATATACATTGAGTGTGATATGGAAATAGTACTACCATTCACCACATATACTTGGGTCCCCTTCACATCCCCTTGACATCACCAGTACTCTATCACTACCACTTCTGGGTTGCTTTTATGTTCCCAAATAACCTTAAAATCAATATAGATTCATCTTAAATCTAAATTTATCAAGCATAAGAGGGATCAAATTTCTTAAAGTTTACTTTTTTCTTGATTTATAAAAAATTAAGATAAAAAAATTTATACCTCACAAAATTAATTTAATATAAATTTAAAAAGAAACTATATTAATTTTACTTTTTAACCTTTTTAATAAAATTTAAAATTCAACTTACATAAATTTATTTAAATTTTTATTTTTATCATTTGCTTAACAACATTAGGCCATTGAAATGTAAAATTACTTTTACCTCATTACTCATGCAATAATTAAAATATTTAAAACTAAAATAATCTAAACAATTAAATTTGTGATTCCATTCAAACCTTTAGAACCTACCATAAACCCCTCAAAGGTGTGTGGATTAACCCAAGCAGTTCCATATCACACCATCAAAGCACGCCACAGAACTCTGCAAAAATGTGACGTGTACCTATATAAAACAAAGATAAAAATAGTAATATTCGAAGTTTGAATATACGGTTGAGATCGGGCATACGTCAGCAATCCGTGGCCCCGGAGATTCTCCAACAAGAAAGTTTCCAGTACCTATATAAAGCGAAGGCCACCTTTTCTTCTCTCAGTTATACGCTTCTCATTCGGTGATTATCGTCTTCCTGAGTCTCGTCTGTTTGTCTCAGGTTCGAGTCGCGTTAGTGGCAGCAATAGCAATGGCCCCTAAGGCAGAGAAAAGGCCTGTTGCGGAGAAATCCCCTGCGACAGAAAAGAAGCCCTCGAAGTCCGAAAACAAGCTACCGAAGGAAGGAGACAAGAAAAGCAAGAAGCACAAGAAGGCTGTTGAGACCTACAAGATCTACATCTTCAAGGTTCTCAAGCAGGTCCATCCAGATATCGGTATTTCCAGCAAGGCCATGGGAATTATGAACAGTTTCATCAACGATATCTTTGAGAAATTGGCGAACGAGGCATCGAGACTCGCCCGCTACAACAAGAAGCCAACTATTACTTCCCGGGAGATCCAGACCGCCGTAAGACTCGTTCTTCCAGGGGAGCTTGCCAAGCACGCTGTATCTGAGGGTACCAAAGCCGTCACAAAATTCACCAGCGCTTGAGTCCAGTTTCTTTGAGTTAGATCTAGGGTTTTATAACCGGTACCTTAGGGTTTTATAGCCGGTATCTCGTCCAGGGAAATGGAGTTCTTGTCTGTCTAGATCACAATTTTGTAAGTTCTATTCTTTTTATTTTGGAAGGTTCTGGATTTTTTTGCAATTTCCATTCTTTTTATTTTGGAAGGTTCTGGATTTTTTTGCAATTTCCGTTCTTTTTATTTTGGAAGGTTCTGAAATGAATTCCTATTGACATTCTTTTTGCAATTTCCATTCTTTTTATTTTGGAAGGTTTCTTATTGACAGTGTTTCTACTCTTGGATTGAATGTTCACATTTTCCCTTGAAGGTTTGAAGGGAAAAATATTCTGGTTTATTTTTAGAACTTGAATTATCTTTTATTTGATATAGAGAATTGGTTCCTGTGGTTCATATCTCCATATGATGTTCGACCGTGCTTTAGCCTTTGGCCATTTCAATATTGTCAAACGAAGGTAAGACAGGTAATGCACATCAAGATTCGTTTCTTTATTTTCTACAATGTAGAAAGAACGAAACAACAATTCTTAGAGTTGAGGTAGAGAGGAGAGAGAACTAAACAACATTCAATAGGATTGAGATTTTTCTTTTCTTTTTAGATCTTTTGGGTAGTTTAAGTGATATGGTATTTAAGGTGAAATCGATTTAAAAATCCATTCTATATGTGATAAGAGATTTTAAAATTTATCTTAAGTTTTAAATTTTTTTAGATATGAAGGACTTTATGTTAAAATCAATAAATAGAATTGTAAAGAAATAAAATTGCAAAATAATGTAATTGTAGATTTTAAAAAGGATAAACACTTCATGATATAAACCCTTTTTAAAGTATATATTTGTTATTATTTTATATATGTTCTCAATTGGTTAGTGTGTCCTAAATTGTAATTATATAAAGCCTTTATTGTAATATATGTTTTGATATAATATTTTTTAATTATGTAAAGCCTTAATTGTAATATATGTTTTGATATAAACTGTAATTATGTAAAGCTTTAATTATAATATATGTTTTGATATTTTTTTAATTATGTAAAGCCTTAATTGTAATATATGTTTTAATATAAAAATTATATTATATATATAATGGTATATTTTGAGTATACCATATCCCATCCCCATTCAAATCTTTCAAATAAGAATACACATAAGCCTTAATTGTAATATATATGTTTTGATATAATTTTTTTTAATTATGTAAAGTTTTAATTGTAATATATGTTTTGATATAAAAATTATATTATATATATAATGGTATATTTTGAGTATACCATATCCCATCCTCATATAAATGTTTCAAATAGGAATACATATGAAATAAATTATGACATTTTACACTTTGAATATATTAAATCTAATATAAATTATGATATAAACATCATGTAATTGTATATGGCAATGTATGTATTTGGTATACACTCTGCATCATTAAATGTAGAATATTCTATATGGAAAAGATATTTGGTATATATGTAGGAGATATTTTACACTATTCATCATTAAATGTAAAAATATTTCATGATAAAAAAATAAAACACCTTCTTCAAATGCATAAAGCACATTACAACTTTGATCATTTGTCTATTCCATTAATTCATCTTTAAAAACATGTTCAACATGTTCATTGTTATCCAATAATTATATTATAATTATCTATGCAAATTAGCTTCACTATATAATCTTGTTTCTTGGGCTACACATGCACACAATTGTAGGATTGTGCCCATTGCATGGCCAACTATGCCAACTATAATTTTCAAAAAGACCTTTAAACCTTTTAGTAGTTTGTGCAATAACAATGCTTATGGCAGCACATAGAATAGTGTCCTCCCCCATTGTCAACACTATATACTCCTAACTCTCCCTTTGCATAAACTCCTAACTCTTCCTTTCCAATGAGAATTTACAAGTTTTGGTTTCAATGTTGACACTCAACTTAACTCCCTATATTCAAATTTCGATCATAACTTTGTGAATTTTTAGCCTTAAGGTTGTTATGAAATATAATTAAAATAATGGTAACATACAATATTTCAATCCTCAACAACCCCTAACATCTAAAAAAATCATTATATTATTGAGAATATACTTGTTCCTATCCGATGGATTGATCGGGAAACAAAAACATACAAACATACAATAACTTGCTTAAAACAAAACGAAATGCATAGCTCACTTTATGATACCTGATAAAAAATTTTGTTCGAAAGATTTGTTGGGCCTAGTGTTTTGTGAGGTACCATTTTTGACAAAATAGTTTTGGTTTGGACAAAGGCGAATTGGAATTGGTTCAATGAAGTGATCAACTAGGATTGGAAGAAGTCAATGAGGGATTGAAGATTGAATTTACTGGTAACTAGCCTGCGAAGACCTTGGCAGAAGTCAATGAGGGATTGAAGATCAAATTTAAGAAGCTAAAATATGAATCTCAATGTATTACATAATTGAAGGAAGACCAACGATTTAAAACATTGATGGCTTGTACAAGCTTTCCAATGAATGATCTACAACATAAGGAATGGTTTATTGCTGCATCGCTGCCTCACATCAGAATTCCACTTATGTAACAGAAGATACTGACGTAGATGGAGGCCTTGGAATTGGCTATGAATTTAAAAGCATCACCTATTGGAGAGACTGGCACTGGTATGGCTCAAATCCAGTTTCAGTTAGCAAACATGTCTTCAAATCCAAGATATAAAGAAGGGAAAAGAAAAGTGTGAAGATGTTTGGTGCACTAGATGTAAAGAAGATGGACATTCCAAATATCAATGTACAACATTTCATGATTATTTTAATGTTGGTAATCCGAGTCCATTAAATACTGTTGTCTGGTGTCGAATCTGTCAGACCAAAGGACACCGACCAAAAGAATGCTACCTATTACAGAAGATGGTAAGTCCTTCCCATAACTTATGGTGTGAGTTCTGTAGCTTTGTTGGACATGACGAGAAACACTGTCAAGCATACCAGTTGTTCACTGAGTGGACTGCGAACACATTTCTGATGAAGGGAGAAGGTCAAGATGAAAGAAGTGAAGCGCCCTTTAATCAACTGCGAGGTGGATTTAGAGGCCGTGGACAAGGAGGATTTGGTCGAGGAAGAGGACAAATCATATGTTATGACTGTGGCCCCCATGGACATTACGCTAGAGATTGCCCACATCCTGCTACATCTTGTACATATTGCACAGCGCTAGATCACACCATCGAAGATTTTCCATAGCTGATAGCGAAGTGGAAAGTGAAGCAAAATCATAATCAAAATCAGAACCATAATCATAATCAAAATGTACTTTCGGCGGAACCGCGACCATGTCAACATACTATCGCTATGGTAATGAGAGGTGGTGTTGCGACGGGTGGAGATAAGAATAGTACTAATAATCTTAGGGATGCAAGGGTTAGGCCAGTAACCTAGAAAACACCAAAGTTTGATGTGCAGAAGGAGAAAGGTATATTCTTTGAAGCACAAAATGAATTTCTGAAGGGTGCGTCGACATCCTCCCCACAACCTAATATTGAAGAAGAACCTGTGTACGACATGCCACCTCACTTTGATAAGTCTGCGCCCAAGAAGAATTTAGGAAAGGTAAGTGCTCTTCATTCTTTCCTCAAAATTTGTTTAGCTATGGTTAAAGATGAGAATTACCTCAGGGAATTGCAAAGGTTAATTGGGGAATTTGAGGAATAACTGGGATTCGAGAGGATTGTTAATCATGTTTAGAGGAAACTCAAGACTGGTTGAGAACTGCGACTTAATGCACAGATTGGTGATTACAATATGGATTTTATTATTCTAGATTTGGGATCAGAAGTCAACATCCTGACCAAGCAAACATGGGAGAATATAGGTAATCTGAATTTAGTATTGTCACCTATCCAGTTATGATTAGCTAATCAACATAAAGTAATACCATTTGGTCGAATGGTTGGGGTTCTTGTCGAAGTGGAAGGGCTATGCACGTATGCAGACTTTGAAGTCAGAGATTGTCGACGACACAAACCCGTATCCTGCATTACTGGAGATTGATTGGGAAATTCAGAATTAGACTACCATAAACTTTAAGAAGAGAGTTCTGACATTTGAAAATGAGGATATTAGAGTTGTTGCACCTCTGGATCCATTGGAAGGGAAGAGATACGTAGAACTAGTCAAAGGAGACTATGGCGTTCAAGATATAGACAAAATTTATAATGTATCCTCCAAGATCAATGACTACATCAATCCTACAACAAGTGGTACGATCAATTAGCAAAGTGTTAGTTCCCGTTCATCTGATTTCGACGAAGCTCTTGAAAATTGGCAGAATAGGTTACATGAAGTTTCTATGTGAATATGTGCTCATGTGACAAAGTCACTATGTTGGGTGGGAACAAAGGTATGAAGTCTTCCTACTTATGATGGTTTACCCAATGTGGATCAATATATTAATGAATTTGAAGGAAAGGTACCTGAGCAATAATGGTTATTAGCCCTAGATGTCGCGTTGAAAGCAATGCCGGCAAGATGGTGGGCTACACATAAGCAATCTATAACTGGTTGGTCGCAGTGCAGAAGATACTTAGAAATTTGGTTCGAAGAAGGGATCCCATATACATAAGAGAAATATACATGACTTACTAGTCCTGTTGATCATCTGGCTACTTGTAGTACAATCTGGCAGGATATAGCCAAGCAAGAGTGGGTACACATGTTCATCCATACGCTTGACATTATTTTGAGAAATTGGTATATGTCACTGGGGCTGCGACAAGGAACGACAGAATGGGACACTCTGGATACCAGTTTTAAACACACATTTAACTATGAGGATGAAATTCCTACAATATATGCGGCTTTGTAGAGAATTAAGGCTACAATTTTCGAAGAAATTCTAGGACTAATGTCTAACCTGCCGCAGTGGACTACAACAGTCAAGAAAATGATGGAGTGTTACAATATCAATGGTGAACCAGAAGATGACGACCCAAGAGATATCCATATTCCAGAAAGTGAAGGAAGTTGTGAAGTGAAGGGGCCATACATATTATCAGATAAATTCTTGCACCCATTGAATATTAAAAAGTTATATATTGGCTCTACTGAGAACCCAAAGCTTGCAAATATAGGTGATTACCGAGAAGATGGAAACCATGGGAAAAATTACTAACTTGTTGCATGAGTTCCATATTTGTTTCCTACTAAATTTTCAGAAATGAAAGGTATAGCTCACGATCTAGGAGAAATGAAGATTCCTTTAAAGGCAGGCACTAAGCCAATTAAGCAGCGGCCGTACAGATTAAATCCACAGTACAAAGAAAAGGTCAAAGAAGAGATCGACAGGATGCTCGATGCAGGAATCATTGAGCCCGTCAAAGAGTCAGAGTGGATCGGTCCTATGGTGGTATAAGACAAGAATACTGGAGAGATCAAGATCAATGTCGAATTGCGGAATTTGAACGATGCTTGTCTACATGATCCCTTTCCAACTCCGTTTACATACAAAGTGCTCGAAAGTGTTGGAGGCCAGGAAGCCTACTCCTTCATGAATGGATTCTCTAGATATCATCAGATTAGGATTGCTATGGAGGATCGACATAAAACAAACTTTTTGACAGAGTGGGGTTGTTTTCAATACACGGTATCACCTTTTAGCCTAAAGAATTCCCTTGCTAATTTTTCACGGGTAGTTGTCGCTGCCTTCAAGGATTTTATTCATAAGTTTATAGAAGTATATTTTTATGACTGGACAGTTTATGGGTTATTGAAGAATCATATCGACAATTTGAGGTTGATGTTAGAACGTTGTCGATAGTTTAAAATCTCTTGAAATTTGAAGAAATGTATATTATGTGCTCCATTTGGCATACTGTAAAGACATGTCATTTGTAAGCAAAGCATGCTAGTAGACTCTACAAAGATTGCTATCATAGTTGATTTGCCTCCACCTAATTAAGTTCGACAGTTGAGAACAACCCTGGTTCATACAAGATATTACAGGAATTTTATTAAAGGTTATGCCCATATAACAACACTGATGCAGATACTGCTCGAGAAGGATGCAAAGTTTCAATGGAATGAAGACTGTCAGCAGAGTCTTGACACATTGAAATAAAATATGGTTACAACACCTATCTTGGTATTTCCTGACTCGAAAAAAGAATTCCATGTCCATGTCTATGCTTCATCTATCGCTTTAGGGGCGATCATTTCTCAACCAAGTGAGGGTTCTATCGACCACCCTATTGCATTTTCCAGCAGGAAGTTGTCCACTGCAAACGAAACTACACTACAACTGCAAGGGAGCGACTTGCGATGGTCTATGCATTGCATAAGTTTAGATATTATCTACTAGGGGGCCATTTTAAGATGTTTACTGATCACTTTTCCTTGAAGTACCTGATCAACAAGCCAGTGTTGAGGGGGGGGAGATCTATTGGTGGTTATTATTGTTTCAGGAATACGATTTTGAGATTATAGTCAATCCTGGGAGGTTGAATGCGGGCCCCGACCATCTGTCGAGGTTGGAAATAGGTGAAGAACCCACTAGCTTAGAAGACAATCTTCCAGACACGCAACTCTTTTCAGTAAAAATGGTTGATGACTATTTTCAAGACATTGTGACATTTTTTTGTACATGAACGCCACCAGAAGGATATACGACCGCCCAGAAGAAGTAGTTGGTAGAAATATCCATAGATTATCAGTTGATCACCGGGAAGTTGTATAAGCTGGGATCAGATGAAGTATTGCATCGCTGTGTACTGGAGCACGAGCAACCAATCATATTGTCTGAGGCTCATGATGGGGTGGCAGGAGGCCATTATGTAGGGAAAGATACAACACAGAAGATCTTAAGAGTAGGGTTATGGTGGCCAACCCTTAGTAGGATTATGGTGGCCGACCCTTCACAAAGATGCTAAAAAATACTGTCAGAATTGCGACACATGTTAGAGAATTGGGAAACCTTCAAGAAGAGATGAAATGCCCTTAGTGACTCAGCTTACATTGTAAGCATTCGATAAATGGGCTGTTGAATTTGTGGGACCTATCAACCCACCAAGAAGAAGGACGGGAGCAAGATATATTATCACTACGACAGATTACCGTACACGATGGGAAAAAGCAACGCGAGTTCGGGAATGCAATGCTGCGATTGTTGAGAAGTTTTTATTTAAGAATGTCATTACCAGGTTTGGATGTCCACATGTCGTACTAAGTGATCAAGGTACACATTTTGTTAATAACACTATAGAGACCAATAACACTATAGAGGCCCTTACTGAAGAATTTTAGGTCTATCATCAGAAGAGTACTCCATATCACTCACAAGCAAATGGAACCATTGAAGCATTCAATAAAATTATGGAGCATGCACTAACTAAAGTTTGTAATGTGAACCGCGACAGCCGGGATTGAAAAATCCCTGCAATATTGTGGGATTATAGGACAACGTGTAAAATATTGACAGGTCAGACACCCTTTAAGTTGGTATAAGGACAATACGCTGTAATTCCCATGGAATATATTGTCCCAAGCTTAAGAATCATTGCTTTCACAGGTATGTCTGATACTGGTGCTATTGAATAAATATTAGCGCAGTTACTTCAATTGGAGGAAGACCGGTTTGTCGCAGGTTATCATCAACAGGTGCATAAGGACCGTGAAAAAGCATGGCATGATCTCCATATTACTAAGAAGCATTTTTAGCTAAGCGACTCAGTCCTTCTCTATGAATTTTTTTTTCTCAAATATCCTGGTAAGCTAAGGACGCATTGGCTCGGGCCATATGTTATCAATTTTGTTACAGAAGGAGGCACAATACAGTTACAAACACTAGATGGTCAAATACTTCAAGGATTGGTGAATGGGAGCCGACTGAAGCCCTATAGGGCCAAACGTGGTATGTCGAAGTGAAAAAGATTGATTGCATGTTCGTACATAGTGAAAAAAAGTGTATCGTTTAGAAACCTCAAATCTTATTTCTGTCGTAGATAGTTGTGTTGATGTACAGTTATGTCAGAGATTTACGGAAACCCTAAGTCAAAGTTACGCCGAAGATATCCTGTTGAGGGTACTTCTGTCGAAGTTCCATTGTTGACAATTCAAAACCCCAACTTCCTAGTCTGTCGAAGTTCCATAGTTGACAATTCGACACCCCAACTTCCTAGTCTGCCGAAGTCTATTTCCATCAAAGTGGGTTATCTATTGAAGTGTTAATGCTGTCACCCAGAAAACCCAACATACTATTTCCGTCGAAGTTATAATTCTATCAGAAGTTGGTTGTTTGTTGCAATTCTACCTGTCAAATTTTTGGAGTGACTCACCTGTCAAAGTTCCAATTGGTAAGCATTTATTGTTGCTTTATGACGGGTCCTGTGACGATGCTAGTGGGATTTTAAAATTAAATGCTGAAATGATTGATGTGTGTTAAGAGATCCACCGCTGCCACCATCATCATTGGAGGATCAATGACAATTAATTCATCTAAGCAATGACAGTCGGATCGCACATGGGGGATAAACTTAAAAATCCTGCTTCTCCCTCGCTTGTTCTTCATTGTGAGATGAGCTATTATAGTCGAGCGAAGAAACCAAAGCCAAGTTTCTGTATTGTAAGATTGTGCAATTGTGAGCTATCAAAATGAAAGTTGAATTGTCCACTAGAAGTGAGTACCAGGGCTCTGTCGAGGAGGTCCAAATGTCGAGCTCTATTTCTATGAGTTTGGAGCTACGTGAAGCAATTACCTCGTAGGTTCCTATGAATGTGCCCCGAAAGACAAGAAAGGAAAACATACCCGATCTGAAGCCAAGGATGAAGGCACACCATGACACTCGGGCATTGGATTCAGGATCTGTGACCTTCTTTCCAGAGTATGTCCCACCCCGCAATTTGAGGTCGAAACCAGTCAAGTTGTTGAAGAATGCAAGGTACCAGCTCGACACTGTTCCAGTGCCAAAGGGAGTTATTGTGCAAGGAAACATTTTGAAGAACATCCAAAAACTATCATACACAGACCATGATGCTAGTAAGTTCACTGAATTTAGTTACACCCACTACATGCGGCCAACTGTTACACCACAAGGCCATCCGATTGAATTAGAACCTCAACAATGGGATATTGGTGTTGCTAGAGCCGACCTTTTTCCATTATTGCACCTGCTTCATTTTGGTCGCACTATAGAGACCAACACATGTGTTAAGAAAATCATGTTATGTTTGCATGGAGGGTGCCTTTGGTTCGAAACCAAGATATCCATTGATACAAATCTTATTGCTAGAATTACGGGTTTACCTAAGGTTGGGGTACACCCGTCGCAGTTCTTTTTTGGGAAGGAAAGAGACCGTGATCTTGCGACAAGGATGAAAGAGAAATATAATTTGTTAAAAAGCAACAGGGGCTTTGATGTAGCCTCTATCAGCGACCAGGGTGTTCGGTTCGCTACCAAATTATTAGCCACCAAGTTGCTGATGAAGAATAGACCTAACAAAATTCACTGCAGCTGTCATTGTTGCGACAGAGTAGTGTGCGCAGGGTGTACAAATGAATTGGGATACATTACTCCTTAATGAGTTTCTTGCAGATTGTGCAGATGCATAGGATAGTGGCACACCATTTACCTATTCATGGTTTTTGCTGTTGATATTGTTTGTTGGATGGGAGGAACCAACTAATTAACAAGGTATGCAACCGACAAGGTTTAAGATACATGAGTTTATCGTATTTAGACATAAGGATCCGGCAACAAGAAAGCAGTGTGTCGTTGTATATGCACCTGGAGGTGTTGAGATACTATGTCATCTAGATACCATGTATTGATGAAGATGTGGTGGCTAAGTATCGCAGTGTGGCGAAGTTCAAAGCCGGGCCCCACCACATGTATGTGCAAGCTAGAAGGGACCCACACCAACAATGGTTAGTGATGGGGTTCAAACTATCGAATGAAGAAGTGGATGCGATGATTCACGACTGGCCGGTGGAATGGAAAGTTCCAATTGAACCTGAGAGTATATGGCGAGATCCGATGTAGCAAGAACAACAGAAGGATGCTACATCTGACCAATAGAAAACAAGTCAAAACACTCAACAAACCAAAGGAGGAGATGATGACCCAGAGGACCAACAATCTAGTCAGACACCTACTGACCCAAAATTAGGAAGAAGCGGAAAGACAAAACATCAAAGCAAGGTTCAATAAATAAGCATAAAACACAGCGACATGAAAATGTCCAAGCCTTGACGGACGACGATATTAACATCTTGTTTGACAGGATGACAGAATTTGCAGAAGAGAACCGCAGAAAAGTAGAATATAAAACAATTCAACTATTCAGTGGCGTCACTGATGTTCTGGATACGCTGTGTCAGGAGGTCAAGAAAATCTGCATTTCAGCTCCGTCGCAGGTGAGGATGCTGTGAGTCGAAGTTGAGCACAATGAAGAGGCACAAGATCAAGATGCACCACTCCCCCTGTGGAAGGGGTGGTCAAAATTTTTCCACGAGCGATCACATTTGACGAACCTGGGACCAGTGTGGAAGTTCCAAAGTTGGTGCATGCAGATATGAAATTACCTGCATTATCTCTTTATATATTGCACAGGATACAGGAAAGTGTTGCAAAAGAAATTAAGTCAAGGGAGAGCTCTTTATTAGAGTTCATGAGGGGATACAAGAACTAGGCGACTGCATTGAAGCATCTGAAGGCTCAGCTTCAACAAGACAAGGACTTTCTGATAAAGGAGAAGGATAAAGTTCAGGAATATGCGTGTCAAGTAGTACCTGAGGCTGAAGTTATTGAAGAGATGACGATGGAATAGAAGGTACAAATTTTAGAGTAGGTCATCTCTAGATAACGTCTGAAGGTGCAGGAGTTATAGGCTAAGATGGTGTCGAGTACCCCACCTAAAGTGGCTGATCAATGACGAGCAGCAATTCAGGAGGCTGTTGAGAGCCTTCAAGCAACAGAGTGTAAGTCCATGCAGATGTACGAAGCAGTGTCACAGTCCTGGGACACCTTATTCGATGATGTTGAGCTACAATAAGTACAAACACGGATTTGGGATGCTAAAGGAAAGATGATTTATTTAAGGCAGCAAGTGAAGACTCTACCTTCGTTCCAACAAATGAGCATAGCCGCCGAAAGCAAAGAACTGCAGTAGGAGATCAATCAGTTGAGATTGCAGTATAGGAAACACACAGAGAGAGTCCAGACACTTTAGTATGTTTCCCAAAGCATATCATAGGACATTGGAAGCAAGCATAATTCCATCCAGACAATCACTCAGGATGTCTAGGTGATCCATATGCATATTACTGAAGAACCGGTAGAAACTATTGGACAAAAGAAGGATGAAGTCTAGCAGTTGTTCGAATCAAGCAAGAGCCACTACGAAAAGTTTCTGTTGAAGCTACAGGAACCTCACTCACAGCTCTGAAGTGGCTTGGGACGAGCCTCATGTGAGTGTTGGGGGCCTGTTGGGCCTAGCGTTTTGTGAGGTACCATTTTTGACAAAATAGTTTTGGTGTGGACAAAGGCGAAGTGGAAGCGGTTCAATGAAGTGGTCAAATCCGACAAAGTGGCTAGGAAAACAGTAAAATGATCATTTTGATCAAGTCAATGGTCGTAGTTGAGTCGGTTATTTAGGATTGGTCCACATTATAATAATGACTACATTTGGAAGTTAGTGGGGTAGTGGGAGTGGGGAAAACTTAGTGTGCCCTATAAATATGTAATAAGAAGTAAGTTTTGTGGTTACGTATGTTTGGGTAGTAGAGATAGTCAAGTGTTTCTGCTATGTAATGAAGAGAACTACTATGTTTATCGAAGATATTTTGGGGAATCCGAGTCACTTATCTATAGGCTGTGTGCGTAGATCCATTATAATACATGAAGAAATCTGTAAGTTTTTCTTGAAGTGCTTATTTGGATGCAACTCATAATAAAAGACAAGCGCTTCCGAGGTTTTTCCCATATGGGTTTCCTTGTTAAACATGGTGTTTTGCATGTTGTGTTGTGATGTGATTTGATATGTGTTTCTTTCCTCTATTGAATAATCAAATGAATGTATGATGGGTTTAGTTGTATGAACATTGAATGCGACCTATTAATCTGGTTAAGTTATGAACATGTCGAAGCTCTGATATGTCGATGTTCTCTAGTAAAATATGATGATGATATATCGCTCGTCAAGGATTCCCCTTCTGTACTACATAAAGTATGGTTCCTGCAGTCCCCATAAATACTTCGGGTGAGACTTCATCTGCTCTGTAGGTGTTGCAGAAAGGGATCCATTCCCTTTTGGGTCGGTGTTTGTGGTTAGGTTGTTTGTTGGTGAAATGTTAAGTGTTGAACCTTGGTCGAAGTAAAAG
Source organism: Larix kaempferi (assembly GCA_027924585.1). NCBI lineage: Eukaryota > Viridiplantae > Streptophyta > Pinopsida > Pinales > Pinaceae > Larix > Larix kaempferi. The sequence goes on from BSBM01000097.1 coordinate 1,782,229, forward strand.
TGAGTCAACAAATGGTTATGTTTTCGGGACTGAGACTTTGAAGAGAAGGGGAATGTTGTGGCATCCGACTAAGCCGGAGATTCAGGATTGGGTAGATCTGCAACAGGAAGAATTTGCAAGGAAGCATAACAAACATCCTCGATTGGATAATGAAGACTGGTTAGGTAAGTATGTTTTCACTGATATTCATGAAGTGTTTTTCAACGAGTTCCTAGTGATATTGGATGAATGGTTAGCAAGACTAACCGAACATAAGACAAATTTCCAAGGAGGAGAACCTAGATCTTGGAAACCTGTGTTGATATAGCGAATGAAAATTGTGAACAAAACAATTTCTTGTGCAATGGATTTCTGGCTAGACAGTGTGTTGGAGGGGTACATTAACGAATTTGCTATTGACACTACGAAGTCCTATAGTGCAGCATAATGTGAGTTCATTGAATCTCAGTGCGATAAGTACCTCAAGTCGTTGAAATTGTCAATAAAAAATCTCCTTTGTGAAAAAGGCGTAATGCGAATGGAGTCCGACAAGTAGAGCGATTGTGCGCGGTGGCCATGGGTATTGTATGAATGATGGTCTGGGAGGATTAATGGAATGAGATGAGATGATTAGAGGAGACAAAACTAAACCGGACGAAGAATGTGGATTCCTGTGGAGTAGAAGACGATTTTGGTCAAACAAGAGGAGGAGAACTACGATAAAAAAGAGGGGTTGCAGTGCGAATGAGAAGAGAAACTACGAACTAGTACCACAGGTCGAAGAGGATTCTACCGACGAAGAGGAAGAGGACTAGCTCCTCTCTGAGGAAGAAGAAGGCTCCGAAGGACCGTTCTAGACCCGAGGTTGTGACATACCCACGACCCCATGTATATCTCCAAAGGCTGAGGTAAGACATAATATTTCTTCACATTTTGTTCCATCTAGTCAAAGTAGTGGCGATAGTCCAAAGAATATTTAACCGGGTGGGAAGGCTCCAAGTAGTGGTCCATTATTAGTGAATCAATCAAAGACCCAAAGGTCTAGAATGATCGGGGATGACATAAATTTGTGTATTTTTAATGGGAATGGATAAGAAGATACAAAAAAACAATGGTTCCTATGTAATGCAGTATGGACTGTAAAACAAGTTCAATATGACAATGTCAAGCTGGAGCAGTTGATCACGACCTTCAGGGGTTATGTCTTGGACTGGTTTATGAAAATTTCTAAAGTTACTGGTAACCGGCCTGCGAAGACCTTGGCAGAAGTCAATGAGGGATTGAAGATCGAATTTAAGAATCCAAAATCTGAATCTTAATGTATTATGGAATTGAAGGAAATAATGAAAGCACTGAATGAGTCTGTTTTGTATTTTGACCATCAATTGAAAACATTGATGGCTCATACAAGTTTTCCAATGAATGATCTACAACATAAGGAATGGTTTATTGCTGCATTGCTGCCTCACATCAGAATTCCACTTATGCAATAGAAGATACCGATGCAGACGAAGGCCTAAGAATTGGATATGAAGTTAGAAGCATCACCTATTGGAGAGATTGGCGTTGGAATGGTTCAAATCCAGTCGCTGTTAGCAAACCTAATTAAGTTCGACAGTTGAGAACAACCCTGGGTAAAATAGGATATTACAGGAAGTTTATTAAGTGTTATGCCCATATAACAACACCGATGGAGAAACTACTTGAGAAGGATGTAAATTTTCAATGGAATTAAGACTGTCAACAGAGTCTTGACACATTGAAATAAAAGATGGTTACAACACCTATCTTGGTATTTCCTGACTGGAAAAAAGAATTCCATGTCCATGTCGATGCTTCATCTATCGCTTTAGGGGCGATCATTGATAAACCAAGTGAGGGTTCTATCGACCACCCTATTGCATTTTCCAGTAGGAATTTGTCCACTGTAGAATGAAACTACACTACAACTGAAAGGTAGCGACTTGCGATGGTCTATGAATTGCATAAGTTTACAGATTATCTACTAGGAGGCCATTTTAAGATGTTTATTGATCAATATGCCTTGAAGTACCTAGTCAATAAGCCAGTGTTGGGGGGGAAGATCTGTCGGTGGTTACTATTGTTTCATGAATATGATTTTAAGATTATAGTCAAGCCCAGGAGGTTGAATGCGGGCCCCGACCATCTGTCGAGGTTGGAAACAGGAGAAGAACCCACTAGCTTAGAAGACAATCTTCCAGACATGCAACTCTTTTCAGTAAAAATGCTTGATGACTATTTTCAAGACATTGTGACTTTTTTTGTACAGGACTGCCACTAGAAGGATATACGACCACCCAGAAGAAGCAGTTGGTAGTAATATCCGCAGATTATCAATTGATCACCAGGAAGTTGTATAAGCTGGGACCAGATGAAGTATTGCGTCGCTGTGTACTGGATCACGAGTGACCAATCATATTGTTTGAGGCTCATGATGGGGTGGAAGGAGGCCATTATGAAGGTAAAGCTACAAGGCAAAAGATATTAAGAGTAGGATTATGGTGGCCGACCCTTGACAAAGATGCTAAAAAGTACTGTCATAATTGTGACACATGTCAGAGAATTGGGAAAACCTCAAGAAGAGATGAAATGCCCTTGGTGCCTAAGGTTACATTGTAAGCATTCGATAAATGGGATGTTGAATTTGTGGGACCTATCAACCCAACAGGAAGAAGTACGGGAGCAAGATATATTATCACTGCGACAGATTACCGTACACGATGGGAAAAAAAAATGTGAGTTCGGGAATGCACTGCTTCGACTGCTGCGAAGTTTTTATTTGAGAATGTCATTACCAGGTTTGGATGTCCGCATGTCCCACTAAGTGATCAAGGTACACATTTTGTTAATAATACTATAGAGGCCCTTACTGAATAATTTTAGGTCTATCATCATAAGAGTAATCCATATCACTCGCAAGCAAATGGAACCGTTGAAGCATTCAATAAAATTATGGAGCATGCAGTGACTAAAGTTTGTAATGTGAACCGCGACGACTGGGATTGAAAAATCCCTGCAATATTGAGGGATTATAGGACAACGTGTAAAAGATTGACAGGCCAGACACCCTTTAAGTTGGTATATGGACAAGACGTTGCAATTCCCATGGAATATATTGTCCCAAGCTTAAGAATCACCGCCTTCACATGTATGCCTGATAGTGGTGCTATTGAATAAATATTAGCGCAGTTACTTCAATTGGAGGAATACCGGTTTGTTGCAGGTTATCATCAGCAAGTGCATAAGGACAATGAAAAAGCATCATGGCATGATCGCCATATTACTAAGAAGCATTTTCAGCTAGGTGACTTAGTCCTTCTCTGTGACAACAAATTTCTCAAATATCCTGGTAAGCTAAGGATGCATTGGCTTGGGCCATATGTTATCAATTTTGTTACAGAAAGAGGCGCAATATAGTTACAAACACTAGATGGTCAAATCCTTCAAGGATTGGTGAATGGGAGCCAGGTGAAGCCCTACATGTCCAACCATGGTATGTTGAAGTGAAAAAGATTGATTGCATGTCTGTACATAGTGAAAACAAAGTGTATCATTTAGAAACCCCAAATTTTATTTCTGTTGTAGATAGTTGTGTCGATGTATAGTTATGTCAGAGATTTACGGAAACCCTAATTCAAAGTTACATCGAAGATATCATGTCGAGGGTACTTCTATCGAAGTTCCATAGTTGACAATTCGAAACCCCAACTTCCTAGTCTGTCGAAGTCTATTTCCGTCAAAGTGGATTATCTGTTGAAGTGTTAATTCTGTCACCCGGAAACCCCAACATACTAGTTTCGTTGAAGTTATAATTCTATCAGAAGTTGGCTATTTATTTCATTTCTACCTATTGAAGTTCTAGAGTGACTCACCTATCGAAGTTGCGGTTGCTAAGCATTTATTGTTGCTTTTATGATGGGTTTCGTGACGACGCTAGTGGGATTTTCGAATTAGATGTTGAAATGATTGATGTGTGTCAAGAGATCCATCATTACCACTATCATCATTGGAGGATCAATGGAAATTAATTCATCTCAAGAATGACATTCAGATCTCACGCGAGGGATAAACTTAAAAATCCCACTTCTCCCTTGCTCGTTCTTCATTGTGAGCTGAGCTATTGCAGTCGAGCGAAGAAACCAGAGCCAATTTTCTGTATTGTAAGATTGTGCAATTGTGAGCTATCAAAATGCAAGTTGAATTTTCCACTGGAAGTGAGTACTAGGGCTCTGTTGAGGAGGTCCAAATGTCGGGCTCTATTTCTATGAGTTCGGAGTTACCTGAAGCAATTTACTCGTAGGTTCCTATGAATGTGCCCCGAAAGACAAGAAATGAAAACATACCCAATCTGGAGCCGAGGATGAAGGCATGCCATGACACTCGGGCATTGGATTCAGGATCTGTGACCTTCTTTACAAAGTATGTCCCACCTCACAATTCAAGGGCCAAACCAGTCAAGTTGCTGAAGAATGCAGGGTACCAGCTCGACACTGTTATGGTGCCAAAGCGAATTATTGTGCAAGGAAACATTTTGAAGAACATCTAAAAACTATCATACGCAGACCATGATGCTAGTAAGTTCACTTAATTTAGTTACACCCAATACATGCACCCAACTGTTACACCACAAGGCCATCCCATTGAATTAGAACCTCAACAATGGGATCTTGGTGTTGCTAGAGCCAACCTTTTTCCATTATTGCACCTGCTTAATTTTGGTTGCATTGCAGGGGCCAACACATGTGTTAAGAAACTCATGTTATGTTTGCATGGAGGGTGCCTCTTGTTCGAAACCAAGATATCCATTGATACAGATCTTATTGCTATAATTATGGGTTTACCTAAGGATGGGGTACGCCCGTCGCAGTTCTTTTTCAGGAAGGAAAGAGACCGTGATCTTGCGACAAGGATGAAAGAGAAATATACTTTTTCAAAAAGAAACAGGGGCTTTGATGTAGCCTCTATTGGTGACCAGGGTGTTCGGTTCACTACCAAATTATTAGCCACCAAGTTGCTGAGGAAGAATAGACCTAACCAAGTCACTAAAACTGTCATTGCTGCGACAGAGTAGTGTGCAAAGGGTGTACAAATGAATTGGGATACATTCCTCCTTAATGAGTTTGTTACAGATTGTGCGGATGCATAGGATAGTCGCACACCATTTACCTATTCATGGTTGTTGCTGTTGATATTGTTTGTTGGATGGGTGGAACCAACTAATTACCAAGGTATGCAACCAATTGGCCCATGACAAGGTTTAAGATACATGAGTTTATCGTATTCAGACATAAGGAGCCAACAATAAGAAAGCAATGTGTTGTTGTATATGCAGCTGAAGGTGTTGAGATACTACGTCATCCATATACCATGTATTGATGAAGATGTGGTGGCTAAGTATCGCGGTGTGGTGAAGTTCAAAGCTGGGTCCCACCACATGTACGTGCAAGCTAGAAGGGACCCACACCAACAATGGTTAGTGATGGGGTTCAAACTATCGAATGAAGAAGTGGATGCGATGATTCACGAATTGCCGAGGGAATGGAAAGTTCCAATTGAACTTGAGAGTATATCGCGAGATCCGTCGCAAAAAGAACAATAGAAGGATGGTACATCTGACCAATAGTAAACAAGTCAAAACAATCAACAAATCGAAGGAGGAGATGATGACGCAAAGGAACAACAATCTAGTCAGACTCCTACTGACCCGAAATTAGGAGAGAAGCGGAAAGACGAAACATCAAAGCAAGGTTCATGGAATAAGCATAAAACACAGTGACATGAAAATTTCCAAGCCTTGATGGATGATGATATTAACATCCTGTTTGACAGGATGACAGAAGTTGCAGAAGAGAACCGCAGAAAAGCAGAAGATAAAACAATTCAACTATTTAGTGGCGTTACTGATGTCCCGGATACGCTGTGTCAGGAGGTCAAGAAAATATGCATTTTGGCTCCGTCACAGGTGAGGCCGTCGTGAGTCGAAGTTGAGCACAACAAAGAGGCACAAGATCAAGGTGCACCACTCCCCCTTGTAGAAGGGGTGGCAAAATTTTTCCACGAGCAATCACATTTGACGAACCTGGGACCAGTGTGGAAGTTCTAAATTCAGTGTATGCAGATATCAAATTACCTGCATTACCTCTTTATATGTTGCACCGGCTACAGGAAAGCGTTGCAAAAGAAATTAAATCAAGGGAGAGCTCTTTATTGGAGTTCATGAGGGGATACAAGAACCAGGCGACTGCATTTAAGGATCTGAATGCTCAGCTTCAGCAGGACAAGGAGCTGCTGGTAAAGGATAAGGATAAAGTTCAGGAAGCTGTCGAAGATGCATGTCAAGCAGTACCTGAGGCTGAAGTTATTGAAGAGATGATGAGGAAATAGAAGGTACATATTTTAGAGACGATCATCTCTGGATATCATATGAAGGTGCAAGAGTTAGAGGCTAAGATGGTGCTGAGCACCCCACCTGAAGTGGTTGATCAATGACGAGAAGCAATTCAGGAGGCTGTCCAGAGCCTTCAAGCAGCGAAGTCTAAGTCCATGCAGATGTACAAAGCATGGAATAGTCCTGGGACGCCTTATTTGATGATGTTGAGCTACAATAAGTACAAACAAGGCTTGGGGATGCTAAAGGAAAGATGATTACTTTAAGGGAGCAGTCTAAGACTCTACCTCCGGTCCAACGAATGAGCAGAGCCGCCGAAATCAAAGAACTGTAGTAGGATATCAATCAGTTGAGATTGTAGCATAGGAAACACATAGAGAGAGTCCAGACACTTCAGTGTGAAGCCCAAATCATATCAGAAGCAAGCATACTTCTATCCAGTTGACAGTCACTCAGGCTTTTGAGGTGAGCCATATGCATATTAATGAGGAAGAGGTAGAAACTATTGGACAGAAGAAGGATGAAGTCCAGCAGTTGGTAAAAGCAAGCAAGAGCCTCTATGAAAAGTTTCTGTTGAAGCTACAGGAACCTCACTAATAGCTCTGAAGTGGCTTGGGACGAGCCACATGTGAGTGTTGGGGGCCTGTTGGGCCTAGAATTTCATGAGGTACCATTTTTAACAAAACAGTTTTGGTGTGGACAAAGGAGAAGTGGAAGCGGTTCAACGAAGTGGTCAACTCTGATGAAGTGGCTAAGAAAATTGGAAAACGATCATATTGATCGAGTCAATGGTCGGAGTTGAGTCGGTTAGTTAGGATTGGTCCATGTTATAATAATGAGTCTGTTAGTAAGTTAGTGGGGTAGTGGGAGTGGGGGAAATTTAGTGCGCCCTATAAATATGTAATAAGAAGTAAGTTTTGTGGTTACGTACGTTTGGGTAGTAGAGATATTCAAGTGTTTCTGCTATGTAATGAAGAGAACTACTATGTTTATCGGAGATATTTTGGGGAATCCGAGTCACTGATCTGTAGGCTATGTGTGCAGATCCATTATAATACATGAAGAAATTTGTAAGTTTTTCCTGAAGTGCTTATTTGGTTGCAACTCATAATAAAAGACAAGCGCTTCCGAGGTTTTTCCCATATGGGTTTCCTCGTTAAACATGGTGTTTTGCATGTTTTGTTGTGATGTGATTTGATATGTGTTTCTTTCCTCTATTGAATAATCAAATGAATGTATGATGGGTTTATTTGTATGAACATTGAATGCAACCTATTAATATGGTTAAGTTATGAATTCCGTCGATGTTATGAACACGTCGAAGCTCTGATCTGTTGATGTTCTTTGGTAAAATATGATGATGATATATCGCTCGTCGAGGATTCCCCTTTTGTACTACATAAAGTATGGTTCCTGCAGTCCCCATAGAGACTTCGAGTGAGACTTCATCTGCTCTGTAGGTGTTATCGAAAGGGATCCATTCCCTTTTGGGCCGGTGTCTGTGGTTAGGTTTTTTGTTGGTGAAATGTTAAGTGTTGAACCCTGGTCGAAGTAAAAGTGAGTCAACAAATGGTCCGTTGACAGGACTGGGACTTTCAAGAGAAGGGGAATGTTGTGGCATCTGACTAAGCTAGAGATTTAGGATTGGGTAGATATGCAACGGGAAGAATTTGCAAGGAAGCATAACAAACATCCTCGATTGGATGATGAAGACTTGTTAGGTATGTATGTTTTCATTGATATTCATGAAGTGTTCTTCAGTGAGTTCCTAGTGATATTGCATGTATGTTTAGAAAGACTTACCGAACATAAGACAAATTTCCAAGGAGGAGGACCTAGATTTTGGAAACCTGAGTTGATACAACGAATGGAAAGTGTAAACAACAAAATTTCTCGTCCAGTGGATTTCTGGCTAGACAGTGTGTTGGAGGGGTACATTACCGAATTTTCTATTGACACTCGAAGTCCTATAGTGCAACAGAACATGAGTTCATTGATGCTCAACGCGTTAAGTACCTCAAGTCATTGAAATTGTCGATAAAAAAGCTCCTTTGTGAAAATGGCGTAATGCAAATGGAGTCCGACGAGTAGAGCGATTGTGCGCGGTGGCCATGGGTATTGTACGGCTGACGGTCTGGGAGGATTAATGGAATGAGATGAGATGATTAGAGGAGACAAAACTAAACTGGAAGAAGAATGTGGATTCCTGTGGAGTGGAAGATGGTTTTGTTCAAATAAGAGGAGGAGAACTGCGTTAGAAAAGAGGGGTTGCAGTGCGACTGAGAAGAGAAACTACGAACTAGTACCACAGCTCGACGAGAATTCTGCTGACGAAGAGGAAGAGTACCAACTCATCTTTGAGGAAGAAGAAGAGTACCAACTCATCTTTGAGGAATAAGAAGGCTCTGAAGCACCATTCTAGGCCCGACGCTGCGACATACCCATGACCCCGTGTATATCTCCAGAGAATGAGGCAAGACATAATATTTCTTCACATTTTGTTCCATCTAGTCAAAGTAGTGGTGGTAGTCCAAAGAATATTTAACCGAGTGGGAAGGCTCCAAGTAGTGGTCCATTAGTAGTGAATCAATCAAAGACCCAAAGGTCCAGAATGGCTGGGGATGACATAAAGTTGCGTATTTTTAATGGGAACGGATCAGAAGATCCAGAACAACACTGGTTCCTATGTAATGTAGTATGGACTGTAAAACAAGTTCAAGATGACAATGTCAAGTTGGCGCAGTTGATCACGACCTTCGGGGGTCGTGTCTTAGTTTGGTTTATGAATGTTTCTGAAGTTACTAGTAACCGGATGATGAAGACCTTGGTATAAGTCAATGAGGGATTGAAGATCGAATTTAAGAATCCAAAATCTGAATCTTAATGTATTATGGAATTGAAGGAAATCAAGCAAGCACTAAATGAGTCTGTTTGGGATTTTGACCATCAATTTAAAACATTGATGGCTCGTACAAGTTTTCCAATGAATGGTCTACAGCATAAGGAATGGTTTATTACTGCATTTCCGCCTCACATCAGAATTCCACTTATGCAATAGAAGATACTGACACAGATGGAGGACTTGGAATTGGCTATGAAGTTAGAAGCATCACCTATTGGAGAGATTGGCGCTGGAATGGTTAAAATCATGTAGCAGTTAGAAAACCTAATTAAGTTTGATATTTGAGAACAACCTTGGGTCATACATGATATTATAGGAATTTTATTAAATGTTATGCCCATATAACAACACCGATGGAGAAACTGCTCGAGAAGGATGCAAAGTTCCAATGGAATGAATACTGTCAGCAGAGTCATGACACATTGAAATAAAAGAGGGTTACAACACCTGTCTTCGTATTTCCTGAATGGAAAAAAGAATTCCATGTCCATGTCGATTCTTCATCTATTGCTTTAGGGGTGATCATTGCTCAACCAAGTGAGGGTTCTGTCGACCACACTATTGCATTTTATAGTAGGAAGTTGTCCACTGCAGAACAAAACTACACTACAACTGAAAGGGAGCGACTTGCGATGCTATATGCATTGCATAAGTTTAGAGATTATGTACTAGGAGGCCATTTTAAGATGTTTACTGATCAATCTGCCTTGATGTACCTAGTCAACAAGCCAGTGTTGGGGGGGAAGATATGTCGGTGGTTACTATTGTTTCAGGAATACGATTTTGAGATTATAGTCAATCCCGGGAGGTTGAATGCGGTGTTGCTGCTGCAACCTAATCCCCAAAATTTTCTTAAAATTGTAGGGCCTCTCATTTTATTTTTTTGAGTAGTCTTAGAGTTCAACTCGCCCTAGAGAAGTTCACCTTCACCACTTAGAATTTTTCTGAAAAAATCAAGTAAATAAGGAAATTTTTTTGGGGCTAAGTATAACTGGGGTTCATAAAAAAACAAGTAAATAAACCAATTTTTGTTGGGTCAGAGAAAATCAACGAGTTGAGCCGACATGGTCGGACCAAAAAATTGGTTTTTTGATGAAGTCCCTATTTCGGAGCAACTCGGTGAGTTGATCCGACATGGTCGGAGAAACTCTGTGAGTGCCGCCGAAACGGTCAAAGTTTTTTCAAAGTTGCGTCCCAACACTATTTTTTTTTATTGTGCATTTGGTCAGAGCAAATGAGTGAGTCACGCCGACCGTTTCGGCGTTAAAACCTCAGCGATGCCGAAACGCATCGGTGTGAAAAATCCAGTTGGATCAATGAAACCCTAGCGAAAAGGAGGTCGTCGTAAAATGATAAGTGCCGCGACACGTTTTAGAACAACTTGTCGAGTGGCCCCGAAACGATAGTTGACGATACTTGAAACCCACCAATGAAGAGATTGCAGAGAGTGCCGAGATAAGATCGCAAAACGAAGAGAGATGGTTGGAAAACTCACAAAATGATGCTGACGCCTTCGGTGCAAAACACAAAGATGGACCAAAAAGTTGTCGATCTGCATTGGAGAGAAGTTGCGAAAAGAAGCTGACATCGACGCAAGGTTGAGAACGCCGCCGATGCGTTTCGCTGCAACTGAACGAGTCGCGCCGAAACAGTCGACGACAAATTTTGGTTTTTTAGGAAGCGACGCTGGAAAAGGGAATTTCATGACGAACGGTCTCCGTTCATTAATGACCCCACCAAATCCCCTCGTGCGCATTTATTTCCAGGGTTTTCAAAAGTTATATATAGGGAAAGAAAATATTTGTTTAACATTTTGCAAACGTCGTTATAACATTTGTACCTCCACTAATCGCTGGATGCCAAGCACCCAATGCCGTTGAGAGCTTGATTTAAAGCCACTCTGCAACTCACAGGTAGGCCGTCTCGTACCCTCATGTTCCATTTTAAGTTCACATGGCTATTTTATTGGTTATTTTCTGCCTCTTATGAGACATTGGTCTTCCTTATCGCCGGTTTTCACACGCCATTGTGATACATTAGGACAGACCGGTTGGTTTTGGTTGTTAGGTCTAGAGTCTTCATATAAGAGGGTGCCTTGGCCTCACCCAGCTAAGGTTATTCCTGTTCGACAGTTTTCCCTTTCTCACATTTACTACCCGATCGCATAACCCTTGTTTTTCTTCTTAGTTGACATAACCACGTAGGGGGGGTTATTTTGGCCATGGTCAGTAGAGTATTTCTGCATTTCCCAGCTTGTCACATCATAGATTTTACCCTTGCGGAGGGTCGGCCCTAGATGTCGTCTTGTCACACCCTACCCAAACCATCGCGTTTTCCAAACCCACACAGTGCCCCGCGTAGTCACTCTTTCGATGGAAAACTCATCTGCTTTTTCTTACCCATCATTGTTTTAAGCTTGAATGTGTTATACCCATGAAATAATGTGATTTTAATTAAAGGAAGAATTCATTCAAGCATAATTAAAAGCTGAAAAACATTGTTTGAGTAACCCTGAAGTCAATTATACCAAATCATTAACTCCCTGTCATTTATCTAGAGAACATGGTGTTGTGGTTATTGATGAAAATATTTGAAAATAATATCTTTGAATGATTTTGCATACATTTTAAGTTGCATATTAATTTCCACGCACCTGCATACTATTGAAGAAAATAAAACATTAGCTACATATACCTAACAGTATGGAAGTAATTGTTTTCTTAACTCTGCTTATTGTTAATAATATGAAGGAGAGAGGCTTTACAGAATTCTTGTTGAATTTTGCTTACACATTGTTTTCAATGTTTCATCATGATTCAGAAATGTAGAGACGGAGTACGAAGAGGAAGTACAAGATTACTGAATCAGATTCGGACGTAGAAATAGTAGCTGACACTACAATAGAAACCATGTTCGAAAACACTAGGGCAAAGATGGGAATCACCCTAGAATACAAGTGGGGATAACTGTACCAGATGATTCGAGATCAGAATATACCTGAGGCATATCTCAAAGAGATGATGTTATACCAAAACATTAAGAAATCAGGCCTCACCAAAGCAACCACCCGCTCATAATTATTTCCGTGCTCCAAATTCATCGGATGGATCCCGCCTTACGTGGATGTTAGTGCAAGGATCATATCAAACATAAAAGGGGAAGGATTTGCCTCTTTTCATCCGGGTCACATAACCGCAAAATATAAACTACCACCGCACAAGGTCATGTTGACTGAAGACTGAAACAGGGGTGTAAACATGGACCACCTGGAGTATGCTAAAAAAATGGTAGTCTCTGGGAAACACCTAAGGCAGAAAGCAAGTGGTGAGTATGATAGTCAAATCTTAAGGACCCCATTCAGAATTATAGCTTTGATGCTAATTAGAATTTTCGGGAGAGCAAATGGGAGCATCTACAAGATAAATTGGGTACCCTTGATTTATCACATAGCCTTCTACGACACTGTGTTTAATTGGGAGAACACCATCTCAGATAGACTGACATCAACAATAGCAGCATCATAGGGAGGATTAACCCAGAAGAAAGCAGAGTTATACATGTCCTCGTATCACATGGACTGCATACTGGTTAGGCACCCGTTCCCTAAGCTGGGGTGTATATGGAATCGAGCAGAGTCTCCTATTTATGTGGCCTATCTGATCACATGGGCCCACATATATGCGAGCCAATACAAACTCATCTGTAAAGAGTTGATTATTCCTCTGTATTGGTTGATTTTCAATGAGGAACCGAACTGCCTATCTGACAACGCAATGGCTGTCATAAACAAGTATGGGGATTATCAATTTTTGCAGGAAGGAACCTATATCAGAATGTATGGGTGTTCCAGATCTCCATTCGTAATGCCCAGATATGCAACAGACTTTGTAGTCCACAAAGAGGCGTTGATGCAAGTATTCATTAATGGAATTGGCAGTTTCTTACATGATAATAAGAAAGTCTCCTTCGCACCGTTACACTTTTGTATCGGGGCCTACAAATTTACCAAGGTTAAAGGTGCCGAAGATTTTGTAAAGGATTTGGAAGCATTCCATTTTTGGGAGAAGAGTTTCATAAGAAATGACAACGACATGAAGGTTGCCGATCATTGTGCATCAATTAGGATACATTATGAATATGCAGATCACTTTGAAAAGGATGAGGAAGTGTACATAATATCAAGTAATATGACTGAGCTGAACAAGCGTTTTGTTCGTAAGAGCAGTGCCGGTCCTAGTCATGCTGCCACGGTTGCAGCAGAAGCAGAATGAAAACATAAGCAAAGAGAAGAAGCCGTAAGGCTACAAGTGGCAGAAGCAGAACATAAACTGAAAGAGGAAGCAGAAAGGAAGTAGAGAGAGGAGGCCGAGAAGTTGAAAAAGGAGGCTGAGAGATTGTTAAAGGAAGAGGAAGATAAAAGGAAAAAGGAAGAAGAAAGAAGAGAAATAGAATAAAGGGAAGCAATTGAGGAGCAAAGGAAAAGGGAAGAAGAAATTAAGTCCAAGGAAGCTGTGGAAATTCCAGGAATCCAAAATGAAGGCCCAAGTATACAAGACATGGATATAGATTCACTAGGGGTATCAGGGGTCACACTTACGGGAGGGAATATCCCCTTCATAGAACTCGGGCTCACGCCTTTCACCCCATCAAAACAACATACAGTGGCCAAATTGGACACGATAATTTTTTACTCAAGTAGGAAAACCATCATGAGGAGGTCCAAGAAGAGATTAAAGTTGGGTTCTAAGCCTGATATAGTCACTATCCAGGAGAACGCTATCATGAAGGGTACCCACAAGGACCCTAAGTTCACAGCCTCTGTAATCATAGCAACTGCACAGGAAAGTGCAGATAATGTTGACAAGCTGTTGAATGACATTGAGTGAAATAAAGAAAAAAAGCTCAAATTAAAGGATACCTTGGTTAAGGCACGAGGAGAGGGAATAGAAATGAAAAGGAAACATGATTCCATAGTATCCGAGAAGGACATATTACTGAATGAATATCATAATTTGGACACAGAAAATGAGGCATTGACTGCATTGTTAATGATTATGGAAGGTGAAAAGAAAGACTTCGAAGCTCGCATCAGTGAGCTAGAAACAAGAGAGTTGACAACAGATCAACAGGATGAAGAGTTGAAAGCTCAGATGGATGAACTGGTTAAAGAAAAGGAGTCGCTAACAGAACAGGTGGAGCCGGGGAACAATAAGAAGCAAGACATGACTCCTTTCCATGAGCAAGCCTGCAAAATTCAGGAGAAAATATGTCACTCGCAAGAATTGATCACTGAAGAGATCTACAAGATGAAAATAATGATAGCAAGGATGAACGTGATTGCTGCAGAATCACTAAGGGTTAGACAAAATTTGGTCAATACTGGAAATAAGTTCAAGAAGCATATGGCGTGGAGAGAAGGGAAAACGGAGTTCCCTGACCACTTGCCCCAGAAGATGACTACAGATTCTAATTTAGACGTGGCGCTTCTTGAGTTATGTAGGAAAGCTGGCAGGAGATTAAATAATGAAATCCTTATTTCTATTGATAAAAGTGTGGGATTCTATAAAAGGATTCATCAGATCCACGAAAAATGTCAGCTCGTTATACCCCCCAATATGGATGAGATTCCTACCAAAGATCAACGTTTGATGGAGTTGCAAAATGCGTCGAGAGATGACCTGAAATACATTAGAAAGATGGATGTGTTGACAGAAGAAGATATCCATCAATACATTGGGCAAGCATCCATTAATGCTTATTTTCTAGAAGACAGCTCCAGTGCGGCAACAGAAGGAGTGAAAAGTGTGGAAACAGAACTTTCATATCATGAAATAGCTTTGAAAGTTATGGAACCGACACAATGTAGTATTTGAAGAGATTGAAATGTGGGCCAGTTACATTTCTAGTCTGGCAAGGCCAACTGGAAATTAACATCTTGTAATTTATTGTAATATTCCTTATGCAAACATGAGAGGACAAATTTTGGGAGTCCAATGGTAAGGGTAGGTGAAACAAACAGGCAGATGGAGACAAAATTTTTGTAGTATAAATATATGGTGAGAACACTTGAAGAGGGAATTTTTGCTGGTGAATTAGATGCTGGAGGCATTTTGTAAAAGAACTATTTCTTTGCTAATAATAAAAGACTTGTTCGTTGGGGAAAAGATTTCACTGGTGTTTTCCTGGAATGTGTGATTCCCGGAATAAAACTATTTCTTTTTTTGCTTATATCATGTTGTGAGATCTTTCTGATTCTGTCGAACTACCTCAATGATGATGAATGGTTTCTTTATTTCATGCAAATGTTTATGTGTAACAGAGTAATAAATCGCCTTAATTAATATCAGAGGTATCTTTGATAATTTCTGCTGTAAATGTGAATGTTTCTTTTAATGGCTATCTATTAAATTTACCTTAACATTTCAAATTATTACTCTCACTTCAAATTTGCTCCCTGCAGGGATAGGATAGTTAGTTTAGGTTAGAAATAAATGAATTGATTAGGTAGAAGTGATAAGACGGGAGGTCAGAACCTACGCATCACTTGCTGAGGCTTCTGCCTGTCAGTTCTAGATTAAATGCATTAAATAGGGCACTTGCATTTCATTTCTTAAAATTAAAATTACATAAATGGTGGACTGAGCCGCAATTGGTAAAGAATTTAAACAAACATATTCACGGTATCCAGATCGTAAACTAGACGGATTCCCCATACCAAATGGTGAGTGATCTAATTGGGATTATTTACCTGGGAGAATCCATACTATCGATGCTGAGAATTTATGGGAATCAACAATTTTGGTGCTAGAAGGAGGGCTGTCAGTGCATGGCTGACAGAGGAAACCCGTTTTCAACATCAAAATTTTTTTGGGTCCCCATTAAATACAACCACATCAGAAGAAGTGATTCCTGAAACTGAAAATTTAGATTCTGAAACTGAAATTACAGAATGGTTATACGTTGTCCCATTTGAGGAAATAGACCACTTCCGAAGACATACAAGATATTACATGAGAAATCTTGGAGGATTGTCTGTAATTCCGGCTCTTCCTAGAAGGCGAGTTCCTAAGAAAGAGATCTCATACACCAAAGACTCTATGCTTGTAGAAAACTTGGAGGAGTTGTTTGATTTATCATTACAAGAAATCCCAGATCCACTTAATTGGTTAACCGAGTCCCCACAGGCTCACACAATACCTCACACACCACTCATACCCCACATCACTCACCACCGCATTCTCCACAACGTATTATGGCTGGCAATGTTAACCAACCACCTGCATGGAGAGCCAGAGGGCCACTCAACCTGGATTCACCTTTACATGATTTACCTAAGCACCCAAAAAGAGTGTTACCGAAATATGATCCCGAAAAGGGTATTTCTATAGAGGACCACCTGAAATTTTTTTATTTGGATATGAATCTTTTAAATGTTGAACATGAATATGTAGTCTGCAGACTTTTCCCTTACACTTTTGAGCCTAGAGCATCATCATGGTATTTTAGTTTGCAAGCAAATTTGATAGCAGATTGGGACAATTTTGAAAAGGTTTTTAGAAGCAAATTTGGTAGCCAAAAGACTGTTGCCACACTTATGAAAGAACTACTGTTTATGAGGATGGAAAAGAAAGAAAAGGTACAGGAGTTCAATCAGAGATTCACTACCTTATTAAATAGTTTCAGTGTTGTAACAAAACCTCCTAAAGAAGCCTTGGTAGAATATTATACTGCAACACTTTATCCACCAATAGCCATTTTTGTCAAGAGATCAGTCAAGTCCACTTTAATAGAAAACTACGAAGAAGCCAAGAAGGTAGAGGCTGATTTGGGCAACATCATGAAACACACAATGGAATTGGAAGTAAAACCAATGGTTGGTAAGAAGCTTCTAATATTATCAAGACCCAAAGAAGAGTCCTCAAATGAATTAGAAAATGTGGTAAAGATGGTACAAAAGTTATCCAACAAGATAGTAGATTTGGAGAATGAAAAGGGGGCTAGTTCGTCGAGAAAACCATTCAAACCGTTCTATAAGAAAAGGGAGGAAAATGCGCAACCCCAACCACCATTGAATAACTCTAATGTTTTGAATTTGAATGAAGTTGGCATGGATAATTTCTGCACTTTCCATCAAGAACATCACTCTGAAAAGAGTTTCCCACAATGGATTAACTCAATGAATTTGGTGATGAACCAATTATTAGATGCACAATTAATAGAACATGAAGACCAAGAAGAAGATCAAGCCCAAGAACAGGAAAATCAGAATGAGGTGACCATGATGGTATTATGGGACTAGGCACCTACTTTGGGATTTAATGAAGAGGAAGAGGTGGAGTAAGTTCAAGTGTCATCTGTAAATTATGCTACTAGAAGCAAAGGGCCAGCCGAAGACCAAAGTCTAATATTGCCAAAGGTTAGGGTATCTAAGGAGAATATAAAAAATATCAATGGCATGAATCAACCATAGCCTAAAGTGAATCCTGGAATCACAAAATAAACAAACCCATTGATTAATAAGCAAGCGAAAACCACAATAAACAAATCGGACGGTGGTGAAAAGAGTATTGTAGATCATAGTATGGGATATGATATTGTGGAAGACATTAAGAAAACCAAAGCAAACATATCCTTGTTTGAATTATGTAATCTCCCAAAACAGAGGAAGAAATTGTTAGAAGCATTTGACCCACAACCAAGCAGTATGATAGAAACAATTGAGTCGGATACTGAGATTAACGCAACAAGCATTGGTGGAAAATCACTCAGACCCTGCCTTTCCTGTTAACTTTTGAAATCTTTAATCATAATGTTCATAATTGATTGGTAGATTTTGGAGCTTCTTCTAATGTTATGCCACTATCCATTTGTAGGAAAATCAATGGGAAACCTACAACATCCCCTCTCAGATCATACAACTAGACAGATCAATTGTTAAGGTTATAGGGGAAATGAAAAATGTACTCATCAGATTATGTGCAAATCCGAGGGTGTGTCAATTTATAGATGTCATGGTGGTGGACATACCTGAAGCTTATGGTTTGATATTGAGTAGGGATTGGTCTACAAAACTAAATGGTTATTTTGCAACAGATTGGTCCCATTTGTGGCTGCCATACCAAAATAGACAAAATCAAATTAAAGTACTGAGAGAGCCTCACAAGAAACAAAATGTAACTCAGTTAGAAGAAAAGAATGAACTGATAAACTTCTCATCTTCAGTTTTGGGGAATTATTTCTTAGAAATTGAGTCAAGAAATTATCAAATGGAAGATGCTAGTTATAATTCAGACAAACAGTCCGATCTCCTTCGATTTTCACAGACTGATGATGTTGATTGTAACATAGTAGAATTAGTTACTAACTTAGAAAATAGTACTAACTTAGTAAAATCATAAAATAAATTTTGGATTTTATATTTTGATGGTTCCAAAACACAAGAGGGATTAGGAGCCAGCTATGTTCTTGTTGATCCTGAAGGAAACAAACAATTTCTCTCTTGTAGGATAGAGTTTGAGTGTACAAACAACACAACTGAATATGAAGCTCTAGTCCAAGGACTTAAAAGAGCCATTGATTTAAATATTAAGAATTTAAAAGTCTTCGGTGACTCAGAAATAGTTTTCAGACAAATAAGAAACACAATTCATTGTCTGTCTCTGCACTTAAAGGGATATCAATCTGAAGTTTGGAATTTGATTTCATAATTTGATGCTTTTAACATAAATTCTATTCCCAGATTACAGAATGTTGCAGTTGATTTATTAGCTACTTCTGCTTCTAGATTAGTACCGACAAATAATAAATGCTCTATTGAATTGATTTTCAGGCCATCAGTACCTAATAACGTTACGAATCTAAGGGTGTTCGACGATGATGAACATATTATCAGTTTCTTGACAAATGAATATGCCTTTAAGGAATCTATAATTGATGAAGAGGAACACCTGTTGGATTTGCAGAATAAGTACACAAGTAAAGGAAATTTTATGCCGAAAGGAGTAAGGACTCTTGAAATATTGTTTGATTTACATAATAAATTTAGAATACCAGCCAATTTTAAGAAAAATAGCTCCTCGATGCAGCATGAGATGGTAAACTTGGGTACAGAAGTTGAACCTAAATATGTCAATTTAGGAAAAATCTATTCACCTAAATATGTCAATTTAGGAAAAATCTATTCACCTAGTGAAAGAAATAAGTTTATCAAAAATTTTCAGCATTATAAAGATGTGTTCGCATGGACTTATGAATATTTGAAGACGTATGATACATGAATCATACATCATGTGATACCCATTAAGCCAGATATAAAGCCATTTCAACAACAACTACGTAAGATGCATCCTACACTTGAACTGCTAATACAAAAGGAGTTAAAGAAATTGTTGGATGCTAAGATTATTTTCAAAGTTCGACACTTTGAATGGGTGGCTAATTTGGTCCCCGTAAGGAAGAAATCAGGAGAGATACGATTATGTGTCGATTATCAAAACTTGAATAGAGCATCGGACAAAGACAACTATCCGGTGCCACCAATGGAGCAAATTTTGCAGATGGTGTCAGGCTCGGAATTGTTCTCCCTGTTAGATGGATTTTCTGGATATACTCAAGTATTAGTGGCCGAGCAAGATTGACTCAAGACTACATTTCGCACAAAGTGGGGAACATTCACATATAGGAGAATGCCTTTTGGCCTAATGAATGCTGGAGCCACATTCCAGAGGGCCATGGATATTTCATTTCGGGGTTTAGTCGTCCACTGTGTTGTCATATATTTAGATGATGTTACAGTTTTTTCTAAAAAACGAGAAGACCATGTTTTCCATTTGAAACATATCTTTGATCGGTGTAGAAAATATGGTATATATTTGAATCCAAAGAAGAGTATTTTTGCAATACTCGAAGGAAAACTGCTGGGACACATCATCTCTAAGAAGGGAATCTCGATAGATCCAGAGAGAATTTAGGCCATAACGTAGATTCCCATGCCCATAGAAAAAGGACTATGCACTCATTTATGGGAACGATTAATTTTTTTCGAAGGTTTGTACCGAATTTTGCATAGATTGTAAAGCCTTTGCAACAAATGGTTAAGCAAAGTGTACAGTCCAAGTGGACTGATGTGGAGAAGGATGCATTCAGGGATATAAAGAATGCTATAGCTCATGCACCTTCCTTAAGGAGTCCATATTTTGAGAAATATTTCATCATGTATACCTTTGCTTCAGACAATTATCTCGCAGTAGTGCTCATACATAAAGGAGAACTAAGAGACGAGTATCCGATATCTTTCATGAGCACTGGATTGCAAGGAGCTGAACTAAACTACCTAGCTATGGATAAACAAGAATACGATGTATTCAAGGTAGTAAAGCAGTTCATACCTTGTATTTTGAAGAACAGAACGAAAGTGATAATACCCCATCCCACTGTCAGATCCTTATTTGTCCAAAAGGAGTTGGGGGAAAGAAGAGGAATCTGGGTAACTGCACTACAAGAGTATGATCTAGAATTCAAACCAGCCTCTATCATTAAAGGACAAGGGTTGTGTAAGTTACTCACTGAAAACCCAACTGAAGGGGATCGTGATTGGGAAAACAAAGCTGAATTGAATTCAACTGGAGTATGTTCCATTTTTACTACTCCCGAATCTTGGTACAAAGATTTGTTGCACTATCTCCAACAAGGATATCTGCCAGAACACTGGAGTTCTAAGTAGAGAAGGGTGCTCCGTTTGAAATCAACATCTTAACATATAATTGATGGAGTAATCTTCAGAAAGAATTATGATGGAATTTTTCTTAGATTCCTTGAGAAAGAAGATGCGGATAAGGTGGTCAAAGAGTTACATGATGGCCCTGCAGGGGGACATTATTACTGGGATACTAGTGCTCACAAAATACTAAGAGCCGGATACTATTGGCCCACTCTTTTCAAATATGCTCATGCTTATGCAAGAAAATGTGATGTATGTTAGAGAAGTGTTGGTAGATTACCGAAAGCAGCAGGACCATTGCAGCCAATCATTATCTCAGAACCATTTGAGCAGTGGGGCATAGACATTATCAGAGAGATCAATCCAAATTATTCGTTGCAACATCAGTATATCCTTGCATCTACTGATTATTTACATGATGGATAGAATCCGCTCCTTTGCGTAAAGTGAATGAAGACGCAATGATCGGATTCCTGCAGGAAAACATCATAACCAGGTTTGGGGTTCCAATTTCCCTAGTTTTTAATAATGCAACTTACTTCTCATCTGTTAAGTTAACTGCATTTTCTTATGAAAGAGGAATTAATTGCATTCTTCAGCCAACTATTATCCGTAGGGAAATGGACTAGCAAAATCTACAAATAAAAACCTCATCCGAATTTTAAAGAAAACAGTTATTGAGACTCAGAGAAATTGGCATGTAGCTCTTCCAAATGCTTTATGGGAAGATAGAGTCACTCCAAAAAATTCTTTTGGAGTTTATCCTTATACATTAGTCTATGGGAAAGAAGCTATACTTCCACCTAACATAGTACTCCCATCCTTGCAACTAGCCCAGGCCTCTCGAGGATCCAGTAGTGAAATCCTACAGTCATGAATGAATACCCTGCTGAAACTCGAAGAATCACGACAAAAGGCTAAGGATAGATTCAATCATCACCAAGATATTGTCAAAAGATGGTTTGATAAACGAAAGTCTAGTAAGAGAAGTTTTTAGGTAGGAGACTTAGTTCTGAAATGGGATCATCCGCATGAAGAAAAGGGCAAACATACTAAATTTCAACAATTATGGCTTGGCCCCTATTAGATTGCCAAAAGGCTTGGCCCGTCGACATATAAACTGCAAGATTTACAAGGGGAGGAGGAGAATCTCCCTGTCAACGGCCTTGCTCTTAAACAATACTTCACATAGGTTTAGGAACACCTGTTGTACATAAATTAACTTTTGTCTTTCTTTAGCTTTTCTAGTTTTTATTTTCGGAATTGATTAGTTTCAGTTGTTTTTTTTTTCCTTTCGTGGATTAGCTTCATTTTGTTTGGCTTATTGATTGATTTGATTTTATCTCTATTTTTTAAACAAACCCCATCCCAACATTTTGATGCGTGGAGATATAGGAATCTGAACAATCTAGCGGTCATCACCAGAGAATCATAATGAGTTTATAGAAAATGAATTCTTTTGTATAACATTGTCATTTATGATTTTAATTTCTGCCCAGTTCTAAGAAAGGGAAACCCACTTCATGTTCATGTTGAGTCATTATAAACCCTATAAAATAACCAATACCCACGAATTCCAAATTACTATCTTGGGGCTTCATCCATTCACACATAATAACCATCTCAGGAAGCTTACTATAATGGACCCACAAAAAGGAAGCAAGTCTTATAGATGTATGGAAATTAAAATGATCCCATGCTACAAATTTGAAGCCAAAAGGATTATAAATAAGAGTCAAATTTTGAAAAGTTTCATCTCCATCAAAGAAATGGTTTTGAATACATACATTTCCAATCAAGAAGATCGCCCAAGATAAACAATCCAAGAAAGGTTCTTCTCCATCCGTGAGCATGACAAACAAATAAATTTCTCACTCACACAAAAGGACATTATGGATGGAAGAACCCATGTCACATTCTCAAGATTGAAGAAAGCTATCAAAGAAGACTCAGACAATAAAATTTCGTCAAAAGAAAGCATCTAAAAGAATTCTTATAGCATGGGAATGAGGAACAAACGAATACATATGTCTGATTTTGCTACGATCCTATGGAGTCATATGTAGTAGTAACCGAAAGATGGAACTAAAAAAATGAAGTCCATACTATGGCCTCAGGAGAGTAGTCAATAAATCCAGTCTAGGTTACCTTATATCCTGAAACAAATGACCAATATGATGCAAGAAAGACTACCCCCCTGTATTGAACTTTGGCACTTTAAAATTTTGAAAAAAATCAATGCAGTCATTGTTTTACAGTTAGGATCAATAACATACAAACATTGCTGATTCTCAAAAGACATTGTTCAGAGATATGTATTCACCAGCTAGTCACCAATTTTTTCTGCTGCAACCTAATCCCCAAAATTTTCTTAAAATTCTGTGGCCCCTCCTTTTATTTTTTTGAGTAGTCTTAGAGTTGAACTCGCCCTAGAGAAGTTCACCTTCACCACTTAGAATTTTTCTGAAAAAATCAAGTAAAGAAGGAAAATTTTATGGGGTTAAGTATAACTGGGGTTTTCATGCCGAAACAGTTGGAGAAAATTGGCGAGTTGAGCCGACACGTTCGGAGCAAAAAATGGTTTTTGGATGAAGTCCCTGTTTCGGAGCAACTCGGCGAGTTGAGTCGACATGGTCGGAGAAAATTGGTGAGTGCCGCTGAAACGGTAGGAGTTTTTTCAAGGTCGTGTCCCAACACTTAGATTTTTTTTCAATTGTGCATTTAGTCGGAGCAAATGAGTGAGTCACGCCGACCGTTTCGGCGTTAAAACCTCAGCGATGTCGAAACGCATCGGCGTGAAAAAGCCAGTTGGGCCGATGAAACCCTGGCGAAAAGGAGGTCGGTGTGAAATGATAAGTGCCGCGACAAGTTTCGCAGCAACTCTTCGAGTGGCACCGAAACGGTCGCCGACGAGACTTGAAACCCACCAATGAAGATATTGCGGTGAGAGCCAAGATAAGATCGCAAAATGAAGAGAGATGGTCGGAAAACTAACAAAATGATGCCGACACCTTCGGCGCAAAACATAAAGATGCACCGAAAAGTCGTCGATCCACGCCGGAAAGAAGTTTCCAAAAGACGTCGACGTCGGTGCAAGGTTGAGAACGCCGACGACACGTTTCACTGCAACTCAACGAGTTGTGACGAAACGGTCAGTGGAAAATTTTGTTTTTTTGGGTAGCGACACGGGAAAAGGGAATTTCGCGCCCAACGGTCTCCGTTCATTAATGACCCCACCAACTCCCCTCATGCACATTTATTGCCAGGGTTTTCAAAATTTTATATATAGGGAAAGAAAATATTTGTTTAACATTTTGCAAACGCCGTTATAGCATTTTTACCTCCACCAATCGCTGGAGGCCAAGCACCCAACGCCGTTGAGCTCGACTCTACAGCCACTCTGCAACTGATAGGTAGGCCGTCTCGTACCCTCATGTTCCATTTTAAGTTGACATGGCTATTTTTATTGGTTATTTTCTGCCTCTTATGAGACATTGGTCTTTCCTTACCGCCGGTCTTCACACACCATTGTGATACATTAGGACAAACTGGTTGGTTTTGGTTGTTAGGTCTAGAGTCTTCCTATAAGAGGGTGCCCTGGTCTCACCCAACTAATGCTATTCCTTTCCGACAGTTCGCCCTGGCTCACATTTACTACCCGGTCGCATAACCCTCGTTTTTCTTCTTAGTTGACATAAACACGTATGGGGGGTTATTTTGGCCATGGTCAGTAGAGTATTTCTGGGTTTTTCGGCTTGGAAAATCATAGATTTTACCCTTGTAGAGGGTCGGCCTTGGATGTCATCTTGTCACACCCCACCGAGACCATCACATTTTCCAAACTCACACAGCGCCCTGTGTAGTCACTCTTTCGATGGAAAACTCATATGCTTTTTATTACCCGTCATTGTTTTAAGCTTGAATGTGTTATGCCCATGAAATAATGTGATTTTAATTAAAGGAAGAATTCATTCAAGCAAGATTAAAAGATGAAAAATGTTAGGATATTTAGAAACTTAGGAGTTAGTTAATATCAACTTGTGTAATATATCCGTTAGGGAAAGTGTGTTTCTTTAGTATCCATTAGTATGCATTTGTAAATATTTAATCCGATGGTCACGATATGTTGTGATCCGACGGCTCAAATTCTCTTAGATCATACCTAACCTTGATCCGTAGCTTAACACTCGATTGGTCCATGATCTCTATTTAAAGAGCATGGAGGGTCATTGTTTAGTTAATCGATTATGAGAAGCTCATGTGTAACTTTCTTTCTTTGCATAATAAATTGCTTCGTAGAAGCTATTTGGCTAGGGCCGTGGAGTGTTTCCCTCTCAAGGGTTTAAACCACGTCAAAACATCGGTGTATTGATCTGTGATTTGTTTGTGTGAAGTGGTTGCTCTATGTGTTGGTCTTTTGGGAGTACCCTGTGTACCCGAGTGCCATCAAGCTTGCCAAAGATCCAGTCCTACATCAACGCAGCAAACACATTGAGCTACATATGCACTTCATCAGAAATCCTGTTCATGATCGTGTTCTTGAAGTGCTCTTTTGTCCTACATATGATCAAGTTGCAGACATCTTCACCAAGTCTCTTACAGAAGTGAAATTTTCTAAACTTAGATCTATGTTAGGAGTTCAGGAACTTGTCATTAAGGGGGGATAGGCTCTAATGCCTCCTTCCTTCTCCTAATAGTGTCACTTTTTTAAATCCTTCAATCCTATCCCAAGTTGTTCTTAAGGGGGGATGTTAGGATATTTAGACACTTAGGAGTTAGTTAAGATCAACTTGTGTAATATATCCATTAGGAAAAGTGTGTTTCTTTAGTATCCATTAGTATGCATTTGTAAATATTTAATCCGACGGTCACGATATGTTGTGATCCGACGGCTCAACTTCTCTTAGATCATACCTAACCTTGATCTGTGGCTTAACACCCGATTGGTCCATGATCTCTATTTAAAGAGCATGGAGGATCATTATTTAGTTAATCGATTATGAGAAGCTCATTTGTAACTTTCTTTCTTTGCATAATAAATTGCTATATAGAAGCTATTTGGCCGGGGCCATGGAGTGTGTCCCTCTCGAGGGTTTAAACCATGTCAAAACATCGGTGTATCGATCTGTGATTTGTTTGTGTGAAGTGGTTGCTCTAGGTGTTTGTTCTTTTGGGAGTAACCTGTGTACCCGAACAAAAAACATTGTTTGAGTAACCCCGAAGTCAATTATACCAAATCATTAACTCCCCGTCATTTATCTGGACAACATGGTGTTGTGGTTATTGATGAAAATCTTTGAAAAATTTTGCATACATTTTTAGTTGCATATTAATTTCCACACTCTTGCATAATGTTGAAGCAAAGAAAACATTAGCTACATATACATGACAGTATGGAAGTGATTGTTTTCTTAACTCTGCTTATTGTTAATAATATGAAGGAGAAAGGCTTTACAAAATTCTTGTTGAATTTTGCCTACACATTGTTTTCAATGTTTCATCAGGATTCAGAAATGCAGAGAAGGAGTACCAAGAGGAAGTCCAAGGTTACTGAATCAGAGTCGGATGTAGAAATAGTTGCTGACACTACAATATAAACCATGTTTGAAGACACTAGGGAAGAGACAGGAATCACGCCATAATACAAGTGGGGATAACTGTATCAGATGATCTGAGATCAGAATATACCTGAGGAATCTCTCAAAGAGATGATGTTATACCAAAACATTAAGAAATCAGGCCTCACCAAAGCATCCACCCGCTCATAATTATTTCCGTGCTCCAAAGTCATCGGATGGATCCTGCCTTACGTGGATGTTAGCGCAATGATCATATCAAACACAAAAGGGGAAGGATTTGCCTCTTTTCATCCGGGTCACATAACCATAGCATATAAAATGCCACCGCCCAAGGTCATGTTGACCAAATATTGGATCAGGGGTGTAAACATGGACTACCTGGAGTATGCTAAAAAAATGGTAGTCCCAGGGAAACAACTAAGGCAGAAAGCGAGTGGGGAGTATGATAGTCAAAGCTTAAGGACCCCATTCAGAATTATAGCTTTGTTGCTAAGTAGAATTTTCAGGAGAGCAAATGGGAGCGTCTACAAGCTAAATTGGGTACCCCTGATTTATCACATAGCCTTCCATGACACTATGTTTAACTGGGCGAACATCATCTCAGAAAGTCTGGAATCAACAATAGCAGCAACACAGGGAGGATTAACCCAGAAGAAAGCAGAGTTCTACATGTCCTCGTATCTCATGGACTGCATACTGGTCAAGCACCTATTCCCTAAGATGGGGTGTATTTGGAATCATGCGGAGTATCCTATTTATGTGGCCTATCATATAACATGGGCCCACATATATGCGATCCAATACAAACTCATATGTGAAGAGTTGATTATTCCTCTATATTGGTTGATTTTCAACGAGGAACCGAACTTCCTATCTGAAAAAATAATGGCTATCATAAACGAGTATGGGGATTATTAATTTTCGTAGGAAGGCACCTATATCAGAATGTATGGGTGTTCCGGAGCTCCATCCGTAATGCCCAGATATGCAACAAACTTTGTAGTTCACAAAGAGGTTGTGAGGCAGGTATTCATTAATGGAATTGGTAGTTTCTTACATGATAATAAGAATGCCTCCTTCCCTCCATTACCATTTTGTATCGGGGCCTAAAAATTTACCAAGGTTAGAGGTGCCGAAGCTTTTGTAAAGGATTTGGAAGCATTCTATTTTGGGGAGAAGAGTTTGCAAGAAATGATAGCGGCAGGAAGGTCGTTGATCATTGTGCATCAATTAGGATACATTATGAATACGTAGATCACTTCGACAAGGATGAGGAAGTGTACATAAGAGCAAGTAATATGACAGAGCTGAATAATCATTTTGTTTGAAAGATTAGCGCTAGTCCTAGTCATGCTTCCACTGCTGCAACAGAAGCAGAACGCCAACAAAAGCAAAGAGAAGAAGCCGTAAGGCTACAAGTGGCAGAAGCAGAACATAAACTAAAAGAGGAATCATAAATGAAGCAGAGAGAGGAGGCCGAGAAGTTTCAAAAGGAGGCCGAGAGAATGTTAAGGAAGAGGAAGGTAAAAGGAAAAATGAAGAATAAAGAAGAGAGAGAGAATAAAGGGAAACAACTGAGCAACAAAGGAAAAGGGAAGAAGAAAATAAGTCCAAGGAAGTTATGGAAATTCCAGGAATCCAAAATGAAGGCCCAATTATACAAGACATGGATATAGATTCACCAGGGGTATTGGGGGTCACACTTACTAGAGGACATCTCGCCTTCATAGAACTCGGGCTCACACCTTTCACCCTATCAAAACAACATATAGTAGCCAAATTGGACACGATAATGTTTTACTGAAGTAGGAAAACCATCATGAGGAGGTCCGAGAAGAGATTAAAGATGGGTTCTAATCCTGATATAGTCACTATCTAGGGGAATGCTATCATGGAGGGTACCCACAAGGAACCTAAGTTCACTTCCTCCGTAAGAATAGCAGCTGCACAGGAAAGTGTGGATAATGTCGACAAGCTATTGAACGACATTGAGCGAAATAAAGAAAAAATGCTCAAATTAAAGGATAACTTGGTTAAGGCGCGAGGAGAGGGAATAGAACTGAAAATGAAACATGATTGCATAATATCCGAGAAGGACAAATTACTGAATGAATATTAGGATTTGGACACAGAAAAGGAGGCATTGACAGTACAGTTAATGATTATGGAAGGTGAAAATAACGACTTCGAAGCTCTCATCAGTGAGTTAGAAACAAGAGAGTTGGCAACAAATCAGCAGGACGAAGAGTTGAAAGCTCAAATGGATGAATTGGTGAAAGAAAAGGATTCACTGACAGAAGAGGTGGAGCTGGCGAACAATAAGAAGCAATACATGACTCCTTTCTAGGAGCAAGCCTGCAAAATTGAGGAGAAAATATGTCACTTGCAAGAATTGATCACTGAAGAGATCTACAAGATGAAAATAATGATAGCAAGGATGAACGTGATTGATGCAAAATCACTAAGGGTCAGACAAAATTTGGTCAATACTGGAAATAATATCAAGAAGCAGATGGCGTGGAGAGAAGGGAAAACGAAGTTCCCTGACCACTTTCCCCAAAAGATGACTGCGAATTCTAATTTAGATGTGGCACTTCTTGAGTTCTGTAGGAAAGATGGAAGGAGATTAAATAATGAAATCCCTATTTCTATTGAGAAATGTGTAGGATTCTATAAACGGATTCATTAGATCCACGAAAAATGTCATCTCGTTATGCCCCCCAATATGGATGACCTTCCTGCCAAAGATCAACGTTTGATGGATTTGTAAAATGCGTTGAGAGATGACCTGAGCTACATTAGAAAGTTGGGCGTGTTGACAGAAGATCTCCATCAATAGATTGGGAAAGCATCCATTAATGCCTATTTTCTGGAAGAAAACTACTGGGCAACAACATAAGGAATGAAAAGTGTGGAAACAGAACTTTCATATCATGAAATATCTTTGAAAGTTATGGAACCAACACAATGTAGTATTATTTTTGAAGAGACTGACATGTGGGCCAATTACATTTCTAGTCTGGCAAGGCCAACTGGAAATTAACATCTTGTAATTTATTGTAATATTCCCTATGCAAACACTAGAGGACGAATTTTGGGAGTCCAATGATTAGGGTAGGTGAAACGAACAACTAGGTGGAGACAAAAATTTTGTAGTATAAATATATGGTGAGAATACTTGTAGAGGGACTTTTTGTTGGTGAATTAGATGCTGGAGGCATTTTGTAAAAGAACTTTTTCTTTGCTAATGATAAAAGACTTGTTCGATGGGGAAAATCTTGCACTGGTGTTTTCCTGGAATGTGTGATTGCCGGAACAGAATTATTCCTTTTTTCTGCTTATATCATGCTGTGAGATATTTCTGATTTTGTCGAACTATTTCAATGATGATGAATGGTTTCTTTATTTCATGCAAATTTTGATGTGTAACAGAGTAATAAATCGCCTTAATTAATATCAGAGCTATCTTTGATAATTTCTCCTATAAATGTGAATGTTTCTTTTAATGGCTATCTGTTAAATTTACCTGAACATTTCAACTTATTACTCTCACTTCAAATTTTCTCCCTGCAGGGATAGGATAGTTAGTTTAGGTTAGAAATAAATGAATTGATTAGGTATGAGTGATAAGACGGGAGGTAAGAACCTACACATCACTTGTTGAGGCTTCTTCCTGTCAGTTTTAGATTAAATGCATTAAATATGGCACTTTCATTTCATTTCTTAAAATTAAAATTACATAAACGATGGACCGGGCCGCAACCAGTAAAGAATTTAAACAAACATATTCACGGTAGCCAAATTGTAAACCAGATGGGTTCCCCATACCAAATGGTGAGTGATATAATTGGAATTATTTACTGGGGATAATCCCTACTGTCGATGCTGAGAATTTCTGGGCATCAACATGTTGGCCCCGACCATCTGTCGAGGTTGGAAACAGGCGAAGAACCCACTAGCTTAGAAGACAATCTTCCAGACGCACAACTCTTTTCAGTAAAAATGGTTGATGAATATTTTCAAGACACTGTTACATTTTTGTGTACAGGACCACCACTAGAAGGATATACAACCACCCAGAAGAAGCAGTTGGTAGTAATATCTGTAATACCCCAAATTTTGGATCTTAACCCCTTTTATATTTTGCTAAGTATTATTTCATTTTACTTAGGTGATATTAGAAATTTGAAAAGTAAATTTCTGATGATTATGTGGACCAACACATTAATAAGATGGGAGTCACAGTCCCCCATGGGTTGGAGAATAAATGCGAATTTAATAATAATGAGAAATTATTATTGGAGAAAATGGTAAACCCTAAAGAAAAGTTTAGGGAGAATAATGAAATTAAAGAAATAACAAAATGAGAAAATTCACACCTAAGAAATAAAAAGTGAAAAGAAGAACTCATTCATCATTATTATCATGATCATTTTCACACAAGAGAAATGGGAGCTGGGAATAACAATAACTAGAGCTAAATGAAGACAAGTAATTGGGTGCAGTTTTGGAGCACAAAACTGAACCAGAACAAGAGATATCATAGCAGATGGGTATAGCTTGGAACACTTGGTTTTGTTCAGGTAGGAGAACTACCCCAAGCTTGCAGGAGCAGTGCAATTACTCTGAATAGGCTGTGAATGATTGATTCTCTTAATGGTTGAGGCTTAAAAGTCCCTGGAGCATCCTGGAGCTCAGGAGCAGTGAGTTGGATGTTGGTTTTCCTGCTGCAACAGAAATTTCCAAAATAACTTGGGGAACAAGTTAAGGGTAATTAAAATATAAAATCTGAACCAGGGGGACTCTGAACCCAGCTCGGGGGTGACCTGGAAGCAAAGAGGACTTGTTGGTCAAAGGCTGGGAGGTTTGTGCTAGGTTCCACTAGTTGTCATCAGAATACAGATAAGTTCATATGTTGTATTGTTATGATAACTCTTATGGAACAATTATTAGGATTTGTTTATGAATGTTCCTGATTTACTGTTGAATGGTTTGCTTACCAGATCTGATCATATATATATTTTTATACTGATTTTATGAGTATGGACATTATATAGATTTTTATACCTCTGTAATACTGTACAAATTGGTGATCTAATTGAAATACCTGCAGTATTTATGGTTTATGTTGGATGTAAGAGTGAATACATTCTTTGTGTAGTAGGTAGACAAAGATATAGTTTAAATAATGACTTATAAGCCTGAGATAGGAATTATAGAGTGATCATTGTTTATGTTCTACCCTATGGTTAGATTGAATGTATTTAAATAGAATACATCTCTTTTTATTAAACATATCCCATTACAGACAGAGCTTGGTTCTCATATTTTATTGTAGAAATGAGGCATACATGTAAACCGTGAGGTTTACATGTCGAGCCATTATATTATGTAAACCCTTTATTCTATTTTTTTTTTATATATAGATAAACAAAAATGGGATAAACTGTAAACATAATATTTCTTATCTTTTACAGTTAAGCACAAACCCTAGGAATACAGTGATTTATATCTACAGTAAATTGAATTCTTAGTTTTGACAAGTTTACACATTCACATTGAATTTGTATATAAATTACATTTAGTTCCAGCATGGAACTCGATTCTATTTACTATATAAAATCTGTTTATAAATAGCATTTAAATCCTTGTATGGAATTCGACTTGGTTTCTATCGCATCTATAAGAAAAGATTGATTAATTTCAGGGTTAATTATTGTGCAAATGCGTGTTAGATTTAGATGCATGCCATAAATCTTGGCAGTGGTCGAGTTGCTACCTTCATGGTTTTAAAATCAAATCATTATATAATGAATGAAACCAACATTAACACAATGTTTACAGGATTTAAACGTTGTATGTAGACAAGGGTTTATTACCCATGGTTCCACGAATATTTTACATAGTGTGCATATTGTCCACGATATTTACATAATAAGTCTTTTAATAAACAAATGCTGCGTATAAAAATGAATGTGAATCTATCTATATGAAGCTAACATTTTAACTTATGCATATGCCTATGCCCATGCTATTACTTCACGTTTTATAACCATTTCGAATCAATTTAATGGATGCACAAACATTATGGAGATTCAAAGCAAAAACAATATCGTTTTCATTATAAAGTTTGAAACATAACTTTGTAAAACATCGAAAGCATTATGAGATAGAGTGTTAATCAACCAGCAAGTGCTTATGCGTTGTCTGGAGAGTTATAGTTAAATTATCAACATTTAAATACAAGTCTGCATTGCTTCACAAGTTGCATCTTAAGGTCATGAAGGCCAACTCTTATAGATTTAAGTGTAATGCTTCTGAAAACTAGGCCGACAGCCATTTCATTCTTAAGAGCAAAAGAAAAAACCCTAACTAGTAACCCTTCATACGTTTTAAGTAACTTAACCCCCACCAACGGGGTAAACAACACCTGAGGCATAATGGGTTGGCGAGTTACCTGGAAGCTGGGGAACCCTTCCTCATGCTCGTCGACGGTTATGGGAGTCACCACGAGTGATCCCAACCTCCACCATCTCATTATTACTTGCACAGGAAGGTTACACGAAGTTAACTTGCAGTAAAAACTTGTATTCGGAAGAACTAATACAATAAACATTACATGTTTGTGACACGTTACCTTTAATGGAGCGAAGGTGCAACAACACTTTACCTGCATCAAAGAAAACAACCGCGAGAGTTAAACATTGCAGATAGAAGAACAAATAATTAAAGTATGGAAATTCTTGCACAGGATCGACAGTTGTTTCTTACCTTCGCATGCGTGGGGCGAATTCACCAAGTATTGTCACTCCTCTACACGGGTTCAGTGTAGTATTCGAACACCCTCCTGTTTTTGTGCAATGGATCACAGTGGCATTGATCCATTCCAACGTATGTCATAGGATGAACCTTCGGCACAGAGCCGAAGCTCTCTGCTCCGTCAAGCAACTATGAAAACTTTCGAGACCAATCCTTACCAAATGTTGTATCATACTGGGGATGAAAGGTAATGGTCACCACTAAAACCGGTCTCCGAGAATTTAATGCCAAGCCGTAGGATGGACGTGCGCAAAAACCACAACCAGATCCACGGTGAAAATGATTCACGAATTCCCATAACCCCGTACTGGATCGAGATCAACGGTGGGAAACAACTGGTAAATTTAATGAGTCTGGAGCTAGTCCTCAGTACAACACTGAACGTGGCATCACAATATTAAGTTCAACTATGAAGTGGGGTAGTTATTAATGGAGTCGACCAACTGGAACCACGTCGACCCAAGCCTTAAATGTAGCAGTATTGGAACTTGCAAACATGTCGAAGTGTATTGCATACCTTCCATGGTGGCAACCCAAGGCCAGGGTTTAAAACGTGGGTTGTTGAAAAGTCAAGTCTACCTGGCACGACCACATCATCGCCACGGTCCTACTCATAACACGTAATCATTACCTAACCATTGTGTTATGTTAGCCATACAAATTATTTCATTATGGTATGGTTGGTTTGCATAGCCCTTAGTTTATTCTTATTATTGCATGAATCCTTCGTAATATGTTGGGAAATCAATTTTATGCATAAGTGCTTTATTTATATGGTTTTGGTTAGACCATTATTGATGTTGGGTTGATAATCAAAGTAGTGCCCAGTCATAAGATTTATATATATATAGTGCATATATATATAATCTAAAACCCTTTATTTCTTGGTTGAAATTTATATATATAATGCATATATGTGCTAAGGTTCCATATCGTTTGGTTATTGTATATATATATATATATATATTGTTTATTAAGTCAAGGTTTTTAATACTTGGCCATTGTGTGTGGAATTAATTCATGCTAGGTTCATTCTAATGCTATTAATGTATTGCATTAAGAGATAGGAGTAGCATAGTATTGTTTTTGTTTAGTGGGTAAAACAATTGTCCACGTAGCATTAAAATGGATTACAATGTAATCTATGCATATTAAAATGTGAATATTAATTGTGCTTATAGTTCGTAGGACTATAGCACATCATTAACAGATGATGATTATAATTGGTAGGATTATAGTATGCCTTACTTGTGAATAATAATAATAATAAATGGGGATAAGTAGACTAATCACATTTATTATCTAGGGACCTTGTTAACTTTGGAATTATATTTATGTTTCAATTACATAACCTATATTACGTGCATTGTATGTTGTTGCAGGTGGCAAACAGATCTATGCCTAGGTTATATTTCATTATGCATAAGTATTGAGGGTTAAACATAGGGTATTTGTTAGTTGAAGTTCATAACGATATCAACTTAATCTTTAAACCATAATATTATTCTTTAAATGAATCGTTAAGAAAACTTGAATACCTTAGTTTGCTCACTACTGTATTTTTCTTCAAGTCTCATAGGCTCAGTCATGCCAAATTGAAATAGTATTAAGCCAGTGGTTATGGTTGTTGGACCCTTACAAAAAAAATAAAATTTTATGGTGAAGAAGAGACATGACAATATCCGCAGATTATCAGTTGATCACCGGGAAGTTTTATAAGCTCAGACTCGATGAAGTATTGCATCGTTGTGTATTGGAGCACGAGCGAATAATCATATTGTTTGAGGCTCATGATGGGGTGGCAGGAGTCCATTATGTAGGGAAAGATACAACGCAAAATATATTAAGATTAGGATTATGGTGGCCGACCCTTAGTAGGATTATGGTGGCTGACCCTTCACAAAGATGCTAAAAAATACTGTCAGAATTGCGACACATGTCAGAGAATTGGGAAACCTTCAAGAAGAGATGAAATGCCCTTGGTGCCTTAGATTACATTGTAAGCATTCGATAAATGGGATGTTGAATTTGTGGGACCTATCAACCCACCAGGCAGAAGGACAAGAGCAAGATATATTATCACTGTGACATATTACCGTACACGATGGGAAAAAGCAACGTGAGTTCGAGAATGCACTGCTATGATTGATGTGAAGTTTTTATTTGAGAATGTCATTACCAGGTTTGGATGTCCGCATGTCCTACTAAGTGATCAAGGTACAAATTTTGTTAAAATACTATAGAGGCCCTCACTGAAGAATTTTAGGTCTATCATTAGAAGAGTACTCCATATCACTCGCAAGCAAATGGAACCATCGAAGCGTTCAATCAAATTCTAGAGCTACACTAACTAAAGTTTGTAATGTGAACCGCAACGAATGGGATTGAAAAATCCATGCAATATTGTGTGCTTATAGGACAACGTGTAAAATATTGATTGATAGGTCAGACACCCTTTAAGTTGGTATATGGACAAGACGCTGTAATTCCCATGGAATATATTGTCCCAAGCTTAAGAATCACTACTTTCACAGACATGTCTAATACTGGTGCTATTGAATAAATATTAGCGCAGTTACTTCAATTGGAGGAAGACCAGTTGGTCACAGGTTATCATCAACAAGTGCATAAGGATCGTGAAAAATAATGGCATGATCACCATATTACTAAGAATCATTTTTAGCTAGGTGACTTAGTCCTTCTCTATGACAACAAATTTCTCAAATATCCTAGTAAGCTAAGGGTGCATTGGCTCGAGCCATATGTTTTCAATTTTGTTACAAAAGGAGGCGAAATACAGTTACAAACTCTAGATGGTCAAATCCTTCAAGGATTGGTGAATGGGAGCCGGTTGAAGCACTACAGGGCCAACCATGGTATGTCAAAGTGAAAAATATTGATTGCATGTCTGTACATAGTGAAAAAAAGTGTATCATTTAGAAACCCCAAATTTTATTTCTGTCGTAGATAGTTGTGTCGATGTACAGTTATGTTAGAGATTTACGGAAACCCTAAGTCAAAGTTACGTCAAAGATATCCTGTCGAGGGTACTTATATCGAAGTTCCATAGTTGACAATTCGAAACCCCAACTTCCTACTCTGTTGAAGTCTATTCCTGTCAAAGTGGGTTATCTATTGAAGTGTTAATGCTGTCACCTGGAAACCCCAACATACTATTTTTGGCGAAGTTATAATTCTATCAGAAGTTGGTTGTTTGTTGCAGTTCTATCTGTCGAAGTTCTGGAGTGACTCACCTGTCGAAGTTGCAGTTGGTAAGCATTTATTGCTGCTTTTATGACAGGTTCCGTGACGACACTAGTGATATTTTTGAATTAAATGCTAAAATGATTGATGTGTGTCAAGAGATCCATCGTTTCTACCATCATCATTGGAGGATCAAAGACAATTAAGTCATCTCAGGAATGACATTCAGATCGCACATGGGGGATAAACTTAAAAATCCCGCTTCTCCCTTGCTCGTTCTTCATTGTGAGCTGATCTATTGCAGCCGAGTGAAGAAACCAGAGCCAAGTTTCTGTATTGTAATATTGTGCAATTGTGAGCTATCAAAATGCAAGTTGAATTGTCCAATGGAAGTGAGTACTAGGGCTCTGTCGAGGAGGTCCAAATGCCGGGCTCTATTTATATGAGTCTGGAGCTACCTGAAGCAATTTCCTCGTAGGTTCCTACGAATGTGCCCCGAAATACAAGAAATGAAAACAGACCCAATCTGGAGCCGAGGATGAAGGCACAACATGACACTTAGGAATTGGATTTGGGATCTGTGACCTTATTTCTAGAGTATGTTCCACCCCGCAATTCGAGGGCCAAACCAGTAAAGTTGCTAAAGAATGCAAGGTACCAGCTCAACACTGTTTCGGTGCCAAAGGGATTTATTGTGCAAGGAAACATTTTGAAGAACATCCAAAAACTATCATACGTAGACCAACATACTAGTAAGTTCATTGAATTTAGTTACACCCACTACATGCGACCAACTGTTACACCACAAGGCCTTCCGATTGAATTAGAACCTCAACAATGGGATCTTGGTGTTTCTAGAGCCGACCTTTTTCCATTATTGCACCTGCTTCATTTTGGTTGCACTGTATAGGCCAACACATGTGTTAAGAAACTCATGTTATGTTTGCATGGAGGGTGCCTCTGTTTCGAAACCAAGATATCCTTTGATATAGATCTTATTTCTAGAATTACGGGTTTAACTAAGTCTGGGGTACACCCGTCGCAATTAATTTTTGGGAAGGAAAGAGACTGTGATCTTGCGACAAGGATGAAAGAGAAATATAATTTTTCAAAAAGCAACAGGGTCTTTGATGTAGCCTCTATCAGCGACCAGGGTGTTCGGTTCGCTGCCAAATTATTAGCCACCAAGTTGCTGAGGAAGAATAGACCTAACCAAGTCACTACTATTGTCATTGCCGCGACAGAGTAGTGTGCACAGGGTGTACAAATGAATTGGGATACATTCCTCCTTAATGAGTTTCTAGCAGATTGTGAGGATGCACAGGATAGTGGCACACCATTCACCTATTCATGGTTGTTGCTATTGATATCATTTGTTGGATGGGAGAAACCAACTAATTACCAAGGTATGCAACCAATTGTCCCATTCCAAGGTTTAAGATACACGAGTTTATCGTATTCAGACATAAGGAGCCAAAAGCAAGAAAGCAATGTGTCGTTGTATATGAAGCTAGAGGTGTTGAGATACTACGTCATCTAGATACCATGTATTGATGAAGCTTTGGTGGCTAAGTATCGCGGTGTGGTGAAGTTCAAATCCGGGTCCCACCACATGTATGTGCACGCTAGAAGGGACCCACACCATCAATGGTTAGTCATGGGTTTCAAACTATCGAATGAAGAAGTGGATGCGATGATTCATGATTGGTCAACGAAATGGAAAGTTCCAATTGAACCTGAGAGTATATCGCGAGATCCGTCGCAACAAGAATAACAAAAGGATGCTACATCTGACCAATAACAAACAAGTCAAAACACTCAACAAACCAATGGAGGAGATGATGACCTAGAGGACCAACAATCTAGTCAGACTCCTACTGACTTGAAATTAGGAGAGAAGTGAAAATACGAAACATCAAAGCAAGGTTCAAGGAATATGCAGAAAACACAATGACATGAAAATGTCCAAGCCTTGAAGGATGACGATATTAACAACCTGTTTGACAGGATGACAGAAGTTGCAGAAGAGAACCACAGAAAAGTAGAAGATAAAGCAATTCAACTATTCAGTGGCGTCATTGATGTCCTGGATACGCTGTGTCAGGAGGTCAAGAAAATCCGCATTTCGGCTCTGTCGCAGGTGAGGCCTCCATGAGTCAAAGTTGAGCACAATGAAGAGGCACAAGATCAAGGTGCACCACTCCCCCCCGTGGAAGGGGTGCTCAAAATTTTTCCATGAGAAATCACATTTGACGAACTTGGGACCAGTGTGGAAGTTCCAAAGTCGGTGTATGCAGATATCAAATTACTTGTATTACCTCTTTATATGTTGCACCGGCTACAGGAAATCGTTGCAAAATAAATTAAGTCAAGGGAGAGCTCTTTATTGGAGTTCATGAGGGGATACAAGAACCAGGTGGCTGCATTGAAGGATCTAAATGCTCAGCTTCAGTAGGACAAGGACCTGCTGGTAAAGGAGAAGGATAAAGTTTAGGAAGCTGCCGAAGATGCATGTCAAGCAGTACCTGAGGCTGAAGTTATTGAAGAGATGATGACAGAATAGAAGGTACAGATTTTAGAGACAGTCATCTCTGGATACCGTATGAAGGTGCAAGAGTTAGAGGCTAAGATGGTGTCGAGCACCCCACCTGAAGTGGCTGATCAACTATGAGCAAAAATTGAGGAGGCTATTCAGAGCCTTCAAGCAGCGGAGTCTAAGTCCATGCAGATGTACGAAGCAGTATCACAGTCCTGTGATGCCTTATTTGAAGATGCTGAGCTACAAGAAGTACAAACACGGCTTGGGGCTGCTGAAGGAAAGATGAGCACTTTACAGGAGTAGTTGAAGACTCTTCCTCCAGCCTAACGAATGAGAAGAGCCACCAAAAGCAAAGAACTGTAGCAGGATATCAATTAGTTGAGATTGCAACATAGGAAACGCACAGAGCATGGTAATTTTTAAGGGCAAAATTTTGCCAATTGGCTATTTTTCGGGCTTTTTTTCAAAATCTAAATTCGTTATTTGGTCATTTTTAGTCTCTAATATCGCCTATATTTACATAAAATATGTTTTTTTATCATAATATTCGCCAAATTTTACACATTTCAGTAGTAAATTGTATGTTTCATATTTAATATTCCCCTACCTATCTATATAGATGTTTTTTTCAATCCAAAATAATCGCCTAAGATACTACACTAAAGTATAATATTAGAATCCTTAAAAAATACCCTGGCACAGAGAGAGTCCAAACACTTCAGTCTTTGTCCCAACGCATATCATAGGACAATGGAAACATGCATACTTCCATCCAGTCAGCAATCACACAGGTTTCCTAGGTGGGCCATATGCATATTACCGACGAAGTAGTAGAAAGTGTTGGACAAAAGAAGCATGAATTCCAACAGTTGGTCGAAGCAAGCAAGAGCTGCTATGAAGAGTTTTTGTCGAAGCTACAGGAACCTGACTCATAGCCCTGAGGTGGCTCGGGACGAGCCACATGTGAGTGTTGGGGGACTATTGGGCCTAGCGTTTTGTGAGGTACCATTTTTGACAAAACAGTCACTTTGGTTTGGACAAAGGCGAAGTGAAATCGGTTCAACGAAGTGGTCAACTCCAACAAAGCGACTAAGAAAATAGTCATATTGATTGAGTCAATGATCGGAGTTGAGTCAGTTAGTTAGGATTGGTCCACATTATAATAATGAGCCGGTTAGGAAGTAAGTGGGGTAGTGGGAGCGGGGAAAGATTAGTGTGCCCTATAAATATTTAATAAGAATGAAGTTTTATGGTTACATACGTATGGGTAGTAGCGATAGTCAAGTGTTTGTGCTCCGTAATGAAGAGAACTGCTATGTTTATTGGAGATATTTTGGGGAAGCCGAGTCGTTGATTTGTAGGCTATGTGTGCAAATCCATTGTAATACATGAAGAAATTTGTAAGTTTTGCCTGAAGTGATTATTTTCCTGTGACCATAATAAAAGACACGCGCTTCCATGGTTTTTCCCAGATGGGTTTCCATGTTAAACATGGTGTTTTGCATGTTGTGTTGTGATGTGATTTGATATGTGTTTCTTTCCTCTGTTGAATAATCAAACGAATGTATGATGAGTTTAGTTGTATGAACATTGAATGCGACCTATTAATCTGGTTAAATTATGAATTATGTTGATGTTATAAACCTGTCGAAGCTCTGATCTGTCGATGTTCTCTGGTAAAATATGATGATGATATATTGTTCGTCGAGTATTTACCTTCTGTACTGCATGAAGTATGGTTCCTGCAATACCCATAGATACTTCGGGTGAGACTTCATCTGCTCTGTAGGTGTTTCCAAAAGGGATCCATTCCCTTTTGGGACGGTGTCTGTGGTTAGGTTGTTTGTTGCTGAAATGTTAAGTGTTGAACCCTAGTCGAAGTAAAATTGCACCAATAAGATTATTGTTTAATTGCTACTTTTTTGTTCTCGAAGTGAAATTCCATGCCATCCACTTCTTGTCTGTCTGCATAATCTATGAAGCAAAATGTTCCAGGTATCATTAACATTGCCTCCTTTGAGAGCTCGTTGGCCTGATGACTGAGATCTCTATAGACCTTGGAGTCGGCCATTACTTGGATTCGATTTACTTCTTTCAAGTTGGAAAAATGAAGTAAAAGACCAAAGATCCATAAGTTCTACTGTCCTATTAGTACCTTGGCTTGCATATTTGATATAAACAAAATTACAATGATTTAAGAACGTGAATTCCTCGATACCTCACTAAAGAGGGTGGCCTTGACTAGCCCTATTAAGTAAACCCCAAGGGATTTCGAAATACAAAAGAGGCATAATTGTAAGTATTTCTTTAGGTGGATTTGGTTCCATATTAAAATCCTTCGCCCATTTCAAAATGAGTCTCGTCGTTACTTCCAAGGGACTGCAATGATCTTGAAATGTCACTTGGTTGTGAGCCCACCATAACCCATAAACAAAGAGATAAAATATCCGTAACATTTGATTGAACGATCTAACAACCATTGTTGAAAACTTAGCTCCAAATTAGCATTAACCCAATGATTTATTGACTTAAGAGAAGAAGAGATTTCTTTCCAAACTTGACCTACATAAATACAATTCACAAAGATGTGTGTTATTGATTCTGCTTCATTTTTACAAAGCGCACACCAATTTGGACCAACCCAGCCCCATTTTAATCCATTATCCCACATCAATAATTTCTTGTTCATGGCCATCTAAAGAATGTTTTACACTTAAGTGGGATTGGAGTTTTCCATATGGTTTCCCACCACCACTGTTTATTTGGTGGTGCCCAGAGTTCTACTTGGGCTGTATATCCCAACTTTGAGGTGAAATCTTCGGTAGTGGGATTTTTTGATTAGGACAAAGAGTCTAGGTCATCATCTTTGAGCTGAATCATATTGGAGCAAATATTTCCTATATATTTATTCCACTCCTTTTCCATGGCTCAAAAAGACTGTCGATTTCCAACCAGTGAAACCCCATACATGAGGTGTCTGGGATTTAGCATATGTTAAGAAAATAATATTACGTTCTAAGAGCATCACCCCCTAACCTTGGATCCTCCCCAATTTTTATTCTATTCCCATCTCGAACTCTCCATGCATTCCATATTCCGACTAGAGGGAATGAAGCTACCAGTGCTTTCCACACAATTGAACCATTACTTGAGTTTTCTTGGGGGTTACGGAATCATTCTTCCCAACACTGATCAACAAAGTATTTCTATCTCATGACTCTTCCCCATAGAGATGAGTTGAGGGTTAAATTCCACAGACTCGTGGTTGCTAGGGATTGGCTAAACAATAAAATGTTTTCACACCCCAACACCTTGCTGATTTGGGTAATGCCACCTTCACCCATTTTACTAAAGGAATACCTTCTTTAAGAAGACTTCTAGTCTAGAGAAAATGAAATATTTTTTTGCGTATTTTGTTAAGGATCCCTTTAGCTACATGATCTATAGAAGTCCAGTAAACCGAAATACTCTAAAGGAATGATTTAATAAGTACAAGATGGCCTCTAGGTGATAGGAATCTATTAACCCAATAAGATATTATGTCTTCAATTTTACAGTAAATCCAAATCTAGTCTGCATATCTGTAATTGTTTGTCTTGAGGATAAGGCATCAGTCCTGGAAGACGGTCTAAGAGATCCTCATTCAGACAATTATGGATAATACATGATTTATTTACAGTTTTGACCATACCTATAGCTTTGCAGAAAAGAGACAAGGAACGATGAAGGGATTTCATGTTGCGCATGGACCCTTCCACGGCAAGTAATATGTCACCTATGAACACCAGGTGCATCAAAATTTTCAAGGATGAGACTTTAAATCCAAGAAGATATTTAGAAACTTTGGCAACTGAGACTAACCTACTTAAGTCTTCTCCTTCCGAGAGGAATACTAAGGGAGATAAGGGATAACCTTGTCATAATCCTCGTGAAGGATGTGAAATTATAAGTCACAGAAGATGTAAGAGTTGAGGATTCCTCACAAAGAAAGAATGAGCAGAAAAGTTGAATAAGAGTGACAACTGTAGTAAAAGAGCAGAAGAATAATTATGCAGCAGGACTTAGATATGAGTAGAATAATGTCACATGATCCAATAATCAGTATAGTGAACAATTATGTTACAATGGAGAGAATTCAAATCACACAGGAGAATTCGAACCTCAGTTGGTCTAACATAGGGATTATCACCACTGGAGTGCTCTGGAAGACTCAAACTGAACTGAATTGAACATAAACTCAGCTAACTGAAGTTGCAATCAATTAACTGACTAAGGAGGGCGCAATAGTGAGTTTTTCATGCATGTCAATCAGAAATGGGTGCATGAGGCCACAATCAGTGGCATCCAGAGCTCAGCCCCCCACAAGAGTCAGCTAACTTAGGTGGACTGCACTGGAACACTGAGTAGGTTCCTATAAAATAGGGAACTGACTGAAGTGGTCCTAAAATGATGCATGCAGGGCTCAGAAGGTGGTAGATGGATCCTGGATGGCATCTGTACACCACTAGGGGGGAAAATGACATCATTAACAACTAGGAAAAATAAATAATGCTAGGTAGGACAAGGATGGACTATTGAAATATCCTAACACCTTCCCTTAATCCATACTTTTGCATCTTGGGCCCTAGTTACTAAGACCAAAGGTCACCCATACAATCAAATAAATGATAAAAAAAACTGTCCATGAACCAAGGAAATGGGGAAAACCCTCATGGGAAAAATACCCCCCCTCAAAAAGAACAATAGTAGGGAACTCAAAGAACCTTCATACTAAGCAGAGGAAGAAAAAAATTTCCTCAGTGAAAGCCTTTTAAAAAATATTGTCAAGCTACTCCTCTGTAGGATAGAAATGCAGGTGCTAGATCTGGATCTGCTCCTCTGATGTACCTCCCACTATGTAGAAGTTGTATTTGCCAAAACAAGTATTTCAGGAACCCTTCTTGCTACTGGAGTGAATGGATCATTGTGGTCCAAATCATGAACCTTTGAGTACCTTTTGTCAAACAACTGAGATTTGTCCTTGGTTGTAGATCCCCCATGGAAAGTATCCTCAAGAGATTGTGGATCAAACCCCACCATCATGTAGCACCTCTCTGAGAGAAGTGGATCTGCATGACATAGTGCAAGTTTTGCATGATACTAAGATCTAGTGTTTCTATGGTCAGATGGATCCCCAATTGTGTTCCCAGCAGCTACAAGGACTTTGTGAGCCCATATTGGCCTTGGCCATGGATTAGGAGCATGTGTTGGATCTGGATCTAAATCTGAATCTCCTTGAACTCTATTCTCAACATCAAGATCTTGATCCTCATCTTCATTAGAAGAGATATCACTTTGATCTTCATCAGATTCCAATGGGGTAGGCAGAGAG
Source organism: Larix kaempferi (assembly GCA_027924585.1). Classification (NCBI taxonomy): domain Eukaryota; kingdom Viridiplantae; phylum Streptophyta; class Pinopsida; order Pinales; family Pinaceae; genus Larix; species Larix kaempferi. Next base: position 1,826,750 of record BSBM01000097.1, read on the forward strand.
TATGGAAAAAAATGGGATAATTCATATGCCTTGGAGGCATGGTTTGTAAACCCTTTCGCTATAATATTCCCAGTAGATATCTCTATAATCTCAACTGTGTCAGGACCAAATACCACTTTCTTCGGTGAACTTGTGTGAGTCATTTGATATACATACAACAAATTTGCTGACAAAGAAGGCATAAATAGAACATTTTTGAACTTCCCATGCTCCATATGTACTGTGCCATTCCCTTCAGCAGAGATCTGAGAGTTGTCTCCCATGTGAATAATCGGACCATCTTTGAGATCTGGAGAAGAAAATGATTCTATGGAGGCAACCATGTCGTTGGAGGCTCCTTAAGCTATGATGAGGGCTTGTGATTTTGAAAATCTAGCCTTCAGTGCATGGCATCTCTCATGACCATCAAACTCACTTCCAAAATCAGACTCTCTTGCACCTTTTGGGAGGGAAATGTTGTGTTGTTCAAGAAGCTTGGTAATTTGATCTATCTTCTTCTGCATACAAGATCTCTCTGGATGGTTTCCTTTCTTGCAATAGGAACACTTGGATTTCTCAAATCCCTTTTATTTTTCCGTATTGGCGTGGTAGGCTCCTTCTGATGGACTTGACTTGGAATTATGCTTGGGTTTAGATGGCCTCTTATCCTTGCCCTTGTGCTCCCCCTTCCCATTCACACTTTTTTCTTCTCCAGCCATAAGAGATTGATATTTGGAGGCCTTCAAGGCGCCCATCTGGATCAACTTATCTTGTTCTTGGAAGAGAGATTCAGTGAAAACATCTAAGTAGGGAATATTCCAACCAAGGATTGACATTCGCCCAAAATGGAAAGTAGAGACAAAGATGGAGAACTCAGGACCTAGCTTGCTCAGAATGGATAGCACCAGTTGCTCATCCTTATTCTGGCAATACCAAGCTGCTTGCATTGCATAACCAGAGATTTCAATTTTGAAAAGAACTGTTGAATGGTTTTGAAACTGCTCGGTTGAAGAGAAATCAACTCATTTTCCAGAATATGGCCTCTTAGCTCATATTGTTTTCTGAAGAGGGTCTCTAACTTCAACCATAATTCTCTTGGATTCCTCAGTCCGTCGAGATGGAATATTAGATCTCTAGAAATATGAATACACATAAAACCAAATGCTTCATCCAATCTATTCAGATACTTGGTTTTCTCCACAGCTGATTGTGGTTCGGGATCCTTCCCCATTTTCACCCTTTATAGTGATTTGTTGCACAATACTATCTGCATATCAGCCCTCCAATCAAGGTAATTGAAGGGTGTCAAGGTCCCGGGAGAGAGAGGATAGTTCGAATTGTGTATTAAAACTACTGGAGCGAATACAAGATGAAAACTGCTACAACACTCAAAAAATTTGAATAAACTACAAAAAACTATCAATAATGGAGGTATACTACTACTAAACACTGCTTTAGTACAATAGGCACTTTTATCCAGATCCTTCACACCTGGCTAGACCTCATTGGATTTCTCCAATGAATTCAATGCAATGGCACCGGGATTTGCAGTGGAAATCTAGAGGATTCTGGTGCACTACCTAAAGTAGCTTCTCAACCTATACGCTGAATGGATCTGATACCGTGTGAAATTCTAAGTCACAACAGATCTAAGAGCTGAGGATACATCACGAAGAAAGAATGAGCAGAAAATTTGAATAAGAGTGAAAACTACAGTAAAAAAGAGCAGAAGAATAATTATGCAACAGAACTTAGATAGGAGCAGAATAATGTCACATGATCCAATAATCAGTATAATGAACAATGATGTTACAATAGAGAGAATTCAAATCACACAGGAGAATTCGAACCTCAGTTGGTCTAGCATAGGGATTATCATCACTGAAGTGCTCCAGAAGACTCAAAATCAACTGGACTGAACCTAAAATCAGCTAATTGAAGTCAAAATCAATTAACTGACTAAGGAGGGTTCAATAGTGAGTTTTTCATGCATTCCAATCAGAAATGGGCACATGAGGCCACAATCAGTGGCATCCAGAGTTCTAAACCCCCACAAGAGTAAGCTAACTCAGGTGGACTACACTGGAACACTGAGTAGGTTCCTATAAAATAGGGAACTGACTGAAGTGGTCCTAAAATGATGCATGCAAGGCTCAGAAGGTGTTAGATGGATCTTGGATAACATCTACACACCACTAGGGGGAAATGACATCATCAACAACTAGGAAAAATAAATAATACTAGGTAGGACAAGGATAAAGTATTGAAATATCCTAACAAATAATAGAAGAAAGAAGATGGAGATCCATTGATTAAGATAACGAAAGGAGACTGCACACAATCCATAGCCCAGTTAATGAAGTTAATGGGCATACCCACTTGGGTGAGGGATAGCCTAAGGGAGAGATCTATATTCAAGGCTATGGATAACTATTTTGATTGGGATATAGAATGAAGGGCTTCTTGACCTAGCGAAACGACGTCTTGAGTTTGCTTCCTTTATAGGAAAATAGATTGCTCTTTTGAGATAATTTTGATTAGAATCGACTTCAGCCTTTGCGCGATAAGCTTGGCTATTATTTTGTATATTGCGTTGCAACATGAAATAGGCTTGTACTCATCTTGAGAGGAAGCATTCTGCTTCTTTGGGATTAATGTAATGAATGTACAGTTCAAAGAACCTAGCATTTTTCTAAAGTACTGAGACTTCCCAGCTGCTTTTAAGAGGTATTCTTTTAAAATATCATAGAAGCCTGTAAAGAGCTCGACTGAGAGTCTATCTGGGCCAATAATTTTTGCTTTCTTTAAGGAGAAAATAACTTCTTGTAATTCTTCCATAACCTCGATTGTCATAATTCCATTCATTTCATCAGATATCGGTATGGGAAAATGGCTTAGCACTTGTAATATCTCTTGGATCAGACATCCGCAGGGTTCAATAATAATGGACTTGAAGTAACTAATCCACGGTGATGAAGAACCAATCCTTCAACTAGGGCTCCAAAGGTGCTCTGGCTTTCTCTCTTGCCACCATAGTTTATTGAACTATTATGATGTCGGGATTATGGGCTCGAATGAACTACTTGATGGATGAAATTTTAGGGGTTCCCCATACCCCTTTGGCATTAAAAGAGAGACAAATCATGGGAGCGCCATTTTCAGGTCATTTTCTCCAACAACCCTTCGAATGGTTGACTACTTTCCTATTTTAATATCTTAGACCGCCTTCTGTTGAGATTTATTGAGGTTGGATTTCCTTCTCACAATTGGCTTCGTGGAATTATCCAAGGAAAGTCCTCTCGACGAGGAGATGACCTTGAGTCTGGATTAATTATTGAGGTATGTGGTTGAATTTCAATGCTTGACTCGTCATTGATTGGTTCTATTCACACCTAGTCTCTTTGGTCTTAGGCAAACTGACAAATGCATGTTATTGAATGATTTGATAATGGTTGTACTTATCATTTGAATTTTTAGAACCGTCATCATATAGGAATCCTAATCTCATGAACACAATGAGGAATTTATTTCATGGATAACGAGGGAAACTCTTTGAGTTGCCATTATGGTTATGTTAGGATCCCATTACCACATTCTTTTTGGATTTGATGATTAATTCATCTTTTACTTTTGATTTTGGGTGTATTTCATGATTAATTCCTCTTTTACTTTTGATTTTGTGTGTATTTTTACATTCATTACAAAATATTGCATAGGCCATTGTGCACAAATTAGGATTTGGGGATAAATAATTTTTGGTACAAGGGTTTCACACATAGAAACATACTTGTGTATGAAAAATCGCACATACCCAGATTATGATTTTGGATAAATCTCTTTTGATTAGACTATTATGACATTTTATTTTAATGAATTTACCGAGAACACAGTCGGGACAATATTGTTTTTGAGGATTCATATGGAATCATTTTTAAAACTTGTTTGTATACAAATTATCCATTGAAATCTAGTTTTTTTTATCACAATTTGAATTTTTCAAATTGGGTATCAGACGAAAAAGATATGGTCAAAATATTGACTAGGTGTCAAGTAGGAAACTCAAGGACAGAGTTGGGACAATCGGTTTTTGGGAGACCTAATGGATGGATTTTTAAAACCTATTTCTAATAAATATGCTCCTATGAATATAGTTTACAACACAATTTGAATCATTCAGTTCCGATACGATATGAGAAATATATGACCAAAATATTGATTGCCTATCATAAATCAACACTCTTAAAACTCTATTTCCTAGCCTGTTCATTTGCATAGTTGGCTCATAAATTATTCTTGTATTCAAAACATATTTATATTGAATATACCTTCATGAATACAATTTAGTATCCAATTGGAATCAATTCAATCCTTCATCAAATGAAAAATTTGGGCCCAAAACCATGACTATTGGTCTAGACCAGAAATAAAAAACAACTTTGCCATGCAAGCTATTACATAGAATATTTGGCATATCATCTCATGGAATTTTTAGAATATTTTTCTTATGGATATATCTCTATCAATTTAATTTCATTTGGTTTTGGAATCGCTCAAATCGGACAAGAAACGAAGAAGATATGATCAAAACACTGATAGTTAGTATGGTTGGCTACCGCTCTTCCGAATGTATAAGTTAAATTTTGTCTTTGTTATTTTTCCTTGGATTTGTTTTATAGGAAGTACTTGTGTTTTTTTAATAAGTGTTGGATGAAGAGAGACTATACACCTCTCTTCTTCCTTGATCTCATGTTTTAATGTAGGCAAGTGCTAGTTTTTTGTAGGTCCTCAGAAGATCGAAGAAGGTCAATAGATGCACGAGTGATTCTTGAAGACAAAATTTCATGCCAAACGGGAATACCCTCCAGAAATACAACAATGCATATACATTATTCAGAGCAATATAAAGATCATTTTCCTTGCATGATTTGAATCCCAAGTTCTTACAATCTTGCTACATAAGTGTTCTAATTGTTTCCTACCAAGAATAAGACATTTTCTCAAATTTGCGAATGGATTGAGCACACAACAAATGAAAAATTGATGTGCGGACCACATGAAGACCAATTTTTCAGAAGTCAAATCCCATTTTTATATCACCATCACACTACTACCAAATAAGACTTCAATAAGACCTCATGATTATCATGCTCATTTCACCAACACCATGGTATACTTTTGCATTTCCTTCTTCTTAGCCCAATGATACATGCATGTTGAAGGTTCATTAAGTCTCATTTGCTTATGTGGTTATCTCTGAAACCAAATGACCAGAATATCATTCATATAACCACTACATTCAGATCAACTTCAAATTCCCCCACTCCATCACTTCCATGATTTTCTACTCCACCCACCCCTAATCCATACAATAAAGTCAACTTGGATCACTTACAATGCCAAGCTCCCCCATTTCCAAATATATTTTGATGGTGAAAACTTGTCTCAGGCGCCATCAGACCTTGGAATGCTTGAGAACCAGATTGTTGGTGGGAATTCCTTGGGAATAAAATTTGTGACTGTGAAAACCCTCTGGGCACAATAAGACAAATCTTGTTAGAAAACTAGCTTGTTAGCGGACATGGTTTGCATAAAAAGTGAGAAATAAACAATTCCATCTAAATTTCTCTTTGAATAAGGTTTCCAACATTCATTGTTACATTAGAATCATGTTCCATATCTACATTGTGCTACATGTTCCAAGCTCCACATTGTTCTCTCTTGCAAGGTTTTACATCATTGTGGACTATATCAGATCTCTTGCCTCTCATATGTTGCTACAAGAATATGGACTTCATAGGTAAGTGTAGGTATGCTTCTCTTTATTTTATTTAATCACAATTCATTGGATGTTATAGATGTGTACTTGGAAAATTACATATGTCTACTCTATTATTTTGCCTCTATCATACTTCATTTTTCAAGGATTGCCAAAAGTTTTCAGCTTGGGGAAGGGAAACATCATTCGTTTCCTTACCTATCATGACCATTCCTTGTCCAACCAAAACTGCCATCTATTCAAACCAATCTCTTCACCACTCTCTTTAAACCATGAATTCCTCTCTACTTCTATATTCAAGACCATTTCCACATCCCCTAACATCAAATAATGAGAAGGAATACCCTATTGTTGCCGCACAAGAACCACCGATAGGAAGTCTTATTGTTGCCACATAAGAACTAGCAGCAAGAAAAGAGGTCTTGCTACTGTTACACAAGAACCAATAATAAGAAAAGAGGTATTGCTATTGTTACACAAGAACCAACAATAAGAATAAAAGAAGTAGTTGATGCACATGGACAAGCCAAGGAAGGAATGTGCTGCTCCACAAGAACCTCCAGGAGAATAAATTGTTGTAGAAGCCATTTCTTCATGAGCAAATCATGTCATACAAGAAGGTGGAAGTCAAAGCAATTTTCATGCTAACAATATTTCCAAAAATATTTGAAGAGCTATATGCGTCCTTTTATGGGCAGTTTTTGGTGGCATAATACACGTGACAACACTCTTCTTTCACCCATGGAGATATAACGCCCAACTTGGTTCACATATGTATGATATTGGTATATTAGCATGTGGTATGACAGGATGCAACATTTTGATTTGATTTGAAACTTTTTTTGAGTGCTTCGAGAAAATCAAACTAAAAGACAAACCTAGAAAAATAAATTCAATATGTTTTCAGAGCACTTTTTCACATTGTTTTCATGCAAATGAGGTTGAATCAAGTAAAACCAGGACATGAATTTTGTGCCCAATGTAGTAATTTGAGTAAGACATGGGCATAATTTTCAAAAAGTGCATAAGGAAGGTAGTAGAAGCAAGCTTTCAAGGCATATTTTTACTTCTTGTCACTACGCATGAATAAAAACTTGAATTCCATATTTTTGCACATATGGGTCTTTTATTCATTAAAATGAAAATATGTAATTGTGGCATGATGGAAAATGATCAAATACACAATACCCATTTTTGAATCTCTCAATTTGTCTTGGCATCCATTTTTTGTGCATTTGGGCAAAATTAATCCATTGATCTGGTCACATGATTTGTTGGCTTCCTATTAGAGCATTAATTGGTGAATTTGCATAATTTATTCCCATCATTCAAGGTATTCTTGTCCGTATTTTCCAAAGTCAAATGGCCATTATTCCACAGTGTGTCACGTAGCACAAATAATCCTCAACTTTTGTTGAAGCAGAACACGAAGTTGCATGAGGCCCTTTTTGATCTGAAAGTTCCATACTACCATCATTTTGTGGGAATGATTCTGCTAAGTCTAAGATGCTTTATGGAATATCAGCTTGCTACAACATGAAAATGCGTTAATTATTTGTGCCAGCAAGGTCTCAAATTCTGTTGTCATAACACTATTTAAAAAGAAAAGATGTATATCTTTCACCAGTATAGGGGTATAGAGCCTCCCAGACAGTGTCGCATGAGGACATGCTCTGTTTTTAGTTTGGGGGAGAAGGTGATGGTTATTCCCATTATTTGTGGAAATTACAGCAGTCTTAGAATACATAATAATGATTCCATAAATTCTGGAAATTTTGGGGAACCTGCTTTCAATGAGAATGGTCAGTGTGTGGGAATTGTTTTCCAATTTAACTCCAACAATGAATTTTTAGGATCATCAAGTAATCTCGTTAATTTTTCATGGAATTGGTATTGCTAATGATGAAACTATCCCTTTCAGATGTGGTAAGCATGTGGGTTTTGTTTACTACATGTGCCTAGTCCCTTCACCTGTAAAGAGGAAGTTTCCTTCTTATTACATCACAATTGGCCTTGTATTTTCAACTATCTATGTGCCGTACCTTCATTTGAGTATGAAAGGGATTATGATTATGATGCCCTAGTAAATTGCTGGAAAAGTTATTGCATTTTGTGACATGAATAATAGATGAATAGTTGGTGGTGATTTCTTAGGTTCTGGCTGTAGACATAAATACGAGGAGAGTTTTGGAATAAACCACTTTACATGAAGGAAACACATTTTGAGTATTCACGATGCATATTTTTAAATGGAAACCTCAAAATGTAAAAATGTAGGAATTGAACTAAAGGTATATTAGCATGGAAAATTGTTCAAGATGAGATTTTACAACTCTTGATGATCAAAGATAGTGATGGCAACTTGTTGACAGTAAATTGAGCATGCATCCGAAATTGGAAGTATCATCATTCAATTTGGTTGGTACAGAGGTATTGGGTGGCATGAGGGCATGAAACATATTCAAGGAGATGTTGGGTCATGAAATTATCATCATTTTACACTATATTTTCCCTACTTTTAATCCCTTCTTGCTCGCCCATAACCTTGTATTAATAATTACTAATCCATTTTTATGCTTATGTGTGGGATTTAGACCTACGGTGTTTTCCATTGCATATATTTAGTATTTTTATGTGAATTATGATTAAACATAATAAAAAGAACATAGTTGCATTTATCTTTGAAAACCAAATACTAAAGATAACTTTTGCATAAACAAGCCTGATGTTGTTACTTGTTGACAGTTGCTTCTATTTTCGTAACAGAATATCTCCAAAGTGGGTACTTGATATTTTTGGTATGATGAATCATTGAGTCAATCTAAGCCTATCCTAAAAATATCTCAAAAACCCATATCATACTTTTGGAGAAATTAATGTTTTACTATCTGTTGTTACTCATGATGTTGTTACTTCCGCAACTAACATCAATCCGTGAACAATTTTGAAAATCCATGAAAAATCCATTTTTCAACTATGGAAGTTTCATCTTGGATTGAGATCTTGGGTGAGGAGAGAATCTTGGAGCAATACATGGATATTAGTTTGGTCAGTTTTGAATAATTAGCTAAAATGTTGGGATTAGATTTGAATTGATTTTGAGATCCAAATTATTATTAATTTGTTGAGGATATTTTGGATCTTCGTGAGGATATTTTGGGTCTTCATTCATTATTTGTTATGGGAAACTCATGTATAAATAAGAGCTCATTTTCCATTCCAAGTGGAGGAATCTTAGAGCAATAAGTCCAAGTCATGATGGAATAGAATTATATTTCCTTTGATCTCTTTTGTTAATGTAGATTGCAGTTCCTTAATTTCTCTAATTTGTAATTATGCTAACTTCTTCTTATTGCTATTATATGATGTATTTTATTTTGATACATTTATTTTAATAGATGAATTTTCAATTTAAGTTCTTTAATTATGCAAGTGTGTCTAACTTTATAGCTTAGTGTGGTTGTAGCCATAGTGTAATTTGCTTTCATGTAAGTGAGTGTGTTTCAATTCATGCAAGTGTGAGTGTGTTCAATTTCTGCAAGTGTATTTTATGCAAGAGTGTTCAATCAACAGAGGATGGTTTCCAAGGAGACGTAGTAGTTACTTGAGTAGAGATCTCCCTGCCTACCATATAGATTGTTTTTAATTCTTGCAATACAGGGTGTGTTTTGATTTCAACCATACTGTGTTTGATTTCTTTGCATTTCTTTGATTGCTATCAAATCTCACAAGTGTGTTTCAATTATGCAAGAGTGATTTAGGATTTCAATTCTTCAATTAGTCTTACTGCACATCGATGTGGTTGCTTCAGAAGACAATTGATTCATACTCCTGATACGTACAACCAGTGTGATTTAATTTCCGCATAGTGTGTTTATTTTCTTACATTTATTTAATTGCTTTATTTTTGCAAGAGTGGAATGATTTATTTTATTGCAATCCATATTAGATGGTCAATGCGATAAGAGGGAATTGTTGCTTGCATAAACTTTGATGATAGCATTGAAACAAATAGACATACTCTGGTTGATAATTTATGTTTGGAATTGATTGTTTTCATAAGAAATTGATTTGCACAACACAAGGACTAACCCCAAATTTGAGAAACTTTGGCTTCAAAATTTCTTTTTGTTTTTGTTTTTGTGTGGTTGTGTAATGGTGCCTTGTAGGCCCAAAATCAATGTTTTTTGGGTAGGCACGTTCTCCCACAAAAACAACACCAACACCCCCATTATCCTCCATAATATTATTAAATATTTTGTTTTACTCAGTTGGTTTAAAGTTACTTTAATAAGTAAGAGGTCTTCGATTCAAGTCCTTGTTTTTGTTACTTTTTTTTAAATTTCATGAATTTTTTTTTTTATAAAAGTGGGTCACTTATTTTAAAGTATCTTATTTGTAAAATTTAATATGGGGATATAATTATCCAATGCTTTTTTTGTCACCCATAATCATGTGGTTCAACCTCCACTACCACGTGGCTGCCTCGTTCCATTTTTTGCCGTTCTTAAAAATGCATAACTTTTACATCTAGAGTATGTTTTTAGTGTTGTATTTTTTAAAATTGCCTATTTTTTTCAAGATCTTTTCATATAAACCATCAATTTCTCCTTTTTATGTCATATTAATATGGTTGTTCCAAGTGATATTATGCTTACAAGTACCAACTACTTCTCATGGAGAGCCCGTACGGAATATGTCCTACGAAGTAGGGGACTTTATCAAATTACATTGGGAAAATAAACTACCCCCACATATGTCAATAAGAAAGTAAATTGGGATCATAATAATGATTAAGCACATGGATTAATCAATATTTCCATCTCTAATGAGTTATAGTTCCACCTTCAAGGAATTAAATCACTAGATGTAGCTTGGGAAAAGTTGGAAACTGTATTTGGTAAAGATAATGAGACTAAAGGTCACCAACTTGAAAATCAGTTCATTTCTTTAAATACAAGTGATGTATCTTTCATTCAAGACTATCTATCTCAATTCAAAACCCTTATACTCTTAGTTGAAAAAAAACAAGATATCTAAGCCAGAAAAGCAATGTAATTATCATATGCTTGCTTATCTTGGTCCTCCTTATTCTGTTTTTGTATCTACTTTGTACTCCATCAAAGAATCTATGAGGGATAATTATAAAGAACCCACTCTTGAAGTTTTTTTATGCCTTTATTAGAGAACAAGATATGCTCTTACATATTGGAGTGATCAACAATGTTGATACACCTAGCAAATCCTTAGTGGAGCAATAGAAGGATAAATCCAATTCAAGCATCATAAGAAGAAACATCCTCGCAACAAGAAGTAAAACAAGGGTCCCAAACCATCTTATCCAAATCATCCTTCCAATAGTGACAAGGGAACCAAATCAAAAGGTAAGAAGATTGAGGGAACCAAATCAAAAGGTAAGAAGATTAAGCACCATTAAAATTTTTCCAGGAAATATGGTCATGTGGAGTCTAAGTGTTTCAAGAAGATGGAAGCCTTGGAATCAACAATGAATAAGCACACCATCAACCTTAATTATTCTTCTAACTCTACTTTGCATGGACATGCACTTTCTGCTTTTGGTTTTTCCTTCAATGCATATTCTTCTTCTTATTCTAATGAGTGGCTCATTGATTCCGGAGCATCTTATCATATGGCTAAGGATAAAATCATTTTTTATACTCTAAATTAATGTAACACCAAACAAATATTTGTTGGTGATGATAGACCTCATAATGTAGTAGGATATGGAATAATTCAACTCTATGATGGACAATTTAAAGATGTATTATGTGTTCCAAGTCTTTCTTGCAATTTGTTGTTAGTATATCAGATCACTCATTCTAGTTTACACCTCACCAAGTTGTAATCAATGATTTCAAAGATCCTATGCATGCCCTAGAAACCAAGATTGTTGATTATATTACTAGGCTATACAAATTTGACAACTTTAGGTCATTTCATTTTCCCTTAGTTTTTGTTGCTCATAGTAATGATTTGAGTAAATTTTGGCATGAGCAATTTGGTCATTTAAACTATTGCTCATTGTAGTATATATGTAATTAGAAAATAGTGATTGGTATTCCTCTCATTTCTTGTAGAGATGGAATTTGTCCCAGGTGTGTTCTCAACAAACATCATTGGGAAAATTTTGAGAAACGTGACTCATGGCATGACTCATCCCCCTTATAAATTTTTTGTAATGATTTGTGTGGTCCACTTCCTTCTGCTTCTTTCTATGGTTTCTAGTCCTTTTTAAATTTCATTGATCACTTCTCCAAATGCACTTGGGTTTACTTCTTAAAACTTAAGAGTGAAGTTTTTGACATGATTTTGGCCTACAAGGTCCTTGTATAAAAACAATTTGGACATCAAATACAAAAGTTAAGAACAGATAAAGGAGACAAATATGTAAATAACACATTTATAAATCAATGCACTCTATAGGGAATTTAGATGCAACATATTGTTTCATATACACCATATCAAAATGGTGTTGATGACAGAAAGAATCACATGTTACAGGAAATGGATAATTGTATAATCCAATCTAAGGGATTAAGTCCTCCTTTTTGGGTGGAATCCATTAATTGTTCCAATTACATAGTCATTCACACTCCCACAAAGGATTTAAAAGATATAACACCGAAAGAAGCACGAAGTAACACTAAACTAGATGTAAGCGACTATTGTGTGTTTGGTAGTGAAGCATGGGCTTACATTCTTGATGAAAAACGAAAAGCTTTACAAACTAAGAGATAGAAGTGCATTTTTGTTGGATATTCTAAATATTTAAAAGGATATAGACTTATTCAACCAAAACCCAAGACATTATTATTAGAAGATTTGTTAAATTTGATGAAAATCTCGTCTTGTGAGCCTAATTTGACGTTTGTGCCATCTTCGATGATCGTGCCATCTTCGATTTGTGATACATCTTCGATGATCGTGCCATCTTCTCTTCCCAACTTATATACTTATTATTCTAGTTACATTTATTCTTTAGATGATTATAGTGAGTATGAAAATCCACCTCTACTTGCTTACAATCATCCAATTGGATCCATTGAACACGGATTTTCTCCAACACCACCGCTTCCTAGATGGGTTTGGTCAACATGTGAAGCTTCTAGTTATATTGTCGATGATCCCAAAGGTAAGTGTTGAACATATTCACATTTCCAATGAGCCTCTTCTCATTTGGATCAAGCTTTAGATGTTCGGATATCCACATCATCTATTTCGGGATACATCATCTATTTCAGGATCTTGCATGATCTATTTCAAGATATTATCTATTTCAGGATTCCTATTTCAGGATATGATCTATTTCAGGATTCTGCATGCACAGGCATGCATCCCAGTCACCAGTTTGATGCCTCCAGCACCTTATCCACCTTCTTCTAGCACCCGGGAGCCACCTACCACAGAGTTTTAGCCCTCCTAAGCTGAAAGGCGCCCACTTCTCACCTACTGCCAGAGAAGGGCGCACTTGTTCACCTACCACTGCAGTTCCACTTCAGTTACATTCAGTTAGCTCCGATTCTCCCTGATTTGAGGCTAGTTTCACTCCCAACTGACTGTATCACTTCCGTTTGACCTCCAGTTCGATTAGGTGACTTGTTCTGACTTCAGTTAGCCTCCCATGCGCCCCCACTGAGCCTCCAGATCCTATATCAGTGCTACACACTTCAGTTACATTTATTATGCTCAGTTAGACTCAGATTGACACCTGGATGACTGGTTGTTGTGATTGATGAGTACCACCGATGATTTATGAGGACTCCTAGACAGAGTCAAGCTACTCCATTCAGTGATTCGAATGGCCTACTTAGTCAATTCGAATTGCTCATTGACAGCATTGGATTGTATTGTAATCTATTGTAATTCATTCACCCTTTCTGGGATAGAGAGCACTGCTGCATGTTTTTGCACAGTTTTGCACCATATCTTCTTATTCATCTGTTGTGACTGATTTATTTGTTCATTAGATCTGCTGTGACTAACTTTACATGGTATCAGAGCCATGACAGGGACAAGATTTCTTTTCTACAGGTGTTCTACATGAAGAGAGAGCAATCTTTGCTCACCAATATATTTCAGCAACGGCATGCAAAATCTCATGTGCATTCGCTCATATGCATGCAAGGATGAAAACATAGTATTTGTTTGTGTGTGATTTGCAGGTTTCTTACTTCCTCCATGTGCATTCGCTAATGCAAAGATGGAGACTTCTTCTTCACAAAATATTCTTACTCCATTCAACTATGATGAATGGAAACCAAAGATGATTGCATTCTTGAAGAGACAATGTCTTTTTGATATGTGCATTGGTAATACAAGAGTTTTTGATTCCGATGAAGAGGAGAATGATTGGCTCAATGATTGTGACAGAGCTTTTGGAGCAATGTGTCTTGCTATGTCTCCTTGTATGCGCTACCTCAGTAATACTGCTGAAAATCCAAGTGATCTATGGGTCCAACTTGACAGAGAATTTGGAAAGCAGGAAGAAGAGGATCATGCTAGCCTTTTGGGGAACAAGCTCAGTGAGATCTCCTTATGTGTTCTTTCCGATCATGTGTTGGCCTCAACAATTGTTCAAGATGAAGAAGAAACTGTAGATTCAACACTCATTCTCTCAAAGTCTTCTATTTCGAATTCTGAGCAAGATAAACAAGCTCATACTCTAGATTCCGAAGAGGTTCTTGAATCCTCTCTTTCACATGAGTTTGTCGGCATGCGGAATAATGATCTACTTGATGTTTTGGAGGTAAAATCTGATTTTGGAGGTGAAGCATTCGCCCTCCTTGATTGCATGCCTTCTATAAACTTATGTTCTATCATTTGCAAAGTTTCTCAGAGTTTTAATGAAGATGAAGAGCACTACCATTCGCTTGAGTTCAATTCTCATGCACTTTTTGCTGATTTTGGTTTTGATCTCACCCTTGTTGGTTCAAAGGAGATCTCAAGAAACCATTTATCTATTTTTGGAGCTGATTTAACTTCTATTGATAAGAAGTTCAAGTTTCAAGATCTATTTGATCCGATTGGAGCTATTCCTACCTCACTTGGTTCGAATCACAGGTTCCAGGATCATCCTCATATTTTCAGATTTGTTCTCACCATTTTCGGTATGAAGAGCAAGTTCATAAAGTCTCCACATTCGCTTGCATCCACTGATGGAGAATTCAAGCACATGTTTTTGGAGCATAATCCATTTACTCCCAAGAGTAAGATACCTCCAGACATATCTATTTGAGTTTGGAGCAGTTAAATCTTTTGGTGTGTTACAGTTCATTTTGAGGGGGGGTATTTTTCCCATGAGGTTTTCCCCATTTCCTCGGTTTATTTACTGTTATTAGTTTGGATTATTATTGTATTGGGGTGACCTTTGGTCTTAGTTACCAGGGCCCCACATTATTTTAGTTGGCACATCATAGTCTAGCTTGAGGGGGGGTGTTCGGATATCCACATCATCGATTTCGGGATACATCATCTATTTCAGGATCTTGCATGATCTATTTCAAGATATTATCTATTTCAGGATTCCTATTTCAGGATATGATCTATTTCAGGATTCTGCATGCACAGGCATGCATCCCAGTCACCAGTTTGATGCCTCCAGCACCTTATCCACCTTCTTCTAGCACCCGGGAGCCACCTACCACAGAGTTTTAGCCCTCCTAAGCTGAAAGGCGCCCACTTCTCACCTACTGCCAGAGAAGGGCGCACTTGTTCACCTACCACTTCAGTTACATTCAGTTAGCTCCGATTCTCCCTGATTTGAGGCTAGTTTCACTCCCAACTGACTGTATCACTTCCGTTTGACCTCCAGTTCGATTAGGTGACTTGTTCTGACTTCAGTTAGCCTCCCATGCGCCCCCACTGAGCCTCCAGATCCTATATCAGTGCTACACACTTCAGTTACATTTATTATGCTCAGTTAGACTCAGATTGACACCTGGATGACTGGTTGTTGTGATTGATGAGTACCACCGATGATTTATGAGGACTCCTAGACAGAGTCAAGCTACTCCATTCAGTGATTCGAATGGCCTACTTAGTCAATTCGAATTGCTCATTGACAGCATTGGATTGTATTGTAATCTATTGTAATTCATTCACCCTTTCTGGGATAGAGAGCACTGCTGCATGTTTTTGCACAGTTTTGCACCATATCTTCTTATTCATCTGTTGTGACTGATTTATTTGTTCATTAGATCTGCTGTGACTAACTTTACATTAGAGACTCCTGATCTTGAGACATTTGTAGAAACTTATGGCCATCTAGAGTGGGATGCAACTATGGATGAAGAATACCATTCCTTAATTGTGAACTATATTTGGGATCTAGTACCTCTTCCGAAAGGAAGAAAACTTGTCAAATGTAAATGGGTGTAACGAACTAAGTATGCATCAAATGTAATTGTTGAAAGAATTAAGGAAAGGTTAGTTGCCAAAATATTTCCCAAGTTGAAGGAAATGAATACAATGAAACCTTTTCCCCTATTACCAAAAATAACTCCATCTACCTTGTTTTCTCCCCTGTTGCTTCACACATTAAATGGGAGGTTCATCAAATGGATGTCAAATTTACCTTCTTGCATGGGGATTTGTAAAAAGAAATTTAAATGGAACAACCTCATGGTTATGTTCAGAATGACTCCAACCTTGTTTTTCACCTTAATAAATCTCTTTATGGAATTAAGCAAGCTCCTTGATCTTAGTATCCGAAAATGGATAGCTTTCTCATTGACATAGATTTTTCTAGATGTCATTTTGACCCTAATGTCTGTACCAAAAAATTAGGAACCCATCTCATAATACGTTTTCTTTATGTTGATGGCCTTTTTCTTATTGGTAGTTATCCTAGACTTTTAACCCATGTGAAATCTAGCCTTAAGAAGAAATTTGAAATGTTCGGCTTAGGACATTTGCATGATTTTCTTAGCCTCGAAGTCTTGCAAACCAAACAAGCAATTGTTTTTCTCAATCTAAGTATGCTTGTGACCTTGTTTGTCTCTTTCAAATGGATGATTGTAAACCAACTCCATCTCCCTTCTAGGATAGAGTCAAACTTATTTCCACCTCCACTACACCCGAAGTAGATGCCACCTTGTATCATTAGTTATTTGGTATTATTTTATACTTGACTCATACATGTCCTACTATTTCCTGTGAAATTGCCCACATAAGATCCAAAGAGATGATGTAAACCTCACAGTGAAAGAATTTAGGACTAATAGAAGAAGAGACAAGCAATAGAACATAGATCCAAAGAAACTCTGATTGAGGCAGAATAATTACACATGTTACATTAAACTTAATAGTAAACTGGTAAATATACAATGCTGAGGATGAGGATTCGAATTCACTAGGTGTAATTCGAATTATCCTTCATGCACAGATCCATAATCAGTGGAGAGTCATCAATGCATAACTAGGAGACCACCTTCTCATCAGTGAAGTCATTAATGCACAAGTAATGATCAACCGGGAGTCAAACTGAGTCTAATTGAGTGTGGTTGGTGTAAATGGCACATGGAAGCACTAATATAGTGAAGGAGGCTCAGTGGAGGGTGTAGATGGAGCTAACTGGAGTCAAAACAGGTTGTCTAGTCACACTGGAGCTCCATCGGAGTGATAAGATCAGTTAGGAGTCAGTTAATCCTTAAATCAAGGAAGGAACTGAAGATAACTGAACTAAACTGGACTGGTAGGTGAAGAAAGGCGCCCTTCTCATGCAATAGGTGAAAGGAGGGTGCACTAACCTCTAGGAGAGATGAAACTGATCTGAAAGAAGCTCCGGGGGCTAGTTTGCTGAGGACTAGGTGCTAGTATTGATGACTAGGATGCATGCAAACCCTAATTGCATGCAAACCCTAATTTTGCATGCATGACTGAAAATGAAAATGACAGAAATGCTAGGCGGACTAGGATGGAGTATAGGAATATCCTAACACCCCCCCTTAATCCATCCCGGGCCCTGTTAACTAGGACCAAAGGTCACCCATACAATCAAATAAATGATAGAAAAATAAAGAACTGTCCATAAACCGAGGAAATGGGGAAAACCTCATGGGAAAAATACCCCCCTCAAAAGAACAGTAAATAACTCAAAGAACCATCATACTATGCAGAAAAGAAAGAAGCTTTCATCAGTGAAAACTTTTGCAAAAGACTTGGCAAGCTGATCTCCTGTAGGAAGGCCTCCCACTGTGTGGAGAATGTGTTGGACGAAGCAAGTCTTTTAGGAACTCTTTCTATAACTGGAGTGAATGCAACATGCGGAGTCTTCCCAAGAGATGGAAGAGAGAACCCCATCATCATGCTGCATCTCTCATGGAGAGGTGGATGGCATAATGCAAGGTTGGCATGATTCTGAAGTCTAGTAGTTCTGTGAACATATAAGTCATCAACTGTGTTCTCAGTAGTAGCAAGGTTTGTGTGAGCCCATATTGACCTTGAATCTGGACTGAGAATAGATGTTGGTTCTGGATTTGAATCTTCTTGAACCATGATCTCAACATCAAAATCTTGATCTTCTTCTTCATTAGAAGAAGAGGAGTCACTGTGATATTCATCAGAATCTGAAGGAATAGTCAGAGAGAAAGGCATGAAGTGTGAGAACTCATATGCCTTTGAGGCATGATTAGCAATCCCATTCGCTATAACCTTTCCAGTGGAGATTTCTGTAATCTCTACTGTGTTTGGACCAAAAATTACTTGCTTTGGTGATCCTGTATGAGTCATTTGATATACTGATAACAAATTTGCTGTTAGAGAAGGAACAAATAAAACATTTTTGAACTTACCATGCTCCATATGAACTGTACCCAATCCCTTGGCAGAAATCTGAGAGTTGTCTCCAATGTGAATGGCAGGCCCATCTTGGAGATCCAAAGAGGAGAAGGATTCTTGAGATGCAATCATGTGGTTGGAGGCTCCAAAATCTATGAGGAGGGATTTTGTCTTTGAAAAACCAGCCATCAATGCATGGCACTCATTAGATCCACTTCCAGAATTAGACATCTTTGCTTCTTTTGGAACAACAATTTTGTTTTGTTCAAGAAGATTGGTTAGAAGATCAATCTTCTTGTGCATGCAAGCATTCTCAGGATGGTTTCCTCTCTTGCAGTAGGAACAATTTGGTCTCCTTTGTTTGTCATTCTCGGATCTTGATGACTTCTTGCCTTTGTCTTTTTGTCCCCCTTTTGCATTCGCTCCACTTGCTTCACTAGCTAAAAGAGCCAGATCTCTGGAGGTTTTGATGGCACCCATTTGAATCAATTTGTCCTCTTCTTAAATGAGAGTTGTAGTAAATTTTTATAAGGTAGGAAACTTCTATCCAGGGATTGACATTCGCCCATAATGGAAAGTAGATACAAAAACAGAAAATTGAGATCCAAGTTTGCTCAAAATGGAGAGCACTAATTGCTCATCACTTTTGGTGATGCCACAATGCTTGCATTGTGTAACCAAATTCTGAAATTTTGAGATGAATGTTTGAATGCTCTTGAAATTGCTAGGTTGCAGAGAATCTAATTCATTTTCGAGAGTGTAGCCTCTCATCCCATCTTGTTTGACAAAGAGACTACCCAATTTTGTCCATAACTCATTTGGAGACTTCAATCCTTCAACATGAAACAATAGATCTTTTGACATATGGAGGCATATGAATCCAAAAGCTTCATCCATTTTATTTAGATTTTGATTCTCTCAATAGCTTCATGTGGTATATCATCTTTTTGAAATACTATTCGATTTAGCCTTTTGTTATACAAGTGAAATATAATACTATCCTTCCATTCGAAGTAATTGAATGGAGTGAGGATCATAGGAGAAGGAGAAGAAGAAGGAGAAGAATTCGAATTGCTCATCTTGACTATTGGAACAAGTGCAAATAGAAACTGTTGAATCTGCTGCTGCAACTGATGGAACTTCGAAATACCTGCAAAAAAATCTCAAGAATGGAGGTAGAATATACTCTCAAATGGCTCTGATACCATGTGAAATTGCCCACATAAGATCCAAAGAGATGATGTAAACCTCACAATGAAAGAATTTAGGAATAATAGAAGAAGAGACAAGTAATAGAACATAGATCCAAAGAAACTCTGATTGAGGTAGAATAATTACACATGTTACATTAAACTGAATAGTAAACTTGTAAATATACAATGCTGAGGATGAGGATTCAAATTCACTAGGTGTAATTCGAATTATCCTTCATGCACAAATCCATAATCAGTGGAGAGTCATCAATGCATAACTAGGATTCCACCTTCTCATCAGTGAAGTCATCAATGCACAAGTAATGATCAACCGGGAGTCAAACTGAGTCTAATTGAGTGTGGTTGGTGTAACTGGCACATGGAAGCACTAATATAGTGAAGGAGGCTCAATGGAGGGCACAAATGGAGCTAACTAGAGTCAGAACAGGTTGTCTAGTCACACTGGAGCTCCATCGGAGTGATAAGATCAGTTAATCCTTAAATCAAGGAAGGAACTGAAGATAACTAAACTAAATTGGATTGGTAGGTGAAGAAAGGCGCCCTTCTCATGCAGTAGGTGAAAGGAGGGCGCACTAAGCTCTAGGAGAGCTGAAATTGATCTGAAAGAAGCTCCGGGGGCTAGTTTGCTGAAGACTAGGTGCTAGTACTGATGACTAGGATGCATGCAAACCCTAATTTTGCATGCATGACTGAAAATGAAAATGACAGAAATGCTAGGAGGACTAGGATGGAGTATAGGAATATCCTAACATTTCCTTTGATGTTGGTCTTATTGCTCGGTATATGCAAATGCCCCATGATAATAATTGGAAAACCACAAAAAGGATACTTTGGTTGGGAATGTTATATTCTTTGAATGTAAATTGACTGGAAAAGTTGATAGTCAATTGGTATAAGTTGACTGGAGTGGGAGGTCGAAAACGGTGGAGATCTAGTCAACTAGCCAATTGGAATAGTTGTTTGGTCGAAGGAAAATGATTGGTTGCCGAGAAGTCGATAGAATGACCATAATCTCAATGAGTGATCGACCAAGGTTGAACCTGTCAAGTCAAATATAATAACATAATTGAAAGTGGTTAGGAAGTTATGGATTGTCAGTAATGAGCAGTTGGTTGCATTGCAACTATAAATAAGATGTAATGGCTATGCAAATAGCAGTATGATGGAATGTAATGAAGTGTGATTTGTGGTCTAGTAAATCATAGTTGTAAACACTTGTTATGCATGTTCAATTAATAGATGAGTGGTAAGCTCATTGGATTGTTGGTTTTCCCCAAAGAGAGAGGCTTCCAGGGTAATTTACGTGTGATGTGTTGTGTGCCACTGTTTTATGTTAAATTGTGTTTAAAGATATGAATCAATTTGCAAACCCATTATAATTGGTATTAGAACCAACAATTGGTATCATATCTATATTTGGATGCAGGGGGACGCCTTTCTTGCTGAGGGTTTGGCTTGGTCTTGAATTTGGAGAATACCTATTGTAGTGGGAGATTTCTAGAAACATTGATTTATAGTTAGAATGGCTAACACGTTGAGGATAGAAATTGAAAATTTTAATGGGAAAATTTTTGAGGTTTGGAAGCTTAAAATGGAGGATCTCCTTGTGGATTGAGAACAATGGGTTGCAGTTGACCTAGGAACGTCTCCAGATAGTGTGTCAAAGGAAGGTTGGAGAACGATCAACAGGAAGTCAAGGACTACAATCTGACTTTGTTTAGTAGATTTTGATCCACATCGCAGTTGGCATTTTTGTTGAATGCTAACATCGACTGCGACAAGTCTTCGACTTCGACACAACTTCGACAAGTTCCGACTTCGAAAAACTCAACAACTTCGACAAGTTCAACGACCTCACAGTTTAACGATGTCAACATGCAGCGTCGACCTGCGACCTGTGACTGTTGAATCATGATAGATTGTCTCTCTGTCTTCCAGTCGACTGTAACGGTTGAAATTTCAAAACCGTTCTAACTTCTCTTTTAATTGAACGTAAAGGGAAGGCACCCAAGAGTCTCAAAATTCTATATAAGCATGTATAATATTGTAACATACATCAATCGATTGACTAGGCATTCAGCCGTCAAGTATTAGAGAAGACCAGTTCGATTTCATGCATATTTTCTGTGTAATTGTGCTAATCTGTGTAGTGTATTCTTGCTTTGCTTAATCTATTTCGCAAGCTTTCGCTATAACAGAGCCGACTCATTCAGTCGAACTGTTGTCCCCCTCGTGATTCCTGGCCACATGCGGATCATTGGTATCAGAGCAATAAGTTTTGTTCATGCTTAAGTTTTGCATAGACACTTCCAGCGAAGTTACTTGACTTATGCATGTTCAAACACGCTCGCAATCTCAGCAATCCAAGCAGACACTACCTATAGAAATGGCAGGAGAAATAGATGATAGACATGTAGCCGATGAGACATCACAACATATTGAGCAAGCACTGGCTCGACAACGGACTGAAATGTTCACCCAATTCAATGAAATCATCACGCGATTTGCTTCGATATCTGGAGGATTTTCGACGAGAACTAGCTCCGACAAAATCAACCCCTTCAAAGTGCAAATGAATTTGGAAATACCGAATCTATAAGGAAATATTGACATGGAATCCGTCAACAATTGGGTACAATAATTGGAATCCTATTAATCTGTGAATCAACTCTCAGAATCCGACAAGATCACCATTGAATCCTTAAAGATGTCAACATCCGTGCATTGCTGGTGGGAGAACCTTTCGACAAAGATGGAGAAAAGCAGAGACCCCATTGACACATGGGAGAAATTTGTCGAATACATCCGAAAAGAATTTTACCCGCCTAAGTACCTTGAGCAGCAGTATAAGAAGTGGCAAAACCTAAGGCAATGGCAATACCAATCAGTACAGAGTTACACCGACGAGTTCTATTGACTCATGGCTAGAATTGGCATTCAAGAAGAAGAGAAATTGCCTGTTCTAAATTACATCGGTGGATTGTCCCATTACATTCAGCAAGAGATGGATTTTTTGATTGTCAATACGCTTGCGAATGCATTCCACTATTCCAAAAAACTTGAAACCAAGCAGAAAGGGAAAGCATGCTTCACGACAAATCCGACATCAGGATGACCACCCGACAAGAAGGCACTGACCGACTTCGACAAGTAGAAATATTCTCAGCCGACACAACCAAATCCAAATCATGGTAAAAATACTTTTCAAAAAAGGGAGCGTAGCAAACAACTTCCTACCGGGAAATGGTGCGATTACCACCACTCATCTTGGCATGATACGTATGAATGTAAAGCTCAGAAGACCTTTTTGGGAAAAGTGTCGACATCCGACGCATTCGACAAGACGATGGAATAATCTAATCCAAACGCAATGACCCTTTTGACATCGACATCGACCACTCCAGCAGCCTCGACTATCGTCGATGAGGAGGAACGGGAGCGCCTATTCCATACACAGATATGGGTTCAACATAATCCATTGCATCTGATTGTGGATAACGATATCCAAAAGAACTTCATTTCTAAATATCTTTTGAAGAAACTAGGTCTTTTCACTAGTTTGCATCCTCAGCCTTACAACATCGGTTGGATGAAGGATGGACATGAACTATGGATCACCCGATAATACAATCTCTCCTACTTCATTAATCCTTTTGAAGATGAAGTACTCTGCAATGTGGCACCACTCTCTGTCACTGATGCCCTGTTTGGGAAACCTTACTTATGGGTTCACCATGGAAGTTACCAGTCACGGCCTTAGAAGGTGATTTTCAGAATCCGAAATAGATGGTACGGCATACCAGAACAATGACCTACATCAACAGTCTCAATGATATCTGCTAATCAGACAAATAAGCTCACTAATCATGCTCATAAGTTTGCATTAATCATGATCAAACCGTAACATTCTAGGAAGACTGCAGCAACGAGTCAACACACTGACTAGTGAAGCTCCCAATAGAAGTAGTTGATCGACAACTTTCTCGACGAGTATCGGAGTTTATTCCAAGAGAAGGATGGAGTACCCCGACATTTCTAGGTAAAACACTCCATTGAACTTGCTCCTGGTTCTTCTTTGCCTAATGCAACTGTTTACAGAATATCCATTCTAAAAAATGAAGAGATTCGCAAAAAAATCCAAGAATTGATCGACAAAGGTCATATCTGACCCATCTCCTCTCCTTGTGGAAGTACAGTCATCCTCGTTCCAAAGAAAGACGGGACTTGGCGCATGTGCATCGAATACAGGGCACTCAAAAAATTTCGGTAAATAATCGCTACCCTCTACCGCGGATAGACGAGCTCATCGAATTTCTAAAAAGTGCTCAATTATTTACTAAGCTTGACCTCAAGTCGGGATATCATCAGATTCCAATCGAGCCCTCAGATGTATGGAAAACTGCTTTCAAGACCAAGGAAGGATTTTTTGAATGGTTAGTCATGCCTTTCGGCTTAACCAACGCACCTACGACCTTCATGCGATACATGGATAACATTCTTCGACCTTTCATCGACAAATGGGTCTTTGTCTATCTTGAGGACATATTGATTTTCAATCGATCATGGGAAGAACATGTCAGACAGCTTCGACAAGTCCTTAGCACTCTCCAGCAACATCGACTTTACTTGAACATGGGACAATTGTTCCTTTGCGATGAACAACATAAAATATTTGGGGTTTGTAATTGACTTTGTAGGGATTCACATTGACCTAGACAAAGTACAAATTATCCATTCCTCATAGCATTCAAGAACTAAGAATGTTTCTTGGTTTTGCGAATTTCTATCAACGATTCATACTCGACTTCAGTCACATAGCCTGGCCCTTGAATCAATTGACGAAGGGAAGTGGGAAAACTGTCTTCAACTGGACATCGACACAACAAGCAGCTTTTGAACAAATCAAACACAAGCTCTGCACTGCACTAGTACTTGTGTTACCTAATTTGCATCAGCCCTTTGAGATTGAGATAGACGCATCGAACTATGCCTTGGGCGTAGTGATCACTCAGTCTAGTCACCCAGTCGCTTTTCATTCCGAAACTTTTAACGACACTTTAGAATATATTCAACATATGAAAAAGAACTGTATGCCATTGTGAAATCTCTCAAGCAATGGAGGCATTACATCCTTGGCAAGGAAATGGTCATCCTCACTGACCACAAGCCTCTTCAGTTTGCTTCGACCCAGTCAAAAATACAAACAACCAGACAACTCAAGTGGATTAATTACCTACAACAATTCCAGGTGGTGATTAAGTATCGGAAAGGTAAAGCTAACTCCACCACCGATTTTATGAGTCGACCACCCATTACTCTCCTTTTCACAGTGATGAGTATGTAGGGTTACGACACAACCACTTGGACTTAGTTGTATCCGGACGACATCGAATTTTCTCCAGTCTATCGAAAATACAGTCTGACAAGTCACCGACCTCCGACTATTTCCTGAAAGATACCTTGCTATACAAGCTCGGACAGCTTTGTGTACCGATAGGTGAGCATTGACAACAGGTCATTTGGGATGCACACTACAACAAGGCTGCAAGACACTTTGGAGTAGCAAAGACACTTGCTATTCTCCAGAAGTATTTTTTTGGCCTACACTTAAAACCGACGTCAACAAGAACATTCGATCATGCATGGTTTTTTCCATTGCTAAACCGCCTAATCGATGACATGGATTGTACACACCTCTGCCAGTTCCTAGTCGACCATGGGAATCTTTTTCTATGGACTACTTGACGGGATATCGTACTACCAGACATCAACATGATGCAATCTTAGTAGTATTCAACATATTTTCCAATATGGCCATTCTCATACCATGTAAGAAGACAATGACGATGCAACAAATTGCTCATCTCTTATTTACACATGTTTGGAAACACTATGGTTTACCCACAACCATTACTTCCGACCAAGATGCCAGATTCATAAGCATATTTTGGAAGACTCTCTGGAAACAACTGGACACACGAATCTCATTGTCGACAACTTTCCATCCTCAGACTGACGGACAGACGAAAGTTGTGAATTGCTTGGTAGTACAACTACTCTGCATGTACAACCACAAGCATAGACGAACATGGGATGAAATTATTCCATTCATACAACACAACTATAATCGTGCTCAGCAGAGCTCTACGAGAAAGAGACCATTTGAGATATATTATAGATTTCAACCCTCAGTGCCTATTGAATTGTTTAGCTCCTCAATATAGTCAAACTCCGACACTGACTACAATCAACCCAAAGTTGATAAAGCTTTGAATTTTCGAGATCAAATCTGCGACATCCAGAAGCAAGCACATGATATGTTGCAACAAGAAAATGAGAAAGCTAAGGCCCGACACAACAAGCATTGTATTCCTCATTCATTCCAAATTAAGGATAAGGTCTGGTTACATCTCAAAAAGGAGCGCTTCACCGGTCCATACAAGAAGCTCAAACCTTTGCGATATGGTCCGTATAGTATTCTTCGATAGATTGGAGAAAACTCTTTTGAGCTCGACATTCCTGCATGCCTTGGTATGTATCTAGTATTCAATGTGGATCTACTTCGACCATACAATGCACCACTGTTGGAAAAGAACGACTTACCGACAACAGAACTCGAAGACATCAAACCAGATGTTCAGGAGCCTCTTCCTTGTGACACCATTGTGGGACGACAAGTACGCCATACAAGGATGGACATAATTCCCTTGTTTAAGGTTGCCAAAGCCGGACATATCCTAGCATAAGGAAAGTGGTACTCTGTTACTGAATTGACAGACAAGTTTCCCCACCTTCACAAGCAAACAATAGGGACCATTGTTTCTTAAGGAAGGAGGTCTGATCCACACCGCAGTTGGAATTATTGTCGAATGCTAACATAGACTGCGACACGTCATCGACTTCAACACAAATTCAACAAGTTCCAACGTCGACACAATTTCGACAAACTCATCAACTTTGACAAGTTCAATGACCTCACAGTTTCGCGACTTCAACATGCAGCATCGACCTGCGACCTGCGACTGTTGAATCACAACAGATTGTCTCTTTGTCTTATAGTCGACTATAACGGTTGAACTTCCAAAACTGTTCTAACTTCTCTTGTAACTGAACGTAACGAGTAGGAACCCAAGAATCTCAACATTCTATATAAGCATGTATAATATTGTAACATACATCAATCGATCGATCAAGCATTCAACCGTCGAGTAATAGAGAAGACCAGTTCGCATTCCTGCATATTGTCTGTGTATTTGTGTTTATTTGTGTAGTGTATTCCTCCTTTGCTTAATCTATTTTGCAAGCTTCCGCCATAACAAAGCCGAATCACCCAGTCGAACTGTTGTCCCCCTCGTGCTTCCTAGCCATGTGCGGATCAAATTTTGTAATGTTGAATGTCTGAGAAGAAGACATTGCAAAGAATCTATGGGAAAATTTGGGGAACTTGTACCAATGAAAATTGTGTGTTAACAAGTTGTTTCTTCAGAAGAAGTTATATATTTTAAAGATGGGTGAAGGTGACTCGGATATAGACCGTACAAATGCGTTCAATACTTTTATTAGTCAATTGTTGTCCATTAATATTAAAATCACCGTGGATGAAAAATATATCAGTCTGTTGTGTTCTTTGTTAGATTCCTAGGATACCTTGATCGTTTCTATTGGAAGCGATAGTATCACATTAAAGATAGACGATGTGGCTGCATCTATGTTTTTAGAAGAGATGAGATGAAAGAACATGGAAGGTTCGAACCATGACACCTTGATTGTTAGAGGTTGACCGATAGACAGAGGAAAGGTAAAAATTCTGGTAGAAGATCGAAGTCGAGGGGTAGATCTTAGATTGTATCCCCTGTTCTAGCAATGAAGACATGCTAGTGATGCAATAAAGTCGACCATTATAGATGAAACTGTAAGTCGATGTAAGTCAAGAAAAGAAAAGGGTCTAAGGAAGGTCATTCGATTGATGGTAAGTCTTCAAAAGAAGATAAATGTGATGTGTATTTGGCCTCTACAAGTACACAGTCGGATAATGACTATTGGTTAATAGAGTTTGGTGCATCATTTCATATTATACCTTACAGAGAATGGTTTTGTCAGTATGAGAAGTTTGATGGTGGTGATGTTTTACTAGGAGATGATTCACCAACTAGGATAGTCGGATGAGGTAAAAATGTTGAATTTTTTTTAAATCTTAAATGTGGAATTATAGTAGAAATTGAAATAAATGAATAATCAAAATCATAAGCATTCGCAAGAGAAAGTATTTACCCTGGGGAAACCCTTTAGTACACGAGGGATAAAACCCTAGCAAAATATTCCTTAGAATATTGATAGATAGCAGAGAATGTATTCACAATAAGAAGATTAGATCAAGCACCCCTAGTGCATTATCAGAGAGAAACACCAAGCACCCTTGGTGCAATCACAGAGCAAGAGAGAAGAAATAATAATAGAAGAACTTGACAGTTGATTCTGCACTAAGACAAATTCACAGTTTTGGTCACATGCACAATTCCTTCAAGAGTGATTCGCTCTTCACCTTGATCTCATCAAATATTTCATTACAAGTATATCATACATCTCATTCTTGGCTTAATTTATAGTCTTTTGACTTCAAGATGAACTCGACTTCCAATTCGATGATAGATCACTTAGTTAGGTTACTAACTCAAGTGTAGTAACTTTAAGTGTCGTCTTTTAGTTTAACTCAAGTGTCATCATGTAAACACTTAGTTAATTAGATATTCTATTTTAGGGTGAACTCGCCCTTCAAATGGATGCTAGACCACTCAAGTTTTGTCTTTTAGTTTAGCTCAAGTGTCGTCATGAAAATACTTAGTTAAATCAAGTGTCGCGATGCAAACACTTAGTTAACTATATCTTCTTTGTTATCACATAGTTAACTCTTTTAACTAAGTCTTTCTTTTTAACATCATTGAAGTAAATAATTTGAGTTCTCTCTTAATTAACTGAAGTCTTTCTTGATCACTAAAGTGAACAATTTGAGTTCTCCCTTATCTTAACATATCTTATCTTTATCTCTTGTCTTATCGCCATGATCCACTTGTGCCATCTTTACTTTGTTTATCATATCAAATATACTAAGGATATTTTTTCAATGATGTGATCATCTTGTTCTACTATCGTTCCAAGTGGTCTTATTCTAAAGTAATTCCCTCTAGAGGTGGCTAGTCTCTAGAGGATACTTAATAGCTCAACCATGGTTAGTAGTACATCACACACCATTCATGCTTCAACATGCAAAGCATTACCCCAACACATGAGGATTTGTCTTGACACACAAGACCTTAGCCTTGACAAGCAAGAATGTAAAACATCATCACTTTGACATACAAATCACTTACCTCAACACATGAGGCTTAACCTTTACACATAAGGATTAGTAATTATTGAGTCCAACTCAAGAATCTACTCCAAGTTTCATGAGTCCAACTCAGGATCCCTAAGGCACTACCTCGACACACGAGGTTCAATCCTGGCACACAAGATTGACTTGGAGAATTACTCATGATGCTGTAAATTTATCAAAATTTTGTCTAAAACTGAAAGATGGAAGAATAGGAACACTTCTAGGAGTGCCACATATCCCAAGTTTAGCTCAAAACATTACCTTAGTAAGTAAGATGGGGAATGGAGGTGTGTAGTCTATATTTGAGAAAGATATGTGCAAGATGGTACGAGGAGAAACAATACTGATGAGAGGAGTTCGAATTGGAACCTTGTACGAGATATTGGGAAGAACATACATCGATGCATGTGCTAATGTGGTCTATCCTAATTCTTACAACTTATATTCCTATCTAGTTGACTCGACCATGTTGTGGCATCAACAAATGGGACATATAGGTGAGAAAGGTCTTCGTACTATGCACAGTAAATGTATGGTAGAAGGTATCCCAAACTATTTTGAAGAAGTCAACTTTTTTTAACATTGTATTTATGGTAAACATATTCATGTAAGGTTATAATCTAGTACTACTAGGGCTAAGAAAATACTGGAGTTAATACATAGTGATGTATTTGGACCCGTTCCAATCCCTTCACTAGGAGGATCTCAATATTACGTTTCTTTCAAAGATGATTTCTCCATAATGACATGGTTGTATAATTTGAGAATTAAATATAAGGTATTTGAAAGGTTTTAAGAGTTCAAATTTCTTGTGGAAAATAAGATTGGTAAGAATATCAAGGCGTTGAAAACTGATAATGGAGGAGAATTAGTGGAAAGGCATTGGACCAGTTCTGTAGCAGCACAGTATAGCTCGAAAAAACACATATTCCTATGCGCCTTAACATAATGGAGTTGATGAAAGAATGAGTTGAACACCGATGGATAAATCTAGGAGCATGCTCAGTGGCGCAAGAATCACACAAGAATTCTAGGAAGAGGCGATCGACATGGAATTTTACTTGGTGAATGGGTCGTCATCAACGACTCTAATTCACAAGACTCCATATGAGGCATGGGATGGTAAAAATACCTCTCTTACACATCTCATATTTTTTGGGTGTGAATCCTTTGTGCACATGTCAAAGTATAAAGGAACCAAACTCAACATCAAGTTGGAGAAATGCATCTTCGTCGGGTACAAGGATGGAGTGAAAGGGTATAAGTGGTGGAATCTAATTACAAGGAAGGTAGTCTATAGCGGGGATGTGATATTCAGATAAGTCAAAGGTACTTCTAGGGATGAAGAGGTTAAAAGAGAAAAACTAGAAAAGTAAGAATTTGAAATGAATGATGAAAGTTGGGTTTAGGTGAGTCGATTTAATTTGATGAAGAAGAGAAATAATAGACTCTGGATGACAAGATGGATGGTCAAGCAAGGAAACAACTCTAAAGGTATACTCCACCTGATTTTTTCTTTGTTTTTACGTTATCTACCATTGAAGATGATCCCAATTCAATAAAGGAAGTGATCGAATCAACATGGGGTAAACTGTGGAAAAAGGTCATGGAAGAAAAAATATAATCCTTGAAGAAGAATGAAACATGGGATCTAGTTGTGTTACCAAATGGAAGGAAACTTGTTGGTAGTACGTGGGTCTTAAAACAATTTGAATGCAACAGGTCAAGTCATGAAGTACAAGGCTCAACTGGTAGCGAAATGATATTCCCAACTCGAGGGAGTAAACTTTAGTGATATTTTATTTCGTATTGCTAAGTTAACTTCCATGAGGGTACTAATGTATTTAGCTGCAACATTTGATCTTGAATTAGAATAGATGGATGTAAAGACAACATTTATTCATGATGATATTGAAGAATAAATATGTATGAAGCAGACTGAAGCTTTTACAGTATAAGGAGAAAAGGAGTTGGTCTACAAGCTCAAGAAGTCTCTCTAGTAGTCTCTACGGTCTAAAACAATCACCCAGGATGTGGTATCAAAAGTTTGATATGTATATCCATTAATTGGGTTTGTGAGAAATTGGGCTAATCATTGTGTATATGGAAATAACGTCCGTAATCACTTTGTATACATAACGTTGTATGGCTATGGTTAAGTTAGCGAAAATATGTTGGAACAACTCTGAAACATTTCAACATGCATGAGAGTAAACCGATCAAAGTTCATATTCTTGTGGGAGTCAAGTTATCTACTAAACAATGTCCAAAGACACATGAATAAATAGAGTACATGTCACATGTTCCCTATGGTAGTGTTGTAGGTAAGCTGATGTATTCTATGGTTTGTACTCGACTTGATATTTCCATGTAATGGGAGTATTGAGTAGGTACATGTTGACACCTGGAAGAGGGAACTTGACCACAATCAATCGAGTATTCGGGTATCTGTATGGCACAACAGATTATGCAATCTGTTATGGAAGAGAGCATAAGGACAACAAGGAAATAAATGTATATGGGTTTGACGATTCTGAATGGGCTACAGATATCGGCTGCAGACAGTCAACCAACTAATAATGTGTTCAATTTATTCAATGAAGCAATCAGTTGGATGAGTAGGAGATAGTTAGTTGTTGCGTTGTTGACTACTAAGGTTGAATACATGGCAGCTACTCATGCATGTAAGGAGGTTGCTTGTTTGCATAGATTGTGTTCAGATGTTGGGTTTGGACAGCATGTTGTTAGGTTGTATTTAAACAATCATAGTGCAATATTCCTGGAAAAGAACCGAACATATCATACAAAGACAAATCACATTGTTGTACAATACCATTTTGAGAGAGAAATGGTGGAGAACCAGAAGGTGTTACTCGAAAAGGTAGACATGGTGAAGAATCTTGCAGATTCATTGACCAAGTCAGTGACTCATAGAGAATTTTTTCTGGTGTTGGGAAACTATGTGCTTATTAGCCCTGCTTAAGTGAACTGAATTTTTGAGTCTCCTATTTATGCAAAGAAGACAATAAGTGGGAGAATATTGGGAATGTTATATTATTTCCATGTAAATTGACTAGCAAATTTGATATTCGATTGGTATAATTCGACTGGAGTTGAAGTTCAAAATACGATGTAGATCTAGTCGACTGGTCGACCAAAATAGTTGTTTGTTCGAAGGAAAATGAGTGGTTGATGCCGAGAGTCGACAGAACAACCAGAATCTCAACGGGCGATAGACCAAGGTTGACCCTGTCAAGTCGATTGTAACAGAATAACTGAACGTGGTTAGGAAGTTATGGATTGTCATTAATGAGTAGTTGGGTGTATTGCATTTATAAATAAAATGTAATGGATATGAAAACAAAAGTATGATGGAATGTAATGAAGTGTGATTTGTGGTCTAGAAATTAACATTTGTAAACACCTATTATGAGTGTTTTATTAATAGATGAGTAGTAAGCTCAATGGTTTGTTGGTTTTCCCCTAGGAGAGGGGTTTCTAAGGTAATTTATATGTAATGTGTTGATGTGTTGTGTGCCATTGTTTTATGCTTAACTATATTAATCAATTTGAAAACCCACTGTAATTGGAATTAGAACCAACAAATTTGATATAGCTAAGCTACAATTTAGTTCTAGCTTCATTACAATTTAGGGGTGACTCTTTTATTGGTTGGTTTCACTAATTTATGTTGGGTTGGAGATCATTATGAGCAAAAGTCTACTACAGGTTATGTTTTTAGTCTTAGTTCTGGACTTGTCACATGGGCTTGTAAGAAACAACAAAATATTTCCCTTACTTAAGGAAAGTAGAGTATCAAGTCGTAGTTAATGCAAGTAAAAAATTAGCCTTGTGGATTTGGTAGATCCTTTCAGAGTTTAGATTTGAGTAGCATCATCCAACTACCCTATGGTGTGACTATTAGAGTGCCATCAAGATTTCCAAAGATCCACTTAAACATTAATGCAACAAACACATTGAGTTACATATGCACTAAATCAAAAATCTTATTCAACATCACATTCTTGAAGTGCTCTTTTTCCCTATAGATGATCAAGTTGCAGACATATTAACAAAGTCTCTTACAGAAGTGACTTTCTCTCAACCTTGATCTATATTAGGAGGTTATGAATTTTTCATTAAGGGGGAATATGATTTAATGAATATTTCCTTCTATTTTGTCACCTTTGTAAATCATTCAAGCTTATCCCAAGTTTTTCTAAAGAGGGGATGTTAGGATATTTAGACACTTAAAAGTTACTTAAGATCAAATTGGTCTAAAATGTCTTTAGGTAAGTTGTGTTTCTTTAGTATGCATTAGTATGCACTTGTACTTATGTAATTTAATGATCACAATATGTTCAAAATATAGAGCCATTTTATGGTTCGTCTTCACCTCAATATTAACGACTATTGATCAATAGTTTAACACTCGATTGGATCTCTATTTAAAGAGCATAGAGGGTTATTTGATTTATGATCAATTGTGAGAAACTCATGTGTAAACTATTTTACCTCTTGCATTAATATATTGTCTCAAGTATATTTTTTCTAGGGTCATGGACTATTTCCTTCTCTAAGGATTTTAATCATGTAAAACATTGGTGTGTTGATAAGTGATGTGTTTGTGTGAGTAGTTGCTTAAGGTGTTTGTTGGTTGTGGAGCCTGATCTCCAAATTTAGAGATATTATTATTCAACCATGTTTTTACCCCAGCTTTATATGATATGTAAAAAGGGTTGTACACTCACCCCAACGGGGGGGGGGGGTGTGGGGGGGGAGAAGCCTCCCCCCACTGGGGTCTGGGGGTTTGGGATTGTTTTATGGGCCCATGGTTTTGGGTAACCTGTGGTATTTTTCCATTGTATTTCCCTTATAAAAGAAAGACATTGTAATACGGTTAGGGTTGATGTATTAGGTTTTATGCATTGTAAAGATCTCTGAGATCAGGAAGAGAGACTGTGAGACAGTGAAGAGGAAGTGCAGTGGTTGTGCTGCAGGTTGTATCCCTTCACTTTGTTGGACGATATAATAATAAGGACTGACAACTTCAGTGTGGACATAGCCCATCTTGGGGTGAACCACGATATATCTGTGTCTCTCTTGTAATGTGTGTGTGATTATATTTGCATTTTTGTTTATTGCTATTGCTCTGCAATCCTGTTTTTCTAACAATTGGTATCAGAGCCAAAGGTCTATTTGGCAGATAAACCCACAGGAAACTAAGGTTTCTGGTTCGAGTGGGAGCAATGGCGGAAGAAGCAAAGTTTAAGGTCGAGAAGTTTAACGGCCAAAACTTCTAGCTATGGAAGATGCAAATGGAGGACTATCTGTACCAGAAGGATCTATTCCTACCATTGGGAGGAAGAGCAAAGCAGCCGGCGGCTATGAAGGACGAAGAATGGGAGGTTCTTGACAGAAAGGCTCTGAGAACAATACGGCTGAGCCTGGCTTTGTCGGTGGCTTTCAATATATCAAAAGAAACGAAAACGAAGGATTTGATGAGCGCATTGGGTAAGCTGTATGAAAAACCCTCGGCCTCCAACAAGGTATTTCTAATGAAGCGTTTATTTAATATGAATATGTCTGAAGGTGGATCTGTTACTAATCATTTAAATGAGTTTAATACGGTTACAAATCAACTAAGTTATGTAAGTGTGAACTTTGATGATGAGGTTAGGGCTCTTCTAATCTTGTGTTCATTGCCAGAAAGCTGGAATAGCTTGGTCATGGCTGTAAGTAACTCTGTCTCTGGTTCAAACACCTTGAAATTTGATGATGTTATTGTTGTTATTCTTAGCGAGGAAATGCGAAGAAAAAGCACAGGTGAGACATCAGGTAATGCGTTGACCATGGAGAGAAGGGGAAGACAGAAGGAGAGAGGAAAGAGCCAAGGTAATCGTGGCAAGTCTAAAACGAGCAGATCCAAGTCCAGATTGGGAAATATAGAGTGTTGGAACTATGGAAAGAAAGGACATCTGAAGAAAAATTGCAGATCTCTAAAGAATAAAGGAGATGCACAGCAGGAAACTACCCAGGAAGCAAATGTAGCATGTGATGTGTTACAAGATGCTTTGATTCTTGCATTAGATAATACTAGAGATTATTGGGTAGTAGATTCAGGGGCTTCATGTCATGCTACACCCCATAGGAAATACTTTCATGATTATGTTCCAGGCGATTTTGGACATATTTTATTGGGTGATGATGAGCCATGTAAAATTGTTGGAATGGGTAAGGTATGGATAAAAGTTAAGAATGGAACTGATTGGCTGTTGAAAGATGTAAGGCATATTCCTGCTATGAAAAGAAATCTGATCTCAACAGGGAAGTTGGGAGATGGCGACTATCTATCTACATTTGGAGAAAAGTGGTGGAAGATCACTAAAGGATCAATGCTGATAGAAAAAGGAGACAAGGTAGGTACATTGTATTTATGTCCTCATAATACTGACCACTCTATCTCTTTAGCTTCCACAGGAACAGATACAGCATTGTGGCATCATAGGCTTGGCCACATGAGTGAGAAGGGGATGCAGATTCTCCACTCAAGGAAGTTGCTGCCAGATTTGAAGCAGGTAAGTTTGGAATTCTGTGAAAACTGTGTTTATGGAAAACAGAAGAGAGTCAGATTTATAAGGGTTGGGAAACAGAAGAAGAATGAAAAGTTAGAGCTTGTGCATACAGATGTATGGGGACTAGCTCAGGTACAATCTCTTTGTGGTTCTCATTATTATGTTACATTTATTGATGATGCAACTAGGAAAACTTGGGTTTATTGTATTAGATAGAAATCTAATGTGTTTTCTACTTTTAAGAAGTGGAAAGCTTTGGTTGAGAATGAGATAGGAAAAAGGTTGAAGTGTATCAGATTTGATAATGGAGGTGAGTACTATGGCAAGGAGTTTGATAGCTACTGTTCATACCATGGGATTCATAGAGAGAAGATAGTCCCAGGAACACCACAAGAAAATGGTGTGTCAGAAAGGATGAACAGAACGATCATGGAGCGTGCAAGGTGTATGAGACTGCATGCAGGGTTTCCCTCAAACTTTTGGACGGATGCTGTAAATACTGTTCTTTATTTAATAAACAGAGGACCTTCAAGTGCTTTGGATGGTGGTATTCCAGAGGAGGCATGGACAGATAAAAATGTAAACTACTCATTTCTGAGATTGTTTGGTTGTGAATCATTTGTCCATATTGATAAATATAATAGAACAAAGCTTGAAGCTAAATCCAAGAAATGTACCTTTATTGGATATGGGGTTGATGAATTTGGTTATCGCTTATGGGATTATGAAAATAAAAAAATCATCAGGAGTAGAGATGTGATATTCAACGAAAAGGGCATGTATAAAGATCAGTTGCAGGGAAAGAAATAGGAAAAGGAAACCACAGAATACACAGTACTTGATGAAATTCAAGAAAATGAAGCTCCAAAGGTGACAGAAAATCAAGAACAACAGCAAGTACCTGAAACTCTTGCAACCGCAAGAAGATCTACCAGGTTAAGTAGACTCCCTGAACAGTACTCTCCTTCAATGTATTATTTGTTGATGACTGATGTTGGTGAACTAGAATGTTATGAAGAAGCAATGCAGATGGAAACTAGAAAGAAGTGGGAGCAAGGCATGAATGAGGAGATGGACTCATTGGTAGGAAACCATACTTGGGATTTGGTTCATTTTCCTACTGGTAAAAGAGCATTGCAGAACAAATGGATTTATAGGTTGAAGGAAGAAGAAGGAGGTAAGAAGCGGTACAAGGCCAGACTTGTTGTAAAGGGGTTTGCACAGAAGAAAGGTATAGATTTTGATGAAATGTTTTCTCTTGTTGTTAAGATGACTTCAATTAGGACTATCTTAAGTCTAGTGGCGGTAGAAGATTTGCATCTTAAACAGTTAGATGTAAAAACAACCTTTCTCCATGGGGATTTGGAGGAAGAGATATATATGCAACAGCCACAAGGGTATGAGGTCAAAGGGAAGGAGGATTTGGTATGCAGGTTGAAGAAGAGCTTGTATGGCTTGAAGCAAGGAAATGGTATTTAAAATTTGACAGGTTTATGACAAAACAAGGTTATAGTAGATGTCATTCTAACCATTGTGTTTATTTCAAGAAGCTAGACAATGAAAGATATTATCTTGTTATTGTATGTGGATGACATGCTTATTGCAAGGTCTAACATGCATGATATAAATGTACTCAAAAGGAAGCTAGCTAATTCATTTGCGATGAAGGATTTGGGTGCTGCAAAGCAAATCCTTGGTATGAGAATAACGAGAGACAGGAAAAATCGCAAATTGACATTGTCTCAGAGTGAGTACATACAAAAGGTGTTGGAGAGGTTCAGAATGCAGAATGAAAAACCAGTAAGTACACCTTTGGCCAGCCATTTCAGTCTAAGTAAGGAAATGTGTCCCAAGACACAGGAAGAGACATATTACATGTCTAAGATTCCCTATCAATCAACAGTTGGCAGCTTAATGTATGCCATGGTGTGCACAAGACCAGATATTGCACAAGCAGTGGGAGTTGTGAGGAGATATATGAACAATCCAGGTAAAGAACATTGAAAGGCAGTACAGTGGATTCTCAGGTATTTGAGAGGTACTACCACTCAAGCATTATGTTTTGGAGGTTCAGACACTGTTCTACAGGGATATGTTGATGCAGATATGGCAGGTGATAAGGATAGCAGGAGGAGCACCACAGGGTATGTGTTTACTGTAGGTGGAATAGCAGTAAGTTGGATTTCGAGATTGAAAAAGGTTGTTGCACTTTCAACAATGGAAGCAGAGTATGTTGCTGTTACAGAGGCTAGTAAAGAGATGATTTGGTTGCAGAGGTTTATGGAGGAAGTGGGTAAGAAGCAGAAGGATAGCAGGTTATATAGTGATATCTAGAGTGCCATTCATCTTGCAAATAACTCAGCATTCCATTCCAGGACTAAACATATACATCTCAAGTACCATTTCATACGGTATGTTCTGGAAGATGAACTGTTGAAGCTCGAAAAGATACACACTAGCCAGAATCCTGCAGACATGTTCACAAAGGTAGTGACCATAGAGAAACTAAGTTCTTGCTCGGTTTCATTTGGCCTTCTAGCATGAAGGTGAAGATGAGAAAGTTGCCAAGTCCAAGGTCCAGCAAGTGCAGCAGCGGTGGAGTTGGTGTGATCAGTCTCTAAGTGGGAGATTGTTGGTTGTGGAGCCTGATCTCCAGATTCAGAGATATTATTATTCAGCCGTGTTTGTACCCTAGCTTTATATGATATGTAAAAAGGATTGTACACTCACCCCAACGGGGGTGGTGTGGGGGGGTGTGGGGGAGGGGGAAGCCTCCCCCCACTAGGATCTGGGGGTTTGGGGTTGTTTTACAGGCCCATGGTTTTGGGTAACCCGTGGTATTTTCCCATTGTATTTCCCTTATAAAAGAAAGACATTGTAATACGGCTAGGGATGATGTATTAGGTTTTATGCATTGTAAAGATATCTGAGATTAGGAAGAGAGACTGTGAGACAGTGAAGAGGAAGTGCAGCGATTGTGCTGCAGGTTGTATCCCTTCACTTTGTTGGACGGTATAATAATAAGGACTGGAAACTTCAGTGTGGACGTATCCCATCTTGGGGTGAACCACGATATATCTGTGTCTCTCTTGTAATGTGTGTGTGATTATATTTGCATTTCTGTTTATTGTTATTCCTCTGCGATCCTGTTTTTCTAACAGTGTTCAACTTTGTGGAAATACCCTATTTTGGTTAATCAATTATATTGCACTAGTACTATCTATTTTTTAAAAATTCACAAAATGATCCAGATGGATATCAGTGGCCACCCACCTATTCCACTTGCTCAAAACATCTTTTCTAGTTCGGTATTTTTTCCAGTTTTGCAGTTTTTCAGTTTGACAAAGTTTTTCCAGTTTGGCAGTTTTTTATGGATTTTCATGTCCAAAAACTTCTTGGACCATTCGAGGCCTTAAATGATGTTTTTTGGTGATGAAAAAATCCATTTATATCCAAATACAATATTTTACGAGCTAAATGTGTACTTCTTGGCTAGACCTTTCCAATGGGCTACCAAGAACCCTAAACAAAGATCATATGCAAAAGTTATGCCCCCGAGAAGTTGACACTTCAACTAAACACCTCAGAGCCCATAAAACTTTTTACAATTCATCTCCTAGGGTTAGGTTTTTTATGTTTAGGGTTTTTTCCCTCATTTTTATGATAAAAAGTCCATTCGGCCTCCTTTTCTAATCAACTTGTGATGAATGAGGTAGCCGCCACATATCTTCTGAGAGATAAAGCTACCACCATTCTAGCTGATTTATTTTACAATCTATTCTATGTTTTTAGTTACTAGAATTTGGGTTTTACTATATCACTGTGTTTCTTGCATTATATGTGTGTATGTGGTTATTTATATGCTCTTTCATTTCATTCTGAGATATGTCTGAATTAGTGGTATTAGAGTAATTTTCTCTATGTTGTCTCTTAGTGCATGTCCCCAACAAGATATGAATATCGAGAGTTGGGTCTTGAACTAGTCGAGCTTGGGGAAAACTGTCCTCGGTGGCCCAAACTGCCTCCCATGGTCGAGGAAAATAGAAACAACGGAGTAGGAGATCCTATCAAGTTGTTGCTCGAGGAAACCCTTGCACAACAGAGGAATGATATGATATAAAAAAATTTCCCAGATCCTTCGATGGGTGTCTGCAGCAATAGAGGGATCATCAAGCAGTCACTTCATAGGAGTCACACCCTTCAAGGTACAAATTAACTTTGATATTCATTTGTTTGAAGGCCAAATCGATTTCGATGCCCTAGATAAATCGTTGAATCTGCTAGAAGGGTATTTCTTTGTCCACCATTTTTTTGACAGGGAAAAGATCACCTTTGCACTCCTTAAGGTTGTCCCCCATGTAAAACATTGGTGGGAACCTTATTATGAGAAAAAATCAATAGAGGATTCTGAAATGTTTGAGTCCGATCCCACTTGGGCCTCTTTTATAGATGGCATTAAGGAACAATATTACCATGTGGGAAACTATGACAACCAATACACGAGATGAACCGCACTACATCAAGAGAGGGACCAAAGAGTGGAAAAGTTCACAAATACCTTCCATACCTTGCACACCAAGCTGGGTATCAAAGACTCCTAGCGACATATAGTTTTAAAATACTATGGGGGAATACATAGGTACATCCAAACTGAAATGGAATTTTTGGACATCTCATCATTGGGATCCGCTTATCGATATGTTGTCAATATCGAGCAAAAATTCAAGCAGAGATACAAGTGGGAGTTTGGTCCTACGAATTAGCGATAGAAGAAAGGAAAGGGTACCCTAGCTCATAGAACAAATGACATAGTATGGAAAACCATCCCAAGGATATCCAGTCCAAGACACAAGCAAAGAAGAGTAACATAAATATAAAGAAGGACACCGAGAAGTGGTGTGAGTTTCATAAGAGCCCTTAGCACAACACTGATGAATTTCGCTCAAAGCAGTCATTGGTGGCTGAGATCAAAGCTTCAGAGTTATATCTTGGTTCCAACTCCGATTCAGAACCCAATGTCGTAGTCACAGACAGGGGGAAGCAGTTCATTGATGTAGAACCCAATGTCACCATCTCTACCACAAATATCCAACCCATTTATCTAAAGGAGCTAGAGGAAGGTGAGCGCCTCTTGCACTCATAGATGCGGATAAAGGGAACTCCAATACATTCCATTGTTGACAGTGGAATCCAAAAGAACGTGATCTCGACAAAGGTTATCAAATGGTTGAAGTTTCCAAAAACACCACACTTGCAACCCTACAACATTGGGTGGCTCATCCAAGGAC
Organism: Larix kaempferi; assembly: GCA_027924585.1. Lineage (NCBI taxonomy): Eukaryota > Viridiplantae > Streptophyta > Pinopsida > Pinales > Pinaceae > Larix > Larix kaempferi. The sequence goes on from BSBM01000097.1 coordinate 1,867,753, forward strand.
GGGACATCCACGTTAGTCAACAATGTCCCATACCTTACAACATCAAGCCCTTCAAAGATGAGGTAATGTGTGATGTTTCCCCACTTGAAGTTTGTGATGTTATTTTAGGACAACCATATATGTGGAAGTGTCATGCTATGTATGAATATAGACCTCGTAGTGTCATTATTAGTTTGGGAAAACAACTCTACAGGATACCAAAGGCAGTTTCCACTATTGCAGTGTCTCTCATCACAAAGAAGCAGTGCAAGAAGATAATCTCCCAGACTAGGAAATTTGTCCTCTTCATGATTCACTCTGAAGGAGAACAAAATATCACAATAACATCCATTGTCTCAATGCAAGGTCTCTCTACATAGTAGAAGTAGGTGGAAAAGACCTCTAAAAACACACAAAGACCTCTTCACCACACATGTTGGGCTGCCATTACATTGCCATGTCAAGCACTCAATTGATTTGATACCTAGGGATCCTCTACCTAATGGGACAATATACAAGCATTGCCTCATGAAAAATGAAGAAATCAAGCAATAGATTCAAGAATTAATCCAAAAGGGTCACATTCGACCGAGCTCCTCACCTTGTAAGAGCGCCCCAATTGTGTTGGTGTAGAAGAAAGAAAACCACAATCCATAATCAGTATCTGTTGAATGCTCGGATTCACTACATATTCAAGCACATCATAAGAGTACACACATACAAACCATCAAGAAGATCATAATATGGACGGAACGTTCAGTCATCTTGTTCTTTCATTGAGGTAGTATTTATAGAATAAGTGGAGAGGTTGGAGCAGTTACACCTGCTCCAACCATTCATTAGTTAAACACACATTAATACATGATGAAACCAAAAGGTGGCTAAATGTCCCTCTCAACATCTCCCCCACCAACAAAGCACTTCCTCATCCCGAAGAATACATGCAAAAACAACCATGAGTTGTGATTTCTTTATCCTTCGTCAGCAGTCTGGTAGTGGTCAATCGAGCCTCACCCTTTTACCTTCTTGTCGGCTTTCATCTCCATCAATCCATGAACTTCTAGGCTTCCATACTCTACCTTTACACCAGCTCACCAACTTCCTTCAAACTTTTGAAATCACACTAAAGAGATGTCTCTATATTTCAGCACTGGGAGGCTCAATCAGTTCAAGTGTTCTTTGTGGCATCATCATGTGATCATTAAGCTCTTTCTTATGTGTGATGTAAGATGGCTGCTGCTTGAATATGGTCTTCATCGACAACATATGTTGTGAGGCTTCCTGCAAGTTTATGAATGGTTTGCTGCTTGTGGTCGATACCAACTGATATTGGTTGTGCCTGACTTGACTTGACTCGACTTGACTCAACTTACTTGACTCGACATGAATTACTAAGTCGGCTAGAGACAGACTTGATTTACAACTTTATGAATATACATGATTCTAATATACTTGAACAACCCTTCATACACTTCGACCGTTTTTACAATGGACCAATGTAATAACCGACCAAAATATCAACAAAATACATCGACCAAAGCTAGACAACGACCACATGATAGAAATGATCAAGGCTTACAATACCGACTATCGACCATATTAAAATGGTCAAATATATCGACTTCGACCATCACACTAGGACTTTACAATTAACATCGACATGAATGAGGATTCGAACACAAAATAATATGATGATGTGTCAAACAGATTCGACAAAACGTAAGACCATTATTCAACAAAATAAAATAATGGACAAACTGTGGAAGCTGTTGGTCGATTCCTTATCGGCTTAAGTGAGGCATTGGTCGACTTGCACGTGGATTGAAAAAATATAAATAAGGGGATGATCTTTGACATTGTTGTCTTAGATGACTTAAGTCGATGTAATAATGAATAATTTCTACAGTTGGCTTCAAATATTTCATTTGCGCATCTCTAAATAGTGATCTCCTTAATAAACTAGTGTTGCATGTCGACTGACATATGTACATCAGGTGGGCACATTCGACCTCTTCATTACATTTTTCTTTGGAACATATAGCCAGAGAGTCGAAAAAATTCAAAACTGAACCGACGGACTGTCACCTATACTGTACATAGCTTTGGTTGGTCGTCGACGAATATTTACTGCAATGTCCATTAATAACTTGCTTTACACCTTCAAGTGGCTGGACTATGAAGTAGAACACTCTAGTTGATCGGTTAACAGAATGAATGTCGACTGCAAAAATTCATGCAGAAAAGTGCAAAAGTCCCATTATATCAGTCGACAGGCTGCTTCCTTTATTCGAACAGACTACTTTCTTATTTTGCCAACAAGTAACCATTCAATGCTCCAATCTTTTTCCATGTTTAAACTACTAATTAATGTTGACAGGTGCATTTTTCCAAACGTCGGTAGTTACTACGTGGTCAATCGCTGGATGCGGTTAATTCCTTCATTTCCAATGATACATCTTCATTCTTGTCCGACGTATCTTGGTCATCGCTTGTCTAGTCGTCGTCTTTAGGAGCTTTCTGGTCGAAAAAACATGCTGCTTTTTCGACTTGCTTTCTCTTTCTATTCGGATGTGGTAGTTGTGTACGATTATGGTCCAGTCTGTTTCAGACAGACAATCGACTTCTTCACATACTCAGGCAATCAGTTTCATGCAAGTGGCTTCTTCACGTACTCAACATCTATCAACTTGCAGGTGTCGAATATTTAGCAGTCTTCCTTCTTCCTAGTAGAGAAACAATCACACCAGCAACACAACGGCAAGGTTTCACCAATCAACTTGAGAAAGGCACTAACATTTTGGAATTTTCGCATAGGCTTCTTTTTTGTGCAGCATAGGTATGGAACCAACATCTTTTCATGGCTTTTGGGAGCATTCTTTTCATCGAACAAAGGAAGTCGATCAGCTTAAGCATCTCCATAGGCAAAACAATATCATTATTCTTTTATTCCATGAACATAATCTTTGCAAGTTCTTCATCTCATGGAAAGCATCAAAGATACGTTATCTGTGTGCTCATGTCATTTCTTCTTCGATGGAATAGTGGGAAGACTGCAATCGTCAATGGATTCTGAGGTCGACAGGTTGGTGTAAATCTTCCTCATTTCAACCAATCACATAACATGACTTGAATCAACATTTTCTTCTTCGACATCAATGGGTCTCCATCGGTTTCTTGACTATCTCGGTCAAAGTCTTCACCCGACCACTACTTTAAACACTAAAACAAAGTCTAGCCAGGCTTTAAGTGGACAAAGAATGTGATTATATTTCACTGGGAATTCTACGGCCACTGGAAATTTTATAAACGATATCAAAGCAAAATAACCATTCAAAAAGTAATATCTTATCTTTCTTTTCGCCAAGGCGTCCACACACGAGCAGTCTTTTGAGAAAAGGATTTCTTGATCAATGCTTAGACAGTCTTCAATTTTTACGTGCATGAAGCCATTTTAATTTTTCTCTTGCACATAGGAAAATTTTCAACAACCATCAACAATCGAACGGTATCAGTTCTTTGATTCTTGCAGGGATTATTTCTCCTCACGATCTTTTGCAAGTTCGATCCATCTTCCATGCGTTGCTGTTGTCACCCAGATCGCATGAAAGCGGCAACAACGCCATTGTTGAATGCTCGGATTCACTACATATTCAAGCACATCATAAGAGTACACACATACAAACCATCAAGAAGATCATAATATGGACGGAACATTCAGTCATCTTGTTCATTCATTGAGGTAGTATTTATATAATAAGTGGAGAGGTTGGAGCGGTTACACCTACTCCAACCGTTCATTAGTTAAACACACATTCATACATGATGATACAAAAAGGTGGTTAAATGTCCCTCTCAACAGTATCCCATTCCATGGATCGATGAAATTCTCGACCAACTCAAGGGTGCCAAGTATTTTAGTAAGATTGATCTTAGGTACCGATTGATCCAACCAATGTGTGGAAGACTACCTTCAAATCTTGGGAAGGCCTTTTCGAGTGGTTGGTCATGCCTTTCGGCTTGAATAATGCTCCAAAAAATATCATGAGGATGATGGATGATATTCTCCAGCCATTCACCAATTATTTTATGGTTGTTTATCTATATGACATCCTCATCTATAGCAGAACATGGGAATAACATTTGTAGAATATTCAATAGGTCCTTAGCACCCTGCGACAACACAATTTATATGAAAATATACAAAAGTACACATTTGGCATGGAGAGAATTCAGTAACTGGGATACATCGTGGATGACCATGGTCTACATGTGGATTCATCCAAGATCCAATCCATTCATGACTGGATAACCTCGACAACCCTCACAGAGCTTCACAGCTTCCTAGGCCTTGCCAACTTCTATTGCAGGTTTGTGTGAGGATTCTCTCACATTGCTTGGGACCTTATAATCTAAGTGACCAAAGGTGGATCTAAGGCCAATTTTTTTGGGGCCAAGTCACAAGAGAAACAATTTGAGGAGCTTAAGTAATGATTATGTTCAACACTTGTCCTTACCTTACTGGATCTACAACATCCCTTTGAAATTGAGACAAATGCTTCAGAGTATGCTATTGGTACAATCCTCACTCAGCATGGACATCGAGTGGCATATCACAATGAGACGCTCTCAGAAACAGTCCAAAAATACCCTACATATGAAAAGGAAATGTATTCCATTGTCCAAGCTTGATACCAATGGAAGCATTACATTCTCGGCAAAGAGATGGCCGTCCACACTGATCACAATCCCCTACAGCTCATGCAAACACAAGGGAAGTTACAGAATGATCTCCAGCAAAAATGGTCCACATACTTGCATAAATTCCACCTGAACATAAAGTATAAGAAGGGAAACACCAATTGAGTCATCGATTGCCTCAGTTGACTACCAGTGGTAGCCTTAACCACAATGATGAACTCTTTTGGCCATGAGACCTTAGGGTCATCTCAACTATATGACAGGGATCCTGAGTTCACTTCCACCTATGGAGCATTATGTGTAGGCACACCAATGGTATAATTTCATCTACAGGAAGGAATGTTATGCAACTAGGGCTACCTTTGTGTTTCTTCAAGTAAGCGTGCGAATTTCATTTCAGAAGCGGATTACGGTCGGGTGGTAGAGAACTTTGTCATAAAAAAGATAGTAGTGGTATTGCAGAAGTATTTTGTTTTCCGAAGATATGACAAGATGTCGATAGATGTATCAAATCATGAACTGTCTATGCCATCACTAAACCTACCATTAAGAATCAAGATATGTACACCCCTTTTCCTACTCCCAATGGGCCTTGGGAATCCATCTCCATGGACTACATGTCAGGACTACCTTCAACCAAGCATGGTAATGACTGTGTGTTTATGGTTGTGGATTGCTTATCTAAGATCGCCATTTTGACAGTCTGCAAGAAGAGCATCACCGCCGACGCCACTACTAAGCTCTTCTTCGAACATGTTTGGGTTCATTTTGGGATACCACAGACTATCATTTCAGATTAGGAAAAAAAAATCTTGGGCACATTCTGGTCTAGCCTATGGTCACTAATGGACACCACACTCACCCAATCGAATGCCTTCCACCCCCAAACTGATGGACATATAGAGGTAGTTAATAGGATGATTATGCATATTATGAGGATGTACAATTCTATGCATCCCCGCACATGAGATGAGAGTCTTGCTGTAACATCCCCATTTTGACCACCATTGCATTAAATCGAAAATGATGTAAATATTGTTATTTAATCACGGTGAGGAGCTCAAGGACAATGCCCCACCATTGATTTAGTGTTTTTATGTATCGGCAATTAAAACTAGATGCCTATGGTTCTTGTGCTAGACAGGCATAATGTAAATTCAGACATCATGTAAATACGAATTTTAATGAAATGCCCACAACTAGCTATGCAAATTCAACAAGAGATGGGGGCATGATTTTACAAGGAATAGGGAGGGAAATTATTCAAACCCTTGAGCCAATGGTGTTAATCCATGTGTCAATGCGAAAACCCATAAACCCTCAACTACCCATATTGGCTTATGCACCCAATCATTTAATTCTTCCAAAAGTTGGTTGAGGCAGTTAATGCCTTGGGAATGGAGAGGTATGGTAGCCAATTTCGTGTATGGGCAAGCCATCATCCTGGGAAATCGTATTTTGTCTTCTTGGGCAAGAAAACACCCACGAAATGGTGCCCAAAGCCATTCTTGACCCATGGCCTTTGCTCCCACACGCAGTCTGAACTAGCTGGGATTTCCCCATCACGTTTTTCATCATTTTCCTGCATTTTTCCATGGCTGGGAGCTCGTTTTTGTGTTACACAGTGGTTGGGAGAGGAGGACCACGATTTGGGGCTGTTATGGAGGTCGTTTTTGCCCTGGAATGTCCATCGACTTTTTTCTGAAAACAGATTTGGCTTCCCAGGGTTGTTTCCTCATTTAGCTTTTCGTTTTTGGCCGCCCACGTTTTTCTAAACTGGTAGAAACCCCATTTTGGGCATCTCACTATAAAAAAAAACGTTTTCTTCATGCCCAACACTTGTACTTTTGTTGTTTTGTGCATCCCTGTTTTAGTTTGAACTATGAGCAAGAAATTAGGAGTGGAAGTGGACCTGAGTTGGCTTGATAAACCTTGTGGGGAAAATAACCTCTCAAGAAGATCAAAAGGGTTGGCTACTCTTCTATGCACACCTTGAACAACACTGAATTGGAAGGTATGGCCTGAGGGAATGTGTAGTAGCGAAGGGAATACTTCCTTGAGTCAGGTTTGTAGGCATTGTGGGGAACCAAGCTGGATAGATCTTGTAGAGGTATCCATAGCTCTGTGGTTGAGCTCACTAGCTTAGCAATTCTTCCTTTCCATTGCCTAGCAGCCTGATAAACCCAATTGTCGATTGGCTTGGCTGATTTTGGTGTATATTTGGCTATGTGTGAGTCTATTGTTCCCTTTTCCTTGTAGAAATCATGCCCAGCTCGGGGGTGGTAGTTGTATCAAGAGATTGATAAGCACAACTGGCCTATGGTTGGGTGGAACGTTGCAGTTGCATAGCTGGTTGCTCGAGACTACATTGTTTTAAGATAAGTACTCTCATGTGTTAAATTATGCAATGCATTTATTTAATGTCTGTCATGAAAATTTTTGAATGTATGTTAGATATGTAGATGATTTTAATTCCGTTATGTTTAATTACAATATGCACATGTATATGTCTTCTTTTTTTTATCAATGAGTTTTACTTAATGGATATGGGGCTAGATGCCCGGATTTAGTGTCATGTTCTCTCCCTTGCTTGGTCTGATGGGAGGGGAAGTTACACTTGCATATATCCAACATAGCTACAATAGATCCCTTCGTAGATCTGCTGGACACATCCCTTTCCAGGTGTGCTTTGGGTTCCAACCATTGGCCCCAATTGATGTAGCTCTTCCCATTTCCTCAACACAGGAGGAATTTTCCCATGCTTGCACCGAGGCAGACAAGGCCACTCAATTTGTTGAAAGGATTCGAAGCATCTGTCAGCAAGTCCATGAAATTTTGGAGAAATCCAATTCCGAGTACAAGCAGTGACATGACCAACATCGCGTTCCACACAAATTTCAGGTGGGTGATAATGTTTGGTTGCATTTACAGGAAGAGAGTCTCACAGGACCCCATCGCAAGCTTTGTCCACTTGAATATCGGTCGTACACCATCACCAAGGAATTCAATGAGAATACCTTCAAATTAAGCATTCCTCCCTTTCTTGGCATGCACCCAATATTTAATGTGGAGCTCCTTCGCCCATATTTCCCACTGTTGTTGGACACCTCAGAAGTGGCAGAGCAATTAGCACCATCAGAACTCAACCCTGACTATTTGGATCAAGATACAATTGATCAAATCATGGACACACAGGTGAAGGGCACTCACCAATAGCACGTTCAACTTTATCAGGTCATCAAAGCCAGGCAGTTTCTTCACCAAGGCAAGTGGCTCACTAGGAGTCAAATTCAACAAATGTTTCCCCATATGATGAGGGAACTTAATGCAATGGAGATCATTTATTACTAAGAGGGGAGGAATGATACAGATGGATATTGGTGTCCACCCACCTATTCCAATAGATCAAAATAACTTTTCCAGTTTGGCAGTTTTTCTAGTTTCACAATTTTCCAGTTTGGAATTTTTTTACGGATTTTCGTGTCCAAAAACTTCTGAGGCCATTTTGAGGCCCTAAACAACATTTTTTGTCGATTCAGTAGTCCATCCATAAATTAAGACAATATTGGACAAGAAAAATGTGTACTTCTTGATTATACCTTTCCAACGGGCTATAGAGCACCCTAAACAGATACTGTATGCAAAAGTTATGCCCCCGAGAAGTTGAGACCTCAACTAACCACCTCAAGGCCCACAAACCTTTTTACGGTTCATATACTAGGGTTAGGTTTTAATGTTTATGGTTTTTTACCTCATGTTTATGATAAAAAGGCCATTTAAACTCCTTTTATAATCAGCTTGTGATGAATGATCGTAGCTACCACATCTCCTCTCAGAGATAAAGCTACCACCATTCTAACTGCTCTATTTTACAGTCTCTTCTACTTTATTCAGTTAATAGAATTTGGGTTTACTATATTCCTATGTTTCTTGCATTATATCTATGCATGTGGTCATATATATGCTCTTTCATTTCGTTCTCACATAAATCCAAATAAACAAATTCATAAATAAAGACAATCGATTAGTGTGTATAGTTATTAGTGATACATGCATGTAGACATATTGTTGGAAACCTAATCTATAGGGATTATGGTTCCTTTTGTAAATATTTTTATTATCTAGTTTTTAGTTCCAATTAATAATATAAAAAGTCATGTACCTTTGGTAGATGAAGGCCAAAGGTCACTTCTCCTCATGCATTAATAAGACATTCAAGTGCAATGTAAATCAATCCACCATTGGAGTTTCCCAAGGCCCAACAACAGTATTAGACCCTTGGTTATTTTCATAACTTCAACATGCTCCTTCTTTGGCATGTTCTTTGCTTCTATGCCTTTGTTGACTTCAGATCTGTTCATTGAGGAATCCCAGACCTACACTCTTGTGCAGAACATCTCCCGCACGAGTGTAGTCCTCACGAATTCTCTTGAAAACCCTAAATGTGTATTCATGCTCACCCTCTCCTCTGCACACTCCATCTCTTCACACGAATGTTCCTCCAACTCTGCATACAACCTCTTTATCCTCATTTCATTTTGGTCCATGTCTTGGTTTGTGGATTACTTGTGTGCTCTGCATGGTGTAATTAAAATCTACATGGTTGTTATTGTTAAACTATGCATGGTGTAAACATTAAAATATAGACTTTTTGCATGCTCTGCACGGTGTATCCACAAGCTAAGGTTCCTGAACCGCTCATTTTCTTCCTTCTCGATAGTTTGGGTTCAATGTGTTGAGAATATATGCTGGTGAAAAATATTGGGTTCTTTTTTTCCTTTAGAGGGATTTAGTATCATTATCCTCCATGTAGATTAGGAATGGATTTCATGGTATTTATCATGTGTAACTACTCTTATGGGGGATTTAGAGCATTTTCTTAGAGAATCATTATTAAATTTTTGTATTTCATCAAAAGATTTCATCTATATCCTCTAAATCCCAAGACAAAGATTATATTATTGTAGAAGAGTACAATGTGCTGCAGATGTTGTATTGTGATTGTATTGTAAGTTGCTTGCAAAGATTGTAGACATGTACACATAGATTATTGTAGTGCATTGTATTGCAGCAATACAATTACTTATTATAGTGTAGCTTACATAATCTCCTTGAAGATAACATTGTATTGAAGAGATTTTATTTTCCGCTCAAGTTCTTTTTCCTATAAAATATGCATTATGTTGTCTCTATCATCAATGTGGTTCTCAATGACAAAGAAAACTATCCATAATGGTCGAGAAAGATCAAGCATACTCTCATCTTCAATAATCTGTGGGATGGAATTTGTCAAGGAAAAAGTGATGTTGTAGCTAAAGAGCCTAAAACAGATAAATATCTTACCATGCGAAAGAACAAAGATAAGAAGGCATATGCATTGATCACTACTAGAGTAAGTAAAGAGGTGAGTCGACATATAATATATGCTAAAACTTCTTATGATGCACTAAAGAAGCTAAAAGATTTGTATGACTCACATTCCAAATTGGAGCTAATTATGTTGCTGTTGAAGCTCTTCAACATTGAGTTGAAAGACAATGATCCCATGGTTGTGGCATCTGAGACAAAAGGCCTCATGCATGAAATAAATGCCACCAGTGTGAAGATAGACCTTCCTATGAATTCCTTCATCAAGGTATTCTACCTCACATATTCACACTATATTGAGTCACTTCAAGCTAGTGGCCAAGTGAAAGACCTCAAATTTTCCAGTCTAGTGGAGAATATTGTCGAATGAAAGAAATCCTTCGGAAATAAGATAATTTATCCCACTAGAGAGACCTTGTGTCTTGCTCAAAAAGAGAAGAATAAATCATATGATTATTCTAGAGGGAATGGAAGCAAAAGAGGACATGGAAGAAAGAAATTCAAAGGTAGGGAGGGTAGACACAACCATTGTGAGTGATCTGATATTCAAGGTGTCCATTGTGGCAATAAAGAACATGAAGCAAATACATGAAGAATTCATTGGTAGAAGATCATAGAGCAGAAATAGTAGAAATTCGACCAAGGTGTAATACCCCATTTTTCCCTTGATGTGTTTATTGGCTTCAATGTAAATACTGTGTATGTCCAATATGTGTATTTTCCCTAGTGTGGAGCTCAAGGCCAAGGCCCCACCAGTGGATGTTAAGTTTATTGCTTAGGAAAGTATTTGTATAGATTGATTATTCATGGGATGCCAAGCCATGAAGGAAATGTAAATGATGTAATTATTATTGAATGAATAAAATAACCAAGAAGCTGGCTAAGGAGGCAACGAATGAGAAGGGGCCAAGTGTATCCACTAGGGAGAGGTGAGGGGGTTTGGGATTGGTTTTCCATGTTGCCACATGTCTGACTGAGAACATGTTCGAACTCCCTGCTGGCATTAGTGCAACTGCAGTGGGTGGTTGAGAACCTTGATGGCTGAGGCCGCTGGAGTATGGAGCATGCCTGTGAATTTGTATGGCAGGGCATGGCTCTGATCGCTTGTGCTGAAAGACACTCAATCGTTTGGGGAAACTCGTTGAACTTATTGACTATCCGAGGGGGGGTATGGATTCATTCATTCATTGATACACACATACACCAGACGAGGAGACGATCCACTCACACACGCCCTCACTCGCCCAACACGCACTTGCCATTTTCACGAGCCATCGACCCTCGCAGAGAAGGGGTTCCTGTATTTCCTATATGCACCCAAACCAATCCGGGAAGAGGGAAATATGAAGTGAATTGTATTTCCTATGTGGAGGAAAAGCCGAAGAGTGGATAACCGTAACCACCCTGTGTGCAAACCCCAAGCTAGGGGAAACGGAGTGGTATTGATAGAAGATGTTACAGAATAGCATTAACAGAGTGGTTGTGAGAAAATCCCAAGCCTGGATACAAATCAATTGTTGAACTGTGGGGAAAAGAGCTGGGTTGCTTGATAAACCCAATGAATTAGGCTATAGTCTCAATGAACTAGTGATTGGACCTTTCTATGCCCATCCTGGAATAGCACTGGAAGGGAAGACCGTGAGAAACTGCACAACAATGATAGGATCTTCCTTGTGTTGGATGTGGTAGGTATTGTGGGTTACAGGTCGAATGATAGTGACTGGACCTTTCTATGCCCATCCTGGAATAGCACTGGAAGGGAAGATGCCTTGAGAGACTGTGTGGTGGTGCAGTAGGTCTCCTTGTGTTGGATGTGGTAGGTATTGTGGGTGCCAGGTCAACTGAGTGTTGAGATGCCTGCAACTCTGTGGATGAGCTCACTGGTTTAGCAATGCCTTTCTTGTTTCCCCTGATTGCTTGATAAACCCCTGTAGGTTGGCTTAGCATGGGTAGGTGCCCTGGAATGCTTGATAAACCCAATTGTAGACCGGTTTAGTCTAAGAATGGAGTCTTGACTGTGTGAGAGAACCTGTTAGCCCTCCTTAGTGGATACACTGCCCAGATCGGGGGTGATCTCTCAGCTGAAATAGTATAGGCTGGACAAAGATATAAGGTTGGGTGGAATGTTGCTCTCACTTAGCCAGTTGCTTCGGAATTGAAAGATAAGTATGATGTTATATGGTGATGTTGTTCATTGATATGGAATGGTTGTTCATGTCTCTTTTGGAAGTATGAATACTTGTTAAATGAATTGGTTGATATGCAGTCATGTATAGGCCTGAGTAAGAGGTTGAGTTCATTGTTGTATGTACATCTTATATTGCATGAGTTTAATGCCTTGTAGTTCTTGCATATGATAGATGTGTTGATTAAATCTGTTAATGCATCCTACATTTTATAATGAATGATAGTGTTTCATTGTTTTGTGATGAATGTTTATGCATGACTAACTTTTGAAGGAGATGTATACTTTCACCTGACTCTTGAGAAGCAAGAGAGCCTTGGAAGTGGTTTCAGGAAGCCACAAGAAGTCAGATGGAATGGAAGATCTTAGCAGGTTGAAGGTTTGAAGTGCCTAAGTGGAGATATAGGAAGAACTTCAGATATGGAAATGAGGAAGTTAGATGTCTCACCTAATCAAGGGGATTTTACCATTGGATAGAGCTCTCCAAGAGCTTTCCAATGGTACCAACCTTTCCCCATTTGGATGCTGGGGGAAGGAGTTATGTCCCTTAGAATATTTGAGGACAATTGCCTTGCAGAGACGGGATTTCCGCAATTCCGAATCCAAAATTGTGGGTTTTGGGTTTCGGGTTGTGGGTTGCGGGATCTCCAAGTTCAAAATTTATGCATTGGGGATTTCCGTATTTCCGAATCTGAAATTGTGGGTTTCGGGTTGTGGGTTGCGGGATCTCCAAGTTCGAAAACTAGGCGTTGAGGATTTCCGCAATTTTGAATCCGAAATCGTGGGTTTTGGGTTTCGGGTTGTGGGTTGTAGGATCAATTGTTTTCGGGTTGCGGGATCAATTGTTTTCGGGTTGCAGGATCATTTGTTTTCAGGATTTTGGGTTTCGGGATCACCGAGCACATAATTCCATATTTGTGATTTCTGCAATCCTAAATCCGTAATTGCGGGTTGCGGGTTTCGGGATGCGGATTACGTATTCAAGTTTTCCAAACTGGGTGTATGGGCACTCAGTCAATGGTTTTTGGAGAAAAAAAGAATGGATCATGGTCTCCAGTGGCCAGGGAGGTCAGTGGGGACGTGACACAAGGTAAAGCTCATGATTCTAGTAAAGCTTCTGAATATGCTTATTTCTTTGTTGCACATTATAATGTTGGCACAAATGAAGTTTTGTTCAATACTTCATTTGCATCTTGGAGAGATACTTGGCTGCTCAACATTGGTGCAACCTACCACATAACATTTTAAAAAGACTTATTTGAAGAATTGAATTACAATGTAGATGGTGTAGTATATTTTGCAAATAAATCTAGCCTCGAACCCAAAAGAATTGGCACCATCGGGCTCAAATTGCTCGGATTCCATAAATTTCTATTGAATAATGCTCTATGTCTTCCAAGTTGTAGAGAAACTTGTTGTCTCTTGTGCACATTCGACAGCAAGCCATTTGTTGTGGAAAAAATTGCACAAGTGCACTCTTCCACTTGGTAAGGGGCTAAGCCTTGTAGGTTACTGCAAGGCCTTAGTCCTTGGATCCCCTTTTGGCTTGGTTGATATTCCTCCAAGTGATCTTGCAAGAGATTGTTAGTGTAGGTCACATTCAAACATGAAAATATTGATAAAAAAAAATGAAAGAGATGGGGGGGGATGAAAACTTCAACAACAACCAAATATATCCTAAACCACTCTTGTATTGCCCAATGGAATAGCTATACAACACCTAGGAGGTGAAGGCTTCAAGGGAATCCAACAATCTCCCTTAAGGAGGCCTTTCTTGTCCGAACTAAATGCTAAGTAAATGGAAGAACAATGGAGAGAAACACTTTCCCCTAGATGGAAGGTGACAAGGGAGTTTGGGACTACTTACAATGGTAGGACATTGTGGGCTATGAGGAAGCTCCAACGCCAATCCAGCAGCATAACCTCGCTCTAATTTTATCTCTACAAAATGCATGCAAATGGCTTCCTTTTATAGGCCAAGAGGTGGCCATCAAACAACTAGATCCAAATGTGAACTCTCCTCCTTCATGAACTGGTTCCAAGGTACACTAGGGGGGTTAATTAATGCCACCAAGTGTATGAGGAGCCAAATTTGTAACCTCTGGGATGATTGAGCCTTTAATGCGCCGTTGGGAGTGAGTGGTCCCTCCGTTTTAACAGTAGCACGGATATCGAATGAAAATCCACGCGGGTGTAGTGCGGGAATTGTTCTGATAACCTGCACTATAGCATAGGTAAACTGTGTAATACCTGTGCTACCCTTTGTTTTGATTGTTTCTTGGCACTTATGGACTCATGTTTTGTTTTGGATCTGTTGAGGATTCCTATGGTGAGATGCATTTTTTTATGTTGATGACGCTTTACTGGATGAATCGCCGAAATGTCGCATGTGTGCGACTTTTAGGTGTTAACAGATGCCCCCATATGTATGAGGTTCGGAGGGTACTATAGAGTCGATAATGCATCGTGTTTTCTTGTTATTTCTCTCTTGTTCTGTAGGACAAAGCATATGTCGACAAAATAAGGTCTCCCATGGGGGACAGTTGTTGGTGACGACCATTGGAGCTATAATAAAGAATCGTTTTTATACAAACGAGGTGGGCATACCCATGCTTATGAAATGCTTTCAAAGTGACTACAATGAGAGAGGACTAATGGTGTCGACTCTACTATACTACTGGGACACGAATGAAGGTGGCTTCAATCCATGCTTGAGCAAGTGTCACAGGAACCGCTGCAAAATTTTGAAGAAGTGGAACTGTTGGTAACCATGATAATCCCACTGTGGTGGGTGACTGAACTAGTATGTAAATATGCTTGAGAGCTTTACTATACCAAAGAGACGGCTACCATGATTTCCAAATGTGAACATTGCTACCTTCAAAAGTATGTTTTCCCCTGATGCGATGATGTGTTGACGTCGAGCATAGGGGAAACAACTTGGTTAGGAAGCACTAATGAATCTTGCTACTAACTTCTAGGTGATCCATTATAGTGATTGAAAGGGATCCCAAGGTACAACTACAACTACTGCAACTCTCGAAATGTTGTGTTTTGACGTCGATGAGAGTTGAAGTACACGATAAGACGAGGGTCCTATCCTGAGAACATAGATCATATTGTAATAAACTAGTGTGCAGACAGACCTGACAAAAGACTGGTTGATAAGCGTGGGTCTCATAACTTCCTTTGATCAATGTAAACATGGGGATTTGGAACTGCATCTTTTCTTTCAGGATGGCATAGATTAAACTGATGGAAACAAACTGCAAGTGAAAGGGATTTGATGGAGATGCAAAACAAATGGTTATTGGAACCAACAAAACAAATATTGTTGAACATATGGAGACTCAAATGCATAGATCAAAGGAGACCATGGGTTGCTACCAAAATAATATGATGTTCCCTCAATGGGGGGTGACAAGGGAACTTGTTTCTACATAAATAATATCGGTGGGGTCCCCACAGTTTTGGGTGTATCGGAGGACAAATTTGACGATGGGTGGAATCCCCACGGTTTTGAGTGGATCGAGGGACACTTTCCAATGATGAAATGAGGGTTAACTTGCAGATGCTAAGACGGGTGCCCCATGAAACGATGCCATGCAGTGTATACCTGTGGGATAACTGAATAGAACCGGTTTCTTCTGAGGTTGGGGGCTGGCCATATGTGTCTTTGCGGGGGTGATGATACGAAAAAGATAATGTGGGATGAAGTTATCATGGAGGTATGAAGGGACTTTGAATCTTGATCGTAACAAATGTCGAGGAATCAGATGGCATCTATTGCGGGAAAATAGGGAGTATATGCACAACTATAAAATGACGAGTTAGGGGTGATCTTTCAAGCTGTACTAGATTCCTCGGACTTGTGGGGGGGCGACATCATGGGTGTCAATCAGGGTATTTTTAAGGATTATAAAAGTATACTTAAGTATAGTATTCTAGGCGATTATTTTGGATTGAAAAAAAATATATATATAGATTGGTAAGCGAATATTAAATATGAAACATACAATTTACTACTAAAAATTGTAAATTTTGGCAAATATTATGGTAAAAAAACATATTTTATGTAAATATAGGCGATATTAGAGTCTAAAAATGACAAAATAGCGAATTAATTTTTTGAAAAAATGCCCAAAAATAGCCAATTGGCGAAATTTTGCCCCTAAAAATTTCCCTGGTGTCAATTGATGACGGGGATGGCGATGGTGCACAAACTCATGGGGGAACATGCTATTCACATTGATGATGTTGATGGCATATCAAGACTAGGAATGAAGGACTTATGGTTATCATTGAGAATACTGGTAAATTCATTGTAGGAAGAGGGGAAACATTGCTTATATACTAGTTTTGAAATGATACCTATGAGAGAGGCCTCACACCATTGTTGAGGGATGGAGTTTTATTCTTATAATGGAAAAACAAGAATCTCCTGGATGTCTTAGTCTTAATCTTGCATATATGACGCACATACCCAACTGTAGTAAAGAATATGACCAAGGTATTGACAATGCATAAATAATAACCAGAAACAAAGCACACTTTTCCCTAATGTTTAGGAAACATGCGATGGTTGCAAAGGATCCAAGTCTTCGTCGGAAGATGATGAATCGTCACTAGTGAGTGAACCAGCCAAAGATGATGTGGTATCAATGGTATCTGGTAAGGTAGGTGTTACCTCCTAGGTTTTTGGCCTTTGCGGGGTCACATGGAGGGGAGCAAGTTGACCTTGCAGTATCATTAGTTCAAGGCGAGCCTCTCGTTCGACATGCAAAATGGGGCACTGAAAGGAGAAGTGAGAGGTCTCGCCACAAGACCGAAAGGGTCGTGGTACTCGAACACGGAAGTGTGCTTGTACTTCCTGGGAGTGGACTTGATCCATAATGAGAGCGATGGCACTAGGAGGAAGCATATTTGTGGACTTCCCACAGGAAGAGCAGTCATCAGGTGGTGATGTTGGTGTAATATTCTAGGAATCTTGCAACGATATAGGCTCCACTACAGGACTTGCTACTTGGGTAACTGGTATGGGAGATGTGACTGTTGGTGTCACTGATGTGGTGACCACATTAATATATGCTAATTCTTGGTTTAAGGAAGGAGGTTCCTCGATCGTTACTTGATTTAGACGAATGGTCATTAACGCCTCTCGAAAACAGGGGAGATCTAGGCAATGGTGTGTATAGTGTCCATACTGAGAATATATGGCACATGTGTGATTCGTACACAGTGTCTTGGACTTATATGTGGACAAGGGAGATGTGACCCCTTTTACCATCTTTGAGAATGGGTTATGCTAACAGGGGTGTTAAACAAATTCTGTAAATCCAGCAAAGTAAGACAGAAGTTGGTTGCATGGCCTTGCTGCCCACAAAGAGAACACGGCGAGGTGACCCTTTGATTGGGAGTATTAATCATAACTGGGGATTTTAATTCCTGATGGTTGATGCACCCTGCTTTAGGCTTCACAGTTTCTACTAAATTATATGGCGGGTTAGGTAATAGGGGACCTTTCAACTTTGGTTGTTTGGTGTCCCCATTGGCGGTCGTAGCGACGACCGATTGTGGTGTAGTTGTGGATGTCATAGGTTGAGCGGTTGTAACTGAACGTGTTACGGGCCTTGCAGCCATACTAACCGAAACGGGGACAAAATCATAATGGGAAACTGGTTTGGAAGCCATCTCTAGGTAGGGTGGTGTGAGTACCATACCGATATTCCCAAAGTTAGCCCAGGTAGAGTTAAATGAGCCATAATTGGCTTCCCTTGTACACCCGAGGGAGGATACAAGAATGGAATTTGAAAAATCGATGGTACTGATGGACTCAACATTTGTTCAATGCCATGACTTAGTGGTGGTGTTGAGGTGGAGGCAGCTCCATTTTCAGAGGTGAAAATTGTGCACATTAGGACATCGGTTGATTTAGGGATCTTTGGTGGTGGTCCCGAATATACTCCTAACAAATTGGAGTCCTTGTACATACTGGGGGAAAATTCAACATACTATTGATCATCGCTTGGTACAGTCGGTAGGAAATTTTCGGGGTGCTTGTGCTATTAGGGTCATACTAGTAGTTAAGTTGGTCGAGGGTAACTAGCTTCCCATTAAAGGGAAATATCATGATACAGAAGACCGAGGATGATACCGCCTCCATGGCGTACATGTAACTACGCCCCAAAGGATGTTGTAGTTGAGTTCAGCATTGACTACTTTGATATCGATCATAACCATCTTGCCCCCCATCTCTATGGGGACATTTTGGTACAATCCTCTTGGTTGGGATGGTCTCCCATCATATGTGTGAATAGCGATAGATGAGTGGACTAGCTCAAGGGAACCTAATCGTTTCCAGACTGTTTTCGGACATGACACAAGTGGATGTGCCTTTGTCGAAGATACATCGATGTATCATGACTTTTTTTACCATAACTGGAACTTGAAATGTGATTGACGATGGTAGTCGCAGGTCACCTTTGTCAATATCAAAGGTCATGAGATGCAAGTCAGAAGGGTCAACGACACCAGGTGCATTGAGTAATGCCTTTCGCTAAGTTGGGAAAGACTGTAACACTTCTAATTTGGACATAGCCGCAGGGGATTGAGCCAAGTCGTCCACAATACTGTAAGTGTGGGAAGCTTTCACATGGGGTTTATTAGTGGTATGCCTAAGTGCAAATTTTATAATATGTGGGATTTGTTCGATATTTGGGCGTGGTATTTGTAGAGGGCCCCCCAAGGGGATAGGAACGTCTTCCACTTGGGGGGTGGAAGGCCCATCATAACACTTGGATCTGTCTGAATGTTTATATCCAACATATAGATATTTTGGAAAGAGCCATCTCCGGGTATGCGAGGGTATTGTTGTTGTGTTACTACCCCTTGATTGGCAAAGGGTTGTTGTAACACGATGATTTCTAGTTGGGGAGGATTTGATGCCTAAGGAGGTTTCTTCATCATCTTATTTTTGGCTTCCACTTGTTTCTACTAAAGTTTCTTTCTTGACTGCAGAGAAAAAAGTCCAGCACATCTTGAATATGTGTTCGATTGTTAAATTTAAAATGATGGATTGGGTAGACTAAATCGAGAAAGGTGAATGTAGCAAACTGACTATACATCGGTGAATTACGCCATTGAGAATGGAGTCATAAACAATATGCAAATCAAAGGCAATCAAACTGTATACTAGACAAAGGGTTCATATAATGACGAATAGAAGAATGGAGAAGATGACAAAAATGGAACATTCACTAAGCAAGGATCCTCTCTACAAAACGAATGCAAGACACTTAAACAAAGTAGTGATTAGTAGGCAAGTTACAACAGATCCTCTGTTGTTCAAGAATATATTAATCAAATGCAAGCATTGATCCTCAAAGTTTGCGTTATGTTCAAGTAAGAAGAGAAAGAAAAATGGAAACAAAGGCACAATCTGATAGAATAGCTTTCATGAATCTTTAATAGCATAAATGTTTACATAGAAGGCCCCTCTGAATTACAATGATTACATACAACTTAAAAATACCTCCTACAACTCTCTCGAGATTCTAGCCTTAACTCCCCCCTTTATTACACAACAATCCATTTTATATAAAATTACATTAATGAACTACCGCTAGTTGGAAGAAACAAGAACTATTTAAAAATAAAAATAAAAACAATCTAGAATTATCTGCCATAAATCTGAAATGTTGCAAATCCCCTGCCATTTGTGATTTGGCTGCCTGAAAATGCTCATTGAGCTCCTGGAAATTTCATCCTTGAATCTGTAGAATCTGTAGTTGGTCTTTGATTGATGATCTTCTACAAATGCTAGAACTGGGAACATGAAATTGAAAACAAATCTGTTTCCACGAATATCGAACTATGCTTTGTATCTGATGCTCTGCCACTAGCCAACAAATGGTCATTAGATCACTAAAATATGGAATTTGGAGTTGATTGTCCAACATCTCTCAGCCACGTATTTCTTAATGAATATTTTAAGTCCAAGATCTATGAGCCCCAATATTCTTCAGGCAAGAAGGTGCATCACCATTTAACCACTTGTAATATGAAATGTGGACATCTTAAGAACCCGACAACACCCAATGCAAAGGTAAGATGAGGTGTAAATAATTCAACTACCCTTATGTGTTTTGACCTTTTGAAATGTATCAAAAGTTTTCAACTGAAAAACTCTTTTATGCTTATGAAAACAACAAGGTTGAAAACTCCTTTTGGCATCATTCACGAAATCCACAAGATATTAAGTTCATACACACTACACAATATGAGCTCTTGCATAATTCACGAAATGGGTAATTTTACTTAAGATCAACGTGTTGGGCAATACATGACGAGTGAGCTCTTGCATGGACACTTGGGCTCGGTTCACAATGGAGCGAGTGCTTTGAGAATGTAGGTAGAGGATTGATGCTTCCATGTTTATGAAATGGTAAGTGTGGACTATGCTTAAGAGAAGGAATTCGACTTCAAAAGGAGACAAAAGTGAAAACCTTTTACATGACCAAACTTTTTACTTTATTTCCTTTCATAATTTTAAAAGAACTAGTAGGCAACACGTTGAAAAAATTATGGGTAAAACCATAATGAATTTGTTTCTAACACTTTTTATAAAAGCTATTATTTTAATCAAAATATTTAAAGATCCTTTACTAAAATAATAATAAATATAAAATTCATGATGCATATAGGATGGGTTGGAATCAAGGTTAATGTTCTCAGTAATTGGGGAAATACAATTTTGGTTTTGAGTAATTTGACAAAAAATCTAGAACCTTTGGCAAACTTGTCGAGGGCTCGTAACATTTTCAAACGCAAACAAAAAGGATCAAAATTCAAAGATATACATTGCAAATTGACCAGGATGGAAACTTGAAGCAATGGAAAGGTGACCAGGCTCATTGGAACATTCATGGCTTTTCGGGCAGCGAAAATCGGGGTCTCTCTTTACATGCACACTGTTGTTTTCGAACAATCTACCTAAGCGGACTTAAAGGCCAGATCTCCCTAGTATAATTAGATCTAGAACAAATAGATACAGAATGGAATCAACTTCCCTAGATCAATAGAATCATAAAGTAACAAACAAGTATCTTACATGAGATTTACGATTCCCTTGGCTCCTTGCTTGATCCAATGCTCCAGAGCCTTCAGATCTACAGCTGCAAAACCCGGTTGAACAAGCAAACAGAAACAAGTAGTAAAAGCATATATCACATATGATTGATCTAAGCTAACAGTTAAGGAAGTAAGCTCTACACATTAACAACACGATAACATGTATGGGAAGAGATTGTATTAACTGTAATGAAAGAGAGTACAATAGAGAAGAACGTTACAACCTAATCCTTAACGTTGCAACCTTCCTTCCAACAAGCCAAACCAAAGCCTCCAAGGATGAAGTAAGACTCCAAAGGATGTGCAAGGATCACCTAAGCCAATTCCACCAGCATGAGAGTGCTATAGACCTTCCTCCCTTTGGAATGAGAGGAGCTTCATATTTATAAGACCAAGTGGATAGAGTAGGTTGAGAAATGATGGAAGAGGTCTAAGGGATCTTCCATAGAGGTTAGGGAACCGAAGGACAACTCACATATCAGTTAGAGATAGACATCCACCTCATCAGGCTTCGAGAAGTCGCTTGAACATTCCATTTATCCATTTCAACCAACCCCGTCGCATGCTGTATGAGGACAGTTTGCACCAGGAAGGGGAAAGCACAGGCTTAATGAAGGCAACTTGAGCCATTGGCGCAGGCTGCCAGATGACACTCTGCGTCGAGCCTAGTCAAGCACTTCTTGCTAGAAGACAAGTTGCGCCGACCTAACCAGAAAAGGTGGACAACGGATCAACAACTTGCTCTAGATGACTCCTAATCAGGGAAACTTCAGGGATCAAGGCACTGAGTTAACATAGGAGTCATGATGACGAGATTTAGGTGTAACAAAATGCCCCCAAAAGCATCAAGCTGGAAAAACGAGACAGGTGACATGCTTTGCAAGATAGATGGCAAGGACTTATTGGTTGGAAGGTGCTACTGTAGTACAACTAACTCTAAGATATAAGTCTCACATGACTCACAACATGGTTGTCGACCAATACAATGCAGATCCATGGTAGTAAAGACCGACTAAACATAATCATGGCTACTGGACACAATCGTAGATCCATGATGAGATGATAACACAGCCACGACCAATATAAAGTGAATTCGTGTGATATGACCCAAACAATCTCCATCACAACCTTGGTAGAATATGAAACAACCCAGGTTCTTCAAGCCGAACTTGCAATGATACGAATCTATCCATGTGATTACAATGTCTTGGAGTTGAACATGGTAGAAACCACTTGATTACCAGTCATTGATGTATACCGTTAACAAGCGCGAGGGAAATCATCATTAATGCCAATGATTCCCAGGGTATCATAGTACATACCATCGAGCATGAATCAAATGAGTTGAGTTCGAACACTCGATGGGATTTTTCAATCAAGAGCCAATGATGTAAACTCATGTTGAAAGCAAGGTAACCTGCCATTGAGGCATGCAGGCCCAAGGTACTTGATTGGTTTCTAGATTTAATGCTCAGATGATGTTTTGAAGTCGACAAGGATGAATCCGTCGAAGGAGGGCCATGATGAATCCCCCATTGTCGACACGAAACATGATAATTGATGTTTGGAGTGAATCAGACAGTAGATTGATGTGCAAGGATGAATCAGGGTAGACCGACATGATGGAAGGTACACCAACTGCAAATAATGAATAACGAATGTCTCTTGAACATGGGCATGGCATGACTTGGCAGTATTGACATCACGAGAATGATACCAACCCCCAATGCAATTGATGATGGAAGCATTCTTTGGATGACCCAAAGGAGTGACATGACTCGTGGAATCAGCGGGACTCGAAGACAAACAGATTATCCAAGTATTGAATGCAAATGCAAACAAGTGTCATGTTCAAGAGTGATTAAGTACTGCCATAACAACAATGAACACAACTCATCCCTATTCCCCATCATGATTGATGAGTACCTCTTTTTTTTTTAACAAGCTTGAGGAGGGAAACAAATGCTTAGTATATCTCATCCCATGGATGAGTCCAATCCCAAATGTTTTACGAACCTAGGATAGGAGGGGTTCGTCCCATGACGGGCCCTTCGATGTTAAATTTTAACGAGACCATAGAAGGTAAACTTGGCATCATTTCATGTTTAGAGAGTCTGAAAAAAATTAAAGAAGACTCCAAAATTCATTTTTCGTAAAGTTAGTCTCTTCGCCCGAAAGAAGGGTAAAACAACGCGAGAAAGAACTCTTCTAGTCATGATTGGCTAGAGTGCTCCTTTTTCGTAAATAGTGCTTCCTGGTCCGAAAAAGGGGTAACTATCACCAGAAAGACAATCATTCAAATACTTTTACAAGCATGAACGCATCAAGTTCGCTTAGCGATCTTTTCATATTTCGAGAGCCTGAAAAGAGCTTAAAGAAAGACTTTGAGGGGTTCCTTTTTTGTGGAAGTTTAACGAGCCTGAAAAAGAAATAAACTATAACTCGGTAACTTATTCTCATCATTTTATGAGCACGAGAAGGAACAAAGAGTTAGCTCGATGTCTTCATTAATTGGTTTTAACGAGCGGGACAACGACACAAAAAATGCTCGAAGAGTTGTTCACACCCGACAATGAGTGTGAAAAGGATACAAACATGAGCAATTATTTATGGCATCTTAATGTACCTGCAAATCTCCGAAAACTAGGTCAAAACAGTTGATTAGGTGTTTAGACATGCAAAACACTTCCAACTATAGGAAAAATAGTTCAATAAACAAATAAATTAAAAAAGGAATATTTTGTTTTCAATATAAATAGCGCCAAATAGTGAAAAAGAATTACTATTGTTTTTTACCAAGTTGGAGAGTGAAAGTGACCTTTGGAGAGCGATTTTCAACCATTGATTGCAGGAGTAGTGATCAGTCATTTCCCGTGCCGTCAGTGTCAAGTAAGACTAAAATTTTCCCTCTTTCTTTTCAGCGGTTTACATTTTTTATTTCCTTCCATTTTTTTGAGTTTTGAGCTTGCTAATGGAGGGATATTGTGCCCACGGACCAACGCGGTTTCCCTTTTTGGGAACTGCACCGAGGGCACTCTGGCACAAATCCTGAAAGACTGTTTTGCGTCAGTGGCGCCCTGTCCAAAAGGACAGGCTACGCCAGCGCAAGTCCATATGAAAGCTCAAAGTACAACCAAATATGAATGCTTTTGATGGTTTGGAAAGGTCCTAATAATGTTTTTATGGACTTTTCGGTAGGGTTCAAGTGAACACAATGGTCGAATAGTGCGAACGAGAGCATGAGCTCGATGATGCCCAAGTGGAAAATGATCCTCAATGCATGGCTGCATTGAGTAATTGTGGGTTACTGAAGTACTTCCAGGTTATGGGCATGAGAGCCCAAGTGTCGTTATTGGAGCACTTTATCCAATGTTGGGATCTGGTGCGACAGCACTTTCAGATAGGTGTTGTGACACCTTGAACATAGATATCAAGGATATATATTTCTTGACAGGGCTATCTCGACAGGGGAATCCCGTATCATTATCAGGATCACAAGGAGGTGATCGTACCATGGAGGATTTGATAGACCAATGGTGCACTGATGGCACCCAGAGGGTAGGTGGGAATATTCCCATCAAAGAGGTTAGAGATCGACCTCTTTTCACAGTTATGTTTACCATTGTGAGGGTGGTCGGCAGTAGGTCCACTCATCTGGAGATCAAGTCCCAGATGATGTATGTTGAGGAGTGTATGGCTGCAACGGTGTTTAACTGGTGTGAGGGACTCCTCGCAAGTCAGCGAGAACAACTCACCAAGTGTCGGCGTGGGG
Source organism: Larix kaempferi (assembly GCA_027924585.1). Taxonomy (NCBI): domain Eukaryota; kingdom Viridiplantae; phylum Streptophyta; class Pinopsida; order Pinales; family Pinaceae; genus Larix; species Larix kaempferi. The sequence goes on from BSBM01000097.1 coordinate 1,892,883, forward strand.
CGCTGAAACAGCTCAGTTATGGCTTGGTTGTAGTTTCGTTCTTCCTGGAGCGGGTGCCGCATCTGTGCCCACCAATTGACATAGAGGATCTGGATCTGAGATATCCTCACATGATCCGTTGGACAAAAGTGCTAGACCGCCATGGCAGCGGTGGTCCCATTATCACTTTTGGTACACTCTTCTTCCAATGGTTGAGGGGTCAACTCCTCATGGTTGAGGATTATCCATACGACGAGACCGACTTCAGGGAGATCCAGACATCGTGATTCCCGAGGGGGCGCAGTGGGGTGACATTGGTAAGAACGACAACTCTACTGTGTTTTATTTTATTTTATATATATTTGATGTGTTTTGGGAGTAGTACTGATAGTTGACATATGTTTGATGCAGATGTGGGTTCGCCGCAACCAATTGGCATCTCTCTAATTGCGCGGAGAGGAGCATTGTTGGTGCTAGGTGTCGCGGCGTGTGATGTTGTTGAGGAGTTGGACGAGTTGGAGGAGAACCTCCAGCACTTGACTCTAGACATTCCAGAGCCCAGGGTTCATGATCTACCTCGTTGGTACCAGCGCCAGACCGTTGGCGTGTCCAAGCGCTTTGGCTCGCTGCTTAGGAAAGTAGCGAGAGCAATCATCTTCTACCACAAGCATCGCGGGGACTAGGCCTGTGTTTAGATGTATATGTACTTGAAAGTTATAGGCTTCATATTTTGTATTGGGAGATATTTACTGAAAGCTTTTATGCTTCATATTTTTGTATTAGTACTACATTTTGATATGATATACAAAAACTCTATGGCGGATTTATACATTGTGTTTTATGGATGATTATGGGATCTTGTTTATGTGCTTGTTTATGCATTATGTACATGCCGTGCCACTTTTATGTTTATGAATGGTTTCATGTATGTGCAATATACCAGTCCAATATGAAATTGGCCATGGAATCGGCAACTGTGTTCATGTCTCTTGAAATGTGCAAGTACTGAACGGATTCGAAGGACCTCTCCAAGAGATGTACTCGTCGAAAAAGACGGAGTAATGTGGGATCACGGATGGTGTAGACACGGTTAAGGTGGGAGACCACTATTTGTGATTCGAGGTGGATGACAATGTGGTCCATACTGAGGGAAAGAGCATCGGTTAAGACTCCAATCACCGCGTGATATTATGCGGTGTTGTTGGTTGCATACCCAAGACAACTCCCTCCCGAACTAACAAGCTCACCGGTAGGGGAATAAAGTACCCAGGATGTTGAAGTGAGGCTGTGGGTATGTCGATTGGCGTCATTAGTGAATCCAAAATAGGTTGCCATCTGCACATGCAAGAAGAGCATGATATAAGCGTAAATCCAAGATCCTAACACGCTAAAGCAAAGTGTGACACCACACAAAACACACACCATGTACAATATATACAAGATACTAATGCGTGAAAAAATCAGGCGCAGTATCTCTTCAAGTAGATCCCATTGCGAGGCTCCCCTAGAGATATTCTATCATAATCCTCGAGGTCGTAAGCTCCTTTACCCAAGACATGTTTTATAACATATGGCCCATGCCACATGGACTCCAAATTTCTTGCCCCCAGCTTATCATGTTTCTGGTCATACGTGAGGACCAAATCCCCCTTGTTAAAGACATAAGGTTTGACTGGCTTATCATACTGGGATTTAATGTGTTTCTTATGTGTTTCGTTGGAAAGAGCAGCATCGCGGCGGGTTTCGTCGAGTTTTTCCAAGTGAAGGAAGCGTTCTTCCTCGGCAATGGTGTGCGGGAGAAGTTCGAATGCAAGTTTCAGTGATGGAATCTCACACTCTATCAGTAGAACTTCCCCCAATCCATAGACTAGTTGGAAAGGTGTGAACTTGGTGGCAATCTTAATGGAGGTCCTGTATGCCCATAGGGAAGAAAAGAGCATGTTATGCCAATTCGATTTGTGAGTACCCACCATGCATTGAATCATGGTTTTCAAGACCTTATTGATGGCCTCTACTTTTCCATTGGACTGTAGGTAGTATGGGGTTGAGTTCTCATGGCGAAAACACAGTCTGGCGCTCAATTCATCTACCATCTGGTTTTGAAAATGAGATCCATGATCAGTAACGATGGCTTGCGGGACTTCGAATCGCGCAATGACATGGTTAAACATGAAGAGTGCAGCAGTTTTGTCGTCCTCATTGTATGTAGGCATCGCCTCGACCCATTTAGGAAAATAGTCAACGGCTATAATGATGTAACCATGCCCCCCGGCTAAGGTAGGCTTAAAGTGTGTGAAATCTATGCCCCACTTAGCAAAGGGGCCGACGGAAATAACCGGATGTAAAGGGGTTTTATGTGAGTGCTTTTTGAATTGGAAAAGCTGGCATGGGGGACACTTCTTAATGGCCTCAATACAATATTGAAGATCAAAGGCCAGTAGTATCTAGCGTGCAGGATTTTATGGGCTGTATCCATCCCAGAAATATGACCGCCATAAGCCCCGGAGTTACAGTAATTTAGTATGTGTTTAGCCTCCTTGTGTGTTAAACAACGTTGAAGGATAGGGTCTACGCCACGACGATACAAAGTGTCACTGATGATCAAGTAATACTTGGCGTGGTGGCGTATACGACGACGGTCGTCACAAGATAATTGGGGGTTGAACCGTTGGGTTTGAAGATATAATGTGATATCTCCATACCATGGGTCAAACGTGCTGATGAGAAACAACGACTCGTCTGGAAGGGAGTCGATGGGCTCAGTTCCTGAACCAACATGGGGAAGATCACAAATTATCTCCGCAAACACCAAAGATTTCATTGACTTGGATTTCTTGAAGAGGAGATCAAATTTCTGAAGTATCACGATCCAGCGTGAATGCTTTCCCCTGAGCACCTGACCTGTAAGGACGTGGTACATGGGTTTTGATTTGGTAATAACAGTAGTCGTGCGGAGTAGGATATAGTGACAGAAATTTTGGACAGCAATCACTGCCACGAGAGTGAGTTTCTCGACATGTGAATAACGCGTTTTGGAGTCAATAAGACCCTTACTAAGGTAGTAGATCACATGTTCCTGGGCGTTGTTGTCTTCCTGGACCAAGACCATGGCGATCGTGGTGGAAGAAGCAGCAAGATAAAGGATGTAACCCTTATAGTAATTGGGCGGTTGGAGCACAGGGCCATGAGTAATGGCAGACTTCAAGTTGTCAAAGGATTGTTGGGCTTGGTCATCCCAAATGAAAGGGACATCATTCTTCAACAATCGCATATAGCCCTGTGTCTTTTGAGAGAAATTGCATACAAAATGTTGTAGGTAAGTTGCCTTCCTTTGCAAACTTTGTAGTTCTGTAATGTTAGTAGGAGGTGGGAGAGCAACAATGGCTTCCACCTTCAAGGGATCAATTCGGATACTGTCCTTTGAGATGATGAAACCTAGGAGGCGTCCCAATTCGACACAGAAAATACACTTGTGAGGATTCAGATGGATTTTATATCTCCTGCATCTAAGGAATACGGCCTTCAGATGATCGATGTGGAACTCACGATGTTGCGAATGAGCAGGGAGATCGTCGAGATAGGGTTCCACAAAGTCCTTCACATCATGAAAATCATACATGGCCCGTTGGAATGTAGCACCAGCATTTTTAATACCAAAGGGGAGTTTACGATAAGAAAACGTGCCTCGGGGGTATATGAAAGTGGTCTTGTGTTGGTCAGTCGGGTGGATATCTATTTGATTATAACTGGAAAATCCATCTATAAATGACAAGATGATGCTCCCAACGCAATTTTCGATGATCTGATCGATGAAGGGAGTTAGGACAAGCCTTGTTCAGGTCCCTATAATTGAAATAGACCCTAATAGTACCCTGCTTCATGGCCACAGGGACGATGTTGGAAACCCATTATGTTAAAGGAACAGGATAGATAAAGTCGGCCTTCAAGGGATTTTCAATCTCAGCTTTAATTGCCACAGTTTTTTTAGGGTGTACTGGTAGTAATTTTTGGCAGACAGGTTTAGCATCGGGATAGGTTTTGATCTCATGCGAAACAATGGAAGGATCGATCCCGGACATTTCCTCATAGGTCCATGAGAAAACGTCGCAAAATTGTTTGAATAAGGCCGTGAATGTGGTGAGATCCTCAGGAGAGCAAGTCTGGCCAATGCGGATATGTTCCACGATACAAGGTGTAACCAATATGCCAATCGAGATGGTGGGCGTGATGTTTTCCAGGTTGCCTTCTGTAACCGTATTGCAAGTGAGGATTGGTGACTGTGGTAAAGGATAGACATCTAGTGTAAAAATGGTTGTGATATCATTCTCCACAGAATCTAATGAGGGTAGGAAAGACGATCGATGGTGAAGGTCTTCCCACGGAGGCTCATCCATACTCATAATCTACATAATGGACTCATCAGAATGAAAAGTTCAGAGCAGAGGATTTGGTGAGGATGACGTCCGATGTAAGGAACAAGATGTAGAGGCCACGACCAAGTGGTCCTCAGGGGTTGATTGGATAGCCTCATAAGTAGCTTCATCTAGCGAGAGAGGCATAGTATCTCCAATAAAATGCATGGTGGCTGTTGATGTATATGTAACTTCGGAATGTATTTCATCTATGTATTTTATGTATATTTATTGTACCCTTATTAGAGATGTGTTATTCCTCTATAAGGAAGTGTCGTCATGTGGATTGACAAGTGTCTCAAGTGTGTGTACTTGCCAATGGGTTATTAGACCACCATGTGTGGGGTCGGCCCTGAAATATATATATTATAATGTGATGTACCTAGCTAGACAAGTCGGCCCCATAAGGTCACTGGGAAAACAGGTTAGTATAAATAGAGATCAGGAGATCTCTATTTAGATCACTCGGAAAAGTATCTCACTCTCACTCAGAAAGTGGCGCACTAGTGAGGAGGAGGATCATCTGCTACTAGGAGACTATCTCAGTGTATTTTGGTTGTACTTTGGTTGAGCCATTGCTCTCTCTATCTCTGAGGAAGTTGTGGGGTTTTTCACCTTAGGGTTTTCCCCACGGAAACTCTGTGTCTCTTGTCTCTCATGCTTTTGATTCTTGTCATGCTTATTGTGATTGTCATGCATTGATATACTGTATATGTTATTATCTCAGTAAAGATCCTAGAGTATTGTGAATTAATGCTCAAAATTTAACATGGTATCAAAGCTAACCTGAGAAGAAGACATTTTGCAGTGACGGAAACTTGAGTTTCTTGTTTATTGGGTTTCTCTCCACAGATTTTGGAAAAGCAGTATAGTAGATTGACTCTACTCATCAAGGCACATCTATCTGTCCAATCAGAATTCAATTCCGAGCATTTTCAGATTTGGCCCTAAAAATTAGGGTTTCCACAAAAATAGGAATTTCTGAAATCTGAAGACATAGCTGGAAGCTCCTTGCAAAAATCAAAGTTTAGAGCTTTGGATCGAGATTTTGGGCTGGGTACATCTCCAGGAAACTCAAACCCTAATTCAGGGCTCTCCCCAGTGAACCTGGGAGGACAAAAAAGTAAATCTGAAATGTAAAGCTTTGCTGATCTCAAATTCTGAATGCACTAGGCTGATCAGCTCATCAAGGCGCATCTTTCTATCCTTTCAGAAATTTGAAATTCACATTTTGAATTTTTAGGGTTTTTTCGACAAACCCTAATCCGGGACCAGATCCAATTTTCAGCATTTCAAGTGGTAAGACCTAAATCTTTTCTATTTCCATTTGAAGTACTCTTTAAGATGTCTCACCACACCAAGCTTGAGGATAAGCTTGAATGGGCTGATAACTTCCGAGCTTGGAAGTATAGGATTGGGTTAATCCTGGAAGAGAATGAGTTGGACTCATATGTAAAAGAAGACATCCCTATCCCAGAGGATGAAGAGGCTAAAGTATTACATAATAAGAACTTGGTCAAGGCAAAGAGAATCATTGTTGATTCTATCAAAGACCATCTCATACCCCATGTGTCTTCTCTAAAGACACCCAAGGAGATGTTTGACTCTTTGACCAAGCTATTTGAAGGGAAGAACATAAATCGGAAGATGACCCTGTGGAACCAATTGAAAGGAGTAAAGTTTCAGAATGGAGAAACCATTCAATCTTATTTTTCAAGGGTCTCCCAGATCAATGAACAACTAGAAGCAGTGGATGAAATGGTGGAGAATGGTGAAGTGGTGATGACCACTCTAAATGGCCTACCCAAGTCATGGGATTCCTTCATTCAAGGAATTTGTGCAAGGAAGAAGTTGATCTCTTTCAACAGATTGCGGGAAGAATGCTCTCAAGAAGAAGCTAGGCTTGTGGCCCGAGAAGAAAAGATGGGAAATGAAGATCAAGCTCTCACAGCACATGCCAGGAAAGGCAAGTCCAAGAAGGAATCATCTCATAACAGAAGATCCTCACACCACCATTATCATAAAGATAAGAAAGATCTCAGATGCTTCAATTGCAATGAGAAGGGACACTTTGCTTCAGATTGTCCCAAGAAGAAGAAAGACAACAACAACAACTTCAATAAGAAGAAGAAGAATAACAAAAGAAGATATCATGCTCATGCTGCCGAAGATGATGAACCCCCAAAGAAGAAGGCTAGGGCAGAAAGTGATAGTGATGATGACTCATCAAGTGAAGAAGAATATGTTCTAATTTCTGCTCTCACAGGTACTGTCTCCCATGGTTGTAATGATTGGTTGATTGATAGTGGAGCTTCCAAACACATGACTAGGTTTAAGGAATCTTTTGTGAATCTATTTGAACATGAATCACCCCATAAGGTGAAACTTGGGGATGATTATCAATACCCAATCAAAGGAAGTGGTGAAGCCTCCTACAACCTAGTTTCTAGAAAATCTTTGAAGATGAAAGAAGTCCTTTATGTACCTAGGCTCAAGAAGAACTTACTCTCCATCTCTGCATTGGATGCAAAAGGTATGAGGGTTGCATTTGTGGATGGCCAAGTCCTAATGTGGCCAAAGGGAAAGAACATAGATGATGCATTAGTGATTGGAGAGCAAGAGGGAGGTTTGTATAAATTGAAGGGACAACCTGAACATGCCATGGTACATGAATCCATGGAGCCAAGTGAACTTTGGCATAGAAGACTTGCTCATATGCACTATAGAGCACTTCCAATTGCAAGCAAGGCTGTAGAGGGTCTTCCTGAAATCAAGACCAAACATGAAGGTGTTTGCAAAGGATGTGCAAAAGGTAAGAACATTAAGAAGGCTTTCCCAAGCAGTGAAAGCAAGGCAAAAGACATCCTGGAAATCATCCACTCAAATGTATGTGGTCCTATGTCATCCAGTTCTCTCAGTGGGTATGTTTACTATGTCTCATTTATTAATGACTTCTCCAGGAAGACTTGGGTATACTTCTTGAAGAACAAAGATGAGGTGTTTGATAAATTCAAGGAATTCAAAACCTTGATGGAGAATCAAACTGACAAGAAGATCAAAACATTCAGATCCGACAATGGTGGAGAATTCATCTCAGGTGACTTCAAGAAGCTTTGTAGTGATTCAGGGATTAAGAGGGAGTTGACTGCTCCTTATAATCCTCAACAGAATGAAGTTGCAGAAAGGAAGAACAGAACTATCATGGAAGCAGCAAGGGAAATGTTGTATGACCAGGATCTACCTATGCATCTATGGGCAGAAGCAGCTAGAACAGCTGTATATGTGCAGAACAGAACACCCCACAAGGTATTGGACAACAAGACACCAGAAGAGGTCTTTTATGGTAAGAAACCTGAAGTCAGTCATCTCAGAATATTTGGTTGTCCAGTATACACTCATGTTCCAAAGGAAAAGAGGACTAAACTAGATCCTTCAGGAAAGAAGGGTATCTTTGTGGATTACAGTGAAAGCTCAAAGGCTTACAGAATATACTTTCCAGGGTTCAAGAAGATTGATGTTAGTAGGGATGTAACATTTGATGAAAACTCAGCATTCATCAAATCAAGGAAGGAACCTATCGAAGTTTATGAAGAACCTAAGGAAACTAGATTTCAAGACACTACCATGACTGAAGCAGTTCCAGAAGTTGTTCATGAGTTTGAAGATCCGGAAGAACCTGTAGATCCACCCCGTGAGGATAACTCTCACAAGAGGAAACCTGCATGGGCTAGAGAGCTCATTCAAGATGCAAAAAGATTTGGCATTCCAGAAGAAGAACACAGAGCAAAGAAGAGAACTAGATCACATACCAGCTATGTTGCTTTACTCTGTGACATTATGAACAAATAGCCTTCTAGTTATGAAGAAGCAGCGAAAAAGAAAGAATGGAAGGATGCCATGGTTGAGGAATACCAATCAATAATGAAGAATGAAGTTTGGGATGTTGTACCAAGACCTAAAGAGAAGTCTGTTGTGACTTCTAAATGGATGTACAAAATCAAGCATGTTGCAGATGGCAGTGTAGAGAAATACAAAGCAAGATTCGTAGCTCGTGGCTTCTCTCAGAAAGAGGGAATAGATTATGAAGAAAATTTTGCACCTGTAGCCAGGTATACTTCCATCAGAACAGTACTTGCCCTGGCTGCAGCAATGAAATGGAAAATACACCAGATGGATGTCAAGACTGCCTTCTTGAATGGTGTAGTTGAAGAGGAAGTATATGTAGAGCAGCCACTCAGTTTTGAAATACATGATAGGGAGTCATATGTGTGCAGATTGAAGAAAGCCTTGTATGGCTTGAAACAAGCTCCCAGAACCTGGTATGGTAGTTTGGGCTTTACCAAGAGAAAAGCGGATTCCAACCTCTACTACAAGGTTGAGGAAGGGAATCCTGTGATTCTACTCCTGTATGTGGATGACTTATTTGTAACAGGAGATGACAGACTGATTGCAGATACGAAGAGGAAGCTTGCTGCTGAGTTCGATATGAAAGATTTGGGAATGATGCATTATTTCCTAGGTATGGAGGTGTGGCAGAGTGCAGGTGGGATTTTCCTTGGTCAAGGGAAGTACACAGTAGATATCTTGAAGAGATTTGGGATGATGGATTGCAAGGCCATGGCCACACCTATGGCATCGAATCTGAAGCTTCTATGTGATGCTTCATCTGAGCTGGTTGATGTCTCTATGTATTGTCAGATGATTGGGTCCTTAATGTACCTGACGAACACGAGACCACATATTTTCTTTGCGGTGAACACATTGAGTAAGTTCCTGACAGATCCGAGGAGTGTTCATCTGGTTGCTGTAAAGCATGTTCTGAGGTACCTGAAGGGTACAGTGGATTATGGGCTCAAGTATGAGGCGAATCAAAAGTTTAACCTGCAGGGTTATGTTGATTCAGGTTGGGCTGGTAGTGCTGCAGACAGGAAAAGAAAATCTGGGTGCTGCTTCAGTATGGGATAAGGTGTGATCTCTTGGTTTAGCAGGAAGCAGTCCTGCGTAGCACTGAGTACAGCTGAGGCAGAGTATGTTGCAGCCTGTTTAGCTAGTTGTGAGGCAGTATGGCTACGGAAGCTACTATCTGAGTTATTTGATATCCCGTTGGATTCTACTGGTATCTTCTGTGATAACCAAAGTTGTGTGAAGCTGTCCGAGAACCCAATGTTTCATGACAGGTCAAAACACATAGAGATCAAATATCACTATATCAGGGATATGGTGCAGAGAGGAGCTGTGAAGCTCCTATATGTTGCGATGGACGAGCAGATTGCAGATGTGCTAACGAAGCCACTAGCTAGGGTGAAGTTCGAGTACTTCAAAGAGAGGCTTGGTGTTCTTCAGATCGAGGACACTTCGAGGAAGAAGTGATGGACACATTTGCGGAAGCCATTCCAAGCATGTTGGAAGGAGGATCCTTCACATGGCTGTGGATGTAAGCGCTGGATGATGAGCATCAGGATGATGTTCTGGTTTCTGCTTTGTATGATCAATTGGATCATTTTTTTATGTATGTATGTATGCATCATGTTGGATGCTTGATATGATCAGTTGGATCATTTATATGTATGTACGCATCATGTTGGATGCTGGATATGATCGGTTGGATCATGTGTATGTATTTTGTATAAGCATCATGTTGGATGCTTGGACCATGTATCTATATATGTATCAGGAGGATACATTGTATGATCAGGTGGATCATGTATGGTGATATGTATCATGTATTTGTATTTGTTTTAGGTGGATACACTGTATGATCAGGTGGATCATGTATGATGATATGTATCAGGTAGATACTTGGTATGCATCAAGTAGATGCATTGTATGATCAGGATGATCATGGAAGACGAGCTTCAGGATGTTGCTCCAGATGACATGCAGCAGGATGTTGCAGTGATGATGATCAGGATGATCATGTGTACATCTGGATGATGTATGGTGAGTATCAGGTTGATACTCTGTGGCCGTGGAACAGGTTGTGCAGATAAGCATGTAATTTGTGCCCTAGGAGATTTGCAGATGGTCTTTCGAGGTTTTGCCTATGGCATGTAATTCGTACCCTGGGACATCTGGCAAATGCTCTTTCGAGGTTTTGCTTGGGAGGACATATAATTTGTGCCCTGGGAGATCTGCAGATAGTCTTTAGAGGTTTTTCCTATGGCATGTAATTTGTGCCCTGGGATATCTGGCAGATGCTCTTTCGAGGTTTTGTCCTATGGCATGTAATCTGTGCCCTGGGAGATCCGATAGGTTCAGTCGTGTGCTCGTAATCAGTCCTGGGATGCTCTTTCGAGGTTTTTCCATGACCACATGTAATTTGTGCCCTGGGAGATCCGATAGGTTGAGCCTTGTGCTCGTAATAAGTCCTGAGATGCTCTTTTGAGGTTTTGTGGTGACCACATGTAATTTGTGCCCTGGGAGATCCGATAGGTTGAGCCTTGTGCTCGTAATCAGTCCTGGGATTCTCTTTCGAGGTTTTGTGGTGGGGTCACATGTAATAAGTCCTGGAGATCTAGACAAGATGAAAAAGGCCTCAGATGCTCTTTAGGGTTCTTGCTGTTCAAGAGACTCTTTTAAGGTTTTGTGACGCACGTAATAAGTCCTGAGATTTCCACGGTATGGCCAGTGATGATGAAGACCTGCAGGTGGTGGGCCTACATCCAGTATGAAAAAGGACTGGCTCTGTAGAACTTCCTATGACGAGTAGAGTCAGATATTGGTTGAGATAGTAGCAGCAGTGATGATGATGATGACGACGATGCATTGATGACGATGATCCCGAGAAGAAGAATTGTCTAGCAGATCTGTGTCAAGAAATACCTTCCTAGTTAAGAGGGAGTGTTGATGTATATGTAACTTCGGAATGTATTTCATCTATGTATTTTATATATATTTATTGTACCCTTATTAGAGATGTGTTATTCCTCTATAAGGAAGTGTCGTCATGTGGATTGACAAGTGTCGCAAGTGTGTGTACTTGCCGATGGGTTATTAGACCACCATGTGTGGGGTCGGCCCTAAAATATATATATTATAATGTGATGTACCTAGCTAGACAAGTCGGCCCCATAAGGTCACTAGGAAAACAGGTTAGTATAAATAGAGATCAGGAGATCTCTATTTAGATCACTCGAAAAAGTATCTCACTCTCACTCAGAAAGTGGCGCACTAGTGAGGAGGATCATCTACTACTAGGAGACTATCTCAGTGTATTTTGGCTATACTTTGGTTGAGCCATTGCTCTCTCTATCTCTGAGGAAGTTGTGGGGTTTTTCACCTTAGGGTTTTCCCCACGGAAACTCTGTGTCTCTTGTCTCTCATGCTTTTGATTCTTGTGATGCTTGTCATGCTTATTGTGATTGTCATGCATTGATATGCTGTATATGTTATTCTCTTAGTAAAGATCCTAGAGTATTGTGAATTAATGCTCAAAATTTAACAGTGGCCTCATCGGGCACGAGCCATTGATCGATAGAGTTGGAAGAAGATGGGATCATGGAGGAGATCATGTTCACCGTGGAACCATGGTTAATGGGATCCAAGGTTGGAAAAACACCCATAAGAGATGAATCTTTTATGAGCCCGACCCCCACGCTCTCATATAGCTGCGAAGATTTCCCTAATAAAGGGACATTATCGCCAAGATGAGTAGCAGTGTCCGGTATACAGAAGTCCAATTGGTTGATAGTGACAATTTTGACTTGATAGGTGAATTGCACAATGCGAAAGACAGACGACGCGACCGCAGTCATGGAATAAAACCATTTATGACCAAACAAGAGATTATAATCCAAAGGGGATATGACTACTTCCATGTTAATGGTTACAGTCTTCCCCCCCAACTCTATTGCTAAGGCTTGTAATATCCCATGGGGTTGGAAGCCACGATCGTCGAATGCTTTTAGGGTAGTAGGAGAACGGTTTAACTCAGGAGAGCCAATGGCTCGACAACAAGATAACGACATGATCAAGGTGGAGGCACCTTCATCTAATACAGTACGATGGATCATCTTCCCGGCAACCTTTGTGGAAATTTGGAAAGCTAGCTGGTGGGAAAGCCTCGGTTTAAAATACTCAAGTCTAAACATGATTGTATTCGAGGAATCTGGGTCTACTGCGCCGATGGCAGCGAGAAGATTATTACGTTGTTTGGGAAAATTTTGCAAGACTTCTAGCGTCGACATGGAACAAGGGGCTTGCTCCAAGTCCTCTACAATGTTATAGTTCTGAGCTTCCCGAGCATTAGGATTGAAAACTGCTTTTCGAATCGTGCTCTTAGGCAGACGCAACACTGAATCTAATGAAGGTTTCTAAATGGTGAGAGGACCTTGTGGAGCTGAGATATCCGAGGTAGAGGCAGAATCTTTTTCAGTATTACTTACGGCGGGTTCCTTAGGAGGACTGATTCGTACGATCGTGATCGTGTATTCAGGTTAACCGTTTCACTACGCATCATGAGAACATGCACAGTGGAGGATGTTTCTCCTTGGGAAGGAGAGGATTGGGTAATCATTTGTTGGTTTTGGGTGGGGAAGGGATCATTGAGAACTTCGGGTGTGGATTTTCCCTTTATAAAATTCTGCACTTTGTCTCTGTGGGGACACTCTTTGGAGAAATGGTCACCACCGCACATTAAACAAGGATACTTGAGCTTTCGTTTCTGTTTCGTGTCTTCGGGAGGGTTCTTGTGTTCCTGCTGGTTGGAAAACTTCTTGGTTTTACCTTTGGCTTTCTTCTTGCCATCGGATTTCTGAGGCAAAGCTGATTGAACAGAATTCACCTCCTCAGTGTGAGTAAGAGAGGGTGACTTGGTGGTGTTGTTGTCATCCTGTGGCGAGGGTGGGGAAGAGTCCTGGTGGTTCGACGATCCACCGGTTTGAGTAGGAGGTTGGGAGTGTACAGAACCAATAATGTCATCGGCATGAGGTCCTTGAGGTGGTTTTGCAAGATCGTAGGTAGGGAAGGGGGAGTCGGGAACAATGTCATATAAAGTGTCAGATTGAGCATAGAGAAGGTCTAAGTAGTGGGAACGAGCAATAGCTTGTTCCTCGGTGACGGCCCCACCCATAGCTACATCTCTAGCTACAGTGGGTAAAAGAGACTTTGTAAACCAGTCAGCTAATAATTGGTCTGGAATGGGAGCCTTAATGAGACGTTGTCTCTTCCGCCACTCATGGATATGATCAAATATATGAGTTGCGGTGGTCTGGCAGAGAGAAGTCAGTAAGTCGGTACCAGATTCATAGCGGATGGGTAACTTGAAATGAGTCAGGAATGACATAGCTAAAGAACGAAAATCGGGAAACGAGTGCGGTGGTAGCTCAATATACCACTTGGCAGCTAAACCGGTGAGGGTCCTTTGAAATAACCTCAGACAGATGGAATCATCCATCAAGGAATTGGATGAGCACCATAGATGGTATGTCATCACATGGTTCTTCAGGTCTTCACTGGGCTTGCCATAAAACTTTGGGATATCGGAAGGTAACTTAACCGAAATGGGTGGCCAATTATAATTGTGTAGGATGGGATCATTGGTCAAACGATACAGGTCTAAAGTATTCAGGAATTCCAGCGATTGATTTGGCTGCTGATACTGATAGTATTGATATGGCATGTATGGACCAATAGGACCTTGAATCGACTAATTGTAAGGTGTTCACATAGGGAATTGGCCATAAGGGGGTGTTTCGCTTGGGTTGGGTGGTGGACCTGATGGTGGTCCACCATCATAATAGGTTGGTCCGCCACCGAAAGGTGGGAGTCCTTCGCTGCCACTGAAATAAGGTGGACCTCCTACAGAAGGTGGGGGTCCTCCACCACCGCCGAAATAAGGTGGACCTCCTACAGAAAGTGGGGGTCCTCCACCACCATCGAAATAAGGTGGCCCTCCACCTACTCCGGAAGGTGGGGGTCCTCCACCACCACTGGAATAAGGTGGGCCTCCACTTCCTCCACTGGAATAGGGTGGGCCTTCGCCAAAAGGTGGGGGTATGCCACCGCTGGGATAAGGTGGGCCTCTGCCAAAAGGTTTGGGCCCCCCGCCGCTGCAATAAGGTGGTCCGCCACATCCAGAATAAGGAGGGCCTTCACCCGAAGGTGGGGTCCTCTGCTGCCGGAAGGGGTTTGGCATCCGCCTCCTCCGTCGTAGTAGGGTGGGCCGCCGTTGCCGAAATGAGATGAGCCTCCGCCAGAAGGTGGAGGTCAACCCCCTCCAAAATGAGGTGGGGGCTCACCTCCTCCGAAAGGAGGTGGAGGTGGACCGAAAGGTGGTGGGGGTGGTGGGACTTGACGAAAGGTTGGTGGGGTTCCAATTGGCATAACATTGTGATGTCCCCATGGAGTGTTTAAGTTGTCGGGATAAGGTATCTTGGGAAGCATGTTTCCCGGTTGGTATTGTTCCGACATAGGGTTGAAATTACCTGGATATATATAACTCCATAGTGATTAAGTTAGGTTGGATGGTCCCCCACCATGATGTAATCCCATGGTAGGTCTTGCAACTAGTAAGGAGATTCCAACGGAATGACCAGTTGGAAGCCCTCCACTCATATTATGGCTAGCGAACAGAGGGTGCCCCCCAGTAACAATGCTTTGACCACTAATTGATGGTTGAATCGCAATAGGTTGATGGTTACTTACTAGTGTAGGAACACTACTTATGACAAAATTGGGAGGTAAAGAGTATCATTCCATCAAGTTTTGGGGTGGGGGAGGAGGTATCATTCCAGTAGTATTTTGTGGGGTGTTGGACAATTGTCCTTCAATGTTTTGAGTCGTCTGGGGTATATAGTCGTTCTCTGATTAAGAGGTGTACTCGTGGGAAATGAAGGTTGATCAAGTTCATAAGTGGTCATATTATATATAGGTGTTTTCGGTAAAGTTAAATATAAAGAACGAATTGGGGAATGTTGGGACATCGTTACTTCTGAATGTTGACTCTCTGGTGAGAGACTCTGTCATCTGAGTTCTTCGTCGAATTCTTGTAACTGATCGAGGCATTCCCTAAAGGGTGTTAGAAACTCATCATTGGGAATCCAATAAGAAGGTGTGGTTCCTGCAAATGGAAGTACGAAAAAATGAGCCCATTGTTTTCCTAGAGTGGTTTCCCAAAAGGACGCAGATGGAACAAAATCTGTGGATACAGGGTCGTCCTGGGGTTGATTGTACCATTCTACAGCCCCAGGTTCTCCTTCCATCGAACAGTGGAAAGACGTGTCTCGTGAAGCAAACGGTTCCATGGTCACAGACCCTATAGGATCAATGATTAGTGGACTCAAAGGAAGTAAAAAATTCACTCCTAACTCCATGGCGTAGTTTTCTTCTTCAGTTGACATGAAAGCAATTGGTGGATTTATGCTTGCCCTCGAAAGCACCTCCTGATTAAGGGGATATTCGGGTGGCAAGTTTAAAAGTCTATGGGACCTTCTCAAAGGTTGTTCAGCCAGAGTTATTGAAGCAGAATTTCTCCTAAGTGTCTTCTATACAAAAAGAAAAGCAAATCAAAATCTACACAAAACTAAGGCCACAAGAAAAATTATGTGACAGGTGTGGATTCAAAATTCTAGAACCTCATAGGATTGTCAAGGCTTCGTAACTCGCGATATACCCCAGGGTCCAATAGTTATACTTGGCCCAATTTTTCAGAGCACTAACCAGGGAGGATTAGGACCGTACCCCTGACCATATAACCCAAATACCTAGAAGCATGTGCATAGTAGCTCCCCGAGTGTTGTTCTCGGTGTATTGCTCTACCAAGATGGCCAAAATGGTTAGCTCGTTTGATTTCAGGAATCCTAGGAGAGTCTCCCGATATACTCAAGATACGTGGAAGCACAAATCCGTAGTGGTGTTGTCTAATACACAACCGTATGACAAGATCCTTCCGATATACTACCGAGTACGTGAAGTGCATTTCGATATACCCAAGGGTACGTGAAAGAGCCTTCGATATACCAGTTAGTACGTGGAAGAACTGCATGCCCCCAGGATTCAATGTAGGAAAATAATGACAGCTGCCACGTTTTACGATGCCAAAACATGTCACTAACTTATCACACAAGTTACTAGTAAATTTTAACCTAATGCTGTCGATTAATTTTATCTGATGCAGTTAGGTGAATGCATGAGGTGTAGACAGAAGTTTAAAAATAATGAAACCATAGCTACATGAAGGTGCACATTTCCTTTTCTTTCGATGAATTCTATCTAAGGTAAGGAGAAAATTATTTTTCCAATGATCTCAATAAGACAAAGAACCCCAAAATTTCAAAATCTACCAAAGATGGTTAAAGCACTCTTTTCATTTTTTCCAACAAAACACCAAAAAGATAACACACCAAATCAAAACTTTTTCTTTTTGTCTTTTCAAACAAAAAATGATTTTAAGTAATAACGAAAAGGAGGATTCCTGCTTAGAATGCACCAACTCTTCAATTTCCACAATGATGAACCAAAACCACAAAAAGACCAAAAGTGCATAGAACGTTTCGAATTTGAAATACTTTGCAAGAGCTTGAATTCACTTGATTTTTCAAAGAGATGAAAGACTCATAACTAAGAAAAATATAATCAACCGATCGCCTTTTCCAACTTCTCGAAAATATAAATAACAAATTCCAAAGCACGAAACAATTCCACAACAATTTCCAAATGATCTTGAAAATAGTTAAAATGAAGCACTTTCGATTTTTTTCAATACATATATGAAAACAAGATCTGATAATAACAATGCTTTTCAGATGTAATAGCAGAAAACAAGAGTTTGACGGTAACACTCCACTAACTCAGAAATTCTCAAAGAAAAAAGACAAGCACTCAAATGGGTCCAAAGACACTCAAATCACTCAAAATCAATCAAATGCAGTCAAAACTAAATGGTTAAGTGCAGAAAGGGTTTGGAATCAAATCTAAAACAATGAATAGACCTAGTAAGGTGATTAGGGAATGCAAGATCGAGCGGATGAACGTGGGGGATTGAAATTTCCTGCCACCACCGAATCTCTAACTTGACCAAATGGAACCCAAAAATAAACAAAACAAATCCAAACTCAAGCAAGCTAGGAAAAAAAGTCTATGACTGGAAGATACAGCATACAGAAGCTTTCAAATCGGATCAAAAAGCAAAATTTGGAGAGGGTTTGAACCAAGCACCAAACTCAAAGGGCTGGCGTACTCTGCCAGTATGTTGTAGAGAGCCTGACGCAGGTTTTATACAAGGGCAAAGATCCCATGGCGCAGACTGTTTGCAAAGGAAATAGCGTTGTCGGCACATATTGCACACACAGAATAGGCGTCGGATGGGTCTAGGCGCATTGGATGGACAACCCAGGTGCGTTGAGCGAATAATCACTTGAAAAAATCAAAAGATCTCCAAAGGATAAAAAGCAAATGACCTGATAATGATATTAAAAGAATCAGGAGAAAACAACAGACTCTCTAATGATAAGATCTGGTGGTGGGAAGGGATCAGGAGGCTAAGAAATGGATCAATAAGAAAACAATGGAATCACACTCAAACTGAAATCAAAGCTAAAGTACTTCCCCAGTATGTCGCTAGATTTGTTTTCGGAAAATCTACCTAAGTGGACTTAAAGGCCAGATCTCCCTAGTCTAATTAGATCTAGAACAAATAGATACATAATGGAATCAACTTCCCTAGATCAATAGAATCATAAAGTAACAAACAAGTATCTTACCTGAGATTTACGATTCCCTTGGCTCCTTGCTTGATCCAATGCTCCAAAGTCTTCAAATCTGTAGCTGCAAAACCCTATTGAACAAGCAGAGACAAATAAATAGTAAACGCATATATCACATATGATTGATCTAAGCTAACAGTTAAGGAAGTAAGCTCTACACATTAACAACAACATGTATGGGATGATATTGTATTAACTGTAATGAAATAGAGTACAATAGAGAATAATTTTACAACCTAAGCCTTAACGTTGCAACCTTCCTTCCAACAATCCAAACCAAAGCCTCCAAGGATGAAGTAAGACTCCAAAGGATGTGCAAGGATCACCTAAGCCAATTCCACCAGCATGAGAGTGCTATAGACCTTCCTCCCTTTGTAATGGAGAGGAGATTCATATTTATAAGACCAAGTGGATAGAGTAGGTTGAGAAATGATGGGAGAGGTCTAAGGGATCTTCCCTAGAGGTTAGGGAACCGAAGTACAGCTCACCTATTAGTTAGGGATAGACATCCACCACATCAGGATTTGAGAAGTCGCTCGAAGGTTCCATTTATCCATTTCAACCAACCCCGGTGCATGCTGTATGAGGACAATTTGCGCTAGGAAGGGGCAAGCGCAAGCTGAATGAAGGAAACCTGAGCCACCGGCGCAGGCTGCCAGATGACACTCTGCGTTGAGCCTAGTTAGGCGCTTCTTGTTGGAATACAAGCTGCACCGACCTAACTAGAAAAGGTGGACAAAGGATCAACAACTTGCTCTAAATGACTCATGGTCAGAGAAACTTCAGGAATCAAGGCACTGAGTTAACATAGGACGCATGATGACGAGATTTAGGTGTAACAGCTGCTAGAATATAAAAAATTTGATCGGGCAGATTCTAGTACTAACACTACTAACTATTGGAAGTCAAGAATAAGAGGGAAATGATGCATGTAATGACCATAATCATCGCAAATGGAGCAACAATAATTCATTCTCGAGGTGGGGTTCTTCTCTTATTTGGGGGGATTGCTAGTCCCTTTATTTTGATCACCTGTATTCTGGTTTTGCTAGGGAGGGGGGTTTCCCCCTTGCCATGGTTGATGAATTTGTTTGTTCTTACCTTTCTTATTTCCCTAATTTTGTGGGTTCTGGGGGTTTACGGCATTTAGTTGCTCAAATTTTTGAGCTTGTTGAACATAAGAAGGTTGAACTAAGTTAACCCCCATGTGGAGGGCAGGTTGTTGACCAATTATGCATGGGAAAGGATAATATGGGTAATATATTAGCAGTGGGATAAGAGGTAGATGTACGAACGGCTTGCGCCATTGGAGGTGTAGGAACCATCATCGCTTGGCTAACGTTTGTGTATGTAGGACTATACGGTCCATACTAGAATTGACCAACTAGTAGGCAGGGTATTTTTAAAGGATTCTAATATTACACTTAAGTATAGTATTCTAGGCGATTATTTTGGATTGGAAAAAACATAGATATAGATAGGTAGGCGAATATTAAATATGAAACTTACAATTTACTACTGAAACGTGTAAATTTTGGCGAAAATTATGATAAAAAAACATATTTTATATAAATATAGGCGATCTTAAAGACTAAAAATGACCAAATAGCGAATTTATTTTTTGAAAAAAATCCCAAAAAATAGCCAATTGGCGAAATTTCGCCCCTAAAAATTACCTTGCTAGTAGGGTTGGTACTGGTGTAGGGAGTATCGACGCAGGTTGCATGGATGGGTAATACGGAACCATGTTGAATGGCGTCGATGTGGTAGGAGGTGCCATTCCTAAATGGGAAATGGACCCAATAATCCCAACCGCCAAATGTGACGTTCCCGAACGTGTAGGATCCAACGACCGATGATGAGGGGCATCATAGAGGATAGTGTAAAGGTAGATGGATTGTGCATATATGAGGTCAAAATGTTGTGCTTTCAGAATGGCCTCTTCCTCGCTTTGTGGCATGGAGGTGGCGAAAAATTTAGCTATGGTGGGTTGGAGAGATTTTATAAACCAATCCAACAAAAAGAGAGGTTGTATTTCTATCTTGCATAGTGTGTGGCATCTACACCACTCGTGGATGTGGTCCACGATGTGGTGAATTATTTTGAAGAAACTCAGTGAGAATTTTGAGGCCTAGATCATGTTGGATTGGAATTTGAAAGTACGTAATAAATGTGGTGGCCAATGTCGCAAATGTGGAATGGATTCCACTTTATAGGTTGACGTACCACTTTGTTGTCGTTCCGATGAGGGTACGCTGGAAGAGGCGAAGCCTCACGGGGTCATCCACTATGCTATTAGATGAACAACATAAGTGGAAAGACATAACATGATTGGATAGATCGTCTCCATGCTTTCATTCGAATTTTGGAATGTGGGAAGGAAGCTTGTCTGGCATAGTCAACCATGTCACATCATGATCAATGGGATTATTAGTCATTTTGGCCAAATCGGGCAGATTTATACTAGCCATGAATGGTAAGGTAGGGACGACTGGTCCTACAATTTTATGTGGTATGTGATTTAAATGAGGGGTAGACCCAAGTGGTTTTGTAAACAACGGTTGACCTCCTATGAGGGAGGATGGGTCAAATGGAACTGAGGGATCTCAAAGGGGAGAAGCCAGTGAAGTACCTCCCCTAATGGGGGAAGAGGTAGTGTAATTAATAGTTTCTCCAAGGGGATACAATGTACCCAGTAAGGCTTGGCCTCGAACAGATGATCCTAGCAATGCAGCCTAGGAACAAACCCGACTTGAATTCCGGCTCAGCGTCTAATACGGGGGGAGGTGTAAAAACACCCCTCGAGAGAGGAGATAGGCCTTACAGTCTATGAGAATGTCTTAGGATGTTTTTTTGTTCCTCAACGGTGAAGGATTTTTTTTCATATGAGAGTGATAGTGAAATTTAAGCACAATTGAACAAATGAAAAAATATGCCAACCACAATAGATGCAAAATGGTGCGATAAGTGAGTGATATGTGCAATGTATGTTTTAGTGCATGAGTTCCCACATGTAGATTCGTTTTATTACGAGTTAGTGAACTTGTAGTTAAAAATAAAAAAAATGTAAATTACCTAGAAGACCTAACATCCTTCCTATCAAATGTAACTGGGCCTCCCAAAAGCACAATTGATGGTGATAATGGTATCCACTCACCAATTAACTAGTGGATGTAACAAAGAGCTAGTTCTACCGGATATGGGGCCAATGATCAAATTAATAAGACTTGGAAACGCCTCCCAATGGAAATAGATAACTTCAAGAGTCAACTGCACTCACAAATTCTCCTTGGTGATATCCTAAGTTGGGCCACTAAGATACCTTGCGTCAAGTGTGGATCATTGGTTCGGCTTGCACGGTATAGTGTCGTATTCCTACAACAAGTTGAGTGGCTTGTATAGGAGAGTGGGTAAAATATACCTCGGTGTTCACCTCCTTGGTCACGGTGCACGTATGATCTGGTTTTTCTTTTAACACTTGCTTATAGTAGTATTTTGTAAGTACCGTATGAGACAACAATGCTATGTTTCAAAATATCACTAATGAAACTAGATTGGTGGGAATTAATGGATTCCCAACCCAATCAATCCTACCTAACTAAAATATTGTTTTGTGACCTCATGTGGGGGATTTTAATTGGTTAATACAATTACAATTTTGATTTTAAGGGATTTGAATGTTTCACTTATGGAGTGTAAGAGGGTATTTCACAATCCCTACCTTTCTAATTCACCAAGCTAACATGAAGTGTGAGGTGAAGAGCATACTAGGATTGGAAGAGTATTTATGCCTCTTATTTTTTGCTAGTGGTGCAAACACATGTGATGAAAGCAAAAAATTATTTTATCGAAAAATTTACTAAAAGAGTATATCAAGTAATGAAAACTTTTAACTCTAAGAGATGCTCATGACACTTTGCAAAATCAAATATTCTAACTAATATACATGTGTGCAATGGAGGTATTTCACACTTCTAACCCTTTTTCCGATTCACCAAGATCACATGAAGTGTGAGGGGAAGAGTATACTTCAGGCGACAAGTGTCTTTAGGTCCTTGCTTGTGCGCAAAAGTGTTTTATACACTAGTAATACTACTAAAAACAACATGTTGATTGATGCATAAACAATAAATGGTCTTAAATACTAGTGACAATAATGGGGCCCGTTGAAATCTTCAAAGTTGGTTACCTAGGTAAGTTTCAAGAGAGATATACTCTTTACTTCCTAATATTGTTCTATGTGCACTAATTACTAAAAATATAAGTAATTGGGTGAATTAGCCTTCCTTAATTTAAGTTCACTAATAAGCAGCAAATGGGTTGCCAAACTAAGCCATGCAAATAAAAATAAAATAAAAAACAGTAGTGCGGTTAAACCAGACTCTGCCACATGATTTAATACAAAACATATGTGATGTAGCGCGGGTAATACACTAACCTTTCACGCATATGCGATGAGCGGTGTAGCACGGGTATGACAATGGTAACATGCGTTATGTGCGCGACTGTCCAAGTCAATTATGCGCTATCAACGTGACAGAAACGTTGGGAACTACATGGCTATGGAAAAATATCTTGCGGTCATGATGGGGCCAAATTATGGAAGCAAGCTATGGAATACTTTATCTCCTACAAGTGAAAAATACTCGGAATTAGATACTTAGCATAAAACAACCTAGTTTAATTCGAAATGAACAAAAAGAAGTATGGTCACCATTAGAACTGTTATGGAAAAAATTGCACAAGTGAACTCTTCCACTTGGTAAGGGGCTAAGCCTTGTAGGTTGCTGCAAGACCTCAGTCCTTGGAGCCCCTTTTGGTTTAGTTGGTATTCCTCCAAGTGATCCTACAAGATATTTTTAATGTAGTTCACATTCAAACATGAAAATATTGATAAAAACAAAATGAAACATATGGGGGGAGAATGCAAACTTCAACAATAGCCAAATATATTCTAAACCACTCTTGTATTTCCCAATTGTAATGTCCCTTTTTATGAATTTATTAAAATGACAAATGTTTCACTTTTTTCCCTAGTTCGACCTTTGACTAGTTTTGATGTCTAGGTCTCCAATTTGCTCCAAATGCTCCCAAATATTATGAGAAGGTATATGACTGATATTAGGACTTGATTATGATGTTCAAGGATGATATAGGACCAAAAAAATACTTATGCAAACCCCTTTAAGATTTTGGCCAAAGTAGGGAGGGAGTTTGACTAGCAATTGCTCTTTGACTAGTATTGGTCCCTTGGTCTCCAAATGACTCCAAATTCTCCCAAATTGATACAAAAGGTATTTGGATGATATTAATACATATTTATAATTTTTATGGATGCTATGGAGCGTTCATATGACTTCTTCAACTCCTCTTTCAAATCTGTTCAAGATAGGGATTTTTACTAGTAAATTGTGGTTCAAATCCCCTAGGGTAGATGATGAAAATGACTTTCCAAATGCACTCAATCCAACTTGAATTTATGAATGGAAGAAGGGTAAATATAAAATACATAAAAATTAACTCATATGCATCACCATTCAACTTTTAATGTCTTCTATAACTCCATTAAATCAGATGCAAAAAGACTAGTTTCAACCTTGGGGGAAATGGCATTAAATCTTCTTCAAATGGTATTAAACAGATCAAAATGACTCAAAATGCTTAAGTAATGAACATGAAACTTGTTAATCTCATACATTACAGTCCATGAATCATAAATACATCAGATGAATTGTATTTCATTCGAATACATCAATACATTATTGCTACACATCAAGGTAGTGGGGAAATGGCACCATTCTTTCATTAAAAATTAGATTTATACATTTCCACTTAGAATTTTGACCTAAAATTTTTTGAAGATTACGAACAAAGTATTTAATTCATACTACAAAATAAATGGGGCATTAGAATCTCCCCCAAAGAGTACAATAGCTCACCAAAAATGCCCTCCCTCAAGGATCAAGAATATGCAATGAAAACTATAAATGGTTGAAGGAGTGAGTTTCACTAGAAGAAACCATTACCTGACCTATAGCTTACACCTGCAAATAAATACTCCATTAAATCTCCATGAAAGACCTGAATGTCCTTTCCAAACACCCACTTGGATGGGAATCTTTCACCCTCGAAATTGGCTAAGGAAAGAAACTAGTCATCCACTAGCTCCTCTCTCACAAATGCAATATCAAATTCTAAAAATGATCAAAATATGCCTTCATTCTTTGTTGTTGACATTTATAAATTTTCCAAGCTCTCTATGGGTCCAATTCCTTCCAAGAGATGCATTCCAACTCAAGCTGGGAAGTGATTCCAAAGGATGCCACTTATACAACAATTCCTAGTCTCTCACTTCCACCAAATCACATGTGGAAGCATCTTAGCTGCCCTAAATCCCTTGATCTCCCTCTTGGAGGCTAGTTTTAGCCCTGACATGTCATATATGTCATATTTCAGCCTTTAGGGAATCTAGTCCAAGTGTCTCACTAACTCCAAAATGTCTCTTCCTCTTCCATGGGAGTTACTCTTCCACTCCAATTCGACCTTAATTGATTCATGCCAAGTATATTGACCTTCCAACTCATCCCAAGACACTTGGGCTTCTCATGGATTCGAAATGACAAGAGGAGGATGCCATGTGGCATAGAAAATCTAGCTTGTGTGGGTCCCACTTCCTCCATGTGTCTTCATGGTCAAATGCCACTTTGGTTTTCCCTTGTATATATTTATTTAGCTCCTTTATTAAATATTTATGTTATTCTAATTTCCACACATCATTTATTATCCTTCTTATTTCAAATCCCAATGCTTCCACCCACAACCTAGGAAACAAGTAATTTTCCTCCTTGGCAATTATTTGACCCTTAACATTTAATTTGACAAACTCTCATGAATATGGCCAATGGTCTTAGGTCATTGTGACCCAATGCAAAATTTGGGACATGAAAAATCCTCCCTTCCCAATATTGTTTGTCCTCAAGCAATTTCAAACATGGGTGTTGAAGAACCTGCTTTCTGTATAATTATTTGAAGTTGCCACTGAGTTGCCCAACTTTGAGTCTTTGAGCTTCCATGAAGATTTTAGAGAAGAACCACCATGATTGTTGCTGCACTACTTTGATTAAAATCACTTTATTAAGTGGGGAATCCATCCCCCATTCTACTTGTTTCCCCCAAAAAATTGAAACCAAGGAGACTAAGAATTATCCCAGGGTCCCATTGCTTGTATTGCACTCCAACAATTAGAAGTGCTCTCCAATTCATAGTTCCTAGATCCCATTTTATTGTATGCATTCTTCCAAACATCATGAGTACAAAATATATATCATCAAAGTACATAACAACATAATGAAAATGAACATCAAGAAGATGCGTCATCAAAGAATCATGAAAGTGCTTATACCTCCGAGCAAGTAGGCCATACAAGCATCAAGTAACCAATCAAATCTACTCCAATGACATAGGTGAGGATCCATGTCCTATCATTATGCTCCAAAAGGATGTGATATGCATCAAAATATTCAACCATGTATTATTTCATCCAAGAAGTGAATGAAGAATCTCCACTAAAATCTGAACCGAATAATGAGCAAGAAAAACAAGGAGACTTCAAATGACTTAAGAAGTCTCACCCATACATCCATGAATGTGAGAATCATAAAGATATAACAAACTATGTGGCTGACAACAAAAATGTTCTAAAATCATAAATCTATTCACCCCAGTGTTGGATGAAGTTCCTCCAACATCAAATGAACCAAGTGTTGAGCAAGAAAAACCATGAGTCTTCAAGTGACTCAAATGCATATCATAGGTGCATCCATGTAGATGTGCATCATCATAAAATAACAAAGGATGCTGCTGCAAATGTGGATAAGAATGTGCTCCAACCATGTCATCATAAAAGGTAAATCTAGGAGTTCCATACTCCTCATGTGGCACCATCAAAAAGAACCCTTTCACCCATACTTCATTAAGACTAATGCTGCAAAACATGGAATTGTAGGATGTAGGAGAAAGAACTAACTCACCCAAATGATCAAAAAGTGCAGAAGTTTCATCATGGGAAGGATCCATATGGGTGGTATCATGCAGCTCCTTCAAAAGTGTGAAACCTTTGTCATATATTGGTTCCAATGTAGAGAAATCATGCTCTTCTTTAAAAATTGCATAACCTTCATCAAGAGACAATTCAAGTTCCTCTTCCGCCACATCAAGTGTTTGTATCTCTTCAAGTTCATCTTTGATGTGGCACATTTCTCTTTGAATCTTCTCCATGTCTTCAAGGAAGGATGTTTCCTCCAATGAAGTAGCTCTCCCCAATGCTTGAGTGTCATGGAGAATGCTAAGGGACTCTTGGATCTTCTTTTCATTCATACTGAAGGACCCTTCAATAAAATTAGGCTCTTGCAAATGAACCTCCTCATCTTCTTCCTTCTTACTTGGACCAACTTCATGAAGCTCAAGTGGTTATGGGAAAGTTGATCTTGTTTCTTCTTCAACTGCTACAATGTCTTCATTTTCATGCTTAATGGAAGTTTTTCTTGCAACAACACTTCCAAAATTTGTCTTTATGTCACCAACATAGAGGTGTGAGCACCCATCTGTAGGCACTCCTTCATGGTTTAAGCATCCATCAGTAGATGCTCTTTGATTCATGTCCAAGGTAAAATGTGTCTCTTCCTTTTGCTCCTTCAAGCACATTGATGCATTTTGTACCCAAGTATGTGCAGAACTTTGAGATGAGCCATCAAAGGTGGGAAGTGGCATTTTACTTATTGCATAATTCAATTCTCTATTTTGAAATGGATTCTTATTACCTTCCTTCATCTTGAGCTTGTTTGAGACAATGAGGTATTGATAAAATGGTAAAGTGTTTCTGCAATCTTCACTCAAATTTTTCCATTCGAGTAGAGCTTCTTTCACATAATTGGGCTCAATAAATTTTGGTGCAGTAGGCCTTGGTGTTCTCTGAAATTCATTTTCTCTATTATGGGGTCCTGTGCTTGAGAAAATATGCTCACCCATTGGCTCATTTTCCTCACAATGAGAACTGTTGTTGCCTCCTATTACTCCTTTGCTCCCAAGTTGGCTAGCCATCAATTCGAATCATTTCATCATATTTTTTTTCATTTCTTCAAAGAATAGTTTTATATGTTTCTAATACTCCTCACTATCATCTGAGGTTCCCTTTTCATCCCTAGCCATAGTTTCCTCAAAAAATGCTCTTATTTTCCTACTTTCTCCTCTTCAACAAAGCACTTTGGGTTTCAATATCTAATGGCGGTACCTAAATTATTCTCCTCATTAATATTAGACCACATCAGGTGCCAAGATCATGCTCTAATACCACTATAATGTCCCTTTTTATGAATTTATTAAAATGACAAATGTTTCACTTTTTTTCCTAGTTCGACCTTTGACTAGTTTTGATGTCTAGGTCTCCAATTTGCTCCAAATGCTCCAAAATATTCTAAGAAGGTATATGAATGATATTATGGATTGATTATGATGTTCAGGGATGATATAGGACCAACAAAATACTTCTGCAAACCCCTTTAATATTCTGTCCAAAGTAGGGAGTTTGACTAGCAATTTCTCTTTGACTAGTATTAGTCCCTTGGTCTCCAAATGACTCCAAATTCTCTCAAATTTCTACAGAAGGTACTTGGATGATATTAAGACATATTTATAATTTTTATGGATGCTCTAGATTTTTCATATGGCTTCTGCAACTCCTCTTTCAAATCTGGTCAAGTTAGGGATTTTTACTAGTAAATTGTGGTTCAAATCCCCTAGGGTGGATGATGAAAATGACTTTCCAAATGCACTCAATCCAACTCGAATTTCTAATTGGAAGAAGGGGACATATAAATTACATAAAAATTAACTCATGTGCATCACCATTCAACTTTTAATGTCTTCTATAACTCCATTAAATCAGATGCAAAAAGACTAGTTTCAACATTGGGGGAAATGGCATTAAATCTTCTTCAAATGGTATTAAACTGATCAAAATGAATCCAAATGCTTAAGTACTGAACATGAAACTTGTGCAGATCATAAATTACATTCCATGAATCATAAATACATCAAAGGAATGATATTTCATTCGAATACATCAATACATTATTGCTACACATCAAGGTAGTGGGGAAATGGCACCATTCTTTCATTAAAAATCAGATTTATACATTTCCACTTAGAATTTAGACCTGAAAATTTTTGAAGATGAATAACAGAGTATTAATTAATACTACAAAATAAATTGGGCATTAGAATCTTCCCCAAAGAGTACAGTATCTCACCAAAAACGCCCTCCCTCAAGGATCAAGAATATGTAATGAAAACTGGAAATGGTTGAAAGAGTGAGCTGCACTAGAAGAAACCATGAACTTCCCTGTATATTACACATGAAAATAAAGACTCCATTAACGCTCCATGAAATACCTGAATAGCCTTTCCAAACACCAACTTGGATGGGAATCTTTCACCCTCGAAATTGGCTAAGGCATGAAACTAGTCATCCACTAGCTCCTCTCTCATAAATGCAATATCAAATTCTAAAAGTGATCAAAATATGCCTTCATTCTTTGTTCTTGACATTTATAAAGTTTCCAATCTCTCTATGGGTCGAATTCATACCAAGAGATGCATTCCAACTCAAGTTGGGAAGAGATTCCAAAGGATGCCACTTGTACAACAATTCCTAGTCTCCCACTTCCACCAAATCACATGTGGAAGAATCTTAGCTACCCTAACTCCCTTGAGCGCCCTCTTGGAGGATATTTTTATCCCTGACATGTAATATATGTCATATGTCATCCTTCAGGTCTTATTTGTGTCATAGGTGTCATAACATCTTCATCATTGTTGTCATAGAGCTAGGGAATCTAGTTCAAGTGTCTCACTAGCTCCAAAATGCCTCTTCCTCTTCCATGGGAGTTACTCTTCCACTCCAATTCGACCTTAATTGATTCATGCAAAGTATATTGACCTTCCAACTCATCCCAAGACCCTTGGGATTCTTATGGATTCGAAATGACAAGAGGAGGATGCCATGTGGCATAAAAAATCTAGCTTGTGTGGGTCCCACTTCCTCCATGTGTCTTCATGGTCAAATACCACTTTGATTTTCCCTTGTATATATTTATTTAGCTCCTTTATTAAATATTTATGTTATTCTAATGTCCACACATCATTTATTATCCTTCTTAGTTCAAATCCCAATGCTTCCACCCACAACCTAGGAAACTAGTAATTTTCCTCCTTGGCAATTATTTGACCCTTAACATTTAATTTGACAAACTCTCATGAATATGGCCAATGGTCTTAGGTCATTGTGACCCAATGCAAAATTTGGGACATGACACCAATGGAATAGTTGTACAACACCTAGGAGGTGAAGGCTTCAAGGGAAGCCAACAATATCCCTTGGGGGGGCCTTTCTTGTCCAAACTAAATTCTATGTAGATGGAAGTACAATGGAGAGAAACACTTGCCCCTAGATGGAAGGTGACAAGGGAGCTTGGGAATGCTTACAATGGTAGGAAATGGTGTGTTATGAGGAAGCTCCAAATCACATCTAGGAGCATAAAATTTCTCTAAATTTCTCTCTACAAAATGCATACCAATGGATTCCTTTTAGAGGCCAAGAGTGGCCATCAAACAACTAGATCCAAATGTGAACTCTCGTCCTTCATGAACTAGTTCCAAGGTACACTATGGGGGCTAATTAATGCCACCAAATGTGTGAGGAGCCTAATTTGAAACCCTGGGGAGGATGAGACTTTAATGCGTCGTTGGGAGTGAGTGGTCCCGTCATTTTGATAATAGTGTAACTATTGAAGGAAAATATGCGTGGGTGTAGCGTGGGCACTGTTTTATTAACCTACGCTATAGCACAGGTAAAATGTGTAATACTCGAGATACTCTTTGTTTTGACTGTTTCTTGGTACTTGTAAAATCTATGACACAGTAGGATCTAGCTACCATGGATTCCTCACAGTTGAAATATTTCACTCATTTAGCAAGAAACAAGTGCAAACATGTTACAAAATGAACAAATGATCAAAATACAGAACAAATGATCAACTTTCCAGAAAACACAAATGATCAAATATTGATTGTTTCTTGGTACTTGTAAAATCTATGACACAGTGGGATCTAGCTACCATGGATTCCTCACAGCTGAAATATTTCACTCATTTAGCAAGAAACAAGTGCAAACATGTTACAAAATGAACAAATTATCAAAATACAAAACAAATGATCAACTTTCCAGAAAACACAAATGATCAAATATTGAGATATTATTAACTGTCCAATATTACAATGAGTTTGAATCATCCTTATAGAAATAGTAAGGAAAAATATCCACTTGGAGTGTCCACACTTAGCTAGCTTAGATTTAGCCTCAATCCCCCCTAGGTTTGACCAAATGGATCCAAAATATCCCAAACAGGTTCAAAATGTGTATGTGAACACTGGATGAGCATGGGAGACCAAAACTGGGGTTCACACATGTGGAGAAGGTGGTTGGTAGAAGTTGGTTAGGCTTAGGCATGCCAAAAATGGCCTAGGGAGTGGCAAATGTCCAAATACAATGCATGAACGCACTTGGTCAAGGCAGATCCTTAAAATAGGGAAAGAGGGCGCCATAGGCATGTTGGGGCAATAAATGCTTGGATAAGCATGCCTAATAGCTAGTTTGACCACCTCTTGGCCCATACTTTTGGCTCATACACTGTGAACTTGTTCACACTTATCCAGATAAGTCCAAACCACTTCATAATAACCAGTTTCACACCTAGGGATGTATTATTAACTAGTTTAGCACCTAACATTAATTAATTAATGATTAAGTTACTAAGGTATAATATTGCTCTAATACCCCCCCATAAGCTAGACTTAGTGGAATATAAAAAATAAAGCCTTGGCAACTAAGGCTCAAGTCACCTTTTACAACATAAATTTATTTGTCCATGTAAAACGAGGAAAGAGGCAAAACCACATGGGGGAAATCCTCCCTCAAGCATGGACATGACACAGAGATGAACAAAAGGTCTTCAACAGGTCTTGTTCTTCACTTGAATGAACAAATTCTTGGTGAAAGACTTGGTGAAGATGTTGTGGATGCCATGATCATGCACCAATGCTTCAATGTTATGTAGACAAAAAGCATGTTGAGAGGCTCCTTGAAGCTCATCATTTGATGATGGGGGAGCATCATAAGAATTCTTCTTGCTGCATACATACTCTGATATGAATACATAATCAATAATGGAAAAGATATCTCTGCATAATCCTTCCCAAATAACATCAAAAGACTCAACAAAATCAGCTTCTTGAGCAGCTGCCATATGGTGAATCAAACCATGTATCTTTCTTCCAAACTGATGTAGCACCTTCCCAAGTCTGCAATAGAGCTCATGCGGCTCTGAAATATCAGAATAGAATTCATATGGAGCAGCAAACAATATAGGTATAGTGTCTCCATGAGCGAGTGGCTTTTCAGTAAGAAGAGAGTGTGCAACTGGATCACACTGACAGTTGTGTGAACTTGAAAGGTATGGAGACTTGAGTTTTGAACCATAGGTGGTAAGATCAGGTGCAGAAATGTGGAACAGTAATCCCATGATAGCCAATGACATGGTTGTACAACCAAGGAATGATATGCAAGACATAAAACCAACATAGATAAGTGACACCGTTTTGGAAACAATAAAATTGTGAGATTTTCCAACTGGAGAACTTTGGGGTTGTGTGGTATTTTGGGAATCCAATGGTTTGGAAAATGGTTTGATGGCTGTCATAACCTATATATCAGCCTGCATATTACCTTCCATATCAGAATATAAAGGATTTGATTGAAGTGGGAAAGAGATTTCAGAAGGCATACAAAAAACTAGTGAAAAATGACTAGTATTGGGAGAAAGCTTTGGTGACCTGGAGGGAGATTCTTTCAAGGAAGGGATAGAAATTTCTGAATCTGATATATCAGAATGTGAATCAGAAATAGAGACATCAGAAATATATTTAACTCTAGCATTCAAAGCATACAACTTATTACTTTTGCAGGTAGCATAGAGGCAATGATCTTGTTCCAAAGAGAGCTTGGCTTCTTCTTTTCTTTCAAAATCTGGAACATGAATGTTATGTTCTTCAAGTAGCTTGGTTAGAATGTCTATCTTCTTTCTGAAACAAGATTTTTCATTGTGAGAACCTCTACAATAACCACACTTGGGCCTCTCTTTCTTGCTCTTCATCTTCTTGACTTTTGAATCTTCATCACTTGAACTTGAGCTTTCATCACTTGACTGCTTCTTCTCCTTCATCTTCTTCTCTTGTGGTTTCGATTTGGGATTTTGTTTTCCTCTAGATTGCTTCAAATCTCTAGCTACAAGTACTTGATATTTTTGCTTAATAGAACCCATCAAGACCAACTTGTCTTGCTCTTGAGTTAGCATCTCCATGAAATCAGCCAAAGATATCATCTTCCAATTTATAACTGTAAGCTTTATGGAGTGAAATGTAGAAACAAAGACTGAGTACTCATGACCCAATTTCGAAAGAATGGACAAGATCAACTATTATTCCCTCTTTTCAATGCCACACTATTTGATTTGCAAGACCAAGCTCTTGAACTTGGTGAAGAAATCCTGGATGGATTCGAAATTGCTTGGACTCAGTGAGATCAACTCATTCTCAAGTTGATGCCCTCTCATCTCATCAGTCTTCCCAAATAGAGACTCAAGCTTGAGCCAAACTTCATTGGGTGTAGCTATAATTTCCACATGAAACAGGAGGTCTCTCGAAATACTGGGACAAAGGAGGCTGAATGCCTCATCCATTCTGTTAACACCCTAAAAGTGCTCACTAGCTCATTTCCCTATTCACATGACCCATTTGTCCACTTTTTCACCATCTAAGCCTCTGAAACCAACAAAAGGTCACCAAAAGACCTGAGTACACCCCTTTTTCCATTAAAAAAGATTATTTTTCCTAAAAAAACATAAAAAACCCTCAAAAAGGGTCCAAATTCCCAAAAATATTAAAAAGGGAATAAAAATATTAATTTTATTCAAAAAAGGAAAAAGGAGGGAAAAGTACCTAAACCATGTTGATCAATACCATTTGGTTTCCATAAAACCACAAATGGTATTCCCCACCACCAAAACCTATAAAAAGGTGGTAGGGGCTCCTCATTTCACATCCATCCATTATCTCATCCTTATGCTGCTGAAATCTCCCTTGAGCATTTTAGCCATTGAAGCAACCTTGGAGAAGGAGACCTCTTGGAGCTTGGAGCTACTCATCTTGGGAGTTGCTCAACATCAACCTTCACCATTGAAGGTATTATCGCAAGCACTTGCTTGCCCCCATTTTTCAATACAAATTCATTCTTTAATATTTTCTTGTTCTTGTTTTTTAAATGTTTACATTATTTGCTTAGATTCTTGCATAGATCCATGATTAGTTTTGTTTAGATTAGTTTCTTGTTTAATTCTATTTGAAACTGCTGCTACTAGTTAGCAGGTGCCCATAGCACTAAGACTGGTTGCAAAACCGGGCCAACAGTTTTTGGCGACTCTGCTGGGTTTTGAACAATAGATCTCTAGTTTTGCTTTTAATCTTAGTTTTTTATTAGTTTTTAACCTTTAGATCCATAGATCTGCCATATTAGACAGCAGATCCATTGCTGTTCTGAGTTTTGGCCTCATCTTTTGCCATTAACAGCCCGGAATTCTCAATTTTTGGGTTCGTTTTTCGGCTTCCGTGCACGGCTTTCGCCTCGCGGTTTTTAGCCTGACAGTCGCGCGGTCCATCACGGCTTTCGGCCTTTTTTCCGCGCGGTTCACCGCGGCTTTCCTGCCGGTTTCCGCGCTGCACATCGCGGCATCGCGGTCATTTTCCGCGCTGCACATCGTGGCATCGCGGTCATTTACCGCGCTGCACATCGCGACTGCGCGGCCCTTTTCCACGCGGTTCACCGCGACTTCGCGACCTATTTGCGCGCTACACACCGCGGCTTCGCGGACATTTTCCACGCGGTCCATCGCGACTGTGCGACCGGAACCCGCACGGTCCATCGCGGCTTTTCGGTTAAAAGCCGCGCTGCTGAATTTTTCATTCGGCCATTTCGATTTTAAAAATTAATTTTTACTATACTTTCTGCCCACATAGCACATTTTTTACAGTATTAAATTCTGCATATTTTACAGCCTTGAAAAAAATTTTACTATTTAGAATGCACATGTGAAAGAAGTCTTTTTAAAAAATTTCAAGATAGTGAAAGAAGGACTTATTTTGCATTTTTATCTAGATTTAAATTTTTCCTGTTTACTTCTTTAAAATCTTTCCCTTAGCAATTTCCTTGAAAGAAGAAGTCCATTTATTTATTTAAAAGAAGTCTATTATTTGCTTTCATAATTCAAAAGATCCTTTGTTTTTTAAGTTGATATTTGCAAAGCATTTAATTTCCATTTATTTGAAAAAGTCATAAATATTTGCTTTTTTATTTTCAAAAGCACCTTTGTTTTTTGAAAATTTCCTGTAAAGCATTTACCTTTTTTCAAGTTCAGTTTACAATACCTCACGTGCACTCACTCGATCACTTAATTGAACTAAGCCTTAAAACGTACCCTAATTTCAACACACTTTTAACCCCACTTGGGGAACACTAAAAGAACTTTGTAGCTAGGTAGTATTGGGGGGATAGGTGTTCCAATAACACCCCTCAGTTATTACATCTGAGACATAGAAGTTGTCCAATTAGGGAGCTAAAATCTCTTAGTACTTTTTGGCGCGGTCACAACCAGTTTGTGGGAAGGCCTCTCCCTTAGTAGGGTTGAAGTCGCGAGGATGGTTCCGGAAGCCTGAGTGGAATACCGAAATCCATTCAGTAACCGAAGGGCTACCATTCACAGTTCTCGGGATATCCCTGTATTGGGATATTGCGATCAAAGGACCAAACGGCAGATTTACCTTTTCTCGACGCATCATGAATGGAGTATCCTAGTAGCCTTTCTTTAGGATTGATTACCTGGTGTCCCTCCCGGTAGGGGGATATCTAGCCGTTGTCTCAACACTCATATTGTCTGACTTGGATTTCATCACCTTGCAGAGGATATCGTTTGTTTGAGTCACAATACTTTTAGTTAGGTGTTTGCATGATTCAACCCACCCTTGGTCTAGTTACACCTATTTTTTATAGAAGCCGTTTGCATGTTGGTACTCTGACCATTTGTTGCATTCCTCCACTTATTGTAGCACAGCTGCTAGAATAACTGCCTTTTTGAGGTAGATTTTTTGGCCCGAGAGCCTTCTTTTTTCACTCCCCTTCTTGCACCCTTGGTTGCATTAGGGTTTTGAGTCTTTTATAAATATATCACCACCTGATACTTAAACAAATTTTTTACACAAAAACTTAATTCTCACCATTGAGAATTTTAGACGCTCTCGTCGTCTACAGGGCGAACTCCCAGAGTTTAGTCCACTTGGCTCTCCACGTCATGGACGCAGAGCCTTATCCCTTGATTCGACACATCGTCAATCAACTAGACAGTCATCCGATTCTGACACACCTCACTTCACATTTGATTTGGAGGTAGAATTCGAAAACCCCACAGAGTTACCACCAACCACCATTATGGATGGAACACCATTTGATCCACTGTTTACCAGCACCATAGGTGAGACATCCACAGACCCTTCTGCGGCGGTGCCATCCACGACAACGACCACCCCCCTGGGTATGCCCAACATGGGCAACACTCCACATTTAGGAATGCCCAACACAGGGCCACCTCCTGTTATAGGAATTCCCAACACAGGGCCACCACCTGTTATGGGTATGCCCAACATAGGGGTCACATCCCCTCTGGTTTCCACAAACCCTATCCCAGGAATCCCTACTGTTATTCCTAACCCAAGTGTGACCCATGTTGCACTTGGAGGCGCTGGCCCATACCAGACTACACCTATTGGAGGGCACATACCATCCATACCTACCATACCTTTAGGCGCTACAGGACCCCTACATCATACCACAATGACTAGGCATGTCCCAGTTCCAGTCACCACATCTGCTAGCTTACCATACATGGCGAGTCTGAACCTGCCTGACTTAGCTAGGCTCACCAATGACCCCATCAGACACGATCCTGTGTGGCCCCACATGCCCACCAAACTCCCCTCTGACATCCCTAAGTTTGAGGGCAAGGAAGGCGAAGACCCCCAGAACCATATCATGTCCTTCCATTTATGGTGTTCCTCCAACTCCATAGTGGACGACTCAATCTGCCTCCGGCTTTTACAGCGCACCTTCACTGGCTCTACAGCTAAGTGGTATATCGAGCAGCCCCACGGGACGCATGCCACCTTTACCTCCCTCGCCTCAACTTTCCTGCAATTCTTCCAGTTACCCGTCCGCTATGATGCAGGAGTCGAGATCCTACTGTCTTGCAGACAAACCACGGCCACCCACATCACTGACCACATTCATGAGTGGCGTCGACGCCGAAGCCTCTGCAAAATTAAGTTAGATGACCGTATCTTCTTAGATTGGTTTCTAAAATCCCTCCTCCCTCTCATTGCGAAGGATGTGGCATCTGAAAGACCCCAGTCTGAAGAAGAGGCCATCCTCAAACCCCAACAGTTTGATCTCATTTACGCCCAATCGGGTTATCTATACACAATCATACCTGACGCCCCACGAGGTGACTCTTCACGTGGTGACGCACCGGGGGCATCACATGCCGCTGATGGCATCATTGGCCAAATCACCCCGCAACCTAAACCTTTCAGCATGGTGAGCACCATGCCCACCCCAGACCTCTCTAGGGATACATCCAGTTCCGGAGCAACAACTTCTTATGCTCCAACAAACCAGACCCATCACATTCATGGACCCTCTTATCCACAACATTGCTATGGGAAAGCGCCATCAGCATATGTAACTCCTACATACTATACTCAACCTACCACACAGACCCCCATGCAGTTCCCACAACAGCAGATGCATTACCCACAACCAGCTGCCCCAGCTAATCTCACACCTCAACAGCTCAGGGGTACCAACAACCCCAACAGGCAGCTAGACCACCTCCAGCTCCACCTGCATATTACCCACCGCAACCTGCTCCCGCACCTGCGGCTCCCCATAATCCCCCCAATGCTCAAGGGCATGTGTACGCACAACAACA
This sequence comes from Larix kaempferi, assembly GCA_027924585.1. NCBI lineage: Eukaryota > Viridiplantae > Streptophyta > Pinopsida > Pinales > Pinaceae > Larix > Larix kaempferi. Next base: position 1,930,182 of record BSBM01000097.1, read on the forward strand.
TCATCCCCAATACCAAAATAACCAACGCAACCAGGGTGGAAAACCAAACCGTGGAAGAGGACGTAACCGTGGAAACAACCAAAACCATAACCAAGCTCCACAACCTACCCATCCTCCGCAAAACAATAACGCGGCGCCTGCTCATCAGAATCCTGATCGGCCACCTAAGCAAGCCAAAAATGATAATTTACGAACAAACCATCATTGTTCTATTTGCGATGTCTATGGCCACTATACCCACGCTTGCCCACATCTGGAGCGAGCTCGACAACTATGGACAGATGACGCCCATCGTCAAGGGCAGGCGGCTCCTCAGCCGCCACCCAACCCTCCACCACCTCAACAACAACCTTTGGTGCTACAAAACCCTTTTCCAACACAAGGAGTGGTGAACACTCAGCCGTTAGCCCCCCCACAGGGCAACGTGCAACCACAACAAATCACTTACGTCGCTCCTGATCAACCCATGTTTGATTCAGGCACTCACCACTTATTGATGATGTCCACTGCCGACGTCAATGTCCAGACCCGTCGGAACCAGTATGGCCCTACATCTGAAGCCCCCCCCCCGCCGATAAGGATACTAACGCTCATCCCACCGATCAGACTTTACGGATACCACCTCTTCCACTCGATGGCGCATCTAAAGCACCTCGTTTCCCACTCCGCCGTATCAACAACAACCCCAATGCACGGGCTGCATCAAATTACAACATCATAGATGACCTAGCTCAATCTCCCGCAGCCATGTCTGCGTTAGAAGTCTTGAAAAACTGTCCTACGCAGCGCAAGACTTTACTTTCCGCCATTGGGGCGATTGACCCAAATGATTCGAAATTGATGACCTTTGATTTGGACCAATCCGAACCGCGTCTGCCTTCCACCATAGCAGTCCAAGTTTCTGTTTCTATTCGGAATCTTGTCATCCATCGATGTATCATCGACGAGGGTGCCTCCACATGCGTCATGTCCACATTTGTTTGGCAGAAGTTGGGATCCCCTGCTCTCCAGCAATCCACCAATGCATTGCGGGCCTACGACGACCGGTCAGCTCAGCCTCAAGGTTTACTACCCAAGGTCCCCGTCCAATTAGGTGGGAAAACTGTGCTCATTGACATAGAGGTCATTAATGCCCAGCTCGATTATAACCTTTTACTTGGCCGCAGTTACATGTACGCCATGAAAGCGGTCGCCTCATCCATTTTTCACACCATGATGTTCCCCCACGAGGGATGCGTGGTCAAAATCGACCAACTCACCTACTATGATCCCAATGCCCCTGCAGCACCCGAAAATGTTCTCCCCATGGTTGAACAACCCGCTTCTGGTGCAACTACCTCCTTTGTTTCTTCTGTGGGACCCGGACTTTACACAGATACACCAATGACCTCTACATTCCAGGCCATTCCACCACCGTCACCTGAGACCCACGTTGCAAACCTCTGTACTCTTTCACAGAATACACAAACATCCGGTAGTCAACCACCATTGATCCCTAGCCACATCGGTGTGACACCCATCCACACCATCCCCTTTCTATTTCCTCCTTCGGGTGTAGTAAGCGCCCCGGTTATGGCTACCCTTAGTCTACCCGGGTTAACACTGGGATTACCCGTGTGGTATATTTCACCTCCCGTTCCACCGCCGACACCAAATGTCATCCTCCAACCGGTACAACCTATTGTTACCACTACCCAACCTCCTCCTAGTGTCACAATCCCCTCCTCGTCGACGAAACCATCTTTTGGTCTCACGATCCCTTCGTCGTCAACGAATCCTCCTCCTCTTGTCAAGCCCACTGGGGGCAGAGGTCCACAACCATACACTTCTATACCACCCCCTAAGGCAGTCAAACCCCCACCGGTGTTTCGCGCTCCTCCTAAATGCTCGTTGTGCGATGAGATAGGCCATCCAACTCATCAATGCCCACAGTTACCTGCACTCCAAGAGCATATGAATATGTTGGACGATGACGCTGGCATCCCAGTCGTTAGACTTGAGCCACCTCCTCAGCCTCGCGACAGATCACTGCGCACCAACCATCCTTGTGCCATATGCAGTGTTTACGGCCACTACTCTCACCATTGTCCCGATCTCCCTGACTATAGAGCAGCACTATACGAGTTAAACAATGTCGATTTGGAGATATCTCCTCCCCTAATCGAGGAGATCTACCCCCCGCCATCATCCTCGTCGGAAGAAGTCAATACAATATATATGATTTCAACAACCTTCAAACCAAAACCCCTTGATTTATGGTCTGACTACTTCAATACTGATGAGCAAATTTTGGAGACACTCACTGCACCCGACTACCCTTGGGATGATATGCATCATCGCTCGTACTTCCTCCCGGAAGCATCTACATCCACCGCATCCAACCAGCTATCGGTCGAATCGAAAGATTTCATACCCACTAAGGTCGATTGGTTAAAGGACCCCATCCCAGCACCGGATGCCTTTGAAGAATGGAACATGTCGAACATTTCCCCCACTATACAGATAGACATTTCCACAACACCAAGGAAACCTGAGCTCATCTCGCTGGGCGCATCTTGCACTCAAGCAGAAACTCAGGCGTACAAAAAGCTCTTTCAAGAATTCTGTGATGTCTTTTCCTGGTCCTATACTGAGATGCCTGGTCTCGACCCCGCCATTATTGAACACCACATTGATACATGGCCTGAGGTACCCCCTGTTCGTCAGAAACAGCGACCCATTCACCCTTCCAAGCTCCCCGCTGTTAAAGCTGAGGTCGAGAAACTTTGCAAAGCAGGATTCATTTACCCTATTTCGTACACCACCTGGGTGTCGAACCCCGTTCCCGTCAACAAAAAGCAAGGCACCCTTAGAGTATGCACTGACTTCCGCAATTTAAACCACGCTTGTCCAAAAGACAATTTCCCCACGCCATTCATTGACCAACTCATTGATGAGTGTGCGGGCCATGAAGTCCTATCCTTCATGGACGGGTTTTCCGGATATAACCAGATTCACATCCGCAAGGAGGATCAGTACAAGACTGCCTTCACCACCCCATGGGGCACCTTTGCCTATCGCGTCATGCCATTTGGCCTTAAAAATGCTGGTGCCACTTTCCAGTGAGCCATGACCTATTGCTTTCGCGACTTGGTCCATATCCTACGAGTCTATCTTGATGACCTCACAGCTCATTCCCGAAAACGATCAGACCACCTTAACGACCTCCGGCAAGTTTTCCTGCGTTGTCGCAAATATAAAATCCGCTTGAATCCACACAAGTGTGTCTTTTGCGTCCCGGAAGGCCGCTTATTGGGTTTCATTGTTTCCCAAGACGGAATCACTGTCGATCCCCTGAAAGTCAAAGCCATCTTAGAACTTCCGCCTCCTCGCACGCTTCGACAGCTCCAAAGTCTACAGGGGCGGTCCAATTTCCTTAGGCGCTTCGTTCCTGATTATGCAACCAAAGTTCACGGTTTCTTACGCTTACTTCGTACCCACATACCCTTTGTTTGGGATGAGCAAGCAGACACAGCATTCGAAGCCCTCAAGAAAGCTCTCACACAAGCCCCCTTGATATCCCCACCGGATTTCTCTCAAGACTTCACCCTTTATGTCTCGGCATCTGAACATGCTGTGTCCGGAGTTTTGGTCCAAGAAGATGCCTCCCACCAAGAGCATGTGATTTATTACGTCAGCCAGACCTTGTCTGGCCCACCTCTACATTACCCATACGAGGAAAGATTAGCCCTAGCTGTAGTCTTTTCCGTACAAAAATTGCGACACTACATTCTACTCAGTCATACCACGGTCGTGGCCAACTCCAACCCTATGGTCTATCTCTTCACCCGGCGGCTCCTACAAGGTCGTGTTGCTAAATGGGTCATTATCCTCCAGGAATATGACCTCACTTTCAGAACTCCAAAAAGCACTAAAGCCCTCGTGCTTGCTCACCTCATCACTGACCTCCCATCCTCTTCGACATCACCCGTTATCAAAATGGACCTGATTGACGAGCAGATCTTCATCATTTCATCTGACGACCCTTGGTACGGAGACATTTTGACTTACCTTCGTACGCAAAAATTTCGACCACACATCGATCGTGATGGACGCCGTCGCATACGATACCACGCCCCCCGATACCTCTTGATAGGGGATGTACTTTACCGACGCGGCATTGATACCATTTTACACCGCTGCCTATCCCATAGTGAGGCAGAACAAGTCCTCAATGATTGTCATAGCGGTGCCTGCGGAGGCCATTTCTCCGGCATGGCCACCGCCCAGAAAATCATCCGGGCCGGTTATTTTTGGCCATCATTGTTTACTGATTGCATCACCGCAGTCAACCATTGCCAGAACTGCCAATTATTTTCCCCCAAAGCAACAACCCCCCCCGCCCCCCTTCATCCAGTCATCACTGTCGGACCATTCTGCAAATGGGCCATCGACTTCCTCGACTACAACCCCACGTCAGCTGGCGGTCACAAACACATCGTTGTGGCTGTAGATTATTTCACCAAGTGGGAAGAAGCCATGCCGACCTATAATTGCAAAGCCGACACTGCAGCACGGTTTTTCTTCAACCATGTTATCGCTCGTTTCGGAGTACCACAGCAACTAGTCTCTGACCACGGCTCTCACTTCGAAGATGCCGTCTGGAAGGAATTATCAACCATGTTGAAATTTGAACACCATTTCTCTTCCGCTTACTATCCCCAAGGAAACGGCCAAGTCGAAGCGATCAATAAAATTTTGAAGACCATTCTCCAACGTACTGTAGACAAGCACAAATCCAATTGGCACCACATGCTCTTCCCGGCACTATGGGCCTACCGCACCTCAACCAAAACCGCCACCGGTTTTACCCCTTTCCATTTAGTTCACGGTGTCGAATCCGTCCTCCCTATTGAGTGCCAGATCCCAGCCTTACATATCGCCGTTGAACTCCTACCGGACACTTCCCCGATCGAGCAACGTTTACTACTCCTAGAGCAGGTCGATGAAGATCGGCGCACAGCCATTCAAAACATGGAAGCAGCTAAACAACGATCGAAACTAAGTTACGACAAACACGTCCACCCAAGAACCTTTTCTGAGGGAGACCTTGTCCTCGCTTACGATCAAGCTCATGATAAAACCGGAAAGGGAAAGTTCGTGTCTAGGTGGCAAGGCCCCTACATCATACAAACCTGCCTCGGGCAAGGGACATACATTCTGACCGATTCAGAAGGCAATCCCCTACGCAACCCACGCAACGGGTTGTACCTTAAACGATTTTACCCATAGAAAATCTGATGGACACCATCGTCCATTTTAGTATAGGCATACTTTCTTTGTTCACAAAAAATTCAAAAAACCTAAATATTTGTTTTCTCTGCATGACCACAGATGGAGCCTCTTCCACTCTGCCATGTCGGTTTCGCTGATGGTGCAAGCCGTTGGTCTCCCAATCTCGCCTCCGCAGCTTGGGTAATATACTCCCCTTCACACGAGTTAATTCACATTGACGGAGTATGTTTAGGTGCCGCTACCAATAATCAAGCTGAATACGATGCCGTGACCGGTCTCCTAGCCGCTGCTCTCCAAATGAGCATCCGTCACCTCAACATTTTCTTGGACTCACAGCTCCTAGTTTCCCAGCTCAACAATGATTACCAGGTACGCGATCCCTGTCTTTTCAGAAAATTCCTGTGCACTAAACAAATGGTTAGACAGTTTGAATCCATTTCATTCACACATGTCCCAAGACACCTCAATAGTGTAGCAGATAATATGGCCAACAATGTCCTCGACTGGCACACCAATCACATTGTGTCATATCCATAAACAAAATGCATCCACGTGCATAACATGTGCCTCCACGGGCATATCCATAAACAATACTGCATCCACGTGCATAACATGTGCCTCCACGGGCATAAAAACAATAACCAAATAATGCATCCACGTGCATAACATCTGCCTCCACGGGCATACATAAATAACAACATACTGTATCCAAGTGCATAACATGTGCCTCCAAGGGCATATACATAAGACAAAGGTGCATCCACGTGCATACACGACAATATATCCAAATATATATCCACATATATATATAAACCAAATAGTCAACATGTCATAGGTGCCCTCAACACCCGATATACAAAAATACATCTGTCATACAAAAATGCTTCCCCATATGCTCATACGCATTTGGGGGCAAATACAATGTCATCTACTCATCTGGATCCCTAGGATCCTCCAGCTCCTCCTCCGCTGGCCCCGCCGGGTCATGGCGAGCCCGAACTCTCCGCTCTGCCGGCCCCGCTGGATTGTCCCGCAGACGTATCCTCCCCTGAGCCGGCCCTGCCGGATCATCTCGTCTACCATCCCTGTGCCCCGCTACGAACACCGCTGTCCTCAATAGGAGCGACTGCCACTCAGGCGGCGCACCGAAACAACCCTGCAAAATATCCCGGTCTAGGTCTCTCCAACCATCCTCGGGGAGTCCAGCTAGGATCCGGGCAAAGGTCTGTCTGACACCCTCTATGGCATCATCGCGAAGGCCAACCCCTCGCCCACGAGCTGCAAATCCTCCACCACGTGGAGGTGGTACCGCTGCGGGTGGATGGGAGACCACCATCGCCCGCCCCTGACGAGGCACGTAGTCGTCCGGTGGCACTGGACCCACATCTGCACAAAGCAAGTAAGCCATCACATACTATACAACAATAATCATCAATGATAAATCAAACAACATATGATATAATATCAAATAAAACACAAAACATACCGTCTAAACTCCAGGCCTGTCCTGGGGCACGAGGCATCTCTGGGTCACCTCGGTAGTCCATGCCGGCGTAGGGGTAGTCCTCAATCACCAGAGGCATCTGCTCCCACTGCTGATAAAAATCCTCTGTGAAGTAGCCGCGGACACCACCACCGCCACGAGGCATCATCTGCCCCCATCTCATCATACGAGGCTCACTCGGAAGACCAGCACGAATGGGTACCCGTGGCCACAAGGTCGGCACCCGCTCGAAGAAAAAACAGCATAAAAATGAGGCATAACAAAACTCGCCTCCCTCTCTAATGGCCTTGTCCAGATCTCTCCGGACACCAGCCAGAAACATCTGCCCCCAGGAATAATAAGTACCCTGAAGAACAGAATCCACCATCATCGTCTGCCCCCCAGACATACGATGTGGCGCAGCAGCACCCAATATCCGCAGAATGTAGGCACCAACAGCTCGCATATCCCACTCACGTAGGGATCGCAGACTAATAGAGCTGTTCTGCAAAACAGCATCATCAACACAGAAAGTCTGTAACAGGTCCTCCATATCTACACCTGGAGGCAACCTCGGCAAGATATCGCCCACCTCACCCAAGCGAGGCAACCCAGTCAAAAAATAGACATCCGTGAGAGTGATCTCTAACCTCTCACCCCCAATGATAAAAGCACCCTCCGCCGGCACCCACCAACTCACTAGCTTGTTCAGGAGCCGTCTCACTGAACGAATAGGCGGGATCTGAGCGAACTTCAAAAGTCCGCTCATAGCCAGAGTCTGTCTCACCCCTGCATCAGTCTCAATCCTCAACATGAGATCATCATCGATCTCTCGCTCCCGCCACGAGGACTGTGGTCTCCTCAACATCCTGCCAGAAAATAGAAGAAATTTTTAGCCCCAGCAAAAAATTCTTTTGAAAAAATCCCATCGCGGCTTTTACACAAAAATCCGCGATGCCCATCGTGGCTTTTCCACCAAAAGCCACAATGACCATCGCGTGATCCATGCAAAAACCCGCGATGAACATCGCAGGTTTTGGCCGGACAGTCGCGATGAATATCGCGACTATCCCCCATGAACTCGCGATGAACATCGCGGGTTCCGACCTCGCAGTCGCGATGAACATCGCGACTGTCAGCCTAAAACCCGCGCGGTTCATCGCGGGAACAGCCCCGAAACCCGCGATATTCCACGTTGGAGAGTCAACATGGAATTTCGCGGCCTTCGGGGTCCCGCCACCAAACAAAAAAGACATAATTGACAAGGCTAAGGCAAATAGAGTTACCTGCAACTCGCTAAATCGAAAACCAACGGTGAAATCTCCCGGAAATCGAGAAATAGCTCTGACAGCTCTATAAAACTCGCACGTAACAATGACAAGTCATTTGGGCCCCACGCCCTATTTATAGGAATTCCACCAAGTTTCCAACAACCATTGCGGTACCATACGAAGTCCATTTCTCAAACCGTTGGTACCGTTGGAATCAGCACAGCGAGAACTTCATGCAGGTTCCTTTTCCCGTTTTCACGGGGTCCATTTTTTGGCCTCTCTCGTGGCCTCGATTTGCGTGCCACATCGGCCGTTCTCCGTTTTGGACGTGCCATATGTCACCGGATCCAGTTTTCCACGCTCAGGACGATGTTTGAGATCATTTATCGTTGTCACGTCCCGATTGTCAGGGCATTTTTCCACGCCCCCTCCTCACCTCGGTTTGCGTGCCACATCGGCCTTGCTCCGTTCTGGACATGTCATATATCACCGAATTCAATTTTCCGTGCTCGTGATGATGCTTGAGATCATTTCTCGCTGTCACATCCCGATTGTCAGGGCATTTTTTCCATGCCCCCTCGTCACCTCGGTTTGCGTGCCACATCGGCCGTTCTCCATTTTCGACATGTCTTATACCGCCGGATTCAGTTTTCCACGCTTGTGATGATGCTTGAGATCATTTCTCGCTCTCACCTTTATATTTTTCGGGAATTTTTTCCATGCTTCCCTCGTCACCTAGGTTTGCGTGCCACATCGACCGTTCTCTGTTTTTCGACATGCCTTATATCGCCGGATTCAGTTTTCTGCGCTCGTGATGATGCTTGAGATCATTTCTCGCTCTCACCTTTAGAGTTTTTGGGCATTTTTTCCATGCCCGCCACATAACCTCGGTTTGCGTGCCACATCGGCCGTTCTCCGTTTTCGACAATCCTTATGTCACCGGATCCAGTTTTCGCACTGATGACGATGCTTGAGATCTTTTCTCGCCATCATAAATACCTTTTTGTTCGGTATAATTTTATCCCTTTTTCGGGCCGAGCAACCCCTTTTTACGAAAAAGGCACTTAGGGAGTTTCTGTTAAGCTCTTTTCTGACTCCTAAAAACAATGAAAAGATTGTCGAGCAACCTTGCTTCCTTTCATGCTCGTTAAACGTATCTGAAAGGGCGTCTACCTAGTATAAGTTTACCCCTTTTCCGGACCTTGTAGACTAATTACGAAAAAGGAATACTCTAGTCACATCGGCTAGAAGAGTTCTCCATCTGCATCATTTTATGCTTTTTCGGGCCTTGGAGACTAAAATACGAAAAAGAACACCAATAGAGTCCACTTACCGCTTTCAGACTCTCTAAACATGAAAGCAACCATGAGCACGAGCCGTCCTGGGCTCACAAAATCCACAGGAACGTACCATTTCAGAGCACACTTTTATCCCTTCTTGGAGCTCATTAAAACTACGAAGAAGGCATCAATGGACCGTGCCTCTTGGCGCCACAACAGATCATGTCTACTCATTAGGCAGCTTCCCCATTATTGGTTGCCTTTGTTCAGAGTATTCCGCAGTATGTCACCTTGATAATCCCTCGACGGCACCTATCAGCTCGTCCTCCCCCCCAGAGTCAATATATACCATTCAGTCAAAGCAATGATCCCCACACCTACAAGTCAGTTCCCTACGCTTCCAGGTCAACCGTGTCATCATGCTCTGAACAAAGGAAGTTTGAGTCTACCCATTTTTTGACCCAGTTATTTCCCATTCCCACAAGTATGTCAGACCTACCATCAGTACTACAACACTTCAGTTTTACACCTCGTGCTCCTATCAAGGAAACATCATTGCCTTGTTAGTTGTTGGTCTCCCTCTGTCGACGACAACCACCTTGATTCCAGAGGATAGACCTAGAGGTCCCTGTGTCTTGGACTCATCACCATTTATGATGAGTGCCTACGAATCATTTCGAGAGGAATCTTCAGTGCCTCTCCAAATGATTGTTTCTCACATGCTCGACTTCAACACCTTGATCGCATCGTTGAGACTCGCACAGGGTATTCGTCCGTTTCACTTATTAGTCGAAGACCCCGGATACCTCCTGACTCCTCCACATTTGAGAGTCTTCCTATGGATAACACCAGTTACACTTTTTCTATAGATATCCGGGTTGCGCATGGCGACGGTATTCAGATGTACCCCAGTTTCATACTCCCTTGAGTATAAAGTTCCATTATTTCTCAGAGATGACTCATAGTCTTTGAGTCCCTACAGATGTTGGACACCTTCCGTCTCAGCAGTTCCTCAGTTATTCCAGTGTATCAGTTATTGAGATCCGTTATGATCAGGAGTACATCCCAAAATAATGTCCCCCCTGGACCATTATGGTGTACCAGTAGATTCTTTATGTATTAGATCCCCCTTCTTGGGACTAATTGTTATGTATATGTCTTGATACGAGCATGGGAATGCCCGCCTCGTCCATTATCAGAGATTATACCTCATTCATATTGAGGCCATGTAATATTTTTTATTTCTTGCAGCTTCCAAGGGCCGTGGCTCCAGTCTCCAATCGGTCTCTTCTCCTTCCCAAACCCCTGAAAAAAGACAAAAGAACTATGATGTCTATCGGCCATACGATGAGCTCCTGCCCTCACACATCAGGGGCCAATCTGTTAACACCCTAAAAGTGCTCACTAGCTCATTTCCCTATTCACATGACCCATTTGTCCACTTTTTCACCATCTGAGCCTCTGAAACCAACAAAAGGTCACCAAAAGACCCGAGTACACCCCTTTTTCCATTAAAAAAGATTATTTTTCCTAAAAAAAACCCTCAAAAAGGGTCCAAATTCCCAAAAATATTAAAAAGGGAATAAAAATATTAATTTTATTCAAAAAAGGAAAAAGGAGGGAAAAGTACCTAAACCATGTTGGTCAATACCATTTGGTTTCCATAAAACCACAAATGGTATTCCCCACCACCAAAACCTATAAAAAGGTGGTAGGGGCTCCTCATTTCACATCCATCCATTATCTCATCCTTATGCTGCTAAAATCTCCCTTGAGCATTTTAGCCATTGAAGCAACCTTGGAGAAGGAGACCTCTTGGAGCTTGGAGCTACTCATCTTGGGAGTTGCTCAACATCAACCTTCACCATTGAAGGTATTATCGCAAGCACTTGCTTGCCCCCATTTTTCAATACAAATTCATTCTTTAATATTTTCTTGTTCTTGTTTTTTAAATGTTTACATTATTTGCTTAGATTCTTGCATAGATCCATGATTAGTTTTGTTTAGATTAGTTTCTTTTTTAATTCTATTTGAAACTGCTGCTACTAGTTAGCAGGTGCCCATAGCACTAAGCCTGGTTGCAAAACCGGGCCAACACATTCTGCTAAAAAACTTTGATTTCTCCACAGTAGAGTTTCACTCAGCCTCTGTGCCCATTGTGATCTTGAAAAGACCCTTGGATCTCAACACAATCACCATTTCATCCTTCCAATCGAAGTAATTGAAAGGAGTGAGTAGATTTGGGTGAGATAGCTCCATCTTCTTCTGTTGCTTGCGCACTAGGTGACAATGGTGCTCTTGAAAACCTGCAAATGAAAACTCTCAACACTCAGGAGGGATCTACACTAACAATAGCTCCAAGAGCTCTGATACCATGTAAAATATATGACATGGTAGGATCTAGCTACCATGGATTCCTTCCAGCTGAAATATTTCACTCATCTATCAAGAAACAAGTGCAAACATGTAACAGAATGAGCAAATGATCAAAATACAAAACAAATGATCAACTTTCCAGAAAACACAAATGATCAAATATTGAGATATTATTAACTGCCCAATATTACAATGAGTTTGGATCATCCTTATATAGAAATAGTAAGGAAAAATATCCACTTGGAGTGCCCACACTTAGCTATCTTAGATTTATCCTCAATCCCACTAGGTTTGACCAAATGGATCCAAAATATCCCAAACAGATTCAAAATGTGTATGTGAACACTGGATGAGCATGGGAAACCAAAATTGGGGTTCACACATGTGGAGAAGGTGGTTGGTAGAAGTTGGTTAGGCTTAGACATGCCAAAAATGGCCTAGGGAGTGGCAAATGTCCAAATACAATGCATGAGCGCACTTGTTCAAGGCATATCCTTAAAACAGGGAAAGAGGGCACCTTAGGCATGTTGGGGCAATAAATTCTTGGATAAGCATGCATAACAGCTAGTTTGACCACCTCTTGGCCCATACTTTTGGCTCATACACTGTGAACTTGTTCACACTTATCCACATAGGTCCAAAGCACTTCATAATAACCAGTTTCACACCTAGGGATGTATTATTAACTAGTTTAGCACCTAATAACCATTAATTAATTAATGATTAAGGTACTAAGGTATAATATTGCTCTAAGAGTACTTATGTACTAATGTTGTATTTTGGATCTATTGAGGATGCATGTGGTGAAATGCATTTTTTATGTTGATGACGCTTTATTGGATAAATTGTTGAAATGCCGCATGTGTGTGACATTTAGGTGTTAATAGATTCCCTCTGATGTATGAGGTTCAAAGGGTATTGTAGAGCCGATAATTCATAATGTTTTCTTGTTTTTTCTCTCTTGTTTTGTAGGACGAAGCATATGTGGAAAAATTAAGGTCTCCCATGGGGGAAATTTGTTGGTGACAACCACTGGAGCTGTAATACATCCTATATTTTTTATACAAATGAGGCAGGCATACCCATGTCTGTGAAATGATGTCAAAGTGACTATAATGAGAGAGGACCAATGGTATCGACTCTACCATACTACTGGGACATGAATGAAGGCAGCTTCAATCCATGTTTGAGTAAGTGTCCCAGGAACTGCTGTAAAATTTTGAAGAAGTGGAACTGTCGCTGACCTCGATAATCCCACTGTGGTGGGTGACCGAACTAGTATGTAAATCTGCTTGAGAGATTTACTATACCAAAGAGACTACAACCATGATTTCCAAATGTGAAGACTGCTACCTTCAAAAGTATGTTTCCCCCTGATGTGATGATGTGTTGACATCGGGCATAGGGGAAACCACTTGGTTAGGGAGCACTAATAACTCTCCCTACTAAGTTAGAGGTGATCCCTTATAGTGATTGAAAGGAATCCCAAGGTACAACTACAACTACTGCAACTCTCATAATGTTGTGTTTTGACGTCGACGAGAGTTGAAGTACATGATAAGATGAGGGGCCTATCCTGAGAACCGAGATCATATTGTAATCAAATAGTGGGCAGACAGACCTGACACAAGAATGGTTGATAAGCGTGGGGATCATAAATTCCTTTGATATATGTAAACATGGGGAGTGGGGACAACAAATTTTCATTCAGGACAGAACAAATTGAAACTGATGGAAACAAACTGCAAGTGAAAGGGATTTGATGGAGATTCAAAACAAATGGTAACGGGAACCATCAAAACAAATATTGTTGAACATATGGAGACTAACATACATCGATCAAAGAAGACCATTGGTTGCTTCCAAAATAATATGATGTTCCCTCAATGTGAGGTGACGAGGGAACTTGTTTGTACATAAAGAATATTGGTGTGGTCCCCATAGTTTTGGGTGTATCGGGGGACCAATTTGATGATGGGCGGAATCCCCATGGTTTTGAGTGGATCAGGGGACACTTTCCAATGATGAAGTGAGGGTTAACTTGCATATGCAAAGACGGGTGCCCCATGAAACGATGCCATGTAGTGTATACCTATGGGATAACTAAATAGAACTAGTTGCTTCTGACGGTGAGGGGGGGGGCATATGTGTCTTTGCGATGGTGATGATACGAAAAATATTATGTGGGATGAAGTTCTCATGAATTTATGAAGGGAATTTGAATCTTGATCGTAACAAATGTCGAGGAATTGGATGGCATCTACTGAGTAAAACTGGTGAGTAAATGCACAGCTATAAAATGATGAGCCAGGGGTGATCTTTCAAGCTGTACTAGATTCATTGGACTTATGGGGTGGCAACATCATGGGTGTAAATTAATGATGGGGATGGAGATGGTGTGCACACCCATGGGGGAACATTTTATTTGCAGTGACGATGTTGATGGCACATCAAGAGTAGGAATGAGGTACCTATGGTTATCAACAAGAATACTGGTAAACGCATTGTAAGTAGAGGGGAAATATTACCCATATGCCAGTTTCGAAATGATACCTTTGAGAGAGGCCTAACACCATTGCTAAGGGATGGATTTTTATTCCTATAATGTAAAAACAAGATTCTCTTGCATGTCTCGATCTTAATATTGCACATACGACGCACATACCCAAGTGTAGTAAAGAATATCACCAAGGTATTGAAGATGCAGAAATAATAACCAGAAACATAGTGCACCTTTCCCTAATGTTTCAGAAACATGCGATGGTTGCAGAGGATCCAAGTATTCGTCGGAAGATGATGAATCCTAACTAGTGATTAAACCATCCAAAGATGATATGGTATCAATGGTATCTGGTAATGTAGGTGTTACCTCCTTAGTTTTTGGCCTTTGTGGGGTCGCATGGAGGGGAGCAAGTTATCCTTGAAGTCTCATTAGTTCGAAGTGAGCCTCTCGTTCGACACGCAAAATAGGGCATTGAAATGAGAAGTGAGAGGTCTCGCCAAAATATCGGCAGAGTCGTGGTACTCAAGTGCGGAAGTGTGCTTTTACTTCTGGGGAGTGGTATTGATCCATAATGAAAACGACGGCACTAGAATGAAGCATATTTGTGGACTACCCACAGGAAGGGCATTCATCAGATGGTGCTGTCAGCGTAAGATATTGAGGATCTTGCGACAGTATAGGCTCCACTATGGGACTTGCTACTTGGGTAACTAGTATGAGATATGTGACTATTGGTATCACTGACATGGTGACCACATTAATAGATGATAATTCTTGGTTTAAGGAAGGAGGCTCCTCGATCGTTACTTGAGTTAACCGAATGGTTGTTAACGCCTCCCAAAAAATGGGAATATCAAAGCAATGGTGTGTATAGTGTCCATACTGAGAAGATTTGGAACATGCGTGATTCGTACGCAGTGTCTTAGACTTG
Source organism: Larix kaempferi (assembly GCA_027924585.1). NCBI lineage: Eukaryota > Viridiplantae > Streptophyta > Pinopsida > Pinales > Pinaceae > Larix > Larix kaempferi. The sequence continues at coordinate 1,945,300 of BSBM01000097.1, forward strand.
GATGTGGACGAGGGAGATGTACCCCCTTTTATCATTCGTAGACCATGGTTTATGCTAATGGGGGTGTTAAGCAAATTTCGTAAATTCGACAAAGTAGGACAAAAGTTTATTGTGTGGCCTTGCTTCCCACAAATAGAACATGATGGTGTGACCCTTTGATTGGGAGTATTGATCATAACTGGGTATTTTAACTCATGATAGTTGATGCACCCTGATTTAGGCTTTGCAATTTCTAATGAATTATATGTCGAGTTAGATAATACGGGACCTTTCAACTTTGGGTATTTGGTGCCCCCATTGGCGGTCATAGCGACAATCGATTGTGGTGTAGTTGTGGATGTCATAGGTTGGGTTTTCGTAATTGAACGTGTTACGGGTCTTGCAGTCGTACTAGCCGAAATAGTGACAAACTGATAATGGAAAATTGGTTTGGAATCCATCTCTAGGTAGGGTGGTGTGAGGTACCGTACCAGTATTTCCAAAGTTATCCCAGTTAGAGTTAATTGAGCCATAATAGGCTTCCCTTGTACACCCATGGGAGGATACAAGAATGGAATTTGAAAAATCAGTGGTACCGATGGACTCAACATTTGTTCAATGCCATGACTCAGCGATGGTGTTGATGACGGTGTTGAGGTGGAGGTGGATCCATTTTCAACGATGAAAAGTGTGCACATTAGACCATTGGTCAATGTAGGGATCTTTGGTGGTGGTCCCGAATATACTACAAACAAATTGGAGTCCTTGTACATACCGGGGTCAATGTCAACATAAGGTTGATCATCGCCCAGTACAGTCGGTAGGACATTGGCAGGGGTTCTTGTGGTATTAGGGTCATAGTAGTTAAGCTGGTTGAGGGTAACTACCTTCCCATTTATGGGAAACATCATGATACGGAATAGTGAGGAGGATACCGCCTTCATGGCATACATGTAACTACGCCCCAAAAGGATGTTGTAGTCAAGTTCAACATTGACTACTTTGATAGCTATCATAACCATATTTCCTCCAAGCTCTATGGGGACATTTCGGTACAATCCTCTTGGTTGGGATGGTCTCCCATCATATGCCCAAAGAGTGATAGATGAGGGGACCATCTCATGGGAACCTAATTATTTCCAGACTTTTGCGAACATGACGTAAGTGGATGTGCCTTCGTCGATGATACATCGATGGATCATGACATTTTTTACTGTAACTGGAACTTGAAATGCAACTGACGATGGTAGTCGTGGGTCACCTTTGTCAATATATAAGGTCATGAGATGCGATTCAGAAGGGTCAACGGCACCGAGTGCATTGAGTAATTCCTTTCTCTATGTTGGGAAATACTATAACACTTCTAATGTGGACATAGACACAAGGGATTGAGCCAAGTCATCAATGATACTATAATTGTGGGTGGCGTTCATGTGGGGGTTATAAGGGGCACGCCTAAGTGGAACTTTCAGAATACGTGGGATTTTTTTTATATTTGGGCGTGGTATTTGTAGAGTGTCCCCCGAGGGGATAGGAACGTCTTGCACTTGGGGGTGGAAGGCCCATCATAACCCTTGGCTCGTGTCTAAAGGTTTATATCCAACATATAGATATTTTGGAAAGAGCCATCACAGGTTAGGCGAGGGTCTTGTTGTTGAGTTTGTTAAATTTTCAGAATTTACTTCAATCTGATCTAGGATCTTAACTGAGAGAACAACATGTACAGCAAATCTACAGCATATCAATCATGGACACAATAATGCAAGCACACAAGAGACACAGAGTTTACTTGGGGAAAACCATAAAGGTGAAAAACCCCAATAACTTCCTCAGAGATAGATAGAGCAATGATACAACCAGAATACAAGAGATAGTCTTCTCCTAGCAGCAGAGCCTCCTCCTCCACAAGTGCGCCACTCTCCCAAGTGCGAGTGAGAGAATAGAATGTGTAAAATGAGAGAGACACACTCTCTATTTATACACTAACTTGACTTGACCTTTACTCAACTAGGTCGGCCTCAACTTAACCACTTAACATAATGTTGACTGGGCTAACCCCCACTAGGGTGGTCTAATAACCCTTTGACCCACATGACTTATACAGGGCCGACCCCAACAAGGTGGTCTAATGACCCATCAAGTATAAGTTACGACACTTACAATATAAATGACGACACTTCCATATAGAGGAATAATAACATCTCTATAGGAATGCAACCACTTCCGTATAGAGGAATAATAACATCTCTATAGGAATACAATATACATATATGTGAAATACATTCTGAAGTTACATATACATCAACTCTCCCTCTTAACTAGGAAGGTATTTCTCGACACAGGTCTTCTAGCACAAGTCATCTTCTCTGGATCATCGTCACTGGATAATCGTCATCGAGTCATCATCATCGTCACTACTACTGCTATCTCAATCAATCTCTGAATCTACTCGTCATAGGAAGTTCTACAGAGCCAGTCCTTTTTCATACTGGATGTAGGCCCACCACCTGCAGGTCTTCGTCATCACTGGCCATACTATGGAAATCTCAGGACTTATTACGTGCATCACAAAACCTTAAAAGAGTCTCTTGACTAGCAAGAACCCTAAAGAGCATCTGAGGCCTTTTTCATCCTGTCCAGATCTCCAGGACTTATTACATGTGACCCCACCACAAAACCTCGAAAGAGAATCCCAAGACTGATTACGAGCACAAGGCTCAACCTATCGGATCTCCCAGGGCACAAATTACATGTGGTCACCACAAAACCTCGAAAGAGCATCCTAGGATTGATTACGAGCACAAGGCTCAACCTATCGGATCTCCCAGGGCACAAATTACATGTGGTCATGGAAAAACCTCGAAAGAGCATCCCAGGACTGATTACAAGCACACGGATCAACCTATCGGATCTCCCAGGTCACAAATTACATGCCATAGGACAAAACCTCGAAAGAGCATCTTCCAGATATCCCAAGGAACAAATTACATGCCATTGGAAAAACCTTGAAAGACTATCTACAGATCTCCCAGGGCACAAATTATATGTCCTCCCAAGCAAAACCTCAAAAGAGCATTTGCCAGATATCCCAGGGTACAAATTACATGCCATAGGCAAAACCTCGAAACACTATCTGCAAATATCCCAGGGTACAAATTACATGCTTATCTGCACAACCTGTTCCACGGCCACAAAGTATCAACCTGATACTCACCATACATCTTCCTAATGTACACATGATCATCCTGATCATCATCACTGCAACATCCTGCTGCATGTCATCTGGAGCAACATCCCAAAGCTCGTCATCCATGATCATCCTGATCATACAATGCATCTACCTGATGCATACCAACTATCTACCTGATACATATCATTATACATGATCCACTTGATCATACAGTGTATCCACCTGATACAAATACAAATACATGATACATATCACCATACATGATCCACCTGATCATACAATGTATCCACCTGATACATATACAGATACATGGTCCAAGCATCCAACATGATGCATATACAAAAATACATACAAGTGATCCAACTGATCATATCCAGCATCCAACATGATGTGTACATACATATAAATGATCCAACTGATCATATCCAGCATCCAACATGATGCGTACATACATATACATGATCCAACTGATCATATCCAGCATCCAACATGATGCGTACATACATATACATATAATGATCCAACTGATCATATCCAACATCCAACATGATGCATACACAGAGCAGTAACTGGAGCATCGTCCTGATGCTCATCATCCATGATCCTCCTGATCATCATAGCATCATCCTCTTCAGATCATCTCATCATCCACGAAGCACAGCCCAGATGCACATCATCCAGCACTTACACCGCCGACATGGGAGAACACATCTATCACCATTCGAGGAAGGCTCCAGCCCTTACTTTTTCACCATGGGAGAACACATCTACCACCATGTGAAAAATGGCTCAGCAATTACATCATGACCAAGGGAGAACACATCAACCATGTCAGGAAATCTCATGTGCATCTGCATCTTCTGGACTCATCACTTCCCTTTGGAAGGAACCTCGATCTGAAGTGCACCAAGCCTCTCTCTAAAGTACTCAAACTGCACTCTAGCCAACGGCTTGGTCAATACATCTGCAACCTACTCATCTGTCGCAACATACTCTGCTTCGGCTGTACTCAGTGCTATGCAGGACTACTTCCTGCTAAACCAAGAGATCACACCTGATCCCATACTGAAGCAGCACCCAAATGTGCTCTTCCTATCTGCAGCACTGCCTGCCCAATCTGAATCAACATAACCCTGCAGGTTAAACTTTTGATTCACTTCATACTTGAGCCCATAATCAACCGTACCCTCAGAATATGCTTTACAACAACCAGGTGAACACTCCTCGGATCCGTCAGGAACTGGCTCAATCTGTTTACCGCAAAGCAAATATCTGGTCTCGTGTTCATCAGGTACATCAAGGACCCAATCATCTAACGATACATAGAGACATCAACCGGCTCAGATGAAGCATCACAAAGAAGCTTCAGATTCGATGCCATAGGTGTGGCCATGGCCTTGCAATCCATCATCCTGAACCTCTTCAAGATCTCTACTGCATACTTCCCTTGTCCAAGTAATATTCCATCTGCACTCTGCCACACCTCCATGCCAAAAAAAAACAAATAGTGCATCATTCCCAAATCTTTCATATCAAACTCGGCAGCAAGCTTCCTCTTAGTATCTGCAATCAATCTGTCATCTCCTGTTACAAATAAGTCATCCACATACAGGAGTAGAATCACAGGATTCCCTTCCTCAACCTCGTAGTAAAGGTTGGAATCCACTTTACTCTCGGTGAAGCCCAAACTAGATAGAAAGTTGTCTATCCTACCAAGTTCTGTACACATATATGACTACACCATTCAAGAAAGCTGTCTTGAAATCCATCTGGTGTATCTTCTATTTCATCACTTTTATATTTCTCTATGCTGCCATCTGCAGCATGCTTGATCTAATAGTTCCATTTGGAAGACACAACAGACTTCCCTTCATCTCTTGGGACTACATCCCAAGCATCATTCTTCATGATCGACGGATCAAGGCATTATTCCTGTATCCTGTGAACTTCAATATCTTCAATAGATAATTTTGTTGCTTGAACAAATGTTGTAATCCTTCTTTTGTAGGTGAAGGTATACGGTCTTTCCTACAAAACAAGTTAAATTGTATGATTAGAACCATCTCATAATTTTCAAACAAATTCTTACACATAAAGAAATATGTCATACAATCATGCAATTATCTTAGCCAATGCATCAATACAACATTTATCCATGTTCCATAACTTTCTAGATGCCTTCCAGTCTCTACCAGAACATTGTTAAGAATGTGCACAACTCCCAACATGTCAGCAAAGAGGTTTCATTCTAGATAAGTAGCAATGGAATGTTATACAGTGCCATAGGCCACTTACCCATCACATGCATATTAGTAGTATATTGTTCATTAATGCAATCATTCTAATATGCACAATACATATCCTAAGTCTAGGAACATGAACATATACATCATTGAACAATTTTATTTAAACAAACAAATATGCAAGAAATGATAATTAAAAATACTTATCTTTGTTTGGTTGCTGGGTGGACTCCCTCTGAGTCTTTGCTTCCTTGCAAGAGCTGCTGAAGTAGCTTCTTCTACACCTTTCTGTTGTGGAATGTAGAAAGATGGTCAACTCCCTCTGAATATCTGCATCCTTGCAGAAACTACTGAAGTGTGCTCCTTTGCTTTCTTGCATGAACAACTGGAGTGTGCTCCCTCTTGATCTTTGCTTCCTGGATTACCTATCCTTGAACTTACATCCATCCTTAATCACTATGCATGCTTATTAGCATCATCATTGTGTTATCCTTGAGGTCTCATATATAATCACACATTTATTAGTATAATCTTAATGCTATCAAAACACAATAATCGTAAACATGTATAGTCATGATCATTCACAGATAATAAACATTAGTATTCAAGGTTTCAAGGAAGTCTTCTTTTACTCATGCATATTCTTATTTGATCATAGGACTCTTCTCATTAGTTAAATCATCAATGCATAAACCCGTGATTACTCAAACCTATACCTTCATGATTCTTCTAGTTAGACATATCATCAATTATGGTAAGAAACATAATATGCATACAGCAATGACTATTCAAACCTATGACTTCATGAATAATCATTATCTACAACACAACAATATAAGATCCTAACACAAGGTAGGATTCTAGCTTGATATAGGAAAAACATACCTGGATTAGCGTGCTAGCTAGTTATGTCTAGCATACCCGCATAATGTCTTCTGGTTCTCTTCAGTGACTTGTGCTAGTAACCTGCATGTCTCATAGGTTAACCATTGTAGGACCAAGTTATACATACCTCGAAAGTAGATCTTCTATGTGATCCATGACAATGGATGAATCTTTGTCTTCATGTCACTATGATCATATGTTCTTGAAGTAGAACATGATTTGTCTTTCTTGGTGTACCTTTTATGTTAGCGAACAACATAAACCTCATACAACATCACAATGCATTAGTACATTCATAAGTGTCAAAACCTTAATCAATGAATATCTTCTATTAAGGTGATACGACAAGTCTAGTAATTAATCAAGATTGTACTGTAATGATATGAAGACAAACATATGATAAAATTAACCATGAAACATACCTGTAAGCCATACTTGTCAAGATTGCTTGTAATCTTCTTATGGAAGGCCTTAGCCTCGTCTCCCTCTAAGACAGGAACTTCTTCACTTATGCAGGTGACCAATCCATCTTCTTCTAGGATTAACCCAATCCACTTTATTTGCAAGAACTGGACCTGGAGCTGGATTAGGGTTTGTCAAGGAAACCCCAAAAATTCAAACTTTGAATTTCAAATTTCCGAAAGGATAGAAATATGCGCCTTAATGAGCTGATCAAGTTGGTATATTCAGAATTTGAAAACTGCAAAGTTTCACCCCTCGAAATTGCCTTTTAGATCTCTGGATTCACTGGGGAGGACCCTGAATTAGGGTTTGAGTTTCCTGGAGATTCACCCAACCAAAATATTTGATTCAAATCTCTAACCTTCGATTTTTCTGAGGAGCTTCCAGCCGTGGTCACAGATTTCCAAAATTCCAAGTTTTGCAGAAGCCCTAATTTTCCATCTTTCCAATCAAAGTCCCGAACTGGGGTTTGATCAAGCCCGGCCTTCTGCCCAGCCAAAAAATCTGATCTTAGTCTCTAAATTTCTATTTTGATGAGTAGCATCCATCCATGGTCTCCGATTAGAGAAATTCCAACTTTCTCCAAAGCCCTAAATTCTGGAAGCCATGAATGAAGGTGCTCAAAAATAATTATGTTTTGACAGAAATATGTACCTGATTGTTTCTGGTGTAACTCTGAACTTTTCGATCCACAGGGTCTGCAAACTTCTCTTCAGATAGCCCAACCTATTATCTTTCCATCCCGACAGGTCTGACCTCAATTGGATTCTTTGAGAGAGAGTTATGCCAAGTGTCGCAATGTGACCTGTTTATGGGATAATACAGGAGAGCGAACTTGTACGACATTCCATGTGTCACTGGTTCAACTTTGGCCTCTTAAAAATTTTCCTAAGATAGTACAGTCTGTGTACTACCTGTCACGTTTTACGAAATTTCATTTGGAGCTTCCTAACCCAAGTTATGACCTTTTTCCCAAGGTCACCTTATTTTGACTCAGATCTGGAAGAGGCAGAAACCCTATATTGTACAGATCATAAATCACAAAGTACAACGAATTAGAGGTTGTCCTTTGGACACAAGGTACATGGGGATTTTATCTTTGAACTGTAAATGTTTCAGATCCGAAAAATTCACCAAAATGGATTTATAGCGAAAGTGTTACGATGATTGGTTTTTGCTATATCAAGCCCTAGCATCGTAAGTGCAACAAGTGTCATACATGCCATATCATGCCTTCTTTCAGGCTAGCTTTGATCCCATGTTAAATTTTCAGAATTTACTTCAATTTGATCTAGGATCTTAACTGAGAGAACAACATGTACAGTAAATCTACAGCATATCAATCATGGACACAATAATGCAAGCACACAAGAGACACAGAGTTTATTTGGGGAAAACCATAAAGGTGAAAAACCCCAATAACTTCCTCAGAGATAGATAGAGCAATGATACAACTAGAATACAAGAGATAGTCTTCTCCTAGCAGCAGAGCCTCCTCCTCCACAAGTGCGCCACTCTCCCAAGTGCAAGTGAGAGAATAGAATGTGTAAAATGAGAGAGACACACTCTCTATTTATACACTAACTTGACATGACCTTTACTCAACTAGGTCAGCCTCAACTTAACCACTTAACATAATGCTGATTGGGCCGACCCCCACTAGGGTGGTCTAATAACCCTTTGACCCACATGACTTATACAGGGCCGACCCCAACAAGGTGGTCTAATGACCCATCAAGTATAAGTTACGACACTTACAATATAAATGACGACACTTCCGTATAGAGGAATAATAACATCTCTATAGGAATACAACCACTTCCGTATAGAGGAATAATAACATCTCTATAGGAATACAATATACATATATGTGAAATACATTCCGAAGTTACATATACATCAACAATGTTACTACCCCTTGATTGGAAAAGGGTTGTTGTAACATGGAGGTTTGTAGTTGGGGAGGATTTGCTGCCTGAGGAGGGTTCGTCACCATCTTCTTTTTGGATTCCACTAGCTGTTGGTAGTTGGTAATAAGAAGGAAATGATGCGTGTAATGACCATAATCACTGAAAAAAAAAGCAACAATAATTGGTTCTGACGGTGGGGTTCTTCCCTTCTTTGGGGGGATTGTTATTCCCTGTCTTTTTATCACCTGTATTCTAGTTTTGCTGGGGATGGGGGTTTCCCCCTTGCCCCGTCTGATGAATCTGTTTGTTCTTACCTTTATTATTTCCCTAAGTCTATGGATTCTGGAGGTTTACGGTGTTCAATTTCTCAAATTGTTGAGCTTGTTGAGAATATGAAGGTTGAACTAAGTTAACCCCCATGTGGGGGGCAGGTTGTTGACCAGTTGGGCAAGGGAGAGGATAATATGGGTTATATCTCGGTAGTGGGATAAGAAGTGGACATAGGAATGGCTTGCGTCATTGAAGGTGTAGGAACCATTATAGCTTGGCTAACGTTTGGGTATATAGGACTATATGGTCCATACTAGAATTGACCAACTGGTGGGGTTGGTACCGGTGTAGGGGGTCCTGACGCAGGTGGCATGGATGGGTAATAAGGAACCATGTCGAATGGCGCTAATGTGATAGGAGGATCCTTTCCTAAATGGGAAATGGACCCAATAATCCCATCCGCTGAATGTTACGAGCTCAAAGGTGTAGGATCCAACGACCGATGTCAAGAGGCATCGGGGAGGATAGTGTAAAGGTAGTTGGATTGTGCATATATGAGGTCGAAATGTTGTGCTTTCAGAATGGCCTCTTCCTCACTTTGTGGCATGGAGGTGGCGACATATTTATCTATGGAGGGCTGGATAGATTTGATAAATCAATCGAAAAAAAGGGAGGTTGTATTTCAATCTTGCATAGTGTGCGGTGTCTACGCCACTCGTGGATGTGGTCCGCGATGTGGGTGGAAGTATTTTGACGAAACTCAGTGAGAATTTTGAGGCCTAGATCATGTTAGATTAGCAATTGAAAGTACGTAATAAATGCGGTGAACAACGTTGCAAATGTGGAATGGGTTCCACTTTCTAGGTTGTCATTCCAGTGAGGGTACGCTAGAAGAGGCGAAGCCTCATGGGGTCATCCACTATGATTTTAGATGAACACCATATGTGGAAAGACATAACGTCATTGGCAGGATCATCTCCATGTTTTCCTTCAAATTTGGAAATGTCAGAAGGAAGCTTGTTTGGCATAGCCGGCCATGTCGCATCATGATCAATGGGATCATTATTCAGTTTGGCCAAATCGGGCAGATTTAAATTAGCCATAAATGGTAAGGTAGGGACTATTGGTCGTGCCATTGTATTTGGTATGTGATTTCTATGAGGGGAAGACCCAAGTGGTGTTGTAAACAATTGTTGACATCCTGTGAGGGAGGATGGGTCAAATGGAACGGAGGGATATCCAAGGAGAGAATCCAATGTGGTACCTCCTCTAATGGAGGAAGAGGTGATGTAATTAATAGTTTATCCAAGAGGAAAAAATGTACCTGGTGAGGCATGGCCTCCACCAAATGATCCTATCAATGCGTCCTAGGAACGACCCCAGCTTTAATTCCTTCTGCGTGTAATACGGTGGGAAGGTGTAAAAACACCCATCAAGAGAGGGGATAGGACTTGTAGTCTACGAGACTATCTTAGGATGTTGTTTTGTTCCTCAATGGTGAAGGATTTGTGTCAGATGAAAGTGATAGTGGAATTTAAACACAACTGAACAAATACAAAAATATCCCAACCACAACAGATGCAAAATGGTGCGATAATTTAGTGATATGTGCAATGTCGGTTTTAGTGCATGAGTTCCCACATGTAGGTTATTTTTATTACAAGTTAGTGAACTTGTAGTTAAAAAGAAAATAAATGCAAATTCCTTAAAAGACCTAACATCCTTCCTCTCAAATGTAACTGGGCCTCCCAAAAGCACAACTAATGGTGATAATGGTAGCCACTCACCAATTGACTAGTGGAGGTAACAAAGAGCTAGTTCTACTAGCGATGGGGCCAATGATCCAATCAAGAAGACTTGTAAACACATCCCAACGGCAATAGCTAACTTCAGGATTCAACTGTACTCACAATTGCTCCTTGGTGATATCCTAAGTTGGGCCACTAAGATACGTTGCATCAAGTGTGGATTAGTGGTTCGGCCTGCACGGTATAATGTCGTCTCCCGACAACAAGTTGAGTGGCTTGTAGGGGAGAGCAGGGAAACTATACCTCGGTGTTCACCTCCTTGGTCACGGCGCACTTCTGATCCGGGTTTTCTTTTAACACTTTCTTATAGCAGTATTTTGTAAGTACCCTATGAGACAACAATGCTATGCTTCAAAATATCACTAATGAAACTAGATTGGTGGGTAATAATGGATTCCTAGCCCAATCAATCCTACCTAACTAAAATATTCTTTTGTGACCTCCTGTGGAGGATTTTAGTTGGTTAAGACAATTACAATGTTGATTTTAAGGGGCTTGAATGTTTCACTTATGGAGTGTAAGAGGGGTATTTCACAATCCCTACCTTTCTGATTCACCAAGCTCACATGAAGTGCGAGGTGAAGAGCATACTAGTATTGGAAGAGTCTTTATGCCTCTTATTGTGTGCTAGTGGTGCAAACACATGTGATGAAATCAAAAAACAATTTTATTGGCAAATTAACTAAAAGATTACATCAAGTAATGCGTACTTTTAACTCTAAGAGATGCTCGTGACGCTTTGCAAAATCAAATATTATAACTAATAGATAAGTGTGCAATGGAGGTATTTCACACTTCTCACCATTTTTCTAATTCACCAAGCTCACATGAAGTGTGATGTGAAGAGCATACTTCGGGAGACAAGTGTCTTTAGGTCCTTGCTTGTGTGCAAAAAGTGTTTTCTACACTAGCAATACTACTAAAAACAACATGTCAATTGATGCAGAAACAAGAAATGGTCTTGAATACTAATAACAATAATGGGGCCCATTGAAAGCCTCAAAGTTGGTTACCTAAGTAAGTTTCAATAGAGATGTACTCTTTACTTCCTAATATTGGTCTAGGTGCACTAATTACTAAAAATTAAGTAATTGGGTGAATCAGCCTTAATTTAAGTTCACTAGTAAGCAGCAATTGGGCTTCCAAACTAAGCTATGCAGATAAAAAGCAAATAAACAAAAGTAGCGCGGTTAAGCCAGACTCTGTCGTGCGGGTTAATACAAAACAGACGCGTTGTAGCGCGGGTAATACACTAACCTTCCACACGGGTGCGATGAGCGGTGTAGGGCAGGTCTGACATTGATAACCTACGCTATGCATGAAACTATCCGAGTCGATTTCGCTCTATCAGCGCGGCAAGGACGTCGGGAACTGTGCGGCTACGGAAAAACATCTTACGGACGTGATGGGGGCAAATTATAGAAGCAAAAGGTGGAATACCTGATCTCCTGCAAATGAAAAATACCCAGAATTAGATACTTAGCATAAAACAACCTAGTTTAATAAGAAATGAACAAAAATAAGTATGTTCGCCATTAGAACTGTTGTGAAAAAAATTGCACAAGTGCACTCTTCCACTTGGTAAGGGGCTAAGCCTTGTAGGTTGTTGCAAGGCCTCAACCCTTGGAGCCCCTTTTGGTTTGGTTGGTATTCCTCCAAGTGATCCTACAAGATATTATTAGTGTAGTTCAGATTCAAACATGAAAATATTGATAAAAACAAAATGAAAGAGATGGGGGGAGAATGCAAACTTCAACAACAACCAAAGATATGCTAAACCACTCTTGTATTTCCCAATGGAATAGTTGTACAACACCTAGGAGGTGAAGGCTTCAAGGGAAGCCAACAATATCCCTTAGGGAGGCCTTTCTTGTCTAAACTAAATGCTAAATAGATGGAAGAACAATGGAGAGAAACACTTGCCCCTAGATGGAAGGTGACAAGGGAGCTTGGGAATGCTTACAATGGTAGGAAATGGTGGGATATGAGGAAGCTCCAACTCAAATCCAGCATCATAACCTTGCTCTAATTTTCTCTCTGCAAAATGCATTCCAATGGATTCCTTTTATATGACAAGAGGTGGCCATGAAACAACTAGATCCAAATGTGAACTCTCATCCTTCATGAACTAGTTCCAAGGTACACTAGGGGGGCTGATTAATGCCACCAAGTGTGCGAGGAGCTGAATTCGGAATCTTGGGGAGGATTGAGCCTTTAAATGCGCTACTGGGAGTGAGTGGTCCCATCGTTTTGACAGTGGCGCTGCTATCAAAGGAAAATCCATACAGGTGTAGCACGGGCATTGTTCTGTTAACCTACGTTATAGCGCGGTAAACTATGTAATACCCGCACTACCCTTTGTTTTGACTGTTCCTTGGCACTTATGGACTCATGTTTTGTTTTGGATCTATTGAGGATGCTTGTGGTGAGATGCATTCTTTATGTTGATGATTCTTTACTGGATGAATCGTTGAAATGTCACATGTGTGCGACTTTTAGGTGTTAACACCATTCCATCCACATATTCGATGTGCAAGTTGAGATAAGGAGATCCTTTGGCAACCAAGTTATCATGACTTGATGGGAAGATGAGCGACTATTGAAGCTAAAAGAGACATTTACAAGAGCTCAAAATGTTGCATACCACTCTCACATGAAGGAGGTACATTGTCATCTAGTATTTTGTGGCATGCTAGATATGGACATATCAATTGTGATAGTCTTCTTTTGTTGAAGAAGTTTGATGTCTCTTGTTTGTCCACCGTTCCAAAATTGAAATAGTGTGAGGCTTGTATTCTTGGAAAGCATAGTAAGTATCCTTTCCATTATTCGAATTCCAAATCATTTAGAAAATTAGAGTTGATACACTCTGACTTGTGTGGCCCCGTGCATTGTTTTTGTTTGCCAGTTTGTCCATGACTGGCGAGACTAGATTATGGTCTAAGAAACTGCAACCCAAGGGAATCTAAGCCATCAAAATAAACTGGGGATCGCAACCACTTAAGCCACACCAACCCTTAGCGTGGATGGATTTTAAGTGTCTCCTCCCAGCTACCTTGCAGGGTTCGAACTCAAGTTTCCATGTAGAACGAAGCCTACTGAAACCAACCGTGCTAGCGGGATTTGACATGTGGCCCCATTCCTATTGCTTTTGAAAATGGTAATAAATACCTCATGACTATTTATCATTATACTTACACCAGGATGTGTTGATTTTATTTATTGAAGCAAAATTCTAATGCAATTGAAACATTTAAAAACTTTCGTGTATGGATTGGAAATGAAAAATGAAGTACAATTTCATATTGATACTCTTTGTAGTGATAATGGAAAAGAATATACCTCTAATGAATTTGAAAACTATCTTAGTCAACAATATGCATCAATCCATTGTTCTGTATAATCTTCAGTAAAATGGTGTAGCAGAAGAATGAACACGACACTTGAATGTGGTACGCACAATGCTATTTTTCGAGAATATGAAAATGATGTTTTGGGGTGATGTTATTTTTTATGCAATCTATTTGAGAAACAAAGTCCATCTCATGCTCTTGCCAACAAGACTCCATATGAAATGTGGTATGGTTGCATTCTTTCGATTCCATTTGTTATTCCTTAATTCCATATTAACAAAGAAACAAACTTGGTGCAAGGAGTCGAAAGTGCATCTTCTTGGGGTACTCAAACACCACAAAGGCATATCGTCTTTATGATGGGGAAAACAAAATTTTATTCTTTCTAGATATGTGATTTTTCTTTGAATGAATAAACATGACAAAGTCTGTGGAGAGACAACTTGATTGTTTGGATAAATTTACCCATGTAAATACATATCATGAATTTGACAATGAGATTCCACATCATGAAGGGGGGATCCACATCTTGGATCAATCTTTGAAATCTCCTTTTGCAACACCATCTCCCCCTCATGAAGAAGTTCTTGCCACTTCACTAGAACATGAAGTTCAAGTGTATGATGTGATTGAGAGGATTGGAAGATTGAATCTTGAAGAAAATGAAGCACCACTCGCTGAGCAACATGGACCCTCACAGAAAATTTCAAAGTCGGTCATGAAGACATTTGAAATTGTTCATCCTGATGAAGTTGGAAAGACAAGAACTAGAGGTTTGACAAGACAAGAAGATGAAGGTGATGTAGATGATTCAAATTCAGGTGATTTAGATGATATGGATATTTCATATAATTGTGAATTATCTGCTAACATTGAACCGAATTCTTTTGAATAAGTTGTTTTTCGTGGTGAGTGGAAAGAATCCATGCATAATGAATATGATTCTCTCATCAAGAATGGGACATGGAAGTTGGTGGGCCCTCCATTTGGAACCAAATCAATTGGTTGCAAGTAAGTCTACAAGAACAAGTACAAATCAGATGGCTCACTTAATCAGTGTAAGGTGAGGCTTGTGGTAAAATGTTTTGCACGGAAAGAAGGAATTGACTATGAGGAGACTTTTTCCCCCACAACAAAATGGGATACCATATGTACTCTACTAGCTTTGGTTGCATAGAATGGGTGGAAAGTTCATCAAATGGATGTGAAGACTATTTTTTTGAATGGAGACTTGAAAGAGAATATCTTCATGTCTCAACCGAAAGGTTTTATTGTGAAGGGACAAGAACATAAGGTTTGCAAACTCATAAAGTATTTCTATGGCATGAAACAAGCACCTTGCGCATGGTGCAAAAAGCTAACTAAACATTTTTTGAAATTGAATTTCAAACACTTTAATCTTGATTATGTAGCACTATTTGTCAAGAAAATTGGAAGATCTGTTATATATCTTGTAGTGTATGTAGATGATTTGTCGATGATAGGGAATAATGAAAGTTGCATTACATCCATAAAGAAAACATTGAAGAAAGACTTTGAGATAACAGATTTGGGACACCTTCACTACTATTTGGGAATTGAAGTGACTCGGAATCCAAAGTACAATTCATCTCCCAGAAGAAGTACATTGGAGAGTTGTTAATAGGTTTGGCATGACACAATGTAACCTTCTCTCTACTCCAATGGAACACAACTTTAAGCTCACATCAAAAGAAATGAATGAATATAAGCATGCAACCAAGTACATATAGCTTGTGGGGAGTCTTATCTTCCTTGCTAACACTAGAACAAATATTGCATTTGATATTGGGATCCTTTCTAGATTTATGCAAATCCATGTGAAGGACATTGGTTTAGTGCAAAAAGATTTCTAAGATACTTGGAGGAGACTCAAGACTTTGGACTCAAATATTCAATGGTGGATGACTTCAAACTGATTAGATATTTTGATTAAGACTTTGATGGCAACAAAGAGAATAGCGTGTCTATTTTAGACTACCTCATAAGTATTCGATCAATAGCTATCTCATAAATATCACACAAACAGACTGTTCCAGTAGATTCCACGGTAGAGGTAGAATATGTGGTTGTTGCAAAAGCAACAAAGGAGGTTGTGTGGCTAGGAAGATACTTGAATATTTACAGGAGAAACATGTGAATTCTACTCGTCTACTAGTTGACAATACTTTTGCAATCAAGTTGGCCAAGAATCCTAGATTCCATGATCAAACCAAGCACATCAACAAATTCATCAACATCAACATGCAATTCGATATCATGTAGAGGCCAAGACTATTCATTTTAAGACATTGTTCCACTAGTGAACAAATTGCAGACATCTTCACCAAAGCACTTGAAGAGAAATCTAAAAAAATCATAAAAATACTTGGACTTACAATTATGCCTTCTGATTAAAGAGAGGATTATTCCAATATTTACCCATTAAATTCAAGAGAAACTTTTCTTTAATTACTTTCCAAATATTTACCCCTAGACACTCTTGCACGGTTGCACCCCTTAGTTAAACTCACAGCCCCTTGGATTTAATGGCACCTAATGGTCAAACTTAATAGTACATCAAAAGGTAAACCATGATTCTGAGTCGAGTCATTCAACCAGAGTTCCTCTCTAGAAAAAAAAAGCCAGCCTCGAAAAGCTGCAACCCACCATAGACCCAACAAAGTGGGCCATAGCATCAAAAGTTTTCTTATGTTGTGAAGTCATTGAAGTGGATAAAACAAGAGTGCCCCTTAGCTAAAACTTTAGGACAGACTGGATAAACAAGAGAGTGGCCCCCACAAATTGGGCCATACCATCAAAAGTTGACTTAAGTTTGGAAGTCATTATGTGCATAAAACAAGACTCACACGTTAACGAAAACTTTAGGCCAGCCTGGAGAAACAGAGCACGAAAGTAAGCTTTAGTAAACGTGCCGCCCTCAATGTTCCAACGCGATAATATTATATAATTTTTGTTTTTATTATAGCATTAAAAAGTTCCATCTAAATTTTTTTATATCTTTACTTATTTAATTAAGGAGTAACCTAAATTTTATACCATTTCATTTTAATTATTATTGAGTAGTAATTGGATTATTTATTGAAATTAAGATTTTAATAGTTTAAATAGCAATTTTGATTATAAAAATGAACATCTGGATTATACAATTCCAACACTACAGAACTGCCTTTTCAACAATCCCTCCCAGATTTTTGGCTTACCAGATATTGAGTGCAAATGCTATAAAATTTAACTTGAACCTTTAATTAATACAATATTAAAATCTGCATTATTTTTAAATTTTATAAATATATAATAAAATTGCCTTGCGCTTATTACAAATTTAGATCAAATAATCTGTACAGATAGCTCTTGGAACCCTAGTCTTCCGTTTCGATGGCTACATCTGGATCTGCGAAAAATGGTCAAACAATTGCATTTAACCGAGCTGACAAAATCAATTTAATAACACTGGCCTCCTCTTATCTTCTTCTGGCCCTGTTTCTGCCTTTGGCACACGTTTCCCATTCCATGATTCATATCCCATGTTACATTCTTATAACTCATTTTCACATTTTCCTCCACAAATTTTTTTTAATTATTTTTGTTAAAAATTGAAAAAAATTATTAGAATTATAAATATAAATGATTTTTCATTACACCCATAGGTGTTTAGATATTATATGAGATTTTGGATTTTTTTGACTAGATCAATAAGATTAACCGGAGTGTAAAAATGTATTCATTTCATGGTCGTCCTATCTTGTTATACTCAAATGCATTTTGATTAAGATTTAAATAAGCTTTTAAGTAGTTGTTAAGAAAATGGATATGTTTATTAAATAGTATTTGTTTTATTTTTATATTAATTAGTTTAATGTTTAGCCTTTGTTTAACAACCAGCCATCTCCACAAAACTAAGTAGTTGGCTACACCTATCGGTGTTCACCGCCCACTTTACTTGTGGTTGTGTTAGTTTTATAATCTTTTAGAAGAGATCATCATTACCATCGAAGGCGACTCACAGATCATCATCAACACTGCCCTCAGAATTCATTGTGGCACTACCCTCGCCAAGCTATCCAAACATTGGAGGCTAGAGTGGCTCAAAGAACAACTGCATGAATACATCAATCAATTTCAAGTTTTTAGTACGATCCATGTCCGCCGCACGGCCAACAAACTTGTTGACCATCTAGCTAATTATGGAGCCGACTCCTCTTGGGACAAAATTGACTCCTCTTGGCTCAATTTCATGGAGCAACCTCTCAAGTCTTGGCTTACAGACATCGTCGGTCAAGATTAGGGCCCCCCACCGCAGGTGCAAAAGGAGGTGACTGGATCCAAACCTAGCCATGTGCCCGCCAATAGCAGCAACCAGCTGCCTGCCTGCATGTCTTGCCACGCGCCTGCCACCAAGAGCGGCCTGCATGATCTGCCAAGCGCCTACCACCAGGACAGGCCACCCGCCTGCCCACATGCAAGCCCACCTGCTTGCCTGCTCCAAGTCTGAGGTTGCACACGTGCTGACCACCTCCCTCCACGCGCCACATGCAAATACATAACTCCCCCAAACGGCTCTCCGTCCGGAGCTCTCTCTCTCGTTTGCTGCTTGACCACTCTAGCGTGTGCAAAGTCCTTTCGGCTGCTCCTGCCCTGCTCTGCATTTGGGCTATAATGGCTCCCACGAAACATGATGATCATGGTTGTCCTATCGCCTTCATGACCATTATGGACAGCTCAAGTGAAGAAATCTCAGTTCACCTGCACTTCAAACAGAAATGCATTAGCACTACAGATGCTCGGCAGTGAGCTTTAATGCACAAAGGCTCCACCCCCACCCCGCTTTGCCGAGCTAGGTTCCTGAACATCCAGCTCGCTGAATCTCTGCCCTTTGAAGTTCAGCGCTCGACTCTCACTAATCCACTACTCTTGGAAGCTCGACTCTCAGCTCTCGCTGATTGTCCAATTCTATTGGCCCTCGCTGATTCGTTGCTCCTGGAAGTTTGGCTCTCGGCTCTTGGTAGTTCTTTGACTCTCTTGGCTCTCGCTAATTCGAGCCCTCGGCTCCCTGCTCTGCAGTGCCCGCATCCCATCAGGCCTCGGCTCTCCCAACCCCCGGTTCTCTGCACTCTCTTCCTTCAGGTGCTCGACGCTCTTGGCTCCTGCGTTTCCCTCGACTCTTCAGTTTACTTCCTCCCCAGCTTTTAGATCCTTGGCAGAGGACGCAGTCATGCCGCCCACCAAAAGGGTTTGCACCCGTCACTCTGCGCAGCAAGGTAGTTATTCCTCCAATCCGCAGATGCGCTTCATGTGGGGTGTGGTTGAGAAAGCCCACAGGTTACAAAAAGATATTCCAATGGGGGCTCAAGCTGAAATTGAGGATGCTGAGGAAGATGCCAGGATTTCTCACAAGTGCACTGTCGATGAGGAGATTCGCAGCGAGTTCGAAGCCCTTGTTCCCGACCCAGGGCATACCAGGGGCCGGACCACCCTGTACCAGAAAACGCTTGACTTCCATTGGTCTTAGAAGTTGGTGCTCGGCAAAGCACTCACTAACAGAAACGAAACTCAAGCCGAAATACTCCTCCAACAAGATGAAATGCTTGATTACCTGAAGCAGATTTTGTTCAACCAGCAGCAGTTCGCTCGGCGCTTCAGGATCACCCTGGCTAAAGACCCTACCACCCAGCCCACCCAGGTTGGACAGCAGGATTACACCAGTAATTAGCTATGTTTGATTATCTTGCTCTATTTAGACTTTTTTTTATACGGCCTAAGAGCCCTATTGCTTGTCAGCAGTTCTGTTTATCTCATTTTTTCAACAAACTCTAGTTTCCTTAGTAGTATGACATTTCAAAACTCTCTTGACTTTTTTTTATATAGCCTAAGAGCCCTATTGCTTGTCAACAATTCTATTTATCTCTTTTTTTCAACAAACTTTGGTTTCCTTAGTAGTATGACATTTCAAAACTCTCTTTCAAACTATATTTTGGGGAAATCCTAGCCGTGGTTCCAAAGATTATGATAACAATAAAAAAATCCAAATCATATAACATTTACACTTTTTTAAATCATTAGATAGATCATAGAAATCAATAAATTTATAAGAGCAACAGTTCAAGCCATTAGATAATAGCCAATGAGCTGTTAGCAGCAGTGATTCAAGCCCATTGGGTAGTAATTAGTAAGCTGGTCGTAGCAGTGGTTCCAGCATTGCTAATGAATTGCTGGCAGCATTATTTCTGAACTGGAGGTCAGTGTAATGAGTTGGTCGCAGCATTATTTCTGAACTAATCGATAGTAATAGTTTACTTCCCTATAAGGGAGTGATATCATAATATTTTCATTCTGTTGAGATTTAAAAATATATATTAAAAATCTTAGCCAGTGATATCATAATATTTTCATTATGTTGAGATTTAAAAATATATATCAGAAATCTTATGCAGAATGTTTATATTAGATTTGGTAGTCCATGGTATTCACCAAGATTATAATGCAGATTCTGTACGTTCTTCGCGTTGAACTGAACTCGTTCTTGTGATATAAAATTCACGTAGTACCTTACCTTTGAATTTATTAGTTAGTCTATCTCTGTGCTATAACAATCACGTACCTTAATCCCTTTGAATATCTTTGTAGTTAGTCATGGCCATTTAATATTGTTGGCCCCCACTGCTCCTGAATCCGCTCACCGTACTACTGGCACTTGCAGTAGAGATCACATGGGCATATTATTATTCATATCATTGTTGGGGAAATTGGCTAAAACTCTTTGTATCTTTTAGAATATATAATAAACACATTGTAATTGGAATATCACGCTTTGGATCTGCAGGCTCTCAGAGGACAAAATGGGTAGAGTTCCGTGCTCTGAAAAAACTGGGTTCAAGAAGGGCCCCTGGACTTGTGAGGAGGACCAAATTCTAGTCAATTACATTCAGAAGAATGGCCATGGGAGTTGGCGTGCTCTTCCCAAGCTTGCTGGTCTGTAATATTGATTTATATATACACTGTACACGCATCCCATGTCTGATCTATGGATACTTATATCTGTTTGATGCAATTTTAATGTATATATTCTTTTGAGTTTATGTGCATGGACGAGTGTATAATTGGAAAGCCAATATACATATTAATCAGAGGGTGTCATTCTTTTGTGAATATATGTCCATATATATGCCAATATGTTGGATATCTCTTAATTCCGTGTGTATATACTATATGCAGGGCTTCTTCGTTGCGGGAAGAGCTGCCGTTTACGTTGGACGAATTATCTGAGACCTGATATCAAGCGGGGTTTATTTACAAAAGAAGAAGAGCGCACTATTCTACAGTTACATGCAATTCTTGGAAACAGGTAGCAAAACCAACAAACAATTAAATTATTCCATGGATTCTCAATGGCCATGTTATGGTTTTTTCATGTGACAGAGCCGTATAAGTACTCCTCATTATTTATTTACTGTTCCGATGCTTGCAGATGGTCTAGCATAGCGTCACAGCTCCCAGGAAGAACAGATAACGAGATCAAGAATTTTTGGAATACCCATCTAAAGAAACGTTTGTTGAAGATGGGACTCGATCCCTCGACCCATGCACCCCATGCAGAAGCCAATCCCACTGCTCCAGATCGATCCGAAGCCTTGGCCCTCACCAGGCACAAGGCACAGTGGGAAAATGCAAGACTTGATGCTGAAGCTCGGCTCTCGAGAGAATCACTGAGTATGTCATCTTATTTTACTGCTGGGTGCCACATCAATAACACAGTGGAAAAGATCAATAATACACCCACTGACTTTTTCTTAAAGATATGGCATTCAGATGTTGGGCAGACCTTCAGGAAGGAGTCTAGCAGTAGGAAAATCAATAACAGGTGCAACAATTCACATCATTTGTTTGATCAAAATCATCCTGGTGGAGGACTAGGAGAGGATCATGCTTTGTGCTCTGGAATTTCTAAGCCTCCCAGCACCTCTGGTTCGGTTTCTTGCTTGTCCTGTCAGTCCTTGAACCCAAATTATAAAGATAAGGATAATGACTCCCAACAATGCAATTCTGCATCAGCTGAGCGGACTGGGGACTGTAATAGTGTAAAAACCCTTGTAATGCTTTCCTGTTCTGCTGATATGACTATGGGCCAGACAGAAGATAGGGCCCTTGAGGGTTCCTCTAGGTCTGAGGAATTACGCCCTGCACATGTCTCTGAGGAGCTTCTTCTGGATTTCCCTTACAATGATAACAATAACAACAACGGCATTGGCTGTATGATTACAGAATTGAGTACAAGTTTTCAGCAGCAACAATCTGCTTGGCTATGGCCCGAATTACATCTAGAAGATGACAAGGATTACTGGAGCAATATGTGAGATTTCGTTCCCTGCAGAACATTAAATGCAGCAGCAGCATTAAGCTACCGAATTTAATGCTCTGCAACTCAATGCTTAGATTTGACCGTCTACTTGGCCTTGGCTCGAATTACATCTAGAAGATGACAAAGATTACTGAAGCAATATGTAGGTCATTGCTCGTACATGTAAACAAGGTTGAGATTTCGTTCCTGTTCTAATTCATCATCCTGATTCCTGATCTCTGCCAGATGCTGTACTGTTGTCAGCCTAATTCAATCTAATAACCAGCCCTGGGCCCTGGCCCTCCCATCATTGGATGGTATAATCGAGATAAGAATCTTAGGCATTTTTCACTTCATGATTTGTTTTTGTGCCCAAAGATTACATCACAAGTTGTATTATCAGATGTACAGAGAGATGAGGACTGAAAATAACGTGATATTATTCTTCCTGTGCACATTTTTTGGTCTCCATGCTTATAGGAGTTTGATTGTTTGGTCTCCATGTTTATAGGATTTTGAATTTATGCAGATCAAAGTTCATGACATACATTCACAGAGTTTATTTAATTATTATCAACTGAAATTGAGACCTTTATAATGTCGTAGATGAGGTTATCAACCTTTACAGTCATAAATAATAATGAATTAATTGTGCCGACATACGATATAAGGGCCCAGGGAAGGAGGTACTTACGGTTGTCTCTGTAGATTTAAATTGTTTATATTTTATCTCATATTTTATGGTTATGTGTAGTTTTAAATTGTCCATGTTTTATATTGTCAGATGGTAGAAAATGCTTTTGGGGATGTGAAGTTTTTAGGAAGGGTTTTTGGTCACTAATTTTTCTCATATGGGCAGATGCACTATGTTGTAAAGTGGAGATGCATTTTCTACTTATGGTTGAAGCTAAGTTTTTTAAGGATTATAAAGAAGTAAGAGGTTTCACCAAATACAGTTTAGTTTTTAGAAATATGGGATCAATTCAGATTATAAATGAGCTTTGATGTGATAAAAATAATAACAATAAATAATAAATATGTATATTCTTATCTTGATATGTGTTTATTATCAAAGGAAGTTTAGTTTATTTATAACAAATTTGGAAAGTTTATAACAAACTTGGAAAGTTTTGGCTTGTAGAGTATGTCAACAAGCAACAAGGTATAGTAGGCTGGCAAATAAGCACACCATCTTAGTGGATAAATTAGCCTACCTAAGACTAACTAGTTGTACGTACACTAGGATTTATTGGGTCCCAACAATGAGGCCTACTTAGGTACCCAAGTACAAAACTCTCATAAGTAAAGAAAATGAGACAAACCATAGAAAAAAAAAACTCCTGAGAAGAGAGATAAACACCAATGTCAAAAAGGCACTAGAGCTAAAACTAAGGAAGATCCAACAAAGATATATTGAATGGCGATAGCATTAGGCTTGTAAAGGCTAAAAGCTTCAATTAGGAAGTACGACCAAAACTATAAAGAGGAGGGCCAAGTAACCTTAAAGAACATGGTTGAATTATGGAGTACAAGATGATATATTGCAAAGACACAAGAATGGAAAACACTCACAACCACCACGTGAATGCTCCATAAAAATATAGGCATTGGTTTTAGACCAAAGCAAGGCTTCAAACAAAAGCAACCATCATCAACTATTAAAAGAGTAATAAGGCCTACAGACACTAAAAGGTCCAAACATGAAGTATGGTGAAAACTCTAAAGAAGTTCGAGCAACCCCACACTAGAAACACCATCAAAGATCCACATATGAACTCTCCACTCTCTTACAGATAATCTGGTAATGGTGTTGAATAAGAAGAAGCAACAAACTTATTAGCATCGTCCAAAATTTCATTTTGCATAAGGGGATCAGGTATTCATCTACCTATAGCCCTATAAGAAAACGTCACTTAAGGACAACCACCACCAAATGCCTGCTCCCAAGTTTTATGGGCCCTATAAGGTCCTCACACATGCTGCCCCCGCGGCTTACAAATTGGATCTACCTATCCAATCTAAGATGCATCCCATCTTACATGTATTATACTTGAAGAAAGTGGTCGGCTCTCACTGTCATATTTAAACTAGCCTTCTAGAATTGGATGAAGAATGTTTCATTTGGTTGCAACCCAAAGTCATCCTCAACAAATGGGAACATTGTCGCTGCCAATGCACCATCCAAGAGGTCTTGAACCAATGGAAAGACACCAAGCCTAAGGATGCTACATGGAATCCAGCAAAGATACTTCAACAATTTCTGCATCTCCAACCTTGACTACAATGTTTCTTTTTAAAGGGGAGGGCTTGTTAGTGTCCTAACCTAACCCCTTTAAATAGATAAACAAGTTGCTATGTATTGAGACCATCTATATTAAATGAGGTCCATGAAGTGGATATAGTGTGAAAGCAATGTTTGTAAGAAGGCTTACTAGAAGGTTCCACCTACTAGAAATTTCCTTCAATCAGAAGTCTTACTAAAAGGTTTTTCCAACTAGAAAGTTCCTTCACTAAAAACTATATAAAGGAGTAGAAGCAATGCAATAAGATGTCTTGTGAAGTATATTGTAATTGGATCTTTGCTCATTTGAAGATTTCTCCCTCGAATAGGTAAGTGAATATTGTTTTTGTCAATAAAGGTATTTCTATTGTGGTATTTGGCTATCTACAATTGTCTATTGTTGTAGTAATTTAGACCATTTCATTCTAAAATATTGCTATATTTTGTTATTTCTTCTCTGAAATTCCTATTCTTTTATTAAGGTACATAACAAAAATTAAGATACCACATAACATAAAGGGTATGGTGGATTGCCACTTATTGGAAGTAAGAGGTCGATAGGACTAATCTCGATCAAAGCAAAACCACCATTTAATCACCAAGACCACAAATATGCAATAAAGAAATACTGATGAAACCATATTGAATAGGACGATTGTGGTTAAGCCTACAACAGAGATCTTTAGTTGTCCATGTGATGTCTAAAGATAATATAATCCAAATGCCTGACAATTGGATCCATATTGTCTGCACACAATGCCATGGTGGAGTCTAGTGTATATTTCTAAACACTGATCCATAATGTGCAAAAAAAACAAGAGCCATGATCCCACAAAAAATGTGGTGATTGCAACCTTTAGTTCCAATGGTGAATGGTCTAATCAAATCAGTAGATATTAGGTGTATGTTGTGCCCCAGCTTGCACCCCTCACAAAACCTTTCTCTAAATATCATATTTGAGAGGAATAGATGGGAGGAAGTGCAAGACTAGGGAATACTATGTGGGATGCACCTTCCCATGCCACTCTAGGCCAGCGAGCAAGTCCTCGATCCAGACAGGGGATAACCTCGATGTTTCTAAGGCAATTGTCCCCGTCTGTCACCCAAAGATAATTTATTTATCTGTGGAGCTCTGACTGTATTTATAACAAAAACTAGTGGTGCATGGAGTTACTTTCTGCTACTTATTAAAGAAAAGGTAAAGGTATTGTGTTGTGGTTTTTTACGGGGGTGGCCAAAAGGCCAAATAGCAAGGGGATTCAAAAGGTTTCAACCATAGAGATGATCTTTTGCACCATGGACATCATGATCTAGTTCTACAATGAGAAATAACTCAAGGAAAATGAAAAATTATGAGCTAATTAAGAGGAGGGCACACTCTATATTCTCATCATTACACACATTTATTAGACAACAAACCAAATGTGTAACAATAAAATAATATTAAATATAATTAATATTAATAGTCATGCCCCTTGGTGAAAAGGTGCAAGACAGGCTTATTTAAGCCCAACCCATTGTATTCATTTATCATCTTCTACACTATTATTATACTTTTTTCTACATTTTCTGCATCTATATACGTTTCTTCTCACTCCATTGGTATCAGAGCCACCGGCCCTACACCACCACCACCTCCGCTGCATCCACCCAACTTCCACCACTCTCATCGTTGTTTCACACCTCTAATCTGTTGCTCGTACTCCCCATCACCCTTTGCCCTGCGCTGCTTCCATCTCCCCGATGTCCATCCCCTCCACGCGTTCTGCCATTTCCCCATGCCCACTCACAAACACACACCACCGTCCATCGTTGCTCGTTGTTCCTTCCACACCACCACACTCCTCCCCATCTACGTCCCTCCCATCCACCTTCTCGCTCCTCCATCCACCTCCTACTCTCACCTCCACCCTCCACCATCCTCCTTCCCTCATAACTGCGTGCACCATACCCCAACCCTCCCTCCTCCCTCCTTCCTACTCCCTCTCCATGCTCCCTCCCTTACCTTCTCTTCCTCCCCGCTCCCGTTCCACCCTCCGCTACCTGCAACCGTCCACGCCCACCCTCTCGCCTCCGCTACCTGCAACCGACCACTCCCACCTCCGCTGCACCCACCTCCTTCTTACCTTCCCCGCGCTCACGCTGCCCTCCACCACCAGTTGCCACCTCCCTCCCCTCGCAGTCCCCCCATCCCTTCTGCTCCAACACCCACTCATCATCCTGCTTCCACCCATCATTCTACCGCCCACCGTTCGCCCACCATTCACCCACCTTGCTCCCTCCCGCCACCTTCCTCCTTCCCACGGACGGCTGTCTAAGAATTTTTTTAATATTAATACCTTAATATTAATAATATTTATTAATATTATTATTAATTTAAAAAAAAAACAATATTATAATTATTATTACTATTATTATTATAATTATTTAATTAAAAAAAAATCGTGGCGGGCTGGCTTTGTACAACAAATAAAAATAAATCCACATTTAGCGTCGTGAAGATTCCACCAATCACCAGATCAATGAGTGAATTAAACGCCCAGTTCGATTCAATCAATGAGAAGATTAACAAGAACTATGAGGAACTCCAGGCAAAGATCAAACAAACCAGTGACAATTTGGCAGCGACTTGGACACAAATCACGTCACGAATAGAGAACACCGTTCTCACTCTACAAGATGACCAAAAGAAAAATCAGGCATTTTTAAATGCCATCTTGGACAGATTACCATTACCAAAAGATCCGCAACCAAACTCTCCCAGAACACCACAGCAGTCGGATCCTTTCAACATGTCGTCATCATACTCATATACACAAGGACGCCAAATACGGGTGAAAGTCGAGCTACCCAAATACGACGGGGACGAACGATAGTGCATAGCGTGGATTAACAAAGTCGAGGAATACTTAGACATCCACAATATCCATTACGAAGAGGAGAAAATTAAATATTCCTCCATGCATCTAGAAGGAAACGCTTACAACTGGTACTTATGGTGGAAGAAAACTGCAAGAATCTGTTCTCACAACTGGGTTAGTTTCAAGAACGACCTCATCAAAAGATTCCAAGGCATTGAAGAAAAAGACTTCTTTGCCAAAATCACAAGGTTACAACAGAAAAGCAGTGTCGATGAGTACACCTGTGAGTGGGAAGTGTTGTCGACTCGAGTTCCAGAGTTAACCGATGACCAACGACTACAGACCTACATACATGGCCTAAAACAACACATTCGTGATGAACTAGAGTTACATAACATCGCTACCATGGAGGAAGCACAATGTAAAGCCAAGATTATTGAAAGCAAATCCATTCATACAAATTTTGACCAATACGACTCCAAAAGGAACCCCCTCCAATCAGCATACACAGGAAATCCAAGATATACACCGCCTCAACTTAGAGAAGGAGCGAAGCCCAGTTTAGAGGCCCACAGAATAAAAGAAGGGAAATGTAAGTTCTATGGAGACAAATGGGATCCTAAGCACAGATGCTTACAAAATAAATTGTATGCCTGCGAAGCAAAGTTGGAAGTCAAGGAACTAATTTAGAACGATGCGAAGAGTCAACAAGACTACCACACAAAAATTGAGGATGACACCCCACAAATCTCATTAGCCGCTATTATCGAAATCTCCCAACTGCAAACATTGAAGCTTAGAGGACATATAAAAAAGAATAGCGTCACAGTTCTCATCGACTCTGGCAGCACCCATAACTTCATTAATGTCAACCTTTCTAAGGTATTTAACCTATTTGTTTTTCCAGTTCCTAACATGAAGGTTATGGTAGCAAATGGCAAGAAGATTGATAACGTAGGGAAATGTCACCAAGTCAAGTTACAAATACAAGAGTATAACTTAGAATCAGATTTCTTTACGGTACCGTTGGGAGGAGTCAACGTAGTATTAGGAATACAATGGTTACAAACCTTGGGTACATACTCCGCAAATCACCAAGAACCTTTTATTGAATTCCATGCGTTCGGGAAAACACACAAATTATAGGGGTTCCAACCACCTCCGACACGGCTGGTTACATCACATTAGATAGAAAAGCTACTTCGGAAGGACGCACCAATGTACATACTTCAATGTCAAGAAATGAAGCTTCTAACAAGTAAAGGAGATAAGGACAAACAACCAAATATACAAAAGCCGATTCAGAAACATCGCAAGGTGTTTCAAGAGCTACCTATGGAGCTCCCACCAAACAGAAAAATCAAATACATATTCGAAATAGAACCAGGGACAAAACCCACCAGTAGAAAACCATACAGGTGTCCACATCAGAGACAATGCGATAGTTCACGTAATCATTGTCATCAAATAAGCTTTGAGGACAAAGCTTCCCTTAAGGGGAAGGCAATGTAACAATAAAATAATATTAAATATAATTAATATTAATAGTCATGCCCCTTGGTGAAAAGGTGCAAGATGGGCTTATTTAAGCCCAACCCATTGTATTCATTTATCATCTTCTACACTATTATTATACTTTTTTTCTATATTTTCTGCATCTATATACGTTTCTTCTCTCTCCTAGTCGAACGATGATTACATGTTGGCGGTGCGGTAAAGTCAGGCACTATAAATGAAACTATAAGTTGACAGAAGTCGAGAAAGGAAAAGGGCCTGAGGAAAGCTAGATGATCGATGGCAAGTCTTCACAAGAAGTGAAAGGATATGTGTATTTGGCCTCTACAAGTACACAATCGAATCGTGACGCTTGGTTAATTGAATATGGTGCATCATATCATGTGACACCTTGTAGAGTGTGGTTCTGTGGGTATGAGAAGATCAATGGTGGTGATGTCCTACTCATCGACCAGGATAGCCAATCGAGGTAAAGTTCGACTGAAACTAAAAGATGGAAGAATAGGAACACTTCCAAGAGTACTACATATTCCAAGTTTGGATCCAAACTTGATATTGGTAAGTAAGATGGGGAATGCAAGAGTACAGTCTGTATTTGAGAAGGATACATGCAAGATGGTGCAAGGAGCAATGGTACCGATGAGAGGTGTTTGGAATGGAACCTTGTACAAGTTATTGGGAAGAACAAACACCAATAAAAGTGCTAATGTGGTATGTCCTGAGTTTGACGAGGTATCAACTTATATAGTCTACTCAACTATGTTGTGGAATCAACGGATGGAACAAATAGGCGAGAAAGGTCTTCATGATATGCATAGTAAAGGTATGGTCGAAGGTCTCACTAATTGTTATGAAGAAGTTGACTTGTGTGAACATTGTATTTATGGTAAACCGAGTTATGTAAGGTTCTCATCTAGGGCTACTAGGGATAAAGAAATATTGGAGTTAATACAAAGTGATGTGTTTGAACCTATGTGGGTCCCTTCACTAGGAGGATCTCAGTATTACGTTTCTTTCATAGATGATTTCTCCATAATGACATGGTTGTATTTTCTTAGGAAGAGATACGAGGTTTTTTAGAAGTTTCAAGAGTTTAAAGCTCTTATGGAGATCCAAACTAGTTAAAAGATCAAGGTGTTGAGAACTAATAATGGAGGAGACTAGTTAGCACTCATTCTACCATTATCTGATGCAAATCTACCAGACTCTGTATAACTCAGAAATTCAAATTTAAAGACAAGGTTGCAGATTTGAAGAAGAAAAAAGATGATTGTAGGTGAGCATAGAGTTTGGGAAAGATACGAACCTTTACCCATTGCATTTTGTTACTTAGAGATTCTTGAGAAGCCATGATTTATGCTACAATAGGTTCTCCAACAGCATACAATGGGTTGGACTCTTACTACACACACTAGTAAGCATTGTAAGGGTTGGATTTCTTGGAGGGAACTGTGGATCAAGGAAGGGGAATGCCTTCCTTGTGTTGTGTGGGGCAGTTGGAAGGAGTGCCATGGTTGTGATGGTTGAGTGACATCTATGTAGAGCTCTAGATGAGCATTTGGCTAAGCATAGAGAGAAGAATGGATTGTGGGTCGAGAGAGAGAAGCCTGTAGGTACTTACTTTGCCCTAGTGGCCTCATATCCCAACTTGGGGGTGGGTTCTCAACAAAAAGTGTATGTGTTGGATAGAGTTCCTATGGTTGGAACACATTATACAACTTGACGAGAAATTTATACTCAAAACGAGAATTGTTGCCATAAAAACTCGTATTTTTGTGTCAAAAACATCAAACACAACCCCCAAATCGAAAAGTGGTGCTATTGGTAGCACCCTTTTTTTGGAGCTAAAATTACGAATTTTTTAAATCTTCGACCGGTGTCAATGCAATCAAAACCCTAAATCAACCTCTGAATTGAAAAGCATTACTATCGGTAGCACCCAATTTTTTGGGGGGCTAAAATTATGACTTTTTGGAAACCCCAGTTGATGTCAGTGAAGTCAGAACCCAAAATCAACCCTAGAATAAAAGACTGATACTACTGGTGGCCCCCCATTTTTCTATCAAGTTACTATTCTGTGTATTTTGGAACCATGCATGACCTAAGACAGATAATTTTTAAAAAATTATAAAAAAAAAAATTTTAAAAATTAAAATACCCCAAAAATTTTGAATAAAATTGAAATTAAAAAAAAAACACACACATGTTTAAAAAAAATAAAAAATAAAAAAACAAATATACAAAAATTAAGAAAAAAAACCAAAAAAAATTAGAAAATCATAAAATTACAAAATATATATATTTTTAAAAACCCTAATTTATAAAAAACGCAAAAATTAAAATTAATTATTAAAAAAATTCAAAATAAAACCAATTTTAAAATTTAAATTTAAATTAAAACAGATTAAAAATAAATAAAACTAAACAAAATAAAAAGTAAAATAACAAAGCAGATAACAAATATAAAGAAATAATAAAATATAAAATAACAAAACATATAAAAATAAAAAAATAAAAATAGCAACAACAACAAACAAGTGCCATTGTAATGGCGATGTCCCTGCCGTTTGTTTTTTAAATAAGGAAAATATAAAAATATCGAAATGCTTAATAGTTATTGCTTTTTAAATAAAGAAAATATAAAAATATTGAAACACCTAATAATTATTGCATTTGTGAATAATAGTTATTGCATTTGTGAATAGTGAAATGATGCCAGTAAATTTGTGAATAGTGAAAGCCATAAGTGAAATAAAAAGCCTGTTAGAACTATTGAATTTCTGCACAAAGAATACCACGACAATGGAGAGTTTCTGATCAATGCCATGGAGAGTTTCTGGGATAAGATTTTGTATGACTACCTGTTTTACCCTAGTATCAATGGGTACCTCAAGGAATAGCCTCGCAATGTGGGTAAGCTTTCAATGTTGCAGCCTCACTGTAACCATGATAATTTTAAAGCTTAATGGATATAAGCATGATCAGCCTCATTGTTGCAAAAGTTCTCCACAGTTCAATAAGAAAGCATTCATTTACATTTTAAGGTTTCTAAGAAAATGTTGAATATCCTGCACTCCCCAGATAAGTTATTGCTATTTCCAGTAAATTTGGTTGCTCTTAGAGCGCTTGATTCTAAATTATGGCCCTATTAATCCCTACTCTTTTCACAGATTGTGCCAAAAAGAGAATCAATTAGCGTCTTTCACCTACATAGATAAGTTGTTGCCTGTAAAAACACGAAATAATCCTCCATTTGAAAATAGAGCCTTCTTCCTTCACTATATGTCTAACTCCGCAAAATCTTATCGCTTCAAATCACCTTACATGTTACACATACCTAAAATTGTTCAAAACACTCCTGGATTTATCAAAATAGATCTATTTAAAGCGCATTAGAACTGAGAAGTAAATTTATATCAATTATTAATGGCATAGATCATCGGAAAATACTAGACTGAAGAAGACTACAGGGATTGTTCATCATCATGGCTGAAAATCCTAAATATCTAAGCTGAACTCGGTTAAAGAATCACAGATAGCTTTGAACAAGTTCTACTGCGTTACAAATTAGTCAGGTATTCAAATTAATCCTTATTAATACAAAAATAAGCTGTATTGACGCAAATTTACTACGACTCAACAGAAACTCAAAATACCTGCCAGAAAGTGCAAATGAGAAGCAAATACAAGGGTAAAAGAGCAAGAACAAGCCTCAAATAAGATAAAAGTGTGAAATAAGAGCAATGCAACCTCAAAAGCCACAATCTTTAAACCGACGTCAACTTTGTGTAACTCTTGTAATAGGAGAATGTGGATGGGTTGCACCTGCAACTGCACAGAAACAACTAGAGCTTGCATGGAGACGTTTAACTTGGACTCATATCGATACATTTATATATGTATCCACAAATAAATATTAAATCAATATTATATGTGATGATTCTGATCAACTAAATCTTAAATGGTAAGTAGGTGTATGATCATTCGCTGGTACCCAGGGTGCATAGTCTAAACATGGCGGTGGTGGTTCCTTCGAGACTATGGAAAGTTGCATGGCTAATCAACGGGCCATTTTTTTAATTTCTGGGTTATTTATTTTTTTTTTTTTATGGAATCGTGTCCAGGCAATATGTGTTCAAATTGGGGTTTGGAGTTTGGTTGCATCATGCATGGCTTGAACGTGTTCACTACTTTCTGAACTATTTGGTACGGTTATGCAGTTGTTGGATTGATATAAACATTGCAAAATTGCAATAATAATAACCATCAAATTGTCATAATTGAAAGCCTGTAGTTCTCATATTTAACTGCATTAAGAAGCTTAGTGCGTGGCATACATTTCAGAATCTGTGGCAGACCGAAAAATAACGTGTGGCAGATTAGGAACGATGCATGTACCTCTCTGCCATCGTCTCTGCTCCATGCCCTGGTGCATTTCTGAAAGAAATAATGCTCTCTTCCAGTCAACTGGGTGTGAACGTTTTTTACTTTCAGTAGTCACGGTGGCCTGAGAAATTCTCTATGTATGCCATTAAGCACATTATCTAGTCAATTATGTTATTGGTAACCAAGACTCTTCAAACTCTTTTCCCTCATCTAGTACATGAGCCATCATATTTGCAAGCATTAACCAGTTTTTCCAAAAAGATACTCTGGTTAATTGTCCATTGTTCACAACACAAGAACTGTCTTCATGGAACAAGGAATGCATATTGTACACAGCAAAAGACATTACAGCCATGGAGAAAATGCCAAGGAATATCAATGAGGTATAAGTTTTTTTCACTGCTTTACGAATACCCAAATTCATTAATTTTTATTTGCAAGCATGGTCGAGCATTTGTCTGCACTCTGGACATGGTTTGTTGTGGCCGTAGCCCTGCTTCTTTTCCTGTCACTTGTAGATTTAATGGGTAATGTTTATATTTGGCATTCAAAAGACATCCTTGGAACCCGTTGTGTTTTATTTCTTTGGAGAGAACATGATACTCCAAATTGGCAAGCTCACAAATCAAAATGTATTGTTTTTATAAAAGATTTCAACAGATTTTACCCAAAAATATTCCAGGTATAAAAGATTTCAACAGACTTTACACAAAAAAAATCAGAGCAATGTTCTGGTAAAGCACACATGCGATGCATTTGTTGGAGGGAGAGTGCATAGATAGGGGTAGAGGTTCAGGTTCAAGGTGCACCAACAATCATTGGCATAGACATGTTTGCAGGGGGCATTGTGCTGAAAAATCAGTAAGGAAAAGAATGTCAAGGCTTTGGGCTTCTCTACTTCAATATGCATTAAAGGTTTTGTTTGTCATTTGTTTGAAGATGAGTGATTGCAGAGCAATTCAAAAAAAAATTAACATGAGAGAATGAGTGTGTAGTTTTTGTGACCAATACACATTGCTTTCAGGAATATCCATAGCTATTTTTGGTAGGTAGGGATAGGGCCAGGCTACAACAACAATGGCAGCAACTACAGATACGGATACGCCAACAACCAATGCCAACAGTAGCAGTTACGGAAACAACCAACGCCAACAGCAACAGCTACAACGGATACGGAAAAAAACTGCTACGGTGGATATAGATACGGAAGCTACTTCGGATACTGGGAGGGAAACAGCAGCTACAACAACAGCGGATATGGAAAGCATATTTAATATGAGCGGATATGGAAAGCATATGTAATATGAAATTTACAAATAGTTAAATAAATTACCTCGTGAAGTTGCTCCAGGAAGCTCAGAAGATGGAAGAGACTGCTCCACATATGAAGAAGAACCTCATATGCGATCTTTGCATAAGCCTCCTTGGATCCCAGAACATGCAATATGGAATAGGCTGCTCCAAATACAAAGAAGGCAATCTTTGCATAAACCTTTCTAGAAGGCAGTGCAAGAAGAGGCGGTGAACCGATGCAGGAAGAGGTGGATTGAGGCAGTGAATCTGTGACTATTTCCAGGTTCGCATTGCATTTAAGTCATTTGCAAGGTTCCCAAGAAATATAAGATACTATGGCGGTGAAGGAGCTGTCATTTGCAAGGGTCCCAATAAATACATACCCACGTCACCGCAATGCATTTAAGCACAGTTTTGTTCCCAATATCTATGCCGCCACTGTGGAAATAACGCTTCAAATTATAAACCAATCAACTTCCACAAAAGTTTTATTTTTATATTAATAAATAAAAAAATGTTTGAAACTTTGGTTAAAATATATGTTGCAGGTTCAGTCAACTGTAACTAATAGAAAGTCAACGTCGATCAAATACAAGAGTTACCCTGCTACGACAAGGACTAATAAAACAAATAAAATAACAACTTTGAAACATATAAAAAAAACAAAAAAAACATGCATAAGGGAGAGGGGCTCGATTCCAAAATCAAGCCGCCACCCCCGCAGGGATGGCAGGTGGTGACGGCTCAAGTCTAGAATTGAACCCCTCTCCTTTATGCATATTTTTCATTGTTGTTTTCTATCTTAAGATTTAAATTTGTTATGTTATTAGCCCTTGCTTTTGGCTGCAAGGACTTTAGTAAAGTTTTTGTCGTCTTTTTACATTAATTTTCATATAAATCAACCAATTAGAGAAATTTATGTTCTAATCAAACATATTGTTTCCTAAGTTTTTTTGACGTTACTTTTTTTCATCCAATAAAAATTTTGGACCTTTTATTTAGCCTCTTTTCAAGGCCAACAAGCATAAATATTTCCAACAGAGTGTTTAGTATAGCATAAATATTTCCAAGAGAGTGGTTGCTTTTGTTTTCTTTTCAAATCAACTCTATTAATGTTAGGACTACCTAGCATTAATGTTAGGACTGCATAGCATTAATCTGAAAATATTTTATGATTGCCTCATGTATGCCATATATTTTCAACTTGTTATGCTACTATTATGTGTTACGTTGTCTGTTGGTCTAAGTTGAATAAGTTGCCATTGATTTCAAGTTACATGTCATAACTATCAAGTTACAGGTCATTGCCATTGATATCAAATAAAATTCATGGTTATAATTGTGTGGATCCCTTGTCTTATTTAATTGGAGGTTATTATTGAGTGCATTTAGTCATTCGAGGCAGAACTTGAACCGTTGGTAACTCGAACCAGCCCAGAACTTGAACCAAATAGATGTAGGGTATTCCAATAGACAAATAGATGATGGGTGTGGAGGAAGTGGGCAGTTTTTTTAAGCCAAAAATCGAAAATGCAGTCGAGTGGTGATAGCTGGAGATGCGTGGGTGTTAATGGAAAGAGTTGGAGCTGCATCTGAGCAAATAGAGAAATTTGGGGCAGCGTGAGGGAAAATGGAGAAGGCTGGAGCAGCGTTAGGGAAATAGGAGGAAACTGGAGCAGTGTGAGGGAAAGTGGTGATTGTTGGAGCTGGGTGGGTGTTAATGGACCGAGCTGGAGCTGTGTGGGAGCAAATGGAGAAAGTTGGGGCAGCATGAGGGAAAATGGAGAAGGTTGGAGTAGTGTGAGGGCAATAGGAGGCAGCTGGAGCTGGGTGAGGGAAATAGGAGGAAGCTGGAGCTGCGTGGGTGTAAAAGTAGGAAGATGGAGCTGCGTGGGTGCTGAAAGAGGAAGCTGGGAATGCGTGGGAGAGCTTGGGACAAGAAAAACCTTTGTTGGAACTGCGTGGGAGTATTTGGGGGAGTAAAAACATATGCTGGAATGGCGTGGGAGTGTTTGGGAGACTGCAAATACAAAGGTGAGTGTGTGTTTTGGAGAATGTGTATGCAGATACAAAGATAGCAGAGGTGTGAACAGAAAATTAGAAGAGAACAGAGTATTCATGAAAATACTGGAGAAAGAAGGTTGATTGCATAGCTATGAAACAACAAAAGAGAGAAGAAATAAAACTGACCCTGACCAGAGAAGCATTGAAATGATTATGAGCAGGCTAATGTACAACAAGTTGATGCTTCTAGAGTTGGTACTCTTTCCAGGTTGTAGCCTGAGAGTTCGATGCATAAATTGAGTTGGTTCTCAATGTTTGTAATGTACATGACTTGAAGCTTGCTTGATATTCCAAGAAGAATAGGTTTTCTCCCTTATGGGTTTCCTCGTATATCTGTGTCTCTGTCTATGTTACTTGTGAATATGCTATGTGTTTTACTACAATGAGATATTGCTGCAACAGAAATTAAAGATGTCTTGCATGAGTTTAAATTGATTATTAAACTTTGAAAGAAACTGATTCACCCCCCCCACCTCTCTCTATTTCCTTAATTAAGTTCAACAATTGGTATCAGAGCAAGGTACCTTCATTCAAACAGTTAATCACTATAAGGTAGATCCATAAGCTTAATCATGACTAGTCAATAAGGAATTTCATCCAATAGAGCTCCTCTATTTGATGGCACAAATTTTTCCTTCTGGAAAATAAGGATGAGAACTTATCTTATGTCTCTAGGTGCAGATGTTTGGGATGTTGTTGAAACAAAGTATGTGAAGCCAATCATTCTTGCCTCTAAGGATGACAAACTGGAATTTACTTTTAATGGCAAGGCAATGAATGCAATTCTTAGTGGACTTGCAGAATCTGAGTTTGTGAAGGTTATGCACTGTACTTCAGCCAAAGAAATGTGGGACAAATTGATAAGTTGTTATGAAGGTGATGAAAAAGTAAAGAATGCTAAAATCCAAGTTCACATATTACAATTTGAACAGTTGAAGATGAATGATGATGAAACAATAAGTAGGTATTTCTTAAGAGTTGAAGAACTTGTCAATCTTATGAAGGGTCTTGGTGAAAAAAAAGATGATGATATATTGGTTTCGAAAATCTTAAGATCTCTTACTGACAGATTCAACCCTAAAGTTTTAGCTATAAAAGAATTAGATGATCTTAAGAGTCTGACAATTGATCAGTTGCTCGGAACCCTAACAACTTATGAAATGAGGATTATCAAAGAAACAAATACTACGAGGGAAGCATCTTTTAAGGCTGGAAAGCAAAGAAACGATAAAGAATCTAATTCTGATACAGA
Organism: Larix kaempferi; assembly: GCA_027924585.1. Taxonomy (NCBI): domain Eukaryota; kingdom Viridiplantae; phylum Streptophyta; class Pinopsida; order Pinales; family Pinaceae; genus Larix; species Larix kaempferi. The sequence continues at coordinate 1,983,408 of BSBM01000097.1, forward strand.
TGGAATTGTGGCAAAATTTGCTAGAAGACTAAAAAAGGGGACGTGTAAATATCAAGGTAAGTTTCCCTTCAAATGTTTTCATTGTGGAAAGGTTGGTCATTTTGCATCCAAGTGTCCATACAAAAGGAAGGACTATGAATCAAAGAATCAAGAGAAGATCAATAAAGAAAAGAAATATCAGAAGAAAAGTCTTTGTATAAACAATAATGATAGTTCCTCAGAAGATTGGGATAAAGGTTTCTCAGATGATGATGAATCAAATGAATTCATGCTTAGGGCTATAGAAGACCATTTTGACATGAATGAAGAAGAAGCTGAAGTAGATTTGGAAGGTGAGCTTATCAGTGCTTTGGAAGAAATAGACAGACTTAAACAAAAGAAAAGGAAACAAAAGGAATTGTTGAGTAAATATGAGAAAGATGAACATGAATTTAATGATGCCCTTATTTCATTAAAAATTGAATTGGAAGAAGCAAAGAAGATAGAGGATGTTCTCAAGCAACAATTGTATGAGAAAATAAAAGAGTGTGAGAAGTTAGAAACAGAAGTGGTGTTTGTCAGAAAAGAATTGGAGAAAGTTCAAGTATTGTCCCATCAAAATATGACATATGCTCAAGCAACTAAGAAGCTGGAAAATATTTTGGATAGTCAAAGATCACCATTTCTGAAAAATGGTCTAGGCTATGAAAGGAGTTCAATCAAAAGCAAATCAGAAAACATAGGACCAGTCAAGTTTGTCACAGAAAGTATTAACATCAGTAAGAATGAATTAGCAAACGGATCGATGGAACAAAATGATCATATCCAGCAATCAAGGAAGTATGAAGAGGGATCAACTATTCTAAAAAATGAAACTAAAAGAGATCAATCAGCTCTTAATCTAGAACACAAACACCAAAGACTCAGAAACTCATTTGCAAAAAGACAGTCAATTCTCAGGTACCAAAGTTTCTTCTATGGATATTGTTTCTGTTGCTCAGAATTTGGTCATAAAGCTATAGAATGCAATTTTAATCTTAATAATTTGCAAAAGAACTACCAAATGTCATATCCAAGAATAGGTCATCTATCAAAGGAAAGAAAAATGAATGACAGATCTAGTAATCCATATGCTCCTCTATAAAATGAGCCAGAATGTTATATATGCCATAATCTTGGACACAAAGCATTGGATTGTAGACTAAAGTTTTACAAATCAAAACTTCAAAAACCTCATATGTTTGAAAATGTAAAAATATGGAAGAAGAAAGATGACAGTAAGAGTGGTTTGGTTCTTTCTGCTAAAAAAAAAAAAGATTCCCGGTATATTGATAGTGGATGTTCAAAACATATGACTGGTGACAAACATAAATTTCTGTCTCTAAGTGAATCTAAGTCTGGAAGTGTAACTTTTGTAAATAATCATCCAGGAAAAATCAAGGGAAAAGGATTAGTTAGCTTAAACAATGGTCAGGGCAAAGCAACAGATGTGCTATTTGTTGATGGATTGAAACATAATCTTTTGAGTGTCAGTCAGATGTGTGATAAAGGCTGTGAAGTAATATTTACTGCCAAAGATTGCAAAATAAAGTTGGTAAATACAGGAAATACTGTTGCAAAGGGAATCAGAACAGAAAATAATGTTTATGTGTTAAAAGAAGATAAAGAGGAATGTCAATTGAGCAGATTTCATGAAAGTTGGTTATGGCATAGAAGACTAGGGCACTTGAATTTTGACCATCTTATTAAACTCAATAAGAACAATGCAACTAAAGGTTTTCCTAAAATAGAAAAGCCACATATTTTTGTGTGTAAACCATGTCAAATGGGAAAATTGACACGTACTCAATTCAAAACAAAGAACCAACCATCTACAAGCACGTCACTTCAGCTAGTTCATATGGATTTGTGTGGACCTTCTAGAAAAGAGGGAACTGGAGGAGAATGGTATTTTATGTTAGTCATTGATGATTTTTCAAGACTAACATGGGTAGCCTTTCTAAAAGAAAAATCAGAGGCATTTGAGAAATTCAAAGTCTTCAAAGCTTTGACTGAAAATCAAACTGAGCAGAAGATAAAGTCAGTAAGATCTGACAGAGGAGGAGAATTATGTTCAGGAGCTTTTAAAAAATTCTGTGATGAACATGGAATTAAAAGAGAGTATACTATTCCAGGTACTCCTCAACAGAATGGAGTTGCAGAAAGACAAAACGGATCAGTTCAGCAAATGGCCAGATCAATGATGAAAGAAAGAAATGTGTCTCAAACCTTTTGGGTGGAGGCTATTCATACAGCAATTCATATTCTTAACAAAGCACATTTAAGGCTCGGAAGTGACAAAAATCCTTATGAACATTGGTTTGGAAGACCACCTTCAATAAAACATTTTAAAGTATTTGGAAGTAAATGCTATATTAAAAATAATGATGAAAATCTGGGCAAATTCGATGATAGGGCTAATGAAGGAATTTTTCTGGGTTATGCATCAAACAGTAAAGGATATAGATGCTTCAATAAAAGGTTGCATAAGATGATGGATTGCATTGATATTTGTGTGGATGAAGAACTTCCTTTTCAAAGAAGACAGATAAGGAGTGTTGACATAAATGATGAAGAAACTAATGAAACTGATGAACCACAATTCAAAGAATTGGAAGATGATGAAAAATCTGAGAAAGATCAAGAAAATTCTAGTAAGCAAACTGAACAAGAACAAAAACCTCCTTCCAGAATTATTCAAAATAATCATCCAGAGAGTCAGATTCTTGGTGATAAAAGTAAAGGAGTTCAAACAAGAAGAAAACTTATTCAAACGGCAGAGCAGTCACAGATTGCGTTCATTTCTATAAATGAACCCAAATTTTTTGTTGAAGCAAGTAAAGAAGATAGCTGGATAGAAGCAATGAATGAGGAGCTTGATCAGATTGAAAAGAACAATACCTAGTAACTTGTTCCAAGACCTAAAAATAAAAACGTTATAGGCTCAAAATGGGTGTTTAAAAATTAGTTAAATGAACAAGGACAGATTGTGAGAAATAAAGCAAGATTGGTATGTAAAGGTTATGCTCAGGTAGAAGGAATAGATTTTGATGAAACCTTTGCTCCTGTGGCAAGATTAGAAGTTATTAGAATTTTTCTTGCATATGCATGTCATAATAATTTTAAAATATATCAAATGGATGTCAAATCTACTTTTCTTAATGGAGAATTGGAAGAAGAAGTATATATGGAGCAACCTGAGGGATTTAAATTGTCAGAAGATTTTAATTATGTCTGCAAACTGAAGAAGGCATTATATGGATTAAAACAAGCACCACGTGCTTGGTATCATCGTCTAGATACATATCTACAGCAACAGGGTTTCAAGAAAGGAGCAACTGAGAGCAACTTGTACATAAAGTCAGAAGGTGAAGATATTTTAGTTGTTTTGGTTTATGTTGATGATATAATATTTGGGAGTAACAATTCTTCATCGATTCAATGGTTTGCTACTGCAATGCAATTAGAGTTTGAAATGTCTATGATAGGAGAATTGTCTTATTTTCTTGGTCTGCAAGTGTGTCAACAATTAGAAGGCATAATAATTTTTCAAAGTAAGTATCTTAAAGAAATGTTGAAGAAGTTCAAGATGGAAGATTCCAAGCCTGTTAGTACACCTATGGAGGTGGGATGCAAGCTTAGCAAAGATGATCAGTCACCAGAAGTTGATCATAAATTATATCGCTCAATGATAGGAAGTTTATTGTACCTCACAGGGTCTAGACCAGATATAATCCAAGCTGTTGGTATGGTAGGAAGGTATCAATCTGCTCCAAAACAAAGTCATATGTCAGCTGTCAAACGTATATTCAGGTATTTGAAGGGCACAATGGACTATGGTTTGTGGTACCCAAAGAATCAGAGTCTGCAATTAACAGTGTATTCAGATGTAGACTGGGCAAATTGCTTGGATGACAGAAAAAGTACAAGTGGTAATGCATTCTTCTTGGGAGACTCTTTAGTTGCTTGGTTGAGTAAGAAACAAGGTTCCATTTCTTTATCTACCACAGAAGCTGAATACATATCTGCTGCTACCTGTTGTGCTCAAGTGGTGTGGATGAAACAAGCACTTGAAACTTTGGAGGTAAAATATGATAGCCCTATTCCTATTCTCTGTGATAATACTAGTGCTATTAGTATTTCAAAGAATCATGTTCTACATTCCAAAACAAAACATATTCCTATCAAATATCATTTTTTAAGGGACCATGTGGCTAACAAAATTGTTCAAGTAAACTATATTCCTTCCAAAGAACAGATTGCTGATATATTTACTAAACCACTGGCAAAGGCACAATTTGAATATCTTCGTCAGAAGCTTGGTGTCAGATCTTTTTCCTCAATAAATTGACTCATTCAGTTAGGGAGAGTTGTTCTTCTAAAGAACACTGACATATGTGTGAAGAATCGGAGATTTCTACTAGATATGAAATCATGTAGCCAGGGGAATGAATGTTTTTCCAATACTAGCTCAAAAGGTGCCATACAAGCAGGGGGAGCTGTTCATATTCATCAGAATACCAGGGAATTTTTGTTTGCCATTGATGTCAAAGGGGGAGAAGAGCAGTGGGAATACAGAAAAGAGCAGTGGTTAAAGGAATAGTTCTTCTCTCTTTCTTACATAGGGGGAGATCGTGGTCATCAATGGAAGTTGCCATCAATGACAAAGGGAGAGATTGTTGGTCTAAGTTGAATAAGTTGCCATTCATGTCAAGTTACATGTCATTACTATCAAGTTACAGGTCATTGCCATTAATATCAAATAAAGTTCATGGTTATAATTGTGTGGATCCCTTGTCTTATTTAATTGGAGGTTATTATTGAGTGCATTTAGTCATTCGAAGAAGAACTTGAACCGTTGGCAATTCGAACCGTCCCAGAACTTGAACCGAATAGATGTAGGGTATTCCAAGAGACAAATAGATGATGGGTGTGAAGGAAGTGGGAAGTTTTTTTAATCCAAAAATCGAAAATACAATCGAGTGGTGATAGCTGGAGCTGCGTGGGTGTTAATGGATAGAGTTGGAGCTGCGTGGGAGCAAATGGAGAAAGTTGGAGCAGCGTGAGGGCAAATGGAGAAGGTTGGAGCAGCGTGAGGGCAATAGGAGCAAACTGGAGCAGCGTGAGGGCAAGTGGTGATTGTTGGAGCTGCGTGGGTGTTAATGGACAGAGCTAGAGCTGCATGGGAGCAAATGGAGAAAGTTGGGGCAGCGTGAGGGAAAATGGAGAAGGTTGGAGCAGCGTGAGGGAAATAGGAGGCAGCTGGAGTTGCGTGAGGGCAATAGGAGGAAGCTGGAACTGCGTGGGTGTAAAAGGAGGAAGGTGGAGCTACGTGGGTGTTGAAGGAGGAAACTGGGAATGCGTGGAAGAGCTTAGGACAAGAAAAACCTTTGTTGGAACTGCGTGGGAGTATTTGGGGGAGGAAAAACATATGCTGGAACAACGTGGGAGTGTTTGGGAGACTGCAAATACAAAGGTGAGTGTGTGTTTTGGAGAATGTGTATGCAGGTACAGAGATAGCAGAGGTGTGAACAGAAAATTAGAAGAGAACAGAGTATTCATGAAAATACTGAGAAAGAAGGTTGATTGCATAGCTATGAAACAGCAAAAGATAGAAGAAATAAAACTGACCCTCACCAGAGAAGCATTGAAATGATTATGAGCAGGCTAATGTACAACAAGTTGATGCTTGTAGAGTTGGTGCTCTTTCCAAGTTGTAGCCTGAGAGTTTGATGCATAAATTGAGTTGGTGCTCAATGTTTGTATTGTACATGACTTGAAGCTTGCTTGATATTCCAAGAAGAAGAGGTTTTCTCCCTTATGGGTTTCCTCGTATATTTGTGTCTCTGTCTATGTTACTTGTGAATATGCTATGTGTTTTACTACAATGAGATATTGCTGCAACAGAAATTAAAGTCTTGCATGAGTTTAAATTGATTATTAAACTTTGAAAGAAACTGATTCACCCCCCCCCTCTCTGTTTCCTTAATTAAGTTCAACGTTGTCTACCACCTCCACTTGTCTATGCCATCACTTCCACCGACTCTATCTTTATGGAGATTTGTTCAGCCACCACCGGTTTGCACCACCTCCTTATGCTATCTGGCCTACTATATGCATTAAGTTCAACTCATTCTAAGTCCTTTGGTGCACATCCATCCACATTTCTCGATACATTTCTCAAAGCGAGTTGTTACTCTGTAACATTGGTGTTGCTCCTTATTCTCGATCAACTAAATCAACCGGATGTAACTCCAACTATTTACTAAGTTAATCTAAACTAGATTAATAGGAATTAAAATTGTTACTAAAATTGGTTCATCGACTGTGGGATATGGATCTCAATCTTTCTTTACGACTTGACCTCCATAGATCTTCATAAATTGAACTTGAGACTCGAAATCTTTGAAATCCCAAAGCTAGACAAAAAAGCAATTACATATTACTATTGCATAGATGTTCGATCTCTAAAGGTAGGGACTTGCTGCATTTAGCAGCTCTGCTTCGTTTATTTGTTATTTGTTTATTTGTTATTTGTTGTTTTTTTGTTATGTTATTTGTTGAAAAAAAATTTAATGTTTTAATTTTGTTATGTTATTTGTTTTATTTGTTATTTTGTTTTACGTTGTTTTTTATTTGAGGTTTTAATTTTGTTATGTTATTTGTTTTATGTTCTATTATTTTATATTTTATTATTTGTTTTATGTTTTGTTGTTTTATATTTTGTTATTTGTTGTATTATTTTATTTTAATTTTGTTTAGTTTTATTTTTAATTTTTAATTTTATGTTTTTTTTTTAATTTGTTTTTTTTTTTTTTTTTTTTTTTAACTTAAAGTTTTTTATTTTTATATTTTTTAATTTATCTTTTTTAATTTTGTTATTTTTTTAGTTTTTAGTTTTTTTTTTTTTTATAATATTTGTATTTTTAATGTTTTTTTCTTTAATTTTTATTTTTTAAAATATTTATGCACTTTAAGTTTTTAGGAAAATTTATATTTCATAATTAAAATTGGGTCTTTTTAAGTGATTTAAAAGAAGAAGAAAAAATAAATATTTTTCTTACGCCATGCATAGTTTCGATTCAATTAATGCTAACATGATGGAAGAAAGGGGTGCCACCAGTAGAACATATTTTCATTTCGATGGTCAATTTCGAATTTTGATTGCCCCGACACCAATCAAGGTTTCCAAAATGCTGTAATTTAAATCCAAGAAAAAAATGATGTTATCGGTAGCACCACTTTTTAACTTGTGGGTTGATTTAGGGTTTTGATTGCATTAACACCGACTGGAGGTTTCCAAAAAGTCGTTATTTTAGCTCCGATAAAAAAACAAATAAATAAAATTTGCTACCGGTAGCACCACTTTTTTATTCAAGGTAAAAATAGCCACTAAATGGGGCCTATAAAAAAATGACAACTCTTGAGAGTTCTCATCAAGTTTTATAATATCTTTTGGGTGGAAAATCGCTTTTACACAGCCAGTTGCTTGGACCTTCTTTATTTAAAGATAAGTATTCTCTTCGTATTTCCATGTGCAATGCTTTTATTAGATGCATGTGATGATTATGCTTGTATATGCATGTTAAATGTGTGCGGATATAGTTTATTTCCACTGTGTATTTTATTATGCATTTGCACATGCATTTTCAATATTATGAAATTGAATGGCTATGGGGTGAAATTTGAAAGCTCGTAATGCATTCATGTCCCCCTCTATTTGTCGGATTGATGGATGGGGACGTGACAAAGTGGTATCAGAGATTTTGGTTGTAGCACTGAGGTTGTATGGGCCAAAAATCCACACTTACAGGAATAAATTAGGAATACTTCTATAAAATTTGGGTTACGTTAAATGATGGATAAGGGGTGGGCAGAAGGTGTGATGTAGAGCAGCCACAACAAGTCCACGTGCATGGGTGATTGCATGTGATGGAGTGAAAAGGTGGATGGGAATCGACCATCGGGTGATGGGGAAGATCGATGATTGACAATGCTTCAGTTTCACGAAGATATAGAAGAATTAATTAATTGACACAAGCTTAAAATGAAAACCACCCTGTCGACGTGTCACCCTCTTGAGCGTTTAGGCTCGTAAAAGTAGTTTCGGGAAACCGCTTTCTCATGGAGCCTAAAACTAACATGGTGATGTGACGTGCAGAGATTTGATGTAGGGTGATGTCAAGAATGATGGGACCCTTGTTAGTCATGTCAGACATGGAAGATCGTGCAGATTTGATTGACATCCACCATTTCTTCAGGCCCGCAAACTTGCACAAAAGTTAATTAATTGGCATGAGCCTGAAACGGAAACCGCCCTATGACATGTCACCCTCTCATGTGTTCATGCTCATAAAAGCAGTTTCAAGAAACCACCTTTCCATGGAGCTTGAAACTACTTGCGTCCAATATGTGGTAATATGAAGTGGGGTGGCATCAGAAATGCATGAATCACATGAAAAGCAAGGTTTTCCTTAGTTGAATTCTAGGTTCCAGAAATCAAGAAACGGCGCCAATCTAAAACACCAGATTTCACAAAATTGAAAGATTTAAAAAAAAACGAGGGTGTTGCACTCAAGCCACCTTGCAACGGCACATGGAAGCCATAAGGCGACAAGCCCCCTTGAGCCCCAATGTCCCCCTAAGACATCGTCGATTTTGAAAAATTATTTGTGATGATGGAAAGACCAATGGGAATGGGAAATTTTACACAAAGCACAATTAAATTCTTAAGGGTGATTCAGATGTTTTTGTAATTTGATCAAAAAAGTGAATGTAACCATAAGTTGACAAAAATTGTCAATATGGATAATCTCCATAATGCATGAAAAATTATTTTGCGACTTTCTAAGAATGTAATAAATCTAACAAATGTACCTATATGAACACTTCTGCATATTCAATATCATATCAGGGACAGTTAAGGGTAAGCCTTCAATATAGTGCAATTAAGAAACCTTTGGTCTTGGTTGGATCAAGAAGATCATCATCATGGATGATGCATAGGATCCTTATGAAGCTGAGACAAATCTCATGGGAGAGAATATACAGGTTGAGAATGCAAAGACAGAATCCAATGGTAGAAGAAACCAAGTAATTTTCACGTACCCACTCATCTCGACAATGCAAGGAAGGGAACATGGCACTAAAATATGGGATTTTAGAACAACTTAGCTGAATTCGTCATGAATAAAAGGTATGGCATTACAGCAAAATGCACATGTGTGTAGATGCAAATTAATTAAAAATGCACAGCGGAATAAAACATCATCCACACACATTTCGTAACCATCCAACATATCAAAATAGCCATCAATTAAAACATTGCAGAAGTAAACACAATAAAATACTCATCTGGATGTAATGTTGTCCCAAACAACTAGCTATGTCGCTGCAACGTTCCACCCAACCATAGGTCTCTACTCAGCCTATATTATTTCAGCACTCAGAGACCACCCCGATCTGGGCATGATATCTACAAGGAAATTGGGTCTCTCAAGCTCAGCTCAGCCAAAGCAATGGATGCCCATCTCAACCCCAGCATTCTCTTACACACAAAACTCAGATATGGGCTTGGAAACACACTTTCACCAGTGGAACATAGAAACTAGATGGACATGGGTTTTCCCAAAAACATAGACACACCAAAAACAGATTGTGAGAGGGAAAATCAACCATAGGGAAGAAAACGATTTCTCCCACAGATATACAAGCAATCAGTGAGCCAAAACAGCCTCTATGGTCCCCAAATCGATTTCCCTTTCTTCCCCAGTGTTATACAACACAAAAACGCCCTTCCCAGCTAGTAGAATGAAGGATGACAATGTTGGTTGTGGAGCCAGATTTTCTAGTCTCATAGATGATATTGTATCAGCCGTGTTTGTACCCCAGTTTTATATGATATGTAGGTGGACTGTACAGTCACCCCAGCGGGGGGGGTGTGGGGGGGCATCGCTCCCCCACGGGGTTCCAGGGGGGATCATCCCCCCTGGCTGGGGATTCTGGGGGCCAGCGGTCCCCCGGCGGGGGTTCGGGGGCAGTGCCCCCGAGAAATGGGGGTTCGGGGCAACACCCCCGAAGAAAATTTTTGGGGTTGTTTTCGCCAGTTGTTTTGCGGGCCCATGGTTTTGGGTATCCCATGGTATTTTCCCATTGTATTTCCCTTATAAAATAAAGACATTGTAATATGGCTAGGGATGATGATGTATTAGGTTTTATGCATTGTAAAGATCTCTAAGATCAGGAGAGAGACTGTGAAACAGAGAAGAGGAAGTGCAGCGGTTGTGCTGCAGGTTGTATCCCTTCACCTTGCTGGACGGTAATAATAATAAGGACTGGCAAATTCAGTGTGGACGTAGCCCAAGTTGGGTGAACCACGATATATCTGTGTCTCTCTTGTAATGTGTATGTGTGATTATATTTACATTTATGTTTATTGTTATTGCTCTGCGATCCTGTTTTTCTAACAATTGGTATCAGAGCCAAAGGTCTATTTGGCAGTTAAACCCGCAGGAAGCTAGTGTTTTTGGTTCGAGTGGGAGAAATGGCAGAAGAAGGAAAGTTTAAGGTTGAGAAGTTTAACGGCCAAAACTTCGAGTTATGGAAGATGCAAATGGAGGACTATCTGTACCAGAAGGATCTATTCCTACCGTTGGGAGGAAAAGCAAAGCAGCCAACAGCTATGAAGGACGAAGAATGGGAGGTTCTTGACATAAAGGCTCTGGGAACAATATGGTTGAGCCTGGCTTCGTCAGTGGCTTTCAATATATCAAAAGAAACGACAACAGAGGGTTTGATGAGCGCATTGACTAAGCTGTATGAAAAACCCTCGGCCTCCAACAAGGTATTTCTAATGAGGCGTTTATTTAATATGAAGATGTCTAAAGGTGGATCTGTTACTGATCATTTAAATGATTTTAATACGGTTACAAATCAGCTAAGTTATGTAAGTGTGAACTTTGATGATGAGGTTAGGGCTCTTCTAATCTTGTGTTCATTGCCAGAAAGCTGGAATAGCTTGGTCATGGCTGTAAGTAACTCTGTCTCTGGTTCAAACACCTTGAAATTTGATGATGTTATTGGTGTTATTCTTAGCGAGGAAATGCGAAGAAAAAGCACAGGTGAGACATCAGGTAATGCGTTGACCATGGAGAGTAGGCGAAGACAAAAGGAGAGAGGAAAGAGCCAAGGTAATCGTGGAAAGTCTAAAACGGGCAGATCCAAGTCCAGACTGGGAAAGATAGAGTGTTGGAACTGTGGAAAGAAAGGACATCTGAAGAAAGACTGCAAATCTATAAAGAAGAAAGGAGATGCACAAAAGGAAACTACCCAGGAAGCAAATGTAGCAGGTGATGTGTTACAAGATGCTTTGATTCTTGCATTAGATAATACTAGTGATTATTGGGTAGTAGATTCAGGAGCTTCATGTCATGCTACACCCCATAGGAAATACTTTCATGAGTATGTTCCTGGCGACTTTGGACATGTTTTATTGGGTGATGATGAGCCATGTAAAATTGTTGGAATGTGTAAGGTATGGATAAAAGTTAAGAATGGAACTGATTGGTTGTTGAAAGAAGTTAGGCATATTCCTGCTATGAAAAGAAATCTGATCTCAATAGGGCAATTGGGAGATGGCGGCTGTCTATCTACGTTCGGAGAAAAGTGGTGGGAGATCACTAAAGGATCAATGGTGATAGCAAAAGGAGACAGAGTAGGTACGTTGTATTTATGTCCTCATAATACTGACCATTCTATCTCTTTAGCTTCCACAACAACAGATATAGCATTGTGGCATCATAGGCTTGGCCACATGAGTGAGAAGGGGATGCAGATTCTCCACTCAAGGAAGTTGCTGCCGGATTTGAAGCAGGTAAGTTTGGAATTCTGAGAAAACTGTGTTTATGGAAAACAGAAGAGAGTCATATTTCTCAGGGTTGGGAAACAGAAGAAGAATGAAAAATTAGAGCTTGTGCATACAGATGTATGGGGACCGGCTCAGGTACAATCTCTTGGTGGCTCTCATTATTATGTTACATTTATTGATGATGCAACTAGAAAAACTTGGATTTATTGCATTAGACAGAAATCTGATGTGTTTGCTACTTTTAAGAAGTGGAAAGCTTTGGTTGAGAATGAGACAGGAAAAAGATTGAAGTGTCTCAGATCTGATAATGGAGGTGAGTACTGCGGCAAGGAGATTGATAGTTACTGTTCATACCATGGGATTCGTAGAGAGAAGACAGTCCAAGGAACACCACAGGAAAATGGTGTGTCAGAAAGAATGAACAGAACGATCATGGAGCGTGCAAGGTGTATGAGACTGCATGCAGGGTTTCCCTTACAGTTTTGGGTGGATGATGTAAATACTGCTGTTTATTTAATAAACAGAGGACCTTCAAGTGCTTTGGATGGTGGTATTCCAGAGGAAGCATGGACAGATAAAAAGGTAAACTACTCATTTCTGAGAACGTTTGGTTGTGAAGCATTCGTCCATATTGATAAAGAAAATAAAACAAAGCTTGAAGCTAAATCCAAGAAATGTACCTTTATTGGAAACAGGGTTGATGAATTTGGTTATCGTTTATGGGATTATGAAAATAACAAAATCATCAGGAGTAGAGATGTGATATTCAATGAAAAGGTCATGTATAAAGATCAGTTGCAGGGAAAGAAACAGGAAAAGGAAAACACAAAGTACATAGTGCTTGATGAAATTAAAGAAAATGAAGTTCCGAAGGTGCCAGAAAATCAAGAGCAGTAGCAAGTACCTGAAACTCCTGCAACTGTAAGAAGATCTACCAGGTTAAGTAGACTCCCTAAATGATACTCTCCTTCAATGTATTATTTATTGATGACTGATTCTAGTGAACCAGAATGTTATGAAGAAGCAATGCAGGTGGAAACTAGAAAGAAGTGGGAGCAAGGCATGAATGAGGAGATGGACTCATTGGTAGGAAACCAGACTTGGGATTTGGTTCAGTTTCCTGCTGGTAAAAGAGCATTGAAAAATAAATGGATTTACAGGTTGAAGGAAGAAGAAGGAGGTAAGAAGCGGTACAAGGCCAGACTTGTTGTAAAGGGGTTTGCACAGAAGAAAGGTATAGATTTTGATGAAATATTTTCTCCTGTTGTTAAGATGACTTCAATTAGAACTATCTTAAGTCTAGTGGCGGTAGAAGATTTGCATCTTGAACAGTTAGATGTAAAAACAGCCTTCCTCCATGGGGATTTGGAGGAAGAAATATATATGCAGCAACCACAAGGGTATGAGGTCAAAGGTAAGGAGGATCTAGTATGCAGGTTGAAAAAGAGCTTGTATGGATTGAAGCAAGCTCCAAGGCAGTGGTATCTAAAGTTTGACAGGTTTATGACAGAACAAGGTTATAGTAGATGTCATTCTGACCACTGTGTTTATTTCAAGAAGCTAGACAATGGAAGATATATTATCTTGTTATTGTATGTGGATGACATGCTTGTTGCAGGGTCTGACATGCAGGATATAAATGCACTCAAAAGGAAGCTAGCTAATTCATTTGTGATGAAGGATTTGGGTGCTGCAAAGCAAATCCTTGGTATGAGAATAACGAGAGACAGGAAAAATCGCAAATTGACATTGTCTCAAAGTGAGTACATACAAAAGGTGTTGGAGAGGTTCAGAATGCAGAATGCAAAACCTGTAAATACACCTTTGGCTAGCCATTTCAGTCTAAGTAAGGAAATGTGTCCCAAGACACAAGAAGAGACAGATTACATGTCCAAGATTCCCTATCAATTAGCAGTTGGAAGCTTGATGTATGCCATGGTGTGCACAAGACCAGATATTGCACATGCAGTGGGAGTTGTGAGCAGATATATGAACAATCCAGGTAAAGAACATTGGAAGGCAGTACAGTGGATTCTCAGGTATTTGAGAGGTACTACCACTGAGGCATTATGTTTTGGAGGTTCAGACACTGTTCTACAGGGATATGTTGATGCAGATATGGCAGGTGACAAGGATAGCAGGAGGAGCACCACAAGGTATGTGTTTACTGTAGGTGGAACAGCAGTAAGCTGGATTTCGAAACTACAGAAGGTTGTTGCACTTTCAACAACAGAAGTAGAGTATGTTGCCATTGCAGAGGCTAGTAAAGAGATGATTTGGTTGCAGAGGTTTATGGAGGAAGTGGGCAAGAAGCAGAAGGATAGCAGATTGTATAGTGACAGCCAGAGTGCCATTCACCTTGCAAAGAACTCAGCATTCCATTCCAGGACTAAACATATACAGCTCAAGTACCATTTCATACGCTCTGTTCTGTAAGATGAACTGTTGAAGCTGGAAAAGATACATACTAGCCAGAATCCTGCAGACATGTTCACAAAGGTAGTGACCAGAGAGAAACTGAGTTCGTGCTCGGTTTCAGTTGGCCTTATAGCATGAAGGTGAAGAGGAGAAATTTTCCAAGTCCAAGTCCAGCAAGTGCAGCAGCGGTGGAGTTGCTATGATCAGTCTCCAAGTGGGAGATTGTTGGTTGTGGAGCCATATTTTCTAGTCTCATAGATGATATTGTATCAGCTGTGTTTGTACCCCAGTTTTATATGATATGTAGGTGGACTGTACAGTCACCCCAGCAGGGGGGCATCCCCCCCCCACGGAGTTCCAGGGGGGATCATCCCCCCTGGATGGGGGGTCCGGGGGCCAGCGGTCCCCCGGCAGGGGTTCGAGGGCAACGCCCCCGAGAAATGGGGGTTCGGGGCAACGCCCCCAAAGAAAATTTTTGGGGCTATTTTCGCCAGCTGTTTTGCGGGCCCATGGTTTTGGGTATCCCGTGGTATTTTCCCATTGTATTTCCCTTATAAAATAAAGACATTGTAATATGGCTAGGGATGATGATGTATTAGGTTTTATGCATTGTAAAGATCTCTGAGATCAGGAGAGAGACTGTGAAACAGAGAAGAGAAAGTGCAACGGTTGTGCTGCAAGTTGTATCCCTTCACCTTGCTGGACGGTAATAATAATAAGGACTGGCAAATTCAGTGTGGACGTAGCCCAAGTTGGGTGAAACACGATATATCTGTGTCTCTCTTGTAATGTGTATGTGTGATTATATTTGCATTTATGTTTATTTTTATTTCTCTGCGATCCTGTTTTTCTAACAGACACAGCAAAACCATGGAGGAAAACGCCCAAGTAGCTCCAAACTAGTGAAAGAGAAAAACTGGTGGGTGAATAATGGCTTGGGAGCAATTCATGGCTCTTTTCTTGCCCAAGAAGCCAAACACGATTTTCTAGCAAGGGTGGCTTGCCCATACCTGAATTTGGACAGCCATACTCCTCCATTCCCCAAGGCATTAACTATCTCAACCAACTCTTGGGAGAGTAAATGATTGGGTACAAAAGTCAGCATGGGTAGTTGAGGGTTGATGGGTTCTCTCCTTGACTCTTGGCTTGACTTGATTGGCTCACAGGTTTGAATATCCCCCCCCCCAATTCCTTGTAAACATCATGCCCCCATCTCTTGTCGCATTGCATAGCTAGTTGTAGGCATATATATTAAAATGCATATTTACAATTACCATGGTTCACTAGCACATGGGTAGCATAATATCAAATACTTTCCTGTTCTAGATCGAGCGTTCATTAGCGGAGACTTGGCCTTGAGCTCCACGCTAGGAATCATACATAATATGCATACAATATTTACATTATAGCCCAAAATATTATAAGGGTCAAAATGGGGGACGTGACATTCCCCTCCCCTTGTAATAACACCGTCCTCGGTGTTCCAATACCTAGGAATACATACATGTCCAAAATTCACAAAATGTGGCAGGTCTGTCCTGCATTTCACCCTTTACTTGGGTTTTTTGGACCAAGTCCTTTGGCCTTCACAAACTGCTCTTGCTGATTTGGACCTTCTAGCTCTGCATAAGGGCATTGTTCCAAAACAATCCCTTCACTTTCTTTACCTTCCAGTTGATCTACAAGTATGGAAACTTTATGGCGGCTACCCTCTTGATGCTCCATTGTTGGGCAATCGCGGTGGGAATGATTTCCTCCACATGCCCAACATTTCACTGGTTGCTTTACCTTTTTCCGCTCGAATTCCTTTGAGTCTTCCCACATGGAACGTTTCTTTATCGATCGATTGGATGAATGCTTCTTCATTGATCCACTTTCCTTTACCTTACTGATTGCTCCCAGGATACTTTTTACCTCTTTTTGCAGATGAATAGAGTCCTGCAAAACCTTGTGGTTCATCTCATTTTGTTGCCTCTGTAGCTTGAGCATCTCCCCAAGATTTTCTTGGGTCCTGGAAATTGTTTGAAGAATACTTTCAGCCAACTCTATTAGCCCTTGGTATGCTGCCATGGTCAATGGGAACAACTGACCACACTTTCTTACTAGCAACACTCGCTTGTGTCGGCTGCAACCAATTGTTTCAATTTTTCACCTGCGAAATTCATCATGGAAATTCTTTGTTAGGACAAGCATAACATAAACATTAAAATTAGTCAATTATTTTCCAATTGACATGGAATGTCCACGCTATATTCATGGGACTTTCACACTTTTCATGCTTTCCCAACATACACATGAACTCATTCATGTTCATCCTTTCACAGTGAAATAACTATTTTAGCATTCACATTTTAATTCAAGCAAATAAATGCAATCTTCTTCTAATCATGACATGCATTCAACAATTCTCTGTTTTATAAATGCATCAATCAAAAGGAAAGAGAAGAGTAGGAGTTTCTCCCTCTTAATCTTGTTCTATTATGGAGCTACACCATCACTGCGGTTTCATGCTCCTTAGTCTCTTTCACTTTAATGTGAATGCTTGACTTTCCCTTTCTTGGCTATGACACTTAGTGTCTAAGGTCTGTCTAAGGATTTTCACCTATGGAACCATTCTCCATTGTTGCCTACAGACCTTTGGCTGCTAGGACCCACTCATGTCTACTAGCACCATCTTTCATTACTGCTCATACTGAGCCCTTTAGGATGGTCACATGTCCATCTGCATCCCTAGGATGCCTTCATAATCCTTGCTTCCAGCAATACCTACACTCAAATATTGAATCAATTCACATGTTTAGTTTATTTTCTTAGGGTTTATCTCCAAGCAAGAGTTTAGGAAATCATAACCAAATCATATACACACGTATATTTATAAGCAAGAAGCTGCAAGGTAATCAAATACTTATCTGTATTGGATGTCTTCACTTTATTCCACGGGATCCTTCTTTGCTTTACAAGACTTGGATTTCCCGTGGATACAATAACGAATGTTGGGTTGGCACGCAAGCTATTCCGCAATCATTTGAATAGGCAATGCCAGGCTAGTACGCCGACTGGTTTTATCAATTGTTTAAGGGATGTTGGGCTAGCATACACGCTGCTTCACAATATCAAGTAGTTAATGCCCAACCAGTTACACCCTAGATTTACCAATAACTTTATAGCGCTCAACCAGTTACTCTCTGGATTTACCAATAATTTTATAGTGCTCAGCCAGTTACTCTCTGGATTTACCAATAATTTTACAGTTCTTTCAAGGTCCTTGCTTTCCTGCAATGACCAAGGTTTCCAACAAAGCACAATAGTGTATCAGCTTAGCTGTTAGAAGACTTATACCTGAAATCTTCATTATTCCAAACAAGACATAAATGAAACTAAATACTTATCTGTATTGAGCATTTCCCCTCTGGTCCACAGGGTGTTGCTTTGCTTTGCAAGCCTTGGAATCGCCTATGGACTTGGATGTAATTAATGCTTAGCCAGTAGTCCTTCACGCTGACTAGATTTACCAAGCATTTGGTGGTGCCCAACCAGTCCCATACCTGGTTGGCCCTCTCCATTGCCGAGCCAGCACATTCGTTTGGGTCATCAACCAATGGAAGGAAACTACGCCATCAACCATTATAGGTCAAGGCTCTACTATGGAGCCATAGGCATCTCAGGGTTTTTAGTCAGTCTCGACACCCCCTCTTACTGCTGACCCAATAGAGATTTTATGCCTTCACCAATGTCACCCACACCTTCTCACACCACAACCCTTCACACACACATCAACTCTTCATTCATACAAGGACGCCACTCCTTCTCTTGTGTAAATTGGTGGTTCCTTTTAGGAACTTTAAAGGTGACTTTCTTGACTGCAGGTTATCATGGCCCCACTATTGATGTATATGTAACTTCGGAATGTATTTCATATATATATTTATTGTACTCCTATAAAGATGTATTATTCCTCTATACGAAAGTGTCGTCATTTGTATTGACAAGTGTCGCAAGTGTGTTAACATGCTGATGGGTTATTAGACCACCTTATAAGGGGTCGTCTTGGATTAATGTAACATGAGGTTATTGTGCTAAGCTAGACAAGTCGTCCCCATAAGTTTATTGGGCAGTTAGGACAAGTATAAATATAGATCTCTCGATCTCTATTTTGATCACTTCAGAACTCACTCGTTCTTCACTCGGAAATTGGCGCACATGTGAGGAGGAGGATCAGCTACTAGGAGGAGTCTATCTTTGTGTACTTTGGTTGTACTTTGGTTGTATCATTGCTTTATCTATCTCTGAGAAAGTTGTGGGTTTTTTCACCTTAGGGTTTTCCCCACAGAAACTTTGTGTGTCTATTGTCTCTTATGTTTGCTTCTTGTGATGATTGACATGCTTGCTATGATTGATATGCATTGATATACTATACATGTTATTCTCTCAGTAAAGATCCTAGAGTATCTTGAAATAATGCTAAAAAATTAACATGGTATCAGAGCTAACCTGAGAAGAAGACATTATGCAGTGATGGAAACCAGGGTTTCTTGTCTATTGGGTTTCTCTCCACAGATTTTGGAAAAGTAATATGATAGGTTGACTCTCCTCGGCAAGGTGAATCTATCTGTCCAATCAGAATTCAATTCTGAGCACTTTCAGTTTTGGCCCTAAAAATTAGGGTGTCCTAAAAAAATAGGAATTTCTGAAATATGAAGACACAGCTAGAAGCTCCTTGGAAAAATCGAAGTTTAGAGATTTGGATCGAGATTTTTGGCCGGGTAAAACTCCGGGAAACTCAAACCCTAATTCAGGGTCCTCCTTAGTGAATCCGGGAAGACTAAAAGGCACTTCTGAAGGGTGAAACTTTACAGAAATCAAATTCTGAGTATACCAGGCTGATTAGCTCATCAAGGATCATCTTTCTATCCTTTCAAAAAGTTGAAATTCACATTTTGAATTTTTAGGGTTTCTCTGACAAACCCTAATCCGGGACCAGATCCAGTGTTCAGCAAATCAAGTGGTAAGACCTAAATCTTCTCTATTTCCATTTGAAGTACTCTTTAAGATGTCTCACCACACCAAGCTTGAGGATAATATTGAAGGGGCTGATAACTTCTGAGCCTGGAAGTATAGGATTGGGTTAATCCTGGAAGAAAATGAATTGGACACCTACATCAGCTCTTAGGTCCCTATCCCAAAGGATGAAGAGGTTAAGGTATTACATAAGAAGAACTTGGTCAAGGCAAAGAGAATCATTGTTGATTCTATCAAAGACCATCTCATACCACATGTGTCATCTCTGAAGACACCCAAGGAGATGTTTGACTCTATGACCAAGCTATTTGAAGGGAAGAACATAAATCGAAAGATGACTCTGCGGAATCAATTGAAAGGGGTCAAGATGTTGAATGGAGAGACCATTCAATCTTACTTCTAAAAGGTCTCTCAGATCAAAGAAAAACTTGAAGTTGTGGATGAAGTAGTAGACAATGGTGAAGTTGTTATGACCACTCTGAATGGCCTACTTAGGTCATGGGACTCTTTTATTCAAGGAATCTGTGCAAGAAAGAAATTGATCTCTTTCAGTAGACTGTGGGAGGAATGCTCTCAAGAAGAAGCAAGGATTGTGGCTCGAGAAGAAAAGATGGAAAATGAAGATCAAGCTCTCACTGCTCACACCAAGAAGGGAAGCAAGCTCAAGGGGAGCATTCTCATTCCAAGAGACCTTCTCACCACTCTAAAAATAGGAAACATCTAAGATGTTTCACATGTAATGAGAAAGGGCACTTTGCCTCAAATTGTCCCAAGAACAAGAAGGACAACAATAACAACTTCAACAAAAAGAAGAAGGGCAACAAAAGAAAATATCATGCTCATGCTGCTGAGGATGATGAACCTCCCAAAAAGAAGGCTAAATCTGAAAGTGATGATGATGACTCATCAAGCGAAGAAGAGTATGTTCTAATCTCTACTCTCACAGGTACTATCTCTCATGGTTGTAATGATTGGCTTATTGACAGTGGGGCTTCCAAACACATGACTGGGTTTAAAGAATCTTTTGTAAATCTATCTGAACATGAATCACCCCATAAGGTGAAACTTGGGGATGATTATCAATACCCTATCAAAGGAAGTTGGGAAGCCTCCTACAACCTAGATTCTGGAAAGTCTTTGAAGATGAAAGAAATTCTTTATGTACCTGGGCTCAAGAAGAACCTACTCTCCATATCCACATTGGATGCAAAAGGTATGAGGGTTGCATTTGTGGATGGCCAAGTTCTAATGTGGAAAAAGGGAAAAACCATAGATGATGCAGTGATGATTAGAGAGCAAGAGGAAGGATTGTATAAATTGAAGGGACAACCTGAACATGCCATGGTGCATGATTCCATGGAGCTAAGTGAACTTTGGCATAGAAGACTTGCTCATATGCACTATAGGGCACTTCCAATTGCAAGCAAAGCTGTAGAGGGTCTTCCTGAAATAAAGAAAAAGCATGAAGGTGTTTGCAAAGGATGCGCAAAAGGAAAGAACATAAAAAAAGCATTTCCAAGCAGTGAAAGCAAAGATAAAGGAATCTTGGAAATCATCCACTCGGATGTATGCGGTTCGATGTCATCCAGTTCTCTGAGTGGGTATGTTTACTATGTGATGACTTCTCCAGGAAGACTTGGGTTTACTTCTTAAAAAACAAAGATGAAGTGTTTGATAAGTTCAAGGAATTCAAAACCTTGATGGAGAACCAAACTGATAAGAAAATCAAAACATTTAGATCCGACAATGGTGGAGAATTCACTTCAGGTGACTTCAAGAAGTTATGCAGTGATTCAGGGATTAAGAGGGAGTTGATTGCTCCTTACAATCCACAATAGAATGGATTCGCACAAAGAAAGAATCGAACAATCATGGAAGCAACAAGGGCAATGTTGTATGACCAGGATCTTCATATGCATCTATGGGCAAAAGCAGCTAGGACAACTGTATATGTGCATAACAGAACACCCCACAAGATATTGGACAACAAGACACCATAAGAGGTCTTCTCTGGTAACAAACCTGAAGTCATCCATCTCAAAATATTTGGTTGTCCAGTATACACTCATGTCCCAAAGAAAAAGAGGACCAAGCTAGATCCTTCAGGAAAGAAGGGTATCTTTGTGGGTTACAGTGAAAGCTCGAAGGCTTACAGAATATACTTTCCAGGGTTCAAGAAGATTGATGTCAGCATGGATGTGACATTTGATGAAAACTCTGCATTCATCAAATCAAGGAAGGCACCTGTTGAAGATTATGAAAAACCTAAGGAAACTAGATTTCAAGACACTACTATGACTGAAGCAATTCCAGATGCAGATCGTGAAATTGAAGATCCATAAGAACCTGTAGATCCACCCTGTGAGAATAACTCTCACAAGAGGAAACCTGCATGGGCTAGAGAGCTCATTCAAGATGCAGAAAGATATGGCATTCCAGAAGAAGAACATACGGCAAAGAAGAGAACTAGATCTCATACCATCTATGTTGCTTTACTCTGTGATATCATGAACAAAGAACGTTCCAATTATGAAGAAGCAGCGGAAAAAAAAGAATGGAAGGATGCCATGGTCGAAGAATACCAATCAATAATGAAGAATGATGTTTGGGATGTTGTCCCAAGACCTGAAGGGAAGTCTATTGTGACTTCCAAATGGATCTACAAAATCAAGCATGTTGCAGATAGCAGCATAGAGAAATACAAGGCAAGATTCGTAGCTCGTGGCTTCTCTCAGAAAGAGGGAATAGATTATGAAGAAACTTTTGCTCCTGTAGCCAGGTACACTTCCATCATATTAGTACTTTCTCTGGCTGCAGTGATGAAATGGAAGATACACCAGATGGATTTCAAGACCATTTTCTTGAATGGTGTAGTTGAAGAGGAAGTGTATGTGGAGCAGCCACTTGGTTTTGAGACACATAACAGGGAGTCATATGTGTGCAGACTGAAGAAAGCCTTGTATGGCTTAAAGCAAGCTCCTAGGACTTGGTATGGTAGGATGGACGGTTTCCTATCCAGTTTGGGCTTTACCAAGAGTAAAGCAGGTTCCAACCTTTATTACAAGGTTGAGGAAGGCAATCCAGTGATACTATTTCTGTATGTGGATGATCTGTTTGTAACAGGTAATGATAGTTTGATTGCCAATACTAAGAGGAAGCTTGCAGCCGAGATCGAGATGAAGGACTTGGGGATGATGCACTATTTTCTAGGAATGGAGGTGTGGTAGAGTGCAGATGGTATCTTCCTTGGACAAGGGAAGTATGCAGTAGAGATCCTGAAGAGGTTCGGGATGATGGACTGCAAGGACATGGCCACACCTATGGCATCGAAACTGAAGCTTCTGTGTGATGCTTCATCTGATCCGGTTGATGTCACTGTGTATCGTCAGATGACTGGGTCCTTGATGTACCTGACAAACACTAGACCAAATATTTGCTTTGCGGTGAACACATTGAGCCAGTTCCTGACGGAACCCAGAGGTGTTCACCTGGTTGCTGTAAAGCATATTCTGAGGTACCTAAAGGATACAGTTGACTATGGGCTCAAGTATGATGCGAATCAAAAGTTTAACCTGCAGGGTTATGTTGATTCAGATTGGGTAGGCAGTGCTGCAGATAGGAAGAGCACTTCTGGGTGCTGCTTCAGTATGGGATCAGGTGTGATCTCTTGGTTTAGCAGGAAGCAGTCCTGCGTAGCATTGAGTATAGCCGAGGCAGAGTATGTTGCAGCCTGTTCAGCTAGTTGTGAGGCAGTATGGCTGAGGAAGATACTGTCTGAGTTATTTGATCTACCATTGGAGGATACTAGTATATTTTGTGACAACCAAAGTTGTGTGAAGCTGTTTGAGAACCCGGTGTTCCACGACAGGTCGAAACATATAGAGATCAATTATCACTATATCAGGGATATGGTGCAGAGGGGAGCAGTGAAGCTCCTGTATGTTGCGACGGATGAGCAGATTGTAGATGTGTTGACGAAGCCACTATAGCCAGAGTGAATTTCAAGTACTTCAGAGAGAGGCTTGGTGTTCTTCAGATCGATGACACTTCGAAGAAGAAGTGATGGAGACATTTGATGAAACCATTCCAAGCATGGTGGAAGGAGGATCCTCCAAATGGCTATGGATGTAAGCGCTGGATGATGAGCATCAGGATGATGTTCTAGTTTCTGCTCGATATGATCAGTTGGATCATTTATGTATGTATGCATCATGTTGGATGCTGGATATGATCAATTGGATCATTTATGTATGTATGCATCATGTTGGATGCTGGATATGATCAGTTGGATATTTTATATGTATGTATATATGCATCATGTTGGATGCTTGGACCATGTATATGTATATGTATCAGGTGGATACGATTGTATGATCAGGTAGATCATGTATGTTTATATATATCAGGTGGATACATTGTATGATCAAGTGGATCATGTATCTGTGTATGTATCAGGTAGATACATTATATGATCAGGTGGATCATGTATGATGATATGTATCAGGTAGATACTTTGTATGCATCAGGTGGATGCAATATATGATCAGGATGATCATGGATGACGAGCTTCAGGATGTTGCTCTAGATGACATGCATCAGGACCAGATGCAGTGATGATGATCAGGATGATCATATATGATGACATGTATCAGGTGGATACATTACATAATCAGTTGGATTATGTGTGATGAGTTCCGAAGACTCAGATGCACATGAGCTTTTCGGACATGGTTATAGATGTGTTCTCCCATGGTCGCGATGTAATTGTTGGGATTTTCCGACATGGTGGCAGATGTGTTCTCCCATGGTCGTGATGTAATTTCCAGGGCCATTCGAGCATGGTTGTAGATGTGTTCTCCCATGAATGTGATATAAGTGTTGGGGCCATTCGAGCATGGTTGTAGATGTGTTCTCCCATGGCTGCGATATAAGTGCTGGGGTCATTCGAGCATGGTTGTAGATGTGTTATCCCATGGCTGTGATATAAGTGCTGGGGCCATTTGAGCATGGTTGTAGATGTGTTCTCCCATGGCTGCAATATAAGTGTTTTGCCATTCCGACATGGTGGTAGGTTGGTCCTCCAATGGTTGTTGATGTAAATGCTGTGAGCCTTTCACGGATGGTGGTAGGTTGGTCCTCCCATGCCGGTGAGTGTAAGTGTTGTGTGTGTGCATCTAGGTTGTGCTTCGTGATACTCTGTGGCCGTGGACAGGTTGTGCAGTAGCATGTAAAAGGTCCTAGGAGATCCGATAGGTTGAGCTGCGTGCTTCTAATCAGTCCTGGGATGTTCTTTCGAGGTTTTGTGACGCACGTAATAAGTCTTGAGGATTCCACGGTATGGCCAGTGATGATGAAGACCTGCAGGTGGTGGGCCTACATCCAACATGAAACAGGACTGGCTATGTAGAACTTCCTATGACGAGTAGATTCAGAGATTGATTGAGATAGTAGCAGCAGTGATGATGACGATGATTCAAGGATGATGATTCGCTGATGATGATCCAGAGAAGAAGACTTGTGCTAGCAGATCTGTGTCGAGAATACCTTCCTAGTTAAGAGGGAGTGTTGATGTATATGTAACTTCGGAATGTATTTCATATATATATATATATATATTGTACTCCTATAGAGATGTATTATTCCTCTATACGGAAGTGTCATCATTTGTATTGACAAGTGTCGCAAGTGTGTTAACTTGTCGATGGGTAATTAGACCACCTTGTAAGGGGTCGGCCCAGATTAATGTAACATGAGGTTATTGTGCTAAGATAGACAAGTCGGCCCCATAAGTTTATTGGGTAGTAAGGACAAGTATAAATAGAGATCTCTCGATCTCTATTTTGATCACTTCAGAACTCACTCTTTCTTCACTCGGAAAGTGGCGCACATGTGAGGAGGAGGATCAGCTACTAGGAGGAGTCTATCTCTGTGTACTTTGGTTGTACTTTGGTTGTATCATTGCTCTATCTATCTCTGAGGAAGTTGTGGGGTTTTTCACCTTAGGGTTTGCTCCATGGAAACTCTGTGTGTCTATTGTCTCTTATGTTTGCTTCTTGTGATGATTGACATGCTTGCTATGATTGATATGTATTGATATACTGTACATGTTATTCTCTCAGTAAATATCCTAGAGTATCTTGAAATAATGCTCAAAAATTAACAACCACTCACACAAGGATGATCCCCCTTTTCACTACACAGCTCCTTGGGCCTATCCATCCCTCCTAATATTATTTAATGTGAGCATAGAAAGGTTACCAATTCCTATATAGTCCTTCTGCGTACCCTTCTTCACTTTGCCTCATAATGTGCAGTACCAATTTGCATCTGTGTAGGCTGACAACACAAGAAGGATAACCAGGCTTATCAATATTACTGCTCAAAATTGTAACCACATTCCATAACATTCATTATCAAGTATTGAAACACCAAGAATGCGTCCATTCCCTTAGGGTGTAGTCAATATTGACAACCCTATCATGATTCGGTACCAGAAAGGTGTGAAGCCCCTTTCCAATGTGAGCCATGTAGGCCCTAATCATATTCAAGTAGTCTGAAATGGTATAAATAAAATAGAGCATGCCTTGCAAATTAACCCTAATAATTTAGAGATGCATGTTCTTATCTAGGTTCACAGAATACTCATTCATTTTGCAGATGTATCTTTTCCTTCATTTGCGGAGAGTGGGGACTCCCTTCTCTAAGTTACCAGTTCTTCGGTTTTCCACCCCAATCTTCCCATGTTCCATAATCCACACATGCCTTCTTGGCATAGCTTTACCATCTCACTCTCATGGTTTTCCAACATACAGCTCAGCTGAGATGTCATCCTTAAAATATGCAATGGTATTTCACCCGAAACCCATTTCCAAAGCATGGTGTCCTTCCCATGGAGTTTGGTTTCTACAATTCATCACACATGGTCTTCCTACAATGTGTCTTCCTGGCACATTTATCAAATAGCCAAATAGTCAGCAGCATTTAACAATAAAATTCAAACCTGATTTCCCTAATCATTCAATGGCATTAATAATTAAATTCAAGTATGAATTTGCAATTATTTCCTCTATAGGAATTGATTTTCTTAGCCATGAGTCTATTCCCATATCGTTTGGCTCTTGCTCATGGTAGATTCCAATCTTCATCATGGAATTACCCACATTTTCCATGCCCAAAAAAATCTACCTGAAATCTCATTTGGATCATTACTATACTAGAGTTGCATGGTTCAATTACATCATTTTATGTAATCATTACTTCATAGCCATAGCGTTTTATGCAATTCTGTCATTTCAACAGAGCACTCTTGGTAGCCCATCAACATGTCTACCCTCTATATGTAATCATTCTCCTGCATTCACAGCAACTCATGAAATGGTCTCAAGATTAGGAATAGTTCACCATTTCCTCTATTATCTAAGTGCTATGAAACATACACGACAACCATGCATTCACATAATGCATCTCAACATGTGCACCCATACCTATGCATGCACACAATACTCACATAATATTTTAATGTGCATTCACTCAATGCATAACCACGAGATTGTACAAAATATTTTTAATGCACATTCCCTCAATGCAACCTTGCATTAATTCATGAATAATATGCATTCAAACATATTATTGCCTAACCATGGTTACCATACATAGCACGCACTATCATGACAAGGTGATAAGTCCTTACTTGCTTTGGTTATTTAACTCACAACCAACATACACAAATGGCATGATATAATCTCATATGAATTCATTCTAGCATTTAAAATAGTCATATGGTAGAGGGTTCCTCGCCCTTACTACCCCATACCTCACCATACCATGGTAGTATGGTATCCATATAAATGCATTCAACATTTCCTACATACCATTATACGATTACAAAATATCGTTCAAAGGGGTTCTTACCCGATCTCCTTTTGTACTTAGGCAATCATAATTAAACCATTACCTGCATGGCTCCCATCAACATCTTTGATGTTGCCTGATCAGTTGGTCTCTTGCAAAGGATCATGCCATCCTTCCACCCATCTCATGATCATGGATTTGTTTCCCCCCCCCAACCTTTCTTCATAAGGTTGTGGGTCACATGAAACTTCATCATGTACATCTTTAGCCATGCTTTGGTTGTCTTTGGTCCTACAACCAATGTGAACACCACTAATTAGTAGCAACCACAATAATTATCTTAAGTGGCTCATTGCATATGTTAAACCTCACTATTTTATCAATATGCAATATCATATATATATATGCACAAATATTTTCACATGCATTGTGCAATGTTTATTAATATGTCATCTAGTGCATAGTCATATCATCTATCTAATCTCTTGCATTATCATTCATGCTTCTATGGTTTGATTCCTACGACCAATATCAACAATATTAATTGTCATCAACCATAGATAATACCATTAATGGCTATTGCATGTGTAACTTTGCTACCTTCGCCTATATGCAACTTCATGCTCATGCATAATCAATCCTTATATACTATGCAATGATTCTTTAATCATGCCCACTAATTCATATGCATTCAATCTGCTACTCTCTTGCATTTCTAACATCCTATGTCATAATTTTCGGTATATAAAATTCAGGGAATATAAATACAATATCAAGAAAGGAGTGAAGGAATTCTCTCTTTCTAATTTCCTCATTGTAGTATGGAGTTTCCTCTTCCACATCATAGTTGATCCAATCTCATGGGCTCTCTACCATGCACACAAGCGATCATTAGCTATGATCTTCTCATGAATTATCAATTCAATATATACATACGTGTATAACATTCATTCTTACTATTTTCCAAACATGCAATTCTTATGCTATAAACAGAAATAGTTTAAGGTGAGGAATTTCCCTCTTTCATTCTCCATAATGGATATTGATTCCGCAACCTTGTATTGAATTCATGCTTCTCATCCCAAGCATAGAGAATGAATTTCACACTTTCAACAACTGTCTCCAAGGGACGATGGGAGTCAAAGGGGCTTTCCCCCTTGTGGCTTCCCTGCGCCACTACAGGGCGGGTCGAGGGAAACGCCCTTATTTTTTTTTTTTTGTAAATCCTTTGATTTCGCACAATCTGGCACATAAGTTCCATGGCATTTTTCAAATTTCGACACCTGAAAAATCTCCCTGGAAAACAGCTGAAATTCCCTATTTAGGAGGACCTCGCCATTCTCTTCCGACCCGTTGCGGACCAACTCGCCGAGTTTCACCGGTCGGCGGACTCATCTGTCTTTTTCGCCGTTGCGGACCAACTCGCCGAGTTCTTCTTCCATTTCAGACCAACTCGCCGAGTTCTTCTACTGAAAGACACTTAGAAAAAAAATTCGGACCAACTCGCCGAGTTATGCCACAATTTCGGACTAACTTGTCGATTCCTTCCACCATGGCGGACCAACTCACCAAATCCTTCCGCCGTTGTGTCCCAACTCACCGATTTCTTCCGCCGAAAGATACTTAGAAAAAAAATTCGGACCAACTCGTCAAGTTCTTCCATTGAAATACACTTAGAAAAAAAATTTGGACCAACTCACTGAGACCTTCCGCCATTGCGGACCAACTCGTCGAGTCCTTCCGCCGTTGCGGAGCAACTCGCCGATTCCTTTCGCCGTTGCGGACCAACTCGCCGAGTCCTTCCACTATTGCAGACCAACTCGCCAAGTCCTTCCGCCGTTGCGGACTAACTTTCCAATTCCTTCCATCGTTGTGGTCCAATTCGTCAAGTCCTTCCATTCTTGTGGACCAACTCACCGAGTTCTTCCGCCGAAAGATACTTAGAAAATAATTTTGAACCAACTTGCCGAGTCCTTCCGCCATTGTGGACCAACTCGCCGAGTTCTTCCGCCGAAAGACACTTAGAAAAAAAATTTGGACCAACTCGCCGAGTCCTTCCGCCGTTGCGGACCAACTCGCCGAGTTCTGCCGCCGAAAGACACTTAGAAAAATTTTGAATTTTTTCTTCCTTTCCCCGGGCATTCCGCAACTCTGTCGGTGCAACTCAGCCAATTTCACCGAACATGTCGGCTCCACTTAGCGAGTTCTGCCACCGTTTTGGGCCAACTTGCTGAGATTCGTCGGCACAGTTTTTGGCAGAAAACTCATAGACACTTAGAAAAATTTTGAAAATTTTATTAATTATCAATGTTGCAACTGTGATAGGTAGCCCATGAAGGCCCAATGCTGCAACCAGTAGCTCTGATACCATCTGTCACGTACCCACCCATCTAGCCAATGTAAGTAAGGGAACATGGCACTAAAATCTGGGCTTTTAGAACAACTCAAGTGAACTCGTCATGAATAAAAGGTATGGCATTACACAACAAAATGCATATGTGTGCAGATGCAAATTAATTAAAAATGCACAACGGAATAAAACATCATCCACACACATTTCATAACCATCCAACATATCAAAATAGCCATCAATTAAAACATTGCAGAAGTAAACACAATAAAATACTCATCTGGATGTAATGTTGTCCCAAACAACTAGCTATGTCGTTGCACCGTTCCACCCAACCATAGGACTCTGCTCAGCCTGTATTATTTCAAAACTCAAAGATCACCCCCGAGTTGGGCATGATATCTACAAGAAAATTGGGTCTCTCAAGCTCAGCTCAGCCAAAGCAATGGATGCCCATCTCAACCCCAGCATTCTCTTACACACAAAACTCAGATATGGGCTTGGAAACACACTTTCACCAGTGGAACTTAGAAACTAGATGGACATGGGTTTTCCCAAAAACATAGGCACACCAAAAATGGATTGTGAGAGGGAAAATCGACCATAGGGAAGAAAACGATTTCTCCCATAGATATACAAGCAATCAATGAGCCAAAACATCCTCTATGGTCCCCAAATCGATTTCCCTTTCTTCCCCACTGTTATACAACACAAAAACGCCCTTCCTAGCTAGTAGAATGAAGGAATACACAACAAAACCATGGAGGAAAACGCCCAAGTAGCTCCAAACTCATGAGAGAACAAAACTGGTGGGTGAATAATGGCTTGGGGAGAAATTCATGGCTTTTTTCTTACCCGAGAATCCAAACACGATTTTCTAGGAAGGGTGGCTTTCCCATACCCGAATTTGGACAGCCATACCCCTCCATTCCCCAAGGCATTAACTATCTCAACCAACTCTTGGCAGAGTAAATGATTGGGTACAAAAGTCAGCATGGGTAGTTGAGGGTTGATGGGTTCTCTCCTTGACTCTTGGCTTGACTTGATTGGCTCACAGGTTTGAATATTCCCCCCCCCAATTCCTTGTAAACATCATGCCCCCATCTCTTGTTGCATTGCATAGCTAGTTGTGGGCATATATATTAAAATGCATATTTACAATTCCCATGGTTCACTAGCACATGAGTAGCATACTATCAAATACTTTACTCTTCTAGATCGAGCGTTCACTAGCAGGGCCTTGGCCTTGAGCTCCATGCTAGGAATCATACATAATATGCATACAATATTTACATTATAGCCCAAAATATTATAAGGGTCAAAATGGGGGACGTGACAGTAACTCCCCTAGACATTAACGAAACCATGAGGAGACTAAGGTTGGAACTGCATAGTTCCAAAGCAAACAATGAGAGGATAATTAGAGCTCAGGAAGAACAAAATCAGTTGAATGTAGTTATGCTTCAAATCCTAATAGACATTCACGGGAATATTCACTGTGGGAAAAACTCTGAAAAACAGAAAAAGAGTAAGAGTATCTCAAGGAGGCATTCCCATAGGAGGTCCCATAGTTCAAGAAGAGTTTTTAGAGACAGAACATATACTCATGAAATCCCTTCTAGTGGTTCATCTAACTCTAAAGACTCTATTGATTGCTCAAGGTATTCATCTCATTGGAATAAGTGGAAGAGTCCTTTCAAGAACAATTCTCATGAAGAATTTAGAGAGGCCAAACCTCCTACATTTAACGATGAAGTAAAATGTGGTCAAGAAGCTAAGAATTGGCTTCTTAAAATGAGGAAGTATTTCCAGGCCCAAGACTACTCGGGAAATATGAAGGCAAGAGTAGCTATATTCAATCTAAATGGAAAAGCATCTATATGGTGGGATCCCCTTAGGAAAGTGAAGAAGATCAAGGAAATGAAGATTGTGTGGAAGCAGTTCAAAAAGTACTTCAAGCAAAAGTACCTCTCTAATAGGTATTATGATGAAAAAATCAAAGAATTCCATGAGATAGAATTGGGACAAATGACCATGGAAGAATATGCAAATAAATTATTGGAGCTGCTGAGATATGTCAAGTATAGCAAGGATAACAAAGTCAAAGTTCGGGGATTTCTAAGTGGACTACCACGGTCCTATAAAGGAAGAATTGAGTTTGAAGAACCTCAAACTCTAGATGAGACCATTAGAAAGGACAAGCATTATTATAATCAAAACAAAATTATGCTAGCATTCCATAACGCATGGAAGGAAGAAAATGAGAAGTTTGACCAAAGGAATAAGGGATTCAAGCCTCCTCATTTTAGAAATCAGCAAAGGCAACCACCACAAGGTAATACCAAGACGGCTAGAATTATGGGAGACAAGCCAAGAGAGATAAAAGAACCACTTTAATGTTGGGGATGTGGAGAGGAACATATGCTTAGAAACTGTCCACATCGAAATAGAAGTGCAAAGCATGTTCACAACATCCAAGAAGTTGAAATTGTGGGTCAAGTGGAAATCACTATCCCTAAAATCTATGTAGCACTAGAGTGTAAAAATTATCTTCCTCAACCCAATTTCAAGTTTCTCATAAAATCATTGTTTAATGCCCAAACCCATTCAAATTTTGATTGTTGAAAATGAATTATTTACTCATAAACAAATCTGAACTTAAAACACCTGAGGAATTTACCAACTAGTGAATAGAATTTAAAGCCACACACAATAAAATAGGACTCAATGATTTTTGGGAAAATGCCCTAGGAAAAAACCCCTAAGGGGAAACCTATGAGAGAGAGAGTATTTTTATTTTCTTCTTGAAAATGTACAGGAGTAATAAAATCAGCAATAAAGGCACAGCATATCTCAACCATAGAAGACCAACATTCTTCCTCAAAAAAAGTGCTAGAAATTTCCTTGTTTTTTGTGCATACACAACATCGAAATTCATGCCCTTCACAGCATAGTATGGACCGATTCTCACAGTCAGAATTCCTCCTCAAATTTTGTTCCAAGTTTAGTCTTCTTCCTTTTGTTTTTGTGCCCACTGTCACAGCAATTAAATTTCTTAATATTTGTGCCCTTCACGGCCCTAAAATTCAAACCCTCAGCTACAGGAAATGCTACTGCATTTATGACTATACAGCTTCCATTGATGTTGTACAGAACTCCTAAAAAATCGTGCCAACAACCTGGGAATCTATGCCCAATTCCTCTTCTTGGTATGTGTGCCAACCTCCTCGATTTTTGTGTTGCATTTATTTTTTTGAGTGTCTTGGGAATTGTGCCAGTCACCTTCTCTCTCTCCTGCGTTCTCCTTCTCTTCTCGAGAAGTCGACCTCTCCAAATGCTCATGGAAAATTGTTGTGCCTATTTTCTTAACCCAACCTTTTTGTTCATTCAATGAGGGTATGTGAACCATCACAAGATCCAAGGGCCCAAATTGAATCTTGAGATGAAAAATCAATGGATGAGAGAAAATCACTTTTTCTCACCATAAAAGATTAATTTCACTCACTTCTCAATAAATAATTAAAAAGTCACGTTATATCTCATAAAGTGAACTCAACTTCAAAACATATGAAATTAATGCAAGGGTCATGTCACTTTTCCCCTTTTATGACTTAGGCACAAAGTCACTACGGGAACACTTCTCCAAGGTACAAAATTCAATACTCCATCTTACTGAGGAAAGTGTTCTTCACCACTCCCAACTTGTCTCTAAAGAAAAAAAACTTGTCATTTCTCAAAGATTTTGTAAGGAGATCCACTACCTGCTCATCAATGGATATGTACTACAACTCAACTGCTCCTCTCTGGACATAGTCATGAATGAAATGGTATATGATCTCAATTTGCTTCGACTTGTCATGAAAAAATGGATTCTCATATAGTTTGATGCAACTATGATTGTCACAGTAAATCATCGTAGGCCTCAGCTCCTTACCAAATAATCCCACCAATAACTTGTGAAGCCACAAGGCCTAACGACTAGCCTAACTAGCTTCCATATTCTCCACTTCAGGAGAACTCAGTGCAATTGATTTTTTCTTCTGACTGAACCACAACACAATCGTCGACCCAAAACTGAAATAGCACTCAAAAGTGCTCTTCGATATGTCACACTACCTACCCAATCTGATTTTGTGTAGCTAACCAAACTACCTCCATCCCCTCTCCTATATTCCAACCCATAATCCATCGTACCATAAAGACACATGAGCACGTGTTTTGTAACTACCCAATGCACTCTCCTCAGCTCAACCATGTACTGACTAAGAGTGTTCACTTCAAAACACAAATCTGGCCTGGTGTTAACCAAATACATCAACGATCCAATGAGCTGAAAATACAAAGTAGGATCCACCAACTCATTCTCATAAGCTTTAAGATTCTTCCATTTAGTGATCATATGTGTGGCCATCGACCTGCAATCCTCCATC
The DNA here is from genome assembly GCA_027924585.1 of Larix kaempferi. Lineage (NCBI taxonomy): Eukaryota > Viridiplantae > Streptophyta > Pinopsida > Pinales > Pinaceae > Larix > Larix kaempferi. The sequence goes on from BSBM01000097.1 coordinate 2,017,360, forward strand.
TAAAATATCCTCAAGATGTCTAGTGCATATTTTCCTTACCCCGAGAAAATGTGATCAGGCATGTGCCAAACCTCCAATGCCAGAAAATAATGCATCAACCCAATATTGTTCATCTCATATTCTGAAGCAAGATCTATCTTGCACTCTACAATGAGTCTCTCTAAACCTGTAATGAACAAATCATCAACATAGAGAAGAAGAAGAAGAGGATCATCACCCACCACAATGAAGTATAGGTTAGGAAGTATATGTTAGGATCCGCCTCACTCTTCCGAAATCCCATCTGCAACAAATAAGAATAAATCCTAGAGTACCATGCTCTGGGAGCTTGCTTCAATCCATAAAGTGATTTCTTCAATATGCAAACATGATAATCTCTCCCATGTATTTAAAATCCATGTGGTTGCTTTACATACACCTCCTCTTGTATAAGCCCATTCATAAATGCGGTATTGACATCCATCTGATGGATCATTCAACCCATCTTCGCTGCAATGGAGATCACTACTCCAATTGAAGAGTATTGAGCAACCAGTGCATGGGTCTCATCATAGTCTGTTGCTAGAGTTTTCACCCTAGCTTGTGCAAATGAGCACCTACTAAGGAGAAGGGCCTCCTTAGTAGCAGTTCAATAAACAGTAAATTAAAGCAGTAAAACAGTATGAAATTTAACCTAGCATGAGCATTAACAGAAATAAAAAACAATGACAAGATGATAGAAATTTTCCTTTTGTATTAAATTTACCTTAAGTGTTGAGGTTGGTGAAGCTCTTGCAGTAGTCTAGGAGGGTTGCTTATATGCTCCAATGGGTTCCTTCTCCTTCTCCAAAGTGTTTGAATAATGGGCCAAAAGGGGCCTCAAATGGGAAAAACTAGCTCAAATGGTACACTAGGGTTTCAAGAGTGATTTTGGTAGAGTGAGGATAGGGAAGAATGTGGATGTGAAATGGGGAGCCTCCATCACCTATTTATAAGTTTTTAGTGGTGGAGTGTTAACCCATTGTTTTTGACACCATATGGTTTAGGTCAACTGTATAGGGTTTTTGCTTCCTTTTTCCCTCTTTTTTCCTCTTTTTTATATTTTTTATTCCATTTTATTTGATTTTTGGGAATTTAGGGCCTTTTTAGAGGATTTTTTTTTTTTTTGAGGAAATTTAACTATTTGGAGAGGGAAAAAGGGGTTTTTTGGCCTTTCGGTGGCCATTTAATGGTTTTTTGAGGTTTTGGAGGCAAATATGGTAGGAAATATAGACAAATGAGTCATGTAATGAGAGAGATGAGATGGTGAGCACTTTTTGGGTGTTAACAGATTGCCCCCTGATGTGTGAGGGCAAGAGCTCATCGTATGGCCGATAGACATCATAGGTCTTTTATGGTTTTCCTAGGATGTGGAGAGGAGAAGAAACGAACTAGAGCCCAGAACAACGATCCCGAACAAACTGCAAAAACTAAAAATACATGACCTCAATAATGAATGAGGAATAATCTCAATATATGGACAAGGTGGGCATACCCATGCTCGTATCAAGATATATAACAATAACAATGAGGCCCAAAAATGGGGACCTGAAAGATACATGGAGAACCACTGTGTACATCATAAGGTTCCAAAATGGGACACAAATCTGGGACATATTACCGGGCCGACCATGTCTGAGCTGAAGAACTGATACACTGGAATATCAATAGTGGTGCTGAGTATGGTACCAGGGGAACCAATGAACTGGAAGAACATAATGACGGGGATTTACACCCTCAATGGTACTGAACTGGGTACTCAAGGAAGCATATAACTGGATGGCTTTCGAATACAATCGCCAACGCAACCCGGAGATCCATGGGAACATATAAATGGGTGTTCCAAGGTGACTCACCAAGGTGCTAGAGTCAGGGGAAATCCAGGGTCTTCGACCAATAACTAAAGGGATATATACCCTGCACGAATCTCAACGATGCGATCAAGGTGTTGAAGTCGAGCATGTGAGAAACAACCATTCGGAGAGGCACTGATGCTTCCTTTTTCCCTCTTTTTTCCTCTTTTTTATATTTTTTATTCCATTTTATTTGATTTTTGGGAATTTAGGGCCTTTTTAGAGGATTTTTTTTTTTTGAAGAAATTTAACTATTTGGAGAGAGAAAAAGGGGTTTTTTGGCCTTTCGGTGGCCATTTAATGGTTTTTTGAGGTTTTGGAGGCAAATATGGTAGGAAATATAGACAAATGAGTCATGTAATGAGGGAGATGAGATGGTGAGCACTTTTTGGTTGTTAACAGATTGCCCCCTGATGTGTGAGGGCAGGAGCTCATCGTATGGCCGATAGACATCATAGGTCTTTAATGGTTTTCCTGGGATGTGGAGAGGAGAAGAAACGAACTAGAGCCCGGAACAACGGTCCCGAACAAATTGCAAAAATTAAAAATACATGACCTCAATAATGAATGAGGAATAATCTCAATATATGGACGAGGTGGGCATACGCATGCTCGTATCAAGATATATAACAATAACAATGAGGCCCAAAAATGGGGACCTAAAAGATACATGGAGAACCACTGTGTACATCATAAGGTTCCAAAAGGGGACACAAATCTGGGACATACTGCCGGGCTGACCATGTCTGAGCTGAAGAACTAATACACTGGAATATCAATAGTGGTGCTGAGTATGGTACCAGGGGAACTGATGAACTGGAAGAACATAATGACGGGGATTTACACCCTCAATGGTACACTGAACTGGAGCTAAACTGGGTACTCAAGTAAGCATATAATTGGATGGCTTCCGAATACAATCGCCAACGCAACCCGGAGATCCATGGGAACATATAAATGGGTGTTCCAAGGTGACTCACCAAGGTGCTAGAGTCGGGGGAAATCCAGGGTCTTTGACCAATAACTGAAGGGATATATACCCTGCACGAATCTCAACGATGCGATCAAGGTGTTGAAGTCGAGCATGTGATAAATAACCATTCGGAGAGGCACTGATGACTCCGCTCAAAATGGTCTGTAGGAACTCGCCACAGATGGTGATGAGTCCAAGGCGAAGGGACCTCTGGGCCTATCCTCTGGAATAGATGGGTTTTCGTCGACAGAGGGAGACCTGCAACTAGCAAGGCAATGATGTTCCCTTGATAGGAGCACGAGGTGGATAACCGAAATGTGAGAGTACTGATGGTAGGACTGACATACTGTGGAGGTGGGGAATAACTAGGCAAATAGAGTGGGTGGACTCAAACTTCCTTTGTTCCTAGTATGATGGCGAGGATGATCGGGAAGCATATGAAACTGACTGGTGGGAAGGGGATCATATCTTTAATGGACCCGAGATGGTGACCGGGATGAGTGATACTCAAGTTGGTGTAAGATGGCAGGAGACTCTGAGGGTGGTTTATCACAGAATACTCTGAACAAAGGTGACCTTATTGGGAGGTGCTACCAAGATGATTGATCATAGTGTCGAGGGGCACCGATGGGGGCTTCTTCATGGTTTAAGGAGCTGGAAGAAGTGTGTTCAAAATGGTACTGTCGTGTGGATTTATACGAGCCCAGGACAATTCATGCTCGTGATTGCTTTCAATTTTAAGGAGTTTGAAAGCGATAAGAAGACTCTAAAATAATGGAATGGTACCATCGTGTGGATTTGTACGAGCCCAGGACGGTGCGTGCTCGTGGTTGCTTTTAATTTTAGAGAGTCTAAAAGCAATAAGAAGACTCCAGGGGGGTTCTTTTTCGTGTGTTAGTCTCCAAGGCCCGAAAAAGCATAAAATGATGCAATGAAGAACTCTTCTAGTCGATGTGACTAGAGTATTCATTTTTCATAATTAGTCTACCAGGTCCGAAAAAGGCTTAAATTTATACCAGATAGACGCTCTTTCAGGTACTTTAACGAGCATGAAAGGAAGAAATATTGCTCGGTGATCTTTTCATTCTTTTAGGAGTCAGAAAATAGCTTAACAGAAACTCCCTAAGTGCCTTTTTCGTAAAGGACTTGTCCAGCCCGAAAAAAGGATAAAATTATACTGAACAAAAGCAATGGCCAAGCAAGGAGAGAGTGTTCAATCAAGGGACATCGAGGAGAACCAAGAACGAGGGTTGGGGGGAACACTGGTGGGCCTCCTTACGGGATGATGAATGGTGGAAAAATAACGAAATAATTGCAGTATGAATGGAGTGAATGGCTCATGTACAAATGTGTAACAATTCGATGGCGGTCGATGTGATGCGTAAACCGAGGCAGCAAGGTGTTGGGACACAATGTTAGACTTGGTTCTTGTTAGAGTAAGAAATGATCTCAAGCATCATCACGAGCTTGAAAAACTGAATTCGGTGATATAAAAAGCGTCAAAAACGGAGAACGGCCGAGGTGGCATGCAAACCGAGATGACTAGGGGATGGTGAAAAAATGCTCGAAAATTTGGGGGTGAGAGCGAGAAATGATCTCAAGTATCATCACGGGCTCGGAAAACTGAATCCGATGGTATAAGGAATGCTAAAAACTGACAACGGCCGATGTGGCGCACAAATCGAGATGGCGACGTGCATGAAAAAAATTCCAAAAAAAAGGAGTTCGGAGAAAAATAGAAACTGAGGCGACCATTCTGAAGGTCTCGTCGTTCTGATTCCAGTAGTGGAAACAGTTTGGAAAATGGACTCCGTATGGATCCATAATGGCCAAATCAAGAAAAATTCAACTGTCTATAAATAGTAAGTGGGCCCATAATGCCAAGTGTCATTTGTGTGGTTGACTTTGGCAGGAGAGTGTGGTGGGCTAGAGCGGATTTGAGATTTCTGGGCGTTTGGACGGGTAGATTTCATTTCCGCGAGTTGCAGGTATTTCACTAAACTCATACCTTTAATTTTTTCTTGAGTCGGGTGGGTAGTGGGTCCTCAGGTGGGGTTGTACGGTCCACGTGGATGTGGATCACGGGTTTCGAGGTGATGGTGGCGATCTGCGATCGCGACTGTGGACTCCACAGCTGTGTTCTAGGATCGCGGATATGGCCTGGGTAGTCGCGATCCGCGCTCGCGGATTTGGCCTAGACAGCCTCGATCTGGGATCGCAGTTGTGGCCTGAACAGCCGCGATATGCGATCGCAGCTGTGGTCCCCACGGGCGCGATCTACGACCGCGGCTATAGTCCCAATAGTCGCGATTTGGGATCGCGACATTGGGCCCCACAGCCACGATCTAGATCGGGATTATGGAGTCATACCAGGGGGGGAATGATGGTTTATTTAATGATGCTCTGATGATTTTTCCTTGTGGGATTGACAAGATGCCGAGAGTACTCTGGAGGGAGCGTGAGATACCGGACCACCTGATGGACTACATACGGGATGACCGTCATGTCCGGGGGACTTTGGGGCTGTGCGGACTGTTGAAGTTCGCACAGGTGCCGATGATGTGTTCAGCAACACTACTGCTGAACAGGTTGGTGAGATTTGGGGAGCCCGATAGTCTATGTTTCATGTTGCTAGGGGAGAGACTGGAGCTCACCCTGGTAGATGTATACTTTCTGACGGGACTACCATGCTTGGGTAAGGTGGCGAATACATAGCCACGGGTGTCCGCGGATGTGGACATGGAGGAGATGCTAGATCGGTACTGTTTGCCGACAGCAAGAGTGCATAAGAATGCACTCTTGATTTGTGACTTGGAGGAGCCATCAGTTCGGGCGATCGCGGCATGTGTGGTCCGAGTGTTGGGGTTGCAGGGGCCCAACCGGGTGTTTGGGGGACAGATACAGCTAGTCGAGCAGGTACTGCAGGGGACCTACTTTTCTTGGGGACAGATGTTCCTCACCTGTGTTTAGCGTCAGCTGAGATCGGTGAAGGTCTCTGGCAAGGGGTTCTGCTACGGATCATTCTTGTGCTCATTCTTCATGGAGTGGGTTTCGACACTGTGACCGCGAGTGTCAGTCCGGGTTGGGGGTTTGAGGGAGCCGCGGATGGTGCGGTGGGGTGAGACGATGTGCCGGCGGGGTGGTGGAGAGGTGGGGCGGTACTTCACGCAGGAGCTTTACTTGCAGTGGTTGCAGCTGCCGTTGAGTTTTGATGACTATCCATACAGTGGTATGGACTACCGACGGGATCCAAAGGCACCACGACCCCCAGGGCAGGCTTGGGGCCCAAATGGTATGTATCTAGCTTTGTGCTTGATGTTTTTATGTTGGATATTTTGATGTTAGTGATATATGTATATGATGATTCTGACTAGTTGCGGTTTGGTTTGATGCAGATGTGGGACCGCTGCCACCACCAGGGCATAGGGAGCGTCGAGGGCATATAGCAGTTCCAGACTTACCAGATCGGGGGGACTTTGGAGGCCTTGCGAGTTACCTTCGACCGTCTACTGGTTGGGGTCTCCGACGAGGGGTGGAGGGAGCTGGATCGGGATGTAGTCGAGGCCTGTCACGAGGCTCCACAGGATTGGTGGTCTATCTTGATTCAGGTGGCAGTTATGGCCGAGGTGACTAGGGGTCAGGATTGACAGGGGGATGAGGAGGATCTAGAGGAGCCGGAGGAGGAGCGAGGAGAGGAGGAGTCTGCAATAGAGGAGGCTGGTGAGGAGGGTTCAAACGGGGGATATGACTCTCGTTAGGGAGTGCTGGGGACTCCCCCCTGATGCATATGGGAATTCGATATTTTTTGTATAAACGTCATGTATTTTATGACAGGGATGTTGTTGGGGCTCCTTGATGTATATTTTTTGTATAGTTGAGTGCTGGGACACTCATGACATGTATATGACGATGATATATTTATATATATATGCACATGCATGCATTTTTTGCGGTGATTATTTTGGTGTACGCACGTGGATGCGCTTGTATTATCTTGTATGTGTTTATTGCACGTGGATGCCCCTGTATACTTTTGTGTTATGTTATTGCACATGGATGCAAATGGTTGGTTATGATAGGAACATGGATGCCCATTGTTGTAGATGTAGTCTTTTTGGGATGTTTATGTTTTTAATGTGATGATTATGCATGATGGATAATTTACATGGTGTGATTGATATGCCAGTCGAGGATGTTGTTAGCCATTTGATCTGCAACACTATTCTGATCTCTTAGGACATGAGTGAATGTTATGGATTCAAACTGTCGGCTTAGCTGTTTTGTGCGCAGGAATTTTCTAAAGAGGCAAGGATCACGCACCTGGTAGTAGTTGTTGAACTGGGAGACAAGCAATTGGGAGTCAAGGAACACATGAAGGTGACGGATACCCATCTGAAGGGCAACAGTCAGGAGACCGGTCACAGCATCATACTCGGCCTGTTTATTGGTAGCAGTGCCTATGCACATTTCGTCGAGGTGAATCAACTCATGTGAAGGGGAATATAAGACCCAAGTTGCAGAGGCCAGGTTTGGAGACCAGCGGCTTGCTCCATCGGCGAAGCCAATGTAATAAGGTGGAAGATGGTCCATCTACAAAAATGATGAATGTAAGGTGGTGGTAAAAAAGTTAAAACCAAAAAAAAAATCAAACTCTACAATACGGACCAACGGGTCTGTAGGATTATTAAGGATAAAAGCATTTAAGATACAACCCATTACGGGGGTTGCGCAAGGGGTGGCCTTCGGAGTCAGTTAAAATATATGCCCCATCTCTAAGGCAAGTATGCACTATGTAAGGACCTTGCCATATGGATTCGAACTTCCCTTTACCTGTCTTGTCGTGGGCTTGGTCGTAAACGAGAACTAGATCTCCTTCACGGAACGTTCGTGGGTGGACATGTTTGTCATAACCAGCTTTGGAGCAGTTCTTGGCAGCTTCAATCATTTGGAGGGTTGCGTGACGGTCCTCATCAGCTTGTTCTAACAATAGTAGGCGTTGTTCAAGTGGGGAGGTATCGGGGAGAAGTTCAATAGCAATGTGTAGGGCGGGGATCTGACACTCGATGGGGAGGACAGATTCGACACCGTGAACTAAGTGAAAAGGGGTGAACCCGGTGGCGGTCTTAGTTTATTTACGGTAAGCCCATAATGCAAGGAAAAGCATGTGATGCCAATTGGACTTATGTCGGTCAACAGTGCGTTGGAGGATTGTTTTCAAAATTTTGTTAATGGCCTCAACCTGGCCGTTCCCTTGGGGGTAGTAAGCAGAGGCATATTGATGTTTGAATTTAAGGAGAGTTGACAACTCGCGCCAAATGGCATCTTCAAAATGTGAACCATGGTCTGAGACAAGTTGTTTTGGGACCCTGAATCGTGTAATGACATGGTTAAAAAAGAAATGGGCAGTAGTGTCGGCTTTACAGTTGAAGGTGGGCATGACTTTAGCCCATTTGGTGAAGTAGTAGACGGCGACAATGAGGGTCAGATCGTTAAGGTGGTCGAACCGTTTCTTGGAACGTGTTGTGAGATCATCAAGATAGACTAATAGGTTATGAACCAATTCATGAAAACAATAGGTCATGGCCCGCTAGAAGGTGGCGCCAGCATTTTGAAGGTTGAAAGGCATGACACGATAGGAAAAGGTTCCCCATGGGGTGGTGAAGGCAGTCTAGTATTGATCTTCTTTGCGGATCTGAATCTAGTTATACCCAGAGAAACCGTCCATGAAGGATAGGACTTCATGCCCCGCGCACGCATCGATGAGTTGGTCAATAAATGGCATGGGGAAGTTGTCTTTGGGACATGCTCAGTTTAAATTACGGAAGTCGGTACATACTCTGATGGTGCCTTGTTTCTTGTTAATAGGGACAGGGTTAGAAACCCAAGTGGTGTATGCAATAGGATAAATGAAACCTGTTGCACGAAGTTTCTCAATCTTTTCTTTAACGGCGAGGAGCTTTGATGGATGAATGGGGCGTTGTTTCTGGAGAACGGGGGGCACATCTGGCCACGTGTCAATGTGGTGTTCTATGATAGCAGGATTAAGACCAGGCATTTCGGTATAGGACCAGGCAAAGACATCACGGAATTCTTGAAAACGTTTCTTGTACTCTCTGACCTCGTACTCCGTGCAGGATGCGCCCAAAGTAATGATTTCAGGGGCACCCCCTGGGGCAAAGATATCAATGTGGATTGTGGGTGAGATATTGGCCATGTTACCTTCCTCGAAGGCATCGGGAGCGGGTATGGGCTCTTTAAACCAATCGACTTTGGTGGGGAGGAAATCTTTAGACTCAACCGAAAATTGGGTGACTGTGGTGGTGGAGGACTCCTCCGGGAGGAAATAGGAATGATGGTGCATATCCTCCCAGGGGTAATCAGGTGTGGTAAGAGCCTCGAGAATATCCTCATCATTGTAGAAACTGTTTGTCATCAAATCGGTTGACGAGGGATCACTAGTAGTAGAGATCATATAAATGGTATTGACCTCTCCTGATGGCGGAGATTCTAGGGGGTGGATCTCTTCAATGGTGGGGGGAAACATCTTGAGGTCCAAATTATTCATCTCATAGAGGGCGGCTCTGTAATCTGGGAGATCAGGACAGTGATGTGAGTAATGGTCGTAAATACTGCATATTGCACAAGGGTGATTGGTCGAGTTGGACAATTGGGATGTTAGGGTCATCGTCAAGCATTTGCATGTGCTCTTGTAATGTAGGTAATTGTGGACATTGATGGGTGGCATGGCCCAACTCATCACACAAAGAGAATTTGGGAGGAGCACGAAACGCGGGGGGATTTTTAACCGTTTTGGGTGGGGGTAGGGAGGTGTATGGTTGTGGGCCTCTGCCCCCAGTGTACTTGATAAGAGGGGATGGATTAGTGGATGAGGAAGGAGTAGGGACACCGGGAGATGGTTGACTAGTAGTGGTGATGGGTTGCACCAGTTGTAGGACGACATTTGGTGTCAAAGGGGAAACGGGAGGCGTGAAATACCATACAGGTAATCCTAAAGTTAACCCGGGGAGGCTGAGAGTGGCCATAATCGGGGTGCTTATTACTCTCGAAGGAGGGAATAGGAAGGGGATTGTATGGATGGGTGTAACACCAACATGACTAGGTACCAATGGTGGTTGGGGTAGCAAGGGCGGTTGATGGTTGGGTGTCAGTGTATTGTGGGAGAGGGTACATAAGTTAGATATTTCGGTCGCTGGTGACGAGGGTGGAATGTTGAAGTTAGCTGCATATCTGAGTAAACTCCGAGTCCCACTGAGGAAACCAACGAGGTAGATGCACCACAAATAGGTTGTTCAACCATGGGGAGAACGTTTTCGGGTGCAGCAGGGGCATTGGGATCGTAATAGGTGAGTTGATCAATATTGACCATGCGTCCTTCATGGGGGAACATAATGGTACGAAAAATGGATGAGGCAATCGCCCGCATGGCGTACATGTAACTACACCTAAGTAAGAGGTTATAATCAAGTTGATCATTGATGACCTCTATGTCAATAAGCATTGTTTTACCAGCCAACTGGATGGGGACATTAGCTAAGAGACCTTGGGGTTGAGCCGAACGGCCGTCGTAGGCTTGCAACGCAGTGGTGGACTGCGGGAGAGTAAGGGATCCCAACTTCTGCCAAATGAATGTGGACATAACGCATGTAGAGGCACCCTCATCGATGATGCACTGATAGATGACAAGATTTTGAATTTATACAGAAACTTGGAACGCTAATGTGGAAGGTAGCCGTGGTTCGGATTGGTACAAATCAAAGGCCATCATTCGTGAATCAGTAGGGTCTATAGCACCAATGGCTGATAACAGAGTCTTGCACTATGTAGGACAATTTTTTAAGACCTCTAACGCAGACATGGCTGCGGGGGACTGGGCTAAGTCATCCACAATGTTGTAATTAGATGCAGCGCGAGCATTGGGGTTATTGTTGATGCGGCGAAGTGGGAAGCGAGGGGCTTTCGGGGCGCCATCTAATGGGGCCGGAGGTATTCGTAACGACTGATCAGTGGGAAGAGCGTTGGTGGTTTTGTCAGCGGGAGGGGCTTCACGGGTGGAGCCGTATTGGTTCCGACGGGTGTGAAGGTTGACATCGGCTGATGACATCATTAACAAGTGATGGGTACCTGAGTCGAGCATGGGTTGATCAAGAGCTGCACAAGTTATTTGTTGTTGTGGGGGCACGTTTCCTTGAGGGGGAGCTAACGGTTGAGTGTTCACCACACCTTGGGTTGGTCAAGGGTTTTGTAACACCAAGGGTTGAGTCTGAGGTGGTGGGAGGTTGGGCGGCGCCGGAGGAGCCACGTGCCCTTGGCGGTGGGCATCATCTGTCCAAAGTTGTCGAGCCCACTCCAAATGTGGGCAAGAATGTGTGTAATGGCCATAGACCCCACAAATAAAACAAGGATGGTTCGTTCGCAAATTAGGGTTTTTAGCTTGTTTGGGCCGCCTGTTAGGGTTTTGGTTGGTAGGTGTCGCGTTATTATTGTTTGGAGGATTAGGAGGCTGGCCGCCTTGGTCTGGACGGGGGTTGTTCCCGCAGTTACGTCCTTTTCCACGGTTTTGTTGGCCTTGCTGGCGTTGGTTATTTTGGTTATGCTGTGGATTTTGTTGTGTGTACACTTGCCCTTGGGCGGCAGGTGGGTTCTGGGGTTGTGCAGGTGTGGGAGTAGGCTACGGCGGATAATAAGTGGGTGGGGGCGGTGCAGGTGCTGAACCTTGTGGTGGTTGTTGATACGTCTGTGGGACGGGTTGGGGATGGGCTGCAAGTACTGCCTAGGGCGGATAATAAGCGGGAGAGGCTTGAGAGGACATAGGAGCGTGCACGACCTGCGGGTTATAATATGGTTGAGGCGCAACCGGAGGAACGTAAGTGGGGGATGCATGGCCGTAGCACTAAGGTGGACACGAGGGTCTGTGGGAATGGTGATTGTGTGCTATGGGAGCATACGAATTGGTTGCTCCAGAGTGGGATGTAGCCCCCAAAAGGTCGGGGCCAGTACTAGTATGGGTCATGGAAAAGGGTTGGTTATGCGAGGCAATACGGCCAATGATGCCATCTGCGGCATGGGATGCCCCCGGCGCATCGTTTCGGGAGGAATCGCCGCTAGGGGCGTCAAGTATAATGGTATATAGGTAACCAGACTGGGCGTAGATAAGGTCAAACTGCTGGACTTTTAGGATGGCCTCTTCCTCGGACTGGGGTCACTCGGATGCCACATCCTTGAAATGACAGGAAGGAGAGATTTTAGAAACCAATCTAAGAAGATACGGTCATCTAACTTGATTTTTCACAGGCTTCGGCATCGACGCCACTCATGAATGTGGTCAGTGATGTGGGTGGTCGTATTCTGTCTACAAGACAGTAGGATCTCAACTTCCGCATCATAGTGGACAGGTAACTGAAAGAACTGCAGGAAGGTCGAGGCAAGGGAAGTAAAGGTGGCATGGGTCCCATGGAGATGCTAGATGTACCACTTGGCTGCAGAGCCAGTGAGGGTGTGTTGTAATAGATGGAGTTGGACAGAGTTTTCCACTATGGAGTTGGAGAAACACCATAGATGGAAGGACATAATGTGGTTCTGGGGGTCTTCACCTGCCTTTCCCTCAAACTTAGGGATGTCTGATGGGATCTTGGTGGGCATGTGAGGCCACACAAGGTCGTGTCTGATGGGATCGTTGGTCAGTCTGGCCAGGTCAGGAAGGTTGAGACTAGCCATGAATGGAAAACTAGTAGAAGGATGTGACATACTGGTGGTCATGACCACGTTGGGGCCAATTCCCCTAAGTGTAGGGGTTGGGTTCAGGTTGGGGATGTTTCCCCCAGGTGGAGGAACGAAGGTGGTATGCGATGGTCCTGCACTGCCAAGGGTAGTGTGAGTCACTAGTGGGGTTGGGTTGGGTATGCTAGCCACTGGAATTGGTACAGTAACCGGAATGGTGGGTGTGGGCTCCATCGAGGGCATACCCAAAGCAGGTGTGGTAGCTGGGGTGGTGGTGGACGCTCCACCAATGGTCCCTACAAAGAAAGGGTCGGACGTCATGCCAGCCATGGGGATGGTTGGTGCAGTGTAAGTGGGGTTCTTGGACTCGGCCTCAGAATCAGATGTGAAATAAGGGGCGTCAGAGCCGAGGGACGGAGCCCTATGTCGTCGACGAGTAGAGTCAAGTGACGAAGCCCGAGGTCTGTGATGAGTGGTATCAAGTGATGAAGCTCTACGTCTATGACTAGTGATGTCAAGTGAACCGTGTTGCGGGGGCTCGCCCCAGAGGCACCGAGAATGTCTCGGGGACTCAATGGTGACAGATGGTGTCAAGTATCTGGGGGTTGTGTTAAGTGAAAAAATAGCTCAAAAAACCTAATGCAGCCGAGTGTGCAGAAGGAGAGCGCAAAACAGATGTCACTCAGGCCAAAAACCAGCTCGAAACGCTCACTGTAACAGTTGTGCTACAATAAGCGGAGCGTCAACAACAATGGTCAGAATACCAACAAGCAGCAAGTTTCCTAAAAAATAAAAATAGTGGACTTGCTAGACCAAAGGGAGGTAAGGGAGCATGCAAACACCTAGCTAAACAATATTCTGACTCAACCAAACATATCCTCTACAAGGTGATGAAATCCAAGTCAGACAATATGGATAGTAGATCCAAGTGGCTAAAGATATCCCTCTACCAGGAAGGACACCGGGTAAGACAATCCTAGAAGAAAGGCAACTAAGATACCCCGTTCATGACATGTTCGGTTGGGTGAATCTGCAGTTTGGTTCTATCGTCGCTGTACTCCTATTAACACTCAAAAAGTGATCACTACCTCATCTCCCTCATTACATGACTCATTTGTCCATATTTCCTACCGTATTTGCCTCCAAAACCAAAAAAAACCCATTAAAAAGCCTCCAAAAGGCCAAAAAAACCATTAAAAAAGCCTCCAAAAGGCCAAAAACTCCCTTTTTTCCCACAAAAATGTAAATTCCTCTAAAAATAGCAAAAACCCTCTAAAAAGGGAATAAAAAATACAAAAAAGAGGGAAAAAAGAAAGCAAAAACCCTATACAGTTGACCTAAACCATATGGTGCCCAAAACCATGGGTCAACACTCCACCACTAAAAACCTATAAATAGGTGATGGAGGCTCCCCATTTCACATCCGCAATCATCCCTATCCTTACGCTGCTGAAAATTCCCTTGAAACCCTAGCTCTCCACTTGGAGCTAATTCTTGAGAACCCTTTTGGCCCCATTTCCAAAACACCTTTGGAAGAAAGAGAAGGAACAACACTGGAGCTTGGAAGCAACCCTCTTGGACTGCTGCAAAGGCTCCACGAACCTCTACATCTGAGGTAATTTTTAATACAAAAAGAGAGATCTTTACCATATTTTCATGTTTTGCTATTTATGTTAATGCTCATGCTAGGTTAAATTTCATACTGTTTTACTGCTTTTATTTACTGTTTATTAAACTGCTACTAAGGAGGCCCTTCTCCTTAGTAGGTGCTCATTTGCACAAACTAGGGTGAAAACCCTAGCTACAGTTTTGGCGACTCCCCTAGTGTTCCTTTGAATTTCTGGTTATAGTTTTAAACTTTTTGTAATTTTCTACAATATTTTTATGTTTTTCCTTTCGGTTGTCCCTTTCGGCTGCCGTAAACCGCGTCTTTTGTCCCCGCAGTTGCGATCCGACCGTGTCTTTCAGACTGTTACCTACGATCCGAACGCGGCTCTCAGACTGTTTCCCACGATCTACCAACGGTTTTCAGTCTGTTACCTGCGATCTGACCGCGGCTCTCAGCCTGTTTCGTGCGGTCCAACCGCGGCTATTCACCCCTTTTCCTGCGGTCCGCCTGCGGCTTTCAGTCATTTTCCTGCTATCCGCCTGTGACTTTCGGTTTTCTTTTTCCACGGTCCGCCTGCGGCTTTCAGCCATTTTCCTGTTATCCGCATATGACTTTCGGCCTTTTTCCCGCGGTTCGCCTGCGGCTTTTAGCCATTTTCCTGCTATCCGCCTGCGATTTTAGGCCTTTTTCCCGCGATCCGCCTGCGGCTTTCAGCCATTTTCCTGCTATCCGCCTGCGACTTTCGGCCTTTTTCCCACAGTCCGCCTGCATCTTTCAGCCATATTCCCGCAATTTTCCCACGACTGTCGACCTGTTTCCCACTGTCCGACTGCGCAGATTTGCCACAAACCCGCGGTCTTTTTTCTGCACTTTTTCCCTGTTTGAACCCAGTACTTTGCTGCAATATTTTCTGCACCTACACAGCCATCTATCCTATCTGCAACCTTACTTCCCTACAGCCTATTTTCTGCAGTATTATTTATGTTCCATTTACAGAATTTTTTAAATTTCAGCATTTTAATTGAAAAGAGAAAATTTTGCATTTCAAAGTTTAATTTCTGCATTGTTATTATTAGTTAGAAAGTTGCCCACCCCGTGGCACTTTTGTTTGGGTTCATTATCTCACACGCACACACTCTGTCACCTAATTCAAATGAGCCCTAAAATACTACTTAACACAACCAACATTCTAACCCCACTTGGGGAACACAAAAGAATATTGTAGTTAGGTAGGGTCGGGGGATAGGCATCCAAATAACACCTCTCGGTCGCTTACACTTGAGACATAGTTGTTTTCCATTAGGGAACCAAAATCCCCTAATACTTTTTGGCACGGTCACAACCAGTTTATCAAAGGGCCTCTCCCCCGGGAGGGTTGAAGTAGTCAGACTGGTTCCAGAGGCCTGAGTGGAATACCGCAATCCATTCAGTCGCTGAAGGATACCTTTCGTAGTTCTTGGTGTATCACCCGTATGGGGATACAGTGGCGACAGAACCAAACTGCAGATTCACCTTTTCTGGATGTGTCATGAACGGGATATCTTAGTTGCCTTTCTTCTAGGATTGACTACCCGGTGTCCCTCCCGGTAGGGGGATATCTTTAGCCACTTGGCTCTACTATCCATATTGTCTGACTTTGATTTCATCACCTTGCACAGGATATGTCTGGTTGAGTTAGAATACTATTTAGCTAGGTGTTTGCATGCTCCCTTACCTCCCTTTTGTCTAGTGAGTCCACCGTTTTTTATTTTTTAGGAAACCTGCTGCTTGTTGGTATTCTGACCATTTCTTTTGATACTCCACTTATTGTAGCACAGCTGTTACAGTAAGTGTTTTGAGTTGGTTGTTGGCCTGAGTGCCATATTTTTTGCGCTCTCCTTCTGCACACTCGGTTGCATTAGGGTTTTTGAGTTGTTTTTCACTCAACACAACTCCCATATACTTGACACCATCTGTCACCATTGAGTCCCCGAGAAATTCTCGGCGCCTCCGGGGTGAGCCCCCGCAGCACAGTTCACTTGACATCACTCGTCATAGACATAGAGCTTCATCACTCGACTCCACTCGTCGCAGATGCAAAGCTCCATCCCCCGGCACTGACGCCCCTTATTTTACCTCTGATTCTGAGGCAGAGTCCGAGAACCCCACTTACACTGCACCAACCAGCCCCATGGATGGCATGACATCCAACCCTTTCTTTATAGGGACCATTGGTGGAGCATCCACCACCACACCAGCTACCACACCCGCTTTGGGTATGGCCTCGATGGGGCCTACATCTACCATTGCGATCACTGTACCCATTCCAGTAGCTAGCATACCTATCCCAACTCCACCGGTGACTCACACTACCCTTGGCGGTGCAGGACCATCCCATACCACATTCGTTCCTCCACCTGGGGGCAACATCCCAAACCCAGCCCCTCCACTCAGGGGCATTGGCCCCAACATGGTCACAACCACTAGTATGTCACATCCTTCTACTAGTTTTCCATTCATGGCTAGTCTCAACCTTCCTGACCTGGCCAAACTAACTAACGATCCCATCAGACACGACCCTACGTGACCTCACATGCCCACCAAGCTCCCCTCCGACATCCCTAAGTTTGAGGGTAAGGCAGGTGAAGACCCCCAGAACCATATTATGTCCTTCCATCTATGGTGTTCCTCCAACTCCATAGTGGACGACTCTGTCCGCCTCCATCTATTACAGCACACCCTCACTGGCTCTGCAGCTAAGTGGTACATCAAGCAACCCCATGGGACCCATGCCACCTCTACTTCCCTTGCCTCGACTTTCCTGCAGTTCTTTCAGTTACCTGTCCGCTACGATGCGGGAGTTGAGATCCTACTGTCTTGCAGACAAAACACGGCTACCCACATCACTGACCACATTCATGAGTGGCGTCGACGCCTCAGCCTCTGCAAAATCAAGTTAGACGACCGTATATTCTTAGATTGGTTTCTAAAATCTCTCCTTCCTGTCATTGCCAAGGATGTGGCATCTGAACGACCCTAGTCTGAAGAAGAGGCCATCCTCAGAGCCCAGCAATTTGACCTTATTTACGCCCAGTCTAGTTACCTATATTCCATCATCCCTAACGCCCCTCGCGGCGATTCCTCCCGACACGATGCGTCGGGGGCATCCCATGCCACAGATGGCATCATTAGCCATATAGCCTCACATAACCACCCATTTTCCATAGCACGTCCTAGCCATGGCCCTGACCTTTCGCGGGTTACATCTCAGTCCAGAGCAACTAATTTGTATGCTCCCATGGCACATCACCACCATTCCCACGGACCTTCATGTCCACCTCAGTGCTTTGGTCATGCATCCCCTGCTTACGTCCCCCCGGTCGCACCTCAGCCATATTACCACCCACAAGCTGCACTAGCTCCTGTATCCTCTCAAGCCCAACCCGCTTATTACCCACCACAGGCAACCCCTGCAGCAAACCCACAACCCGTTCCGCAGACATATCAACACCCCCCACAAGGTTCAGCACCTGCGCCGCCTCCACCTGCTTATTATCCACCGCAGCCTGCTCCCGCACCTGCACAGCCCCAGAACCCACCTGCTACCCAAGGGCAAGTGTATGCCCAACAGAATCCGCAGCAGAACCAAAATAACCAACGCCAACAGGGCCATCAAAACCGTGGCAAAGGCCATAACCGTGGGAACAACCCCCCTCCAGACCAAGGAGATCAACCTCCCAATCCCCCAAACAACAATAACGCGGCACCTGCCAACTAGAACCCTAAACGGATGCCTAAACAAGCCAAAAATCCTAATTTGCGAACAAACCATCCTTGTTCTATTTGCGGGGTCTATGGCCACTACACACATGCTTTCCCACATTTGGAGCGAGCTTGGCAACTCTGGACCAATGCTGCCCACTGCCAAGGGCACGCGGCTCCTCAGGCACCACCCAAGCCCCCACCACCTCAGCATCAACCCTTGGTGCTACAAAACCCTTTGCCGACTCAAGGCGTAGTGAACACTCAGTTGTTGGCTCCCCCTCAAGGAAACACGCCACCACAACAGCAAATCACTTATGCCGCTCCTGATCAACCCATGTTAGACTTAGGTACCCATCACTTGTTAATGATTTCATCCACCGATGATAACCTTCAAACCCGTCGGAACCAATATGGCTCCACCCCTAAAGCCCCTCCCGCCGACAAAAACACTAACTCTCATCCCACTGATCAGTCATTACGTATACCTCCGGCTCCACTAGATGGCTCCTCCAAAGCACCTCGCTTCCCACTTCGCCGCATCAATAATAATCCCAATGCTTGCGCTGTGTCTAATTACAACATTGTAGATGACTTAGCCCAGTCCCCCGCAGCCATGTCTGCGTTAGAGGTCTTAAAAAACTGTCCTTCACAGCGCAAGACTTTGCTCTCCGCCATTGGTGCTATTGACCCAAATGATTCACAACTGATGGCCTTCGATTTGGACCAATCTGAACCACGCCTGCCTTCCACTTTAGCGTTCCAATTTTCTGTATCTGTTTGGAATCTTGTCATTCATCAGTGCATTATCGATGAAGGTGACTCTACATGCGTGATGTCCACATTCGTTTGGCAGAAGTTGGGATCCCCTACTCTCCAGCAGTCCACCACTGCGTTGCGAGCCTACGACGGCCATTCGGCTCAACCCCAAGGTTTCTTAGCTAATGTCCCCATCCAATTGGCTGGTAAAACAGTGCTCATTGACATAGAGGTCATCAACGCCCAACTTGATTATAACCTCTTACTTGGTCGCAGCTACATGTATGCCATGCTGGCAGTTGCCTCATCTGTTTTTTGTACCATGATGTTCCGCCATGAAGGACGCGTGGTCAAGGTCGATCAACTCACCTATTACGATCCCAATGCCCCCGCTGCACCCAAAAATGTTCTCCCCATGGTTGAAAAACCTGTTTGTGGTGCATCTACCTCGTTGGTTTCCTCCGTGGGACCTGGAGTTTACTCAGATACGCCGATGACCTCAACATTCCAATCCATTCCACCCCAGTCACCAGCGACCGAAATATCTAACCTATGTACCCTTTCCCACAATGCACAAACACCCAACAATCAACCACCCTTGTTACCCAAACCACCATTGGTACCTAGTCATATTGGTGTTACACCCATCCACACAATCCCCTTCTTATTTCCCCCTTCAGGAGTAGTAAGCGCCCCGGTTATGGCTACCCTCAGGCTCCCTGGTTTAACTTTAGGATTACCTGTATGGTACATCACGCCTCCCGTTTCCCCTCCGACACCAAATGTCGTCTTACAACCGGTGCAACCCATCGCCACTACTAGTCAACCACCCCCCGGTGTCTCTACTCCTTCCTCATCCACCAATCCACCCCCCATTGTCAAGAACACTGGGGGCAGAGGCCCACAACCATACACTGTTGTACCCCCGCCCAAAACAGTTAAAAACTGCCCCCCCTTGTTTCGTGCTCCTCCTAAATGCTCATTGTGTGATGAGTTAGGCCATCCTACCCATCAATGTCCACAAGTACCTGCATTACAAGAGCACATTCAAATGCTTGACGACGACCCCAACATCCCGGTTTTCCAACTCGATCCATCCCCTAAACCTCATGATAAATCACTGTGTACCAATTGCCCTTGTGCAATATGTGGTATTTACGGCCATTACTCACATCACTGTCCTGATCTCCCAGATTACAGAGCAGCTCTCTACAAGATGAATAATTTGGACCTTGAGACGGCGCCCCCCACAATTGAGGAGATCCACCCCCCAGTATCACCCTCATCCGATGAGATTAATACCATCTATATGATCTCTTCGAGTACCACTCCCTCGTCAACCGATTTGACAACTCAAAGTTTCCACGATGATGAGGAGATTCTAGAGGCTCTCACTGCCCTGGATTACCCCTGGGAAGACATGCACCATTGTTCCTACTTCCTCCCAGAAGAGTCCTCCTCCACCATAGCCACCCAATTTGCGGTTGAGTCCAAACATTTCCTCCCCACCAAAGTCGACTGGTTTAAGGATCCCATTCCCGCTCTTGATGCCTTTGAGGAAGGTAACATGGCCAACATATCACCCGTCATCCACATCGATATCTCTGACCCACCCGGTGCTCTTGAAATCGTTACATTAGGAGCCTCCTGCAGTGAGTATGAGATCGGAGAGTACAAAAAACTATTCCAAGAGTTCTGCGATGTCTTTTCCTGGTCCTATACCGAAATGCCTGGTCTTGACCCCTCTATCATCGAGCACCACATTGACATTGCTGAGTTAGGGGGCATAATAGATTACCTTGACCCTGGGATAGGGGGCATGATCAATCATTTTGAACCTTCCCCATCACATCTATCTCAGTATTTCAATGATCCCATTGTTCAAACCAACACATATGTGATCCACAATCACAAACCCCATGCGCATAGCATAGAGGCAGGTCATTAACCCTACTCACTTTTTCACATGCGTGATCTCAACCATTTTTGAGGTCACATATCACTTGTAGATTTGATTTGATTCGATACACCTAGTATTCTACCCCCGCGGGTCATCATTTCTCCCCACCACTGCATCCTTGGCTTGGTGGACTCAACTTTATTTATAGTCATTTTTAACTTAGTTATTTCTTTTGACCATTCCAAAGTCCTTGTGACCTCCGTTTTTTGCACCATTTGCACCGCCGGATTCATATTTCCGTGCCCGTGATGATGCTTGAGATCATTTCTCGCTCTCACAAAAAAAAATTAGAATTTTTTCCATCTACGTCGCCATCTCGATTTGCTTGCCACATTGGCCGTTGTCCATTTTTAGCATTCCTTATACCATCGGATTCATTTTTCCGTGCTCGTGATGATGCTTGAGATCATTTATCGCTCTCACCCCCAGATTTTTTGGGTATTTTTTCCAAAACGCCCCCCGTCGCCTCGGTTTACATGCCACCTTGGTCGTTATCCGTTTTTAACACTTTTTATATCGCCGGATTCAGTTTTCCGAGCTCTTGATGATGCTTGAGACCATTTCTCTCTCTCACCGGGTACAATTTCAACATTGTGTCCTGACACCTTGCTGCCTCGGTTTGCACACCACATCGGCCGCCATCGGATTGTTCCACATTTTTACATGAGCCATTCACTCCATTCATACTGCAATTATTTCGTTATTTTTCCACCATTCATCATCCCGCAAGGAAGCCCACCAGTGTTCCCCCCTACCCTCGTTCTTGGTCATCATCAATGTTCCTTGATTGAGCACTTCCTCCTTACCTGACCATTTCTTTTGTTCGGTATAATTTTATCCATTTTTCGGGCCAGACAAGTCCTTTACGAAAAAGGCACTTAGGAAGTTTCTGTTAAGCTCTTTTCTGACTCCTAAAACAATGAAAAGATCGCTGAGCAATCTTACTTCCTTTCATGCTCGTTAAAGTACCTGAAAGGGCGTCTATCTGGTATAAGTTTAACCATTTTCCGGACCTGGTAGACTAATTACGAAAAAAGGAATACTCTAGTCACACCGGCTAGAAGAATTCTTCATTGCATCCTTTTATGTTTCTTCGGGCCTTGGAGACTAACACACAAAAAAGCAACCCCCTGGAGTCTTCTTGTCACTTTCATACTCTCTAAAATTGAAAGCAACCACGAGCATGAACTGTCCTGGGCTCGTACAAATCCACACGACAGTACCATTCCATTATTTCAGAGTCTTCTTATCGCTTTCAAACTCCTTAAAATTGAAAGCAATCATGAGCATGAACTGTCCTGGGCTCGTATAAATCCACATGACAGTACCATTTTGAACACACTTCTTCTAGTTCCTTAACCCATGAAGAAGTTCCCCCCGTGCCTCTTGGCACTATGATCGATCATCTCGGTAGCACCCCCAATAAGGTCACCTTTGTTCAGAGTATTCTGCAGTCTCCTGCCATCTTACACTAACTTGAGTATCACTCATCCCAGTCACCATCCTTGGTCCATTACAGCTATGATCCATCTCCCACTAGTCAGTTTCATATGTTGCCCGATCATCCCCGCCATCATACTCTGAACAAAGGAAGTTTGAGTCCACCCACTCTACTTGCCCAGTTATTCCCTACCCCCACAATATGTCAGTCCTACCATCAGTACTCTCACACTTCGGTTCTCCACCTCGTGCTCCTATCAAGGAAACATCATTGCCATGCTAGTTGTAGGTCTCCCTCTGTCGACGACAGCCCATCTATTCCATAGGATAGACCTAGAGGTCCCTGCGCCTTGGACCCATCACCATCTGTGGTGAGTGCCTACGGACCATTTTGAGAGGAGTCATCAGTGCCTCTCCAAGTGGTCGTTTCTCACATGCTCGACTTCAACACCTTGATCGCATCGTTGAGAATCCCGCAGGGTATATATCCCTTCAGTTATTGGTCGAAGACCCCGGATTTCCCCCGACTCTAGCACATTGGTGAGTCACTTTGGAACGCCCAGCTATATGTTCCCATGGATGTACGGGTTGCGTTAGCGATTTTATTTGGAAGCCATCCAGTTATATGCTTCCTTGAGTACCCAGTTCAGTTCCAGTTCAGTGTACCATTGAGGGTATGACTCCCCGTCATTATGATCCAGCAGTTCATCAGTTCCTCTGGTACCACACTCAGCAGCACTATTGTTATTCCAGTGTATCAATTCTTCAGCTCAGACATGGTCAGCCCAGCAGTATGTCCCAGATTCTGTGTCCCCTCTGGACCCTTATGATGTACACAGTGGTTCTCCATGTATCCTTCAGGCCACCATTTTTGGGCCTCACTGTTATTTTTTATATATCTTGATACGAGCATGGGTATGCCCGCCTCGTCCATATATTGACATTCTTCCTCATTTGAGGCCGTGTATATTTCAGGTCCCCATTTTTTGGACCCCCTTGTTATTGTTCTATATCTTGATACGAGCATGGGAATGCCCGCCTCGTCGATATGTTCAGATTATTCCTCATTCATTATTTAGGTCATGTACTTTCAGTTTTTGCAGTTTGTTCGGGATCGTTGTTCCGGGCTCTCGTTCGTTTCTTCTTCTCTCCACATCCCAGGAAAACCATAAAAGACTTATGATGTCTATCGGCCATACGATGAGCTCCTGCACTCACACATCAGGGGGCGATCTGTTAACACTCAAAAAGTACTCACTACCTCATCTCCCTCATTACATGACTCATTTGTCCATATTTCCTACCATATTTGCCTCCAAAACTCAAAAAACCCATTAAAAAGCCTCCAAAAGGCCAAAAACCCCCTTTTTTTCCCCAAAAATAATATAAATTCCTCCAAAAATAGCAAAAACCCTCTAAAAAGGGAATAAAAAATACAAAAAAGAGGAAAAAAAGAAAGCAAAAACCCTATATAGCTGACCTAAACCATATGGTGCCCAAAACCATGGGTCAACACTCCACCACTAAAAACCTATAAGTAGGTGATGGAGGCTCCCCATTTCACATCCACAATCATCTTTATCCTTACGCTGCTGAAAATTCCCTTGAAACCCTAGCTCTCCACTTGGAGCTAATTCTTGAGAACCCTTTTGGCCCCATTTCCAAAACACCTTTGGAAGAAGGAGAAGGAACAACACTGGAGCTTGGAAGCAACCCTCTTGGACTGCTGCAAAGGCTCCACCAACCTCTACATCTGAGGTAATTTTTAATACAAAAAGAGAGATCTTCACCATATTTTCATGTTTTGCTATTTATGTTAATGCTCATGCTAGGTTAAATTTCATACTGTTTTACTGCTTTTATTTACTATTTATTGAACTGCTACTAAGGAGGCCCTTCTCCTTAGTAGGTGCTCATTTGCACAAGCTAGGGTGAAAACCCTAGCTACAACTCCCATGAGGGTGGTACAACGAGAACTACAAAAGGTATCCTTCGGTTACTGAATGGATTGCGGTATTCCACTCAGGCTTCCGGAACCATTCTGGCTACTTCAACCCTCCTAAGGGAGAGGCCTTCCCAACAAATTGGCGTTAAACCGTGTCAAAAAATACTAGGGGATTTTGGTACCCTAATGGACAACAAATATATCTCAAGTGTAAGCGACCGAGGGGTGTTATTTAGATGCCTATCCCCCATGTTCTACCTAACTACAATATTCTTATGTGTTCCCCAAGTGGGGTTAGAATGTTAGGTTGTGTTAAGTAGTATTTTAAGGCTCACTTGAATTAGGTGACAGAGTGTGTGCATGTGAAGTAATGAACCCAATCAAAAGTGCCACGGAGTGGGCAACTTTTTAACAAATAATAATAATGCAGAAATTAAACTTGTAATGCAAAATTTTATTTTTCAATTAAAATGTTTAAACTTAAAAAACTCTGTAAATGGCACAGAAAGCAAACTGCAGAAAAGCGACTATAGGTAAGTATGACTGCAGACATAACAGGTGGCTCTGCAGGTGCAGAAAATATTGCAATAGAGTTCTGGGTTCAAAAAAGGGTAAAAAATATGGAAAACAGAGCGCGGGTCTGTGACTGGAATGCGTGGTCTGGAGCGCGGCTGTACGGGTGAAACCTGCGATTGAATCACGAGTCTGCGTCCAAAAGGCGCAGTTTGGGGCACGGCTATAGGGTGAAAACCTGTGGGTGGATCGCGGGTCTGTGGCCGAAAGGAGCGGTCTAGGGTGCGGCTATAGGGCTGAACCCTATGGGCGGATCGCAGATGTGGGGTCAAGAGGCGCGGTCTGGGGCGTGGCTAAATGGGTAAGAGCTACGGCCGGATCGTGGGTTTACAACCACAATGCACGCTTTGAAGCGCGGCAAAGGAGCAGAAATCTGTGGTTGGATCGCAGGTCTGGGGCTAAAAACTGTAGTCTGGAGCACGGAAAAGAGGCAAAAGGCTGCACTCAGGTCGTGGGAAAAGAGCAAACAGTTGCGATCTGGATCGCGAAAAGACGGCTGAAAGCTACGATCTGGGTCGCGATTGCAAAGAGCAGAACCGCAATCTGCGGCAGAAAACCCAACTGACTGAAGCCACAGCCGAACAGGGAAAATAGAAAAATACTTGCAAAAAACTAAAAACTTTTTAAAAAATGTTAACCAGAAATTCAAAGGAACACTAGTAGAGTCGCCAAAACTGTAGCTAGGGTTTTCACCCTAGCTTGTGCAAATGAGCACCTACTAAGGAGAAGGGCCTCCTTGGTAGCAGTTCAATAAACTGTAAATTAAAACAGTAAAACAGTATTAAATTTAACCTAGCATGAATATTAACAGAAATAAAAAAACAATGACAAGATGATAGAAATTTTCCTTTTTTATTAAATTTACCTCAAGTATTGAGGTTGGTGGAGCTCTTGCAGTAGTCCAAAAGGGTTGCTTCCGTGCTCCAATGGGTTCCTTCTCCTTCTCCAAGGTGTTTGAATAATGGGCCTAAAGGGACACTCAAATGGGAAAAACTAACTCAAATGGTAAGCTAAGGTTTTAAGAGTGATTTTGGCAGAGTGAAGATAGGGAATATTGTGGATGTGAAATGGGGAGCCTCCATCACCTATTTATAAGTTTTGAGTGGTGGAGTGTTGACCCATGGTTTTTGACACCATATGGTTTAGGTCAATTGTATAGGGGTTTTTGCTTCATTTTTTCCTCTTTTTTCCTCTTTCTTATATTTTTTATTCCCTTTTATTTTATTTTGTGGAATTTAGGGCCTTTTTAGAGGATTTTTGCTATTTTTTGAGGAAATTTAACTATTTGGAGGGAAAAATGGGTTTTTTTGGCCTTTTGGTGGCCATTTAATGGTTTTTTGAGGTTTTGGAGGCAAATATGGTAGAAAATATAGACAAATGATTCATGTAATGAGGGAGATGAGATGGTGAGCACTTTTTGGGTGTTAACATAGTCAACTCCCTCTATCTGTGAGAACCCCCATGCCACAAATCAAGCTTTGTACTTCTCTACGTTGCCATCTGCAGCACACTTAATCTTGTAGAGTTTCCTAGAAGTCACCACCAACTTCCATTTCAGTCTCATAACCACCTCCCACACATTGTTCTTCGTGATGGAATGGTACTCGTCCATCATGGCATATCTCCATACTTGATGCTCTTCTGCCTCCTCAAAAGAAGCAGGCTCAGACTCATGAACACTGCTCACCATAGCTATGTAACTGCAAAATCTTATAGAAACTCTACTCTCTCAGACCTGTCTCTTACGATTCCCTAAAGACTCTTGAGCCTCCCTCAAGGTATCTTGAAGCCATTTTGGCTTCCTCTTTCATGAAGTAGTCTCACATGGGGGGGACTACTCTTACTCATCCTCATCTACATGTTGTCCTCCTGAAAAAGTAGCACTTGCGATTGGTGACCCAGTAGTCAATGAACCTGAACTTCATGGATCTAAAACTAGGGAACCAGTAATCTATGACCTTGAACCTGTACCTGGGGAAATTGTGACCTGTATCCCTGAACCTAAAGCGCCTCAAACATTTGGACCTATCACTCCTGATACCTGTGACCCTACAGTTTATGAAGTTGGACTCTGTGAAGTGCTCACTTGAGGTGTGGGAGCATGCTACTATCCATGCTCTAACTCACAGGACTTCATGAAGGCCCCATCCTCCTCAAATATCACCTCTCGTTCTACAAAAACTCTCCTCTAGGAAGGAATGTATGTGTGAAAGGCCTTTGAAGTCTCATCATACCCAACAAAATTCCCTTTTCTACTGTGGGATCCAACTTTGTCCTCTTCTCTAAAGGGACATGTCAATAAGTCAGGCATCCAAATATCCTAAAATGACCAACCTCGGGATTCTTCCTTGTAAAAGCCTCCTTGAGAGTTTTACACCCCAAAGACCTATGGGGACTTTTGTTTTGAAAGTGTGCAATTGTATTGCAAGCCTCGGCCCAAAGAAAGAAAGGAAAACTCTCATCATAAAGCATCACTCTTGTTGCTCCAACAATTTCCCAGTCCTTTCTTTCTACAACCCCATTCTGCTCTGGGGTATACGGAACTGTCAATTGTCTCTTGATGCCCTCCTATGCACAAAACTTATTGAATGCATTGGAGGTATAATCACCCCCATTATCTGACCACAACACCTGAATCCTCCTCCCCATTTGGTTCTCCAGGTAACTTTGAACTCTTGGAACCTTTACAAGATTTATTCTGACTTCTTTCTCTTCAGAAAGTAAATCCAGGTCTTCCTGTTGGTTGTGGAGCCTGATCTTCCTGATTTAGAGATGTTGTTGTTCAGCCGTGTTTGTACCCCAGTTTTATATGATATGCAGGTGGACTGTACACTCACCCCAACGGGGGGGTGTGGGGGGGGAATCGCCCCCCCACGGGGGTCTAAGGGGGATGATGGATTAGGTATTGTGTATTGTAAATATCTTTGAGATCGTATAAGAGAGACTGAGAAAGTGTGAAGAGGAAGTTGCAGCGGATGTGCTACAGGTTGTATCCCTTCATTTTGTTGGATGGTATAATAATAAGGACTGGAAACCACGTTATATTGGAAATTTCAGTGCGGACGTAACCCATCTTGGGTGAACCACGTTATATTGGTGTCTCTCTTATAATGTGTTTGTGTGATTAAATTTGCATCTTGTTTCTTGTTATTGCTCTGCAATCCTGTTTTTCTAACAATTGGTATCAAAGCCAAAGGTCTATTTGGCAGATAAACTAGCAAGAAACTAGGGGTTTTGGTTCGAGTGGGAGCAATGGCGGAAGAAGGAAAGTTTAAGGTCGAGAAGTTTAATGAACAAAACAACCAATTATGGAAGATTGAAATGGAGGACTATCTGTACCAGAAGGATCTATTCCTACCTTTGGGAGGAAAAGCAAAACAGTCGACGACTATCAAGGACGAAGAATAGGAGGTTCTTGACAGAAAGGCACTGGGAAAATACGGTTGTCCCTAGCTTCATTGGTGGCTTTCAATATCTCAAAAGAAAAGACAACGGAGGGTTTGATGAGCGCATTGGGTAAGATATATAAAAAACTCTTGGCCTCCAACAAGGTATTTCTAATGAAGCGTTTATTTAATATGAAGATGTCAGAAGATAGATCTGTTGCTGATCATTTAAATGAATTTAATACGGTTACAAATCAACTAAGTTCTGTAAGCGTGAACTTTGATAATGATGTTAGGGCTCTTCTAATCTTGTGTTCATTTCCAGAAAGCAAGAATGGCTTGGTCATGGCTGTAAGTAACTTTGTCTCTAATTCAAACACCTTGAAATTTGATGATGTTGTTGGTGTTATTCTTAGCGAGGAAATGCCAAGAAAAAGCACGGGCGAGACATCAGGTAATGTGTTGACCATGGAGAGTAGCGAAAGACAAAGGGAGAAAGGAAAGATCCAAGGTAATCGTAGCAAGTCTAAAACGAGCAGATCCAAGTCCAGACTGGGAAAGATAGAGTGTTGGAACTGTGGAAAGAAATGACATCTGAAGAAAGACTACAGTCTCTAAAGAAGAAAGGAGATGGACATCAGGAGACTACTCAAGAAGAAAATGTAGCAGGTGATGTGTTACAAGATAATTTGATTCTTGCTTTAGATAATACTAGTGATTAATGGGTAGTAGATTCAGGGGCTTCATGTCATGCTACACTCCATAGGAAATGCTTTCATGGTTATGTTCCAGGCGATTTTGGGCATGTTTTATTGAGTGATGATGAGCCATGTAAAATTGTTGGAATTAGTAAGGTATGGATAAAATTTAGGAATGGAACTGAATGGTTGCTGAAAGATGAAAGGCATATTCCTTCTATGAAGAGAAATATGATCTCAACGGGGCAGTTGGGAGATGGCGATTGTTTATCTATGTTTGGAGAAACGTGGTGGAAAATCACTAAAGGATCAATGGTGATAGCAAAAGGAGATAGCATAGGTACGTTGTATTTATGTCATCATAATACTGACCATTCTATATTTTTAGTTTCCACAGGAACAGATACAGCATTGTGGCATCATAGGCTTGGCCACATGAGTGAGAAGGGGATGCAGATTCTCCACTCAAGGAAGTTGCTACTAGATTTGAAGCAGGTAAGTTTGGAATTCTGTGAGAACTGTGTTTATGGAAAACAGAAGAGAGTCAGATTTCTCAAAATTGGGAAACAGAAGAAGAATGAAAAGTTAGAGCTTGTGCATATAGACGTATAGGAACCGGATCAGGTACAATCTCTTGGTGGCTCTCATTATTATGTTACATTTATTGATTATGCCACCAGGAAAACTTGGTTTTATTGCATTAGACAAAAATCTTATATGTTTTCTACTTTTGAGAAGTTGAAAACTTTGGTTGAGAATGAGACAGGAAAAAGATTAAAGTGTCTTATATCGGATAATGGAGGTGAGTACTGCGGCAAGGAGTTTGATAGTTACTGTTCATACCATGGGATTCGTAGAAAGAAGACAGTCCCAGGGACACCACAAGAAAGTGTAAGAAGATCTACCAGGTTAAGTAGACTCCCTGATAGATACTCTCATTCATTGTATTATTTATTGATGACTGATGTTGGTGAACCAAAATGTTATGAAGAAGCAACGCAGGTGGAAACTAGAAAGAAGTGGGAGCAAAGCATGAATGAGGAGATGGACTCATTGGTAGGAAACCAGACTTGGGATTTGGTTCAGTTTTTTGTTGATAAAAGAGCATTGCAGAACAAATAGGTTTACAGGTTGAAGGAAGAAGAAGGAGGTAAGAAGCGGTACAAGTCCAGACTTGTTGTAAAGGGATTTGCACAGAATAAAGGTACAGATTTTGATGAAATATTTTATCCTGCTGTTAAAATGACTTCAATTAGGACTATCTTAAGTCTAGCGGCGGGAGAATATTTGCATCTTGAACAGTTAGATGTAAAAACAACCTTTCTCCATAGGGATTTGGAGGAAGAGATATATATGCAGCAACCACAAGGGTATGAGTTCAAAGGGAAGGAGAATTTGGTATGCAGGTTGAAAAAGAGCTTGTATGGCTTGAAACAAACTCCAAGGCAGTGGTATTTAAAATTTGACAGGTTTATGATAGAGCAAGGTTATAGTAGATGTCATTATGACCACTGTGTTTATTTCAAGAGGTTAGTTAATGTAAGATATATCATCTTGTTATTGTATGTGGACGACATGCTTGTTGCAGGGTCTAACATGCAAGATATAAATGTGCTCAAAAAGAAGTTAGCTAATTCATTTGCGATGAAGGATTTGGGTCCTGCAAAGCAAATCCTTGGTATGGGAATAACAAGAGAAAGAAAAAATCACAAATTGACATTGTCTCAAGGTGAGTACATACAAAAGGTGTTGGATAGGTTCAGAATGCAGAATGCAAAACCAGTTAGTACACCTTTGGCCAGTCATTTCAAACTAAGGAAATGTGTCTCAAGACATAGAAAGAGATAGATTACATGTCCAAGATTCCCTATTCATCAGCGGTTGAAAGCTTGATGTATGCCATGGTGTGCACAAGACTAGATATTGCACATGCAGTGGGAGTTATGAGCAGATATATGAACAATCCAAGTAAATAACATTGGAAGGAAGTACAGTGGATTCACAGGTATATGAGAGGTACTACCACTCATGCATTATGTTTTGGAAGTTCAGACACTATTCTACAGGGATATGTTGATGCAGATATGGCAGGTGATAAGGATACCAGGAGGAACACCACAGGGTATGTGTTTACTGTAGGTGGAACAACAGTAAGTTGGATTTCGAAACTACAAAAGGTTGTTTCACTTTCAACAACGGAAGCAGAGTATGTTGATGTTACAGAGACTAGTAAAGAGATGATTTGGTTGCAGAGGTTTATGGAGGAATTGGGTAAGAAGCAGAAGGATACCAGGTTGTACAGTGACAACCAGAGTGTCATTCATCTTGCAAAGAACTCAGCCTTCCATTCTAGGACTAAACATATACAGCTCAAGTACCATTTCATACGCTATGTTATGGAAGATGAACTGTTGAAGCTGGAGAAGATACATACTAGTCAGAATCCTGCAGACATGTTTACAAAGGTAGTAACCAGAGAGAAATTGAGTTCATGTTCAGTTTCAGTTGGCCTTCTAGCGTGAATGTGGAGATGAGAAATTTCCAAGTCCAAGGTTCAAAGCATTGTCCAGCAAGTGCAGCAACGGTGGAGTTGTTGTGATCAGTCTCCAAGTGGGAGATTGTTGGTTGTGGAGCCTGATCTTCCTGATTCAGAGATGTTGTTCAGCCGTGTTTGTACCCCAGTTTTATATGATATGCAGGTAGATTGTACACTCACCCCAGCGAGGGGTGTGGGGGAGAAATCACCCCCTTGGGGGTTCGGGGAGGATGATGGATTAGGTATTGTGTATTGTAAATATCTTTGAGATCATGTAAGAGAAGCTGAGAGAGTGTGAAGAGGAAGTTGCAGTGGATGTGATGCAGGTTGTATCCCTTTTATTTTGTTGGATGGTATAATAATAAGGACTGCAATTTCTGTGTGGACGTATCCCATCTTGGGTGAACCACGTTATATTGGTGTCTCTCTTGTAATATGTTTGTGTGATTATATTTGCATTGTGTTTATTGTTATTGCTCTGCGATCCTGTTTTTCTAACACTTCCTGGAGAATTCATTTATGAATGTGACATAATACTCAAAACCAATCAACGAAATAGAATACATAGGACCACATAAATCAAAATAAATCGGATCAAGTATCCCTGACAATCTATTGTCGTTGCTTGGAAAATTGGTCTTGGTGTACTTTCCAAAAGCACACCCCCTGCACACATCATTATGCTCTATGTTGAATTCAAGAAAACCAGTCACCATATCTCTCAACATCCTTGGAGTTGGATGACGCAAGTGATCCATCCTCCTATTCCATAACTCGCATAGATCACAATTGATGATGTTGTTGTGTGCCAAGGCATGAAGGGGATTTCTAGGGAGAAATGTTATGAACATTTCTCCCTAAAAAACCATTTTTTTGTGTCAAAAACACCAAAATCAACCTTCAAATGGAAAAGTGATGCTATGAGGATCACCCTTTTTTGATTCAAGGCTAAAAATACAACCATTTCCTTAAAAACCCATATTGTTGCTAATAATAGCCTTACGAGCAACCCTTGAATACAAAACCAATGCTACTAGTAGCACATTGGTTATTTAAATGCAAAAATTATAACTTGTTTGAAAGCATGGACTTAACAATTAATATCATCAATAGAAAAACCCTTCTGCATCCCCTTCCCCTCCCTCTCCCTCCCTTCCCCCTGCGTCACCCATTGAGTCGTGGGTGTCACAGTCCATCAAGCCGCGGGCGTCGTAGTCCACCCCACACAGCACCCATCAAGCCACAGCTTGATGTTTGGCATCGAGTTGTGGCTCAATGATCGCTGTGGTAAGGTCTCGAGGGCTATGTGGTTGTGTACATGGATAGTGAAGGAGAAAAACCACATCTTTTTGTAATGTCGGTGTTGTATGTAAACCAACCTTTCTTCGAGAAACTCCTCGAAAAAGCTAAAGCGGAATATGGATTTGAGCAAAAGGGCACCATCACCATTCCTTGCCATGTTTTTAATTTATAATATATGCAAAAAGCAGCACCACCTTATGATTTTGCTAACGATATTCAAGTCATTCGAAATAGCTCAAGGCTTTCTGACAATCACGATTGTAATTCCAGTTCAGATTATTAATTTATTTTTTGGTAGCAATAGGACAATTACATCGTTTTGATTATATTACTATGTATAAGGGATAAATATGGATGTATGTACCAATAATCGTTATGAATGAAATGTTTGGGCAAGATGTCAAATTTTAATGATTTTTTAAGCATGTGATTTATTTGTTAATATATTAAAAAAAAAAAACCTTTTTATTTTACATTGCAAAGTTATCATTTAGTTAGATGTGAAAGTGGTATATGAGATATTTTGTTTGTGAAATAATAAATTTTTTTCATTAAAAAATAAATATATAATGCATAGATATTAGTTTTTTAGTTTTTTTTAATAATTTTTAAAAATCATTAAGAGTTTTTTTTATATTTTTAATAGTTTTAATTTTTTACTTTCTTAGTAGTTTTTCAAAAAAATGTTTATTTAAAAAAATCAATCATATGTATATTTTTTAATTTTTAAAGTTGTTTGAAAAACAATATACATTTTTAAAATATGTTGGTATTTTTTTATCTGATTAAAACAAACCAACATGTTGATGGGTTTCCAAAAGTTTGTAATTTTATTTTTGAAAAAAAAAAAAAAAAAAGTACCATTTTTTGATTTGAGATAAAATTAGCCACTAAATGCATCCTATAAAAAACGACAAATATTTAGAGTTCTTGTCAGGTTGTATAATGTGTTATTATCTACACTTGGTGGAGTTTGCATATAATAATGAGAAACAAACATTGATGAAAATGAGTCAATTTAAAGCTTTGTATAGTACAAATTACAGGACACCAACTACTTGGGATAATCCAATGAACAGAACTGCATTTGGGCCAAATTGTTTAAGGAAATAGAACAAGAGGTTGCAAAGAATAGGCATACTTTAAAGGCATCCCAAGATAGATAAAAAAGCTATGCAAACAAGAACAAAGTGTCAATAGGGAAATTAGGGTTGGGGATCATGTTTATTTGAGAGTGAGGCCAAGAAAAAGTTCATTTAAGGTTGAAAGTTGTGGCAAGTTATCACCAAGATATTGTGGGCCATTTAAGTGACTAATAGGATAAGGGCACTTGCATATAGAATTGTATTACCAGCTAACGCTAGAGCTCATAACGTTTTCATGTTTATTTGCTTAAGAAATATGTACATGATCATAACCATGTGATTGATTGGGATGTGATCCAGGTGGAACCCAAGAGAGAGTTTCAAGCTAAACCACTATGAATCCTAGATAAGAAGATAGCATTGCTTC
Organism: Larix kaempferi; assembly: GCA_027924585.1. NCBI lineage: Eukaryota > Viridiplantae > Streptophyta > Pinopsida > Pinales > Pinaceae > Larix > Larix kaempferi. Next base: position 2,051,403 of record BSBM01000097.1, read on the forward strand.
GGAACCAAGCCATCGGACAAGTAAAAGTGCAATGGAAACATTTTGGTCCCAATGAGACTACATGGGAGCTAAAGAATGCCATAAGAGAGGCATATCCATTTTTATTCTAATTTGAGCAAACACTGAAGACGATTTTATTCCAAGGGAAAAGGTATTGTAACATCCTCAATTTTGAATTGGAATATATTTAATCAAAATTATGTAAATATGCTAGTATGGATTCCTAGTGTGGAGATAAAGACCAAGGTTCGACTAATTAATGGCTATGCATGTAAGATGTATATATTTTTATTTGGATTGTATGGTTGGCTTGTCATACTAACTCAAAATATATGTAAATATTATGTTTCATAAAAATAAAATGGTCCAATATGGATGTGTAAAGAGCACTAGACGGGCTATGATTCTACTAGAGGGGAAGAGGAAAGAGGTTATAGAAGACTAAATTCTTTGATGTCAAGTGTCGACTTTAAGACTCGTTCAATTTCTACCATGTGCTTTAAATAGGTGAATTACCTTTTTTTGACTATTTTTCAATCATTGAATGCATGTGAGGTTGGTGGGAAAAATCATCTCATACAATTAATGAAGCATGGAACAAGTTATAAAACTTGACGAGAACCCGACATCGTTCATGTTTTTTGGGGGGTCAATTTTAGTAGTTGTTTTTACCTTCGTTTCAGAAACTGTGTAGACTAGTAGCATCATTTTTTATTCTGAGCCATTTTTTTGTGATTTTGAAACTTCTTAGTCACAAAAAAACTATAACCTTTATTTACAATGGTGTTTTTTCAAAGTTTACAAAAATATATACATTTAGTAGCTAGTTATAATTCAAAAAATACATACATTTTTTAATTTTTTAACATTTAAAAGCTAGTTAGAATGAAAATTGTATATATTTTGAAAGTTTTTTCTCTAAACTTTTCTCTTAAACAAGTCATTTTTTAGGGCAAATTTGTTTAAAAAATGAAAAAATAAAGACATTTCAAACAATTTTTAATGTATTTTCAGATATTTATGTATAAAAATGATATTATTTAACATTATTTATATAAAGTAATGATTCACATAAACTCAAGAAAATGATACCATATATTCATAAATAACATATTAAAAACATAATATTTATTCTCAAAATAAAATATTAAAGTCAAAATATTACAAAAATATCTTACCAAAAATTTGTCAAATTTGACATTTTCTTCGATCACATGAAAAAATTATATAAGCATAAATCTTAATTGAAATTGATATTTTCTACAACTTGACTCTCTTCTTAGACCTCAATATACTCTTAATCAACTTTAAAAACCATATCAAATTATTTAAACACCATAATAAAATATTAAAACAAACAAACATAAAAATACATAATTTAAATTTAAAACATAATATCATAAAAAATAACTCATAATAACTAAATAAAAATTAAATATGTAAATGGTTTAATATGTGAAAAGTTTAATAATGAAAAAAAAACAATAATAAAAATAACATATTATTATTAACATAAAATACCACATTATAACAATCGCATCGGTCAGGGTTTCAAAAAGATGTAATTTTAGATCTGGAAAAAAAAAAAAGGGTGCTACCGGTAGCACCACTTTTCAAATCGATGGTTTTTTTTATATTTTTAACACAAATACATAATTTTTTATGGCTAGAGTTCTCGTTTTGAGTATAAAGTTCTAGTCAAATTGTATAACCTGTTATGGGGTTGAATGCACTTTTAAGACAGTTCTGTCAAATGTCAAAAGTCAGTCTGTTGTCATTGGTCCTTTCTTCTATGGTCTAAAGGTATGCCGGTTGTATTTTCACCATTATCTCATATTTTATGGGTCAACATCCATTATATCATTCTCTCATGGCTATCTACACTACGTAGAGCTCCCTATCATTGTTCATAACCATTATCAAATTGTGTATAATCCAGAAATTTGAATTTAAAGATAGGGATGCACATTTGAAGGAAGAAAAAAAAGATGGTTGTAGGTGAACATAGAGGTTGGGAAAGCTAGGAACCTTTACCCACTAAGTTTTGCTACTCACAGATGTTTGAAAAGCCATGATTTATGTTATAGGAGGTTCTCTAACAGCATACAGTAGGTTGGACTCTTACTACACACACTAGTAAGCATTGTAAGGCTTGCATTTCCTCAGGGAACTGTGGATCAGTGAAGGAGATTGTTTTCTTTGTGTTGTGTGGGGCAGTTGGAAGGAGTGTCATGGTTGTGATGGCTGAGTGAGATCCCTATCACAAGATCTAAATGAGCATTTGGCTAAGCATAGAGAGTAGTGAACGGGTTGTGGGTTGAGAGAGAGAAACATGTAGATGTTTTCTTCAACTTGGTGAGTTCATAGCCCAGCTTGGGGGTGGCCTTTTGAGCAGAATGAGTATATGCTGGACAGAGTGCCTACAATTGGGTGAAAAATCGTTTTTACGCAGCGAGTTACTTGGATCTTCTTTATTTAAAAATAAGTATTATCTTCATATTTACATGTGCATGTTTTCATTTGATTCCTATGATGATTATGCTTGTATATGCATGCTAAATGTGTGTGGATATAAGTTTATTTTCAGTGTGTATTTCATTTATGCATATGCACGCATTTTAAATATTATGAAATCGTAATATGGTTATGGGGTGAAATTTAGAAACCTTTACTTCATTTATGTCCCCTTTTGTTTGTCGGATTAATGGATGGGGACGTGACAACAAAGGTTATTTAATATCCCTCTACGGGAGATAGAGGATGGCCTCAAATATTTGGGATACATTTTAAAGGCAAACAGCTACAAGAAAACAAATTGGTCTTGGCTCATTTCAAGAATTAAGGGAAAAATTCAATAGTGGTGCAATAGGTGGATCTCCACGAGAGGTAGGTGTTGGTACCCAAGTTTTGACAACTAGAAGCAAGTTGTGCACCAAGGAAGACATTTAGAAGTAGTTGTGCGTCGATTCAGTTAGAGTCAGTTGCACATCGAGTAATTCAGTTAGAGATTGCACGCCAACAGCAAGTGTTGCAATTTTGGAACCTAAGCCTGTATAAAGGCATATTTTGTAACGGGTTGGGTTCAATTATGTGCTATTAGTTCTGATGTTGTTCTAGTTGTTGGGTTTGGGGATGTTTATGTGTTGTATTATGTGATGTATTTTGTGTTGTATATGGTACAATGTTTGTATTGTTGTATAAGGCAAGAACTAGTAAGTTGTTGAGATAGATTTGTAAGCCATGGATTGCAATCAATTTTGACTATTAATACAAAGAATTTATTGTCTCGTATTTGTCTTATGCAGTTTCTTGATGATTGAATGTATGATAAATGTTCACTAGTTTAGAATATGAATGTTGGCTTGGTAATGATTTAATGCCATGAGTAAGTGAAGGAATGAATGCACTAACGACTATAAATAATCCATCCTCTTGCGCATCCCTATAATTGGTTTCTGCAATTTTATGTATGTATCTCGAGTGAGACCTTATCCTGCTTGCGGGGTATTAAAAATGTCGGCATCTATAAGGTTTTGTTGGTGATGCAAGTTGAACCCTGGGTCCGATAAACCACCATCCAACAAAATGGTTTCATTGTTGGGACCTTAAAAGGATTATGAAGGGAGGATGAACAAATGAGGTAGAATCCCACTAAAGTTGAGATCAAAGAATGACTGGAAAGCAAGGATAAGTTTGTGTGATAATACACTAGAGGACTCTAGATTTCACCCCAGCGCTGGAAAGATAAGTATCTTTATTCATATTTGCATGAAATTTTCTTTTGTGAACTTCATGTTTTGCTATATGAATGTATAAAGAGGCAGTCTAATATTAATACCATTGGGAGAGAACCTCGGTTGATACTATGAATTGATGAGAAGATACAAGAACTGAAATACCTGGATAATGAATGGTCTAGAGCTATTGATTTATGGTTCTTGCGCGTGAAAAAAGGGTATATCGTAGAATTTGTTATAAGATGCAGTGAATCATATAGCAGTGGAGAAAGAGGGCCCAAGAAAGAGATTCTTAGCGCATATTCCATTGTGGATAAAAATATCGGTTATTGAGAAGGGGATAATGACAATGAACCTTGATAGCATGGCAGAGTAAGCCTTGCCTTGTGAGGGTGGGGCATGAAGCAGTGAGAGAATAGGTAGGCACGAAAATGGATCCAAAAGAGCAGTGACTCTAGAGGGAAAAAAGACATGCAAGAAGGACTGAGATAAAATTAGGCAATCAGAAGGACAAAAGGAGAAATGTTAGAGATATGGATCTAACTAAACTAGCTTACCTATCTATGCAAAACAATAACATATCACAGTAAATAAGAACAGAAAGAGAACAAGAGAAAAGAGTACACCATATATACGTGGTTCACCCAATTGGGGTACGTCCACGGGAAGGTAGTCTTATATTATCTCCAAAATATATCCCTCAAGCTTACAAGAGAGCAATGCCAATAACCCCAATACAATATAGAAAGATCATCATGTGATCCACAATGGATGAATCGATGATTCATGATTGAATGAATATGATCCACACAGGAATGAATGATTCACGAATGAATGAATGTGAGAGACTCCCTTGACTCTATTATATACCAAAAGATGAGGATGAATTACTCTTGCATATTACATGTGGGATAATATAATTCTCCATAATAACATCTCTTTATATAATAATGAATATCAAAAGTATATTTTACCATAATGAATATGGGATCTAATGTATTACTCTTTTACATAAGATTGTGGATATCTTCTGACATAATACAAAGACATTATTACCTTCCAAGGAATACAAAATATTCCAACACTCCCCCTTAATAATGGTTGGAAGAAAATCCTACTAACAAAGGAAAGAAGGAGTCATTACTGCTCCCCCTTGATGACAACTTCCAGAAGAACCAAAGCTACAAATAAGAAGAACACTTCGGTTGATGGAATTTGATGAAGAACAACAGCTTCTCACTGAATCGTGAAATTGCACACAAACCAAGTTGTACGATGAAATACCAACAAGATGCTCAGATCTAAAGAGAAGCCTTTAGGGATACTAGATCCAACAGATGTCGAGAACATGTGACGCATCCAACAGTAAGGTGCCCAGATATAAAGAGAAACCAACATGGATATTAGATCCACAAGATGCCTAGATCACCACAAGAATCATCACAGCCATAACTGATAGCTGAAGAACTCTGATATAACATCCACAACAATGTACAGATACCTTTTGACGGCTGATACAACAAAACATGTGGCTAAGAACACCACAACAGTGTACAAAAATACCCAGATGGCCAATACGCATGTAAATAGCAAACATTCTTTCAATCTAGGTGCAATAGAAATATCTGTAGAAGACCTCAAACATCGAAGGAACAAGACCCCAATGGTCTACACATCGAAAATGATATCATACAGATGAACATTTGTTAGGAACCCATGTCTTTACTTTGTTAGTATATTGTTGTTGGACGCATATGCTTTGTAAGTCGTCCCGTAGTATTTGTTGATCCATAGTTTATATTAGCCCATAGTATTGACCCATAGTATTGAACGCATATGCTTTGTAAGTTGTTCCATAGTATTATATGTCCCATGGTTTTGACTCATAGTATTGGCACCTAGACTTAGCCCATGGTTTGTATTGACACACAGTATTGACCCATGGTATTGGCGCCTAGACTTAATATATGTGTGTGTTGAGGCCTATGAAGGCACCGTGAAGTTAATTGTATTGAGCTTGCTCAAATGAGGTTGCCCCCTCGAAGTGGCCCGTGATCAATATAAAAGTGATTCTGAGTTCTATTATTTCTGATATCTCGTGTATTTGCATTAATTAATTATTGCAGATTCATCACATCTGGTATCAGAGCACTTTCTTGGGCTCGTTGGGTGGAATTTCTGCCAAATTTTTTTTCGCATCTGTTGCAGCTTCGGATTTGGGAATACTCCCTATCCGCTTAACTGTGGGAAGTACTTGGGCATAAGCCCTAAAAATCATTGTGAGGAGTACCACAGGAACCCCAAAGTAGTTGGCCCATTGAGAGGACCTGCCATCGAAAAGGGCAACAACCCCTACCTGATTGACTAGTTCCCACCCGTGAGGTAAACAAAGAGTTGTCGCTTGTGGCAAAGTGGTTATCAGTTTTACCTGAGCCGTGGAGTGAAGGGTACTGCCCCAATACGCAAGCCGTCAGACAGCATTGGTGGCCGAGTGAAACACCTGAACTGTTAGGAACCCGTACATACCTGGGGTCCATATCTATTTTCAGTTGAACTGTTGCCAATCACTTCTGCTCCAGATCCCGCCGTTTCAGATCTATTGTGAAAGTCGTTCCAAATCCAGTCGTCGTTTCAGATCCAGTCGTTTTTTATACCTTCCGCGCCGTTACAGATCCATTTGTTGCGGATCCCTTCCGCGTCGTTGTTGCCGATCCATTTTTGTTATAAAAAAAAAAAGACCAGAAACTCTGTTTTTCGGCCATATCTCTCTTGTTTCAACTCTGTTTTCCCTGAAACTTCACTGACATCCCTGCAATCCCATTCTACATATTTCATTCCTGAAGACCCTATCCCAAATTCCACTTCCCAAGACCAAAAATCCCACATTTGTCTATTTTTAGGGTTTGCCATAACTTCTTCAATTTTCACCCGATTGCCTTCAAATTTTACCATAGAGTTCCCAGTTCTAAAATCCTCATTTTTTGCTTCCCTGTCCCTCAGAAAGTGTCGAAAACCTACTCAAACCCCAATTACCCCTCCGAGTTTTTCCCAAATCCAAATTTCCCCTTACTAAATAAGCTTGTGTCTATGTTTTTCTATCCATTCCCCCCCCACACAAAAAAAAATAAATAAAATAAAATTACTGGTTATGGTTGTCACTCGCACAGGAGCAAACACCATGGAGGAAGCACTTGCAGCCATCCAAACCAAACTCCAAGATCTGAATGAAAAATTTATCAACCTCCATCTTCAGCATTCAGCCATGAACAATAACCGACAGCCAGAATCTTTTGCAACCACCGGGTTCTCTTCTTCCAGCAATTTTCGTGGGCCGAAGCTTGATTTTCCTCACTTCAATGGTACTGATCTGACTAGATGGATATACCGAGCAGAACAATATTTCAGTCTGCATAATACTTTTGATGTCCAGAAAGTTCCACTAGCATCTTTTCATTTGGAACAGGAAGCCCTTCAATGGTACCGTTGGTACATCAAAGCTCATCCCAAGCCAAACTGGACAGATTTTTGCCAACTCCTTTTACCACGATTTGGTCCTAGTGCTTTTGACGACTTCACAGGAGCACTCACTAAACTTCACCAAACTGGCACAGTGAGAGAGTATCAGACGGAATTTGAGAAATTAGCCAATCACACAGAAGGATTGTCTGATGAATTCTACAGGAGTTGTTTTATCAGTGGTCTCAAGGATGAAATCCGCTCAGAGGTCAAAGTGTTTTGTCCCAACACAATGATGGAAGTCCTAGGGTTGGCTAAGCTAGTCGAGGACAAGATCGCAGCTCAACAACGCTCCAAACCCACCTTTGTTCCCTTCAGAAATATGGGTTCCCAACGACCTCCCATCACGCCTGCTCCTCAACCAACTCCTATCAAGCAAATGTCTGAAACGGAGATGCAGGCACGCCGAGAAATTCACTCGGGGACATAGATGTGTTCAACAAAAGCTCTATCTCTTGGATGTGGATTCTCCGCCTGCCTCAGAACTTGATGAAGAAGCTCCAGATACAGTAGATGATCAGATTGACATTCAACGCCCGCCTGTTGACACCCCATCTCAGGACGACCCACCCGAGATCTCTCTCCATGCTGTAACCAACGTCACCACCCAACAAACAATGCAAGTCAATGGATACTTCAAGAAGCTCCCTCTTACGATACTCATTGATTCTGGTAGCACTCATAACTTCATTGATCCTCGAATTGCCAAACAGGCTGATTGTTTTGTCCATCCTTGCTCCAACTTTGAAGTCATGGTTGCCAATGGGGGCACCTTACCTTGCAAGGGGAAGTGTCACAATGTGCATATCTCTATGGAAGATTATAACCTGCGCTCTCACATGTTTGCCTTGTCCTTAGGCGGATGTGATGTAGTTTTGGGCGTTCAATGGTTACGTACACTTGGCCCCATCTTATGGGATTTTGCTGAACTTTGGATGCAGTTTTCAGTCAATGGGGCACAACACAAATTTATGGGATTACAACTCGGGTCTCTCTGCATCATCAGTTCACATCGCCTGGAAAAAATACTTAAAAAGAATTCACATGGTGTCATCGCTCAGCTCCATTCCATTCAGATGCACCCATCAACAGTCTCCACTACTTCCTTGGATAGATATGTAGGTGTCTTTGCTGAACCAATGAGCTTGTTGCCTTCAAGATACCTTTCCGGTAAGAACTTAGCCACATCTACCTCTCAGCAAGAAATGATGCATATTTTTCATACAGTACAGAAGTGGCCCATCCCTATTGGGGAATTATTTCTGCATCAAGACTGATCTCCAGAGTCTGGAAACTTTCCTGGAACAACAGGTCTCCTCCCCAACACACTTGAAATGGGTTATCCAACTCATGGGTTATGACTATGCAACCACTTACCAGAAGGGTAGGGACAATATGGTGGAAGATGCTCCTCCTTGCACATTTGATGACCCAGTTTCTCTTACAGCTATTTCTCTGCTTGTTCCAAATTGGTTGCAATCTGTTCAACAGGGTTATCTCTTCTATGAACTCCATGCTTCTTCATCAGTAGGGCACTCTGGGTTCCTCAAAACGTATGACCAGGAACAATGTAACTTCTTTTGGCAGGGACTCAAACGGACAATTCAACGGATGGTGGTTGACTGTGATACTTTCCAGGTCAACAAGGGTGAAACGACCCTCCTTTCGGGACTGTTCGAACCCTTGCCCATCCCTCCACAGATTTGGACAACTATTTCTATGGATTTCCTAGAAGCGCTCCAGTGGTATAGTACCACATCTCAAAGGACACCATATGAAGCAATCTCTGGACAGGCACCACCAGTTCTTCTTCCATACACCTTCAGCAGCTCCCCAGTTCAGGAAATTGACTCAATTCTTCGAAACTGTGATCAGCTTCTTCTCATTCTACACGACAATTTTCACATGGCAAGAATTCGACTGAAACAACAAGCCGATCAGCATCGTTCTGAGCACACTTTTCACATCGTTGATATGGTTCTTCTTCGTCTACAGCCTTCCATGCAATCCTCCCTGAAACTCCAAAGGCGCCAGTGGCTCGAAATGCAACCCGAGAATGCTACAGGGGACCCACTCCTTCAGATTCTGCATCAATTTCCACATCTAAAGCTTTGAGGACAAAGCTTTTTCTAAGGGAGAGGGGATGTTAGGAACCCATGTCTTTACTTTGTTGGTATATTGTTGTTGGACGCATATGCTTTGTAAGTCGTCCCATAGTATTTGTTGATCCATAGTTTATATTAGCCCATAGTATTGACCCATAGTATTGGACGCATATGCTTTGTAAGTCATTCCATAGTATTATATGTCCCATGGTTTTGACTCATAGTATTGGCACCTAGACTTAGCCCATGGTTTGTATTGACACATAGTATTGACCCATGGTATTGGCACCTAGACTTAGTATATAAGTGTGTGTTGAGGCCTATGAAGGCACCGTGAAGTTAATTGTATTGAGCTTGCTCAAAGGAAGTTGCCCCCTCGAAGTGGCCCGTGATCAATATAAAAGTGATTTTGAGTTCTATTATTTCTGATATCTCGTGTATTTGTATTAATTAATTATTGCAGGTTCATCACAACATCATGACTTTAACAGTAGAAGATGGTGATTCATTATTTCTAGAATAAGGTGAAAGCCTAAACAGAAAACTGATCTGCACAAGAACTTCCAAGATTAAAGCATATAAAGATCATAAAATAAAGGTGCTCATACATAAATGAAAATGCTTAAACACCAAAGGTAAGCAAACATCATATAAAAAGAATGGCAACATAATAAGATCAAATAAAAGATTAACTTGCTCATTAAGGAAAATGAAGTTACTTTTACACATTAAGTGTCAGCCACAACATATAAATCGTGAGCCCAAGATTTCACTTAAATATATGAAAATTTAGTCATCAAGCAACTAATCTTAAGCATAGGTGCATTTCTTATTAGTATGATGTTAGTGTGGATCAGATAGGAAAGAAGAACGTCAAAAATGGTACTGCACGGCGAGAGTGAAAAAGGGTCCTTTGTTTCAGAAGGGTGCACAGAATCTGGGAAAGAAGAGTTCTCAGAAGAGAAGAGACCCCCGAAGAGGCATGGAATGGAATAAAGTGAAAGTTTTGATGACAATAGTAGTATCACCCCCCCCCCCCCCCCCCCCCGAGGTAGAGAGAAGGAAAGAACCCAAATGAAGCGGAAGAAGAGGAAGTGAAGACTAATGGATGCACGTGTATGAATGGAGAAGAGACTGTGCAACTAGATTTGATCTCTCGTGGATTCAGTATTGTCAGAATAAATGCACCACGAAGGATCCCACGCTTCATCCCAACCCCCTAGACCTTTATCAAATCAATAAGACCAGTTATTACTTGAATCCTGCGCGAGAAGCAAGTCTTGAAGCAAAGCAGAAGTTAGAGGGATAGAAGCTAGTTCCACCCAGGAGACTAATCCAGATACACAAAGTTCAAAAAATAGCAGTACTCCACTAGTTGCAGCTAGAAATAGCAGTTCACTTGTACCTACAAGAATGGATACTACATCAGAATATATACTAAGATTGCTCGTCTTTCATGGGACAGGTAAAGATAACACGAGACAATATTAGTTTACCTGCAAGGCAATATGGTTTGTGAATAATATCACGAACGAGGTTGCCAAGATCATGCAACTGGAGACCACATTCAAGACAGAGCTCTGACATGGTACATGAAATATAGAAATACTCTCACTGCAGGGCATACTCAAACCATTGGAAACTATTAACGCAAATATTTTGAAAGAATTCCAAAAGTGAAAGTCGGAGTCGTAGTGCATTATTGGGATCAAAGAGATTAAGAAGAGAGTAAGCGAGTATGTTTGGGACTATGACCAACGATTCAAGATTCTATTGGACCAGCTGAGTTTCCAGATCCAAGATGCACAACTCTGTGAATGGTTCATTGCAGGCTTGTTGCCACATATAAGAGTTCCATTGCCATAGCAGAAGGTGGCTACTCGGTCAAAGGCCTTGGAAATTGTGATAAGGTTGGAAACAAATCCTGGAGGGGAGACGTCACCAGGAATGGCATAGGTACAGACACAGCTTACTGCACTGACTGCGCAACTACCATAACTGTCTACTATAAATGCGGTAAAAGAAAATGTGTGGTGTAGCTTCTGTATAACAGAAGACCATCAAAAAACCGAATGTCTGGCGTTGAACAACTACATGGGTACCAGTGCACCTATTCATTTTCCTGCGACACCCAAAACTTGGGGCCGTGCAACTCCCAATTTCTCAATGTTACAGAATTACCAGAGCTCTATACATGCACCTTTTTGTGAATTATGCAAATCAGTCGGACATGATGTGAGCAATTTTGTGCTCTGCAATTAATGAAGGATAACACAGCAGACACCTACGGAGTTCAAGGCGCAGAATAAAATAGAGGACCCGATACCATAGGACAACAAGGGGAAGCACACGGCGAGTTTCACGGCTGTCGAAGAGGCTATGGAGGAGGTGGAAGACAAGTGATTTGTTTTAACTGCAGGGAGCCAGGCCACTTGGAAAAAATTTGTACTAAGCCCCTTACCCTATGCGCATACTTCCAAAGTACAAAACATGCGACATAATATTGCCCGGACTTGTTTAATAAATGGGAAGACAAGAAAGGTTGTTGCAACATGGTGAAACTAATCCAAAGGAGGAGACGGATGGAAAGGGCCCAACGCAGGTGAACATAGTGCCTTGAGTAGGCGCTCTAATAGGAGAAGACAATTTTGGAAATTGCAGTGTAGAAATACTGGTGCAGAAGATCAAGAAAGTTGTGCAGCCCCTACCCAAGTTTGAAGCTAAGGACCAATTACAATTCCTACGCAATGCGAAGAAGGAGATCGAGGAAGCTGCACACCAAGAGGAAGACATGAGCCAGGACAGTCTACGCAAGGAAGATCATTTGCATAGACTGTGCAAAGAAGAAGATCACAGAAGAAGGTTGTGTGAGGAAGACTCTACTGTGTGGTATGCATAGTGAAGAACAGAGGCAGTTCATGCAGCACAAAAAAGAACAGCACAGGAAGACGTACAATAATCAAAAGGAAGACCCAGTAAGTACCTTTCTGCGAAGTTGTCTAAATATATTGAATGATATTGATGTTGTCAATAAAGTGACTAATATGATGGAAAAGTTAGTGATGTGAAATGAGGTTGAAGAACATATTTATGCACCACTTCCCAAAAGGAATGCACGTAGAATGGGTAAGAAAAGAAGAGCTGAAAAGGAGTTCACACTATCCCTTGATCTAGGGGGATTTTAGATGAAGGATGTAATGCTCAATCTAGGGGCCAACGTGAACATTCTTCCTAAGAAAACATGGGATTTGATGGGAAAGCCAAAACTAGTATGGTCTCCCATACAACGCAGACTAGCCAAAAGTACAAAGTATACCCCATTAGGAGGTCGATTGATGTGGTGGTGAACATTGATGGAGTTAAGATTATGGCATAATTTGAAGTCATTGAGATATTGGATGACACTGATCTCTACCACCCTCTGTTGGAGATCAATTAGGAGTTTGATAACAACGCTATTATGAATCTAAAGCAAAGGCAGATGTCCTTTGAGTCATAGGAATTGCATGTGGTGGCTCCCTTGGATGCCACAGAAGGAGAAAGATACACAAAACCAGTCAAAGAGGATACCTGCGATGTAGAATTTGAACATATATATAATGTGACTAGAAGGAAGGAAGATTATGTGAACCCCACTACCGATGGAGAGATTAGTTGGAAGCGTGCGTTCTTTTGACACAGTGTCACAAGATGTGTTGGATCGTTGCAGAACCACCAAGAAGATGGTTCACAAGGAGATGAACAAGAATTTCAAAATCTTTGCGTTGGATTGGGTTGGAGATACGTGATCCACCAGTGTTCAATGGAATTGTGAAAGTGGATACTTTCCTTAGACAAATGCAAGCCCAAGTACCGGAGAAAAAGCGAGTAAAAGCAATAGATGTTGTAACCCAAGGGATGTCTTCATTTTGTTGGATGATGCACAAAGAGGATTTAAACAGTTGGGAAGTAGTGGATACATGTATCAAGGTGAGGTTCCAATCTGCTACAGACTTGGAGCTTCTCAATAAATTCAAGGGGACTGAGGATCCCTAGAAAACACATTGTGTTATGTTAGCAGCAATGGGATATGAAGAGTGTATTGCACAATCAGTGGGTGAACCAATTATACCATACACTGGATGTCATACCACGCAACTGGTATGTTCAGTAGGAAAGAAAAATAAAGATTAGGACTTGGAAGAAGATGTCTATTGAATTTACTGCCACATTTTGGTTCAGCACTACAGATCCTAACCTGGCCAAAGTTCTCCATCGAATGAAGCATTTCATATTTGGAGAAAGACCACAACAGGATGTGACATAGAAACAAGTTTGTGCATACCACAAGGATGTGGCACAGCTGAACAAACCAATATATTGCTAAAAATTTGACAATAAGAAAACCGATGAGGAAGAGAATACACGCAGCTTGCAAACCGGGGAGACTACAGGAGTGCGCAAGCTACAGGATGAGTCATCCATCAGTACTGAGCCAAAGTTTAGAGATCCCCTCAAGGCAAAGAAATACAATATTGGCACTAAAGATGCACCTAAGATGGCCATCATAGGGGCTTCTAGGATCAAGAGAGTCACCCACATAGTCGACCTGCTAAAAGAATATGAAGATCTATTTCTGCCCATCTTTTCAAAAATGAAAGGGATTGCAGGAGCTCTCAGAGAAATGAAGATCCCGCTGAAGAAATGGGTAAAGTCAGTAAAGAAAAGACCCTATAGATTAAACCCCCGGTATAAGGAAAAAGTGTGTAAGGAACTGAACCGCATATTGGACGCAGGAATTATTTTTCCAATTGAAGAATCGGAGTGGATCGATCCGATGGTGGTCCAAGACAAGAAGTCAAGAGAGATACGAATCTGTGGATATGTGGAGCCTAGATGTAGCATGTATCCATGACATGTTCCCAACACCATTTACAGACAAGGTACTGAATAATGTAGGAGGACAAAAAGCTTATTCTTTCACGGATGGATTTTATGGATACCATCAAGTCTACATAGTAGAGGAGAATTGCACAAAGACAACTTTTGTGATGAAGTAGGGCTCATTTGCCTATAATGTAATGCCCTTTGGGCTGAAGAATGCGTCAGCTGTATTTTCCAAAATAGTGGTAGTTGCGTTTAAGGAATTCATGCATAAATTCTTGGAGGTATATATGGACGACTAGAGAGTGTTCAGTCAGTTCTAAGATCATTTACGGGTACTAAGACTCATGTTAGATCATTGCGAGCAAATGCAAATATCCTTGAACCTGAAGTGTATTTTTTGCACCCCATATGAAATCCTCTTGGGGCATGTTGTGTGCAAGGAAGGTCTACTCGTTGATTCAGAAAATATTGCAATCATTGTGAATTTGTCGACCCCAACATCAGTCAAACAATTGCTCACGACTTTGGGACACATTGGCTATTACATAAAATTCATCAAGAACTATGTTAGTATTATAGCCCCGCTAGAGAAGCTGTTGAATAAAAAAATCAAATATATCTGGACGCCGCTAGACATCCTAAAGGAGAAATTGGTTACTGCATCGATTTTAATCTTTCTAAATTGGACGCACATATTCCATGTGCATGTGGATGCGTCATCAATAGCGTTGGGCATAGTGCTAGCTCATTTAGGAGAATGAGACATTGATCACCATGTTTCCTTCTCCAACCGAAATATATCCATAGCTAAGCAAAACTATACCACTACTTAGCGTGAAATCTTGGTGATGGTGTATGCCCTACAAAAATTTCAACACTACTTGTTGGGAAGTGCTTTTAAGTTCTTTATAGATCATTTGCTTAGAGGTACTTAGTCAACAAGCCAATGTTGGGGGGGCACATCCGTCGATGGTTGCTCATATTTTAAGAATTTGAATTTGGTGTCATTGTCAAGCGAGGGAATCATAATGTTGGTCCAGATCATTTGTCCATGATTGAATATAATAAGGAAGGAGGAATTTTGGATGATGATCTCCCTAATGCATAGTTGTTTTGCATTGATGTCATACCAAACCAGTTTAGTGAAATTGCAACATTTTTTGCCACTAATCACACACCAAGTATTACACAATTGCACAACGCAGACAGCTAGTGACATGTAGTGGCAATTTTTCAGTTGATCGTAGGACAACTCTACAAGTTGGGAGACCATAGCATACTGCACAGGTGTGTACTAGAACATGAACAGCCACTTCTTTTGAGGGAAGCACATGAAGGTATTGCGGGAGGACATTACGTAGGGTAGGTTGTTGCACACAAGATGTTGTGAGTAGAACTATGGTGGCCTTCATTGTTTCAGGAAGCTTAGATGTACTATAAATAGTGTGACGTTTGTCAGCAACTTGGAAAATTGTCGCGCAAGGATGAGATGCATCTCATCCATGTCACTGTGTTCAAGCCTTTTGAAAAATGGGCGATTGATTTTGCGGGTTCTATCAATCCACCAGCATGCAGAACTGGCGCCCGATATATCATCACTGCGACAAAGTACCTAATGAGATGGTCAAAAACTACGCCAATGAAGGATTGTACCTCAAAGAACACCACACAATTCATATTTGAGCGTATTGTCACTAGGTTTGGATGAGTGATCGAGGAACCCATTTCCAGAATTCAACCATACACTTGCTAACAGAACAGTTCATGATACACCACCAGAAGAGTACCTCGTACCATCCACAAGCCAATGGTATAGTGGAAGCATTCAATAAGATTTTGGAGCACGTGCTCACAAAGGTCCGCAATGTACAGCCCGATGACTAGGATTAACGCATATCTAGCAGCACTGTGGGCATACAAGATGACATGCAAGAGGCTCACAAACCACACCCCATTTCGGTTGGTTTATGGGAAAAAAGCAGTGATGCCACTAGAATTTGTTGTCCCCAGCCTGCACATAGCTATAGAGACAAACATGATAGATGATGAATTACTTGTGCACAGACTGGAGGAACTGATGGAACTAGAAGAATATCAATTTATTGCAGGGTTCAGTCAAGTGGTTGAGAAGCATATACATAATCTTGGCATGATAGAAACATTAAGACCAAGACCCTAGAACCCGATACACTTGTTTTAATGTATGACAATAAATTTTTGAAGAACCAAAGAAAGCTCAAAATGAGATGGTTGGACCAATTCCGGATCCTATTCATCACTAAAGTGGACGCAGCAAAGCTTGCCACCTTAGCAAGACAACCATGGAAGGGACTCATTAATGGAAGTTGCCTCAATCCTTACCATGGCCCGCAGGGGCAAGAACACATGTAAATCTGTATTGTCTCAAAAAAAAAGTATTCATTGTTATTCATTGGCATTCATACATACAATGAGTTCCATTTCGGTTATGATAGAATATAGTCAGTTTTCACTACAGTTATGACATAATCAAAGGAAAGTGTCAAGAGTCAGTGTCAAGAGCATATAGGAGTCGGTGTCATTAATGCAGGGAATGAAGTCGCATACAGTTAGTTGTCAAGTCACAAGTTTACTTACCCAAGTCACTCTAATGGAACATCCTAGGTCATCATGCCATCAATATGTAACTCCTGTCAGTAGATTTTGCTTTTAGTGCCACTATCTTTGCCAGATTTAGAAAGATTGTAAAAGGACAACAATTATAAAGAGTACTACATTAAATAAAGCCCAAAAAGGTAACGTCCAATAGGACAGGACATATATGTTGTCATCCCCAGTTAAGCAGCCTGCGTGAGTGAAGTTAGCGACACACAGAAAGAGAGGCACCCTGCATGAGTGAAGGTGGCGACCCACAAAAGAGAGAGAGAGCCTATGCACTGTTGGTCATCTCGTTTAGCAACTAAGGCGAGAGGTGCGAGGGGGAAGAGCAGTAATTACGACAGGAGAGCTTTCCTTTCACACCAATCTATAAGACCAAAAATAATACAAAGGAACCATCAGTTTGTTAAGAGAGTGAAGAACAGTAGCAAAAGCGCAGAGTTAGTTTCAGCCAAATGTGTCGTGGAGAGAGGAGTTACTTTAGTTATGAGTTGAGATCAGTGCGCATGAGTGTGCACAAAGATGGTGACTACTACATCAACAAAGAAGAGTCTAACCAAGAGAAAAACGATGAAAGAAAACCTCATGATGGAGGTTCCAATTCCGGCCAAGGTAGAGATTAAGAGGTCATTGTTGGGCAAGATCCCTTTCGTGAAGTATTGTGATTTCAATATTCTGGATGAGACACAGCTCCCCAAGCTTGCAATGGACAAGTACATGGACATGGAGCAGCTTCAGACAAGGGAAAAGCGCATCAACCCAGAGGCCTAGGTGCGCAAGCTTCATAAGTCGAGCATCCTGACATTGTTAGACATGCCGCATTTCAAGAGGGGCCCATTCATCAATGCCCGCACGCAGTTCTTCCTCAACTTCCTCCATGGAGGATATCTCTGGCCGGACCAGAGATATGAGATCATCGACGAGGTCATCCACAGGATCTCCACACTTTCGTGCAAGGGGCATGGATCCTGTGGAGGTCATAGCCAATGCTGTTGCAAATGAAGTCTATATAAAGTTTCACAGGCATAGAGGAACACCCGATGCCACTATCTCTACAATCTCATAGCACCAAGTAAGGTTTGTGACACGGATCCTTGCTTGCAAGCTGCTCAGGAAGTGTCGCAAGGATGAGTGCCCTGCAGGGGTGATAATTGCAACAAAGAAGTGTGCGACGAGCCAGCACTTAACTTGGACACAGAATCTGATGCAAGAGTTCCTCCAAGGCTTCCTAGATGCACAGGACCGCAGCACCAAGTTCCATTATAGTTGGGTCTTACTGTTGGTCACCATGGTGTTGTGGAATCCACCACCCAACTACACATACAATCACCCTACCCTAGAGGACTTTATGGCGTCGAAGTTCTTGGTTCTGCACCCCCAGCCAACACAAGAAAGTCTAGTCAGAGTGGACACTGCATTTCAGCAATGGTACACCAACATGTTAACAACCACAACAGGGTCCTGTAGAATTCCACAATTTATTGTGGACAAATACAAAGATGATGTCATCTTCAAGGTGGACAGGCACAATGTCTTGACCACACCATGCACAAAACCCATGTCTGATGCATATATCCTATTATTCTGCATCACTGACAATGATGTCAAAGAAGCCATTGTGTAGTGGCCACATCACTTGCATCCCTTTTTTAACTCAGATCTGGAGATTCTAGAGAAATCAAGAATCCAAAAGAAAAATCCTCAAGGCACAAGTAATAGTTCTACCCCACCGAGGCAATCACACTGCTTGTCAGAGAAACGCAGGCAAGAGTCCATCTCATCTAGACAGACCAGGGATCAATAAAATAAGCAGAGGAAATCCCCTTCCCCACCACCAAAACAAGACCCCAAGGAGGAAGAAGTTGAGGAACAGATCCCACCCGAAGGAACTCTTGGCACAAAACCACATACTTCAATCCAACATAACATCTTCGAGGAGTTTGGGACCAAAGTTGAACAAGAAGAAGCACAAGTTCCTGAGCAGCCCAAGACATCAAGCCAAGATGCAAGGGAAGAGACTACCAAACAAACGCAACAAGCAGAGACCAACACTGCGACGATCCATGCAATTGTCGAACGACTGCAATCAAACCTAGAGGACACGCAGATCCTCCAGAAAGATAGCAAGGAACAACTCTAGGAGCCGAGAATGGTACTACATATAGCCCCAAGCACAACAGTGGCACAGTCATCTGAAGCAGTGGATATGAGTTGAGCACTAGAGTTGCAGAAACAAGCATAGGAGGCCTTTCACAAGAAACTCAAGTTGAACCCTTTGTCCATTACTATAATTCAACCCCCAATGGTCTCAAACACCCAATCGCTATTGTATAACGAGTTGAACCTACACCTGGTCCCCATTGAGGACCTGCAACACTTTGTGACCAAGATTTTCACTGAGCTAGGTGAAAGACATTTGCAACTGAGCCACTCCTATGCCAAGCTCAAGCAAAGGCATAGAGAGGTGGTACACAAAAGGGACCAGCTCAAGGCGTACGTTGTGATGTCAGTTGCCAATTCTTCTACTAACAATTAATTGCAACCTATCCAAAAAGTCACCCAAATCAAAGACAATTGTGCTTCAACAAGAAGCGACAAAACTTGAGTGCGGATCAAATCAAAACATTCATCGAAAGAACTAGAAGTTGAAAAAAAATTTGAAGAAGTTGCACAAGCTTTGGACCAAACAAAACAGGGAGTGGCAACCTTAGGAGGGGTCATCGAGTACAATTTCAACATCTGGAACATCTTCAAGGAGTTTGGGACCAAAGTTGAACAAGAAGAAGCACAAGTTCCTAAGCAGCGCAAGACATCAAGCCAAGATGCAAGGGAAGAGACTACCAAACAGAAGCAGCAAGCAAAGGCCAGCACTACGACAATCCCTGCAATCGTCGAACAAATTCAATCAACCCTGGAGGATGCACAAATCCTCCAGAAAGATAGCAAGGAACAACTCCAGGAGCCGAGAATGGTACTACATATAGCCTCGAGCACAACAATGGCACAATCATCTAAAGCAATCAATATGAGTTGAGCACTAGAGTTGCATAAACAAGCATAAGAGGCATTTCACAAGAAGCTCAAGCTGAACCCTTTGTCCATTACTGTAATTCAACCCCCAATGGTCTCAAACACCTAATCGTTATCGTATAACAAGTTGAACCTACATCTGGTCCCCATGAGGACCTGCAGAACTATGTGACCAAGATTTTCACCAAGCTAGGTGAAAGACATTCATAGCTGAGCCACTCCTATGCCAAGCTCAAGCAAAGGCATGGCGAGGTGGTACACAAAAGGGACCAGCTCAAGGAAGTACACAAGGCGTACATTGCAATGTCAGTTGCCAATTCTTCCACTAACAATTAATTGCAGCCTATCAAGAAAGTCGCCCACATCAAAGACAATTGTGCTTCAGCAAGAAGCGACAAAACTCGAGTGCAAATCAAATCGAAACATTCGCCGAAAGAACTAGAAGTTGCAAAAACAATTGAAGTTGCACAAGCTCTGGACCAAACAAAACAAGGAGTGGTGACCTTAGGAGGGGTCATTGAGTACAGTTTCAACATCTAGAACCATCTACAGGATGTGCCTAAGCTACAATGGGTGGATAGACAAATCCATGAATGTGAGGCACAGATCAATGCAAAGAAGAGTCTAGTACAATTGTCTCTTTCTGTAAAGAAAAAAACAATGACAAAAATAACGATCTTAACCAAGCAAATCACGAGTAAAGCAAAGCAAGAGACAATAGTGAATATTGATGTCAAGTCACAAGAGCAGGCGCAAACACATTTCAATGGCATGTCTAAACTCCAAACGAGAGCAACAGGGTTCCTTTCCCTCCCTCAGAAAGTTAAGGCAGAAGCAAGGAGAAGTAAGAAAGAAGAGGCAAAGTCATTCACTAATCAAGTCACTGACATCACCATTGAGCTTGAGCCCATCCGACCTAGCTTCCAAGGTTGTGTAACAACCTGCACATGAACCTACCCTCGATGACAATGTTAAAACCCTGAGCTACGTGACTCGAGACAAGCCACAATATAGTGATGATTGAATGTATGATGAATGTTCAAAATTTTAGAAGATGAATGGTAGCTTAGTAATGATTCAATGCATGGGTAAGTGAAGGAATGAATACACTAATGACCAAAAAAAGGCCATCCTCTCCTAAGCATCATTGTAATTGGTCTCTAATTTCATGCACATATCTCAAGTCAGACCTTATCCTACTTGCAAGGTATTGAAAATTTTGACACCTATAGGGTTATTGTTAGAGATGCAAGTTGATCCCTAGGCCTAAGAAACCACTAGCCACCAATAGGTCAATACCTATCAAAGCAGTTGTAAAAGCCTTTCGTTGATTCGCTTTCTCTTGCCTCGATTCCAAAGGAATTTTGGAGAAAATTAGGAGAATTTGTGCAAACTATTTACGACAAGTATAGACTACAAAGAGGCACACCTAGCTAGTTGGGACGCTATTGCAAACTCTAAGAAATATGGGGGTGGGAAATCAAAGACCTATACTTATTTGTCAAATCCCTTGCTGTAAATTTTTTATGGGATATAATGACCAAAGACAATCCATGGGGAAGCAATATATGGAACGACCAAAAGACCTTCAATTGTCGAAATCCAACAAATGAAGAATTGTTTAAATAGCAATTTCAATTGCTCAAATCATGATTTCAACAATTTGAGTAGTTTTAAAATCACACATTTAATCTAAGACCAACCATCGTGATTGTTGAAATCGCTTAATTGTAAAAATTACAATTTCTAGACGAGATTTTTGACTAGATTTGATTAAAAAGCCAACAAAAAAACAAGGTGTTTTGGTTTGTTTTTATCCTACGCAATCCATGGAGAAAAATTATCCAAAAGTATATGGTTCCTCTCAATTTAATTGATTGGGCCAAAGCCCAAAGAAGATATCCCCAAACTACTCAAATTGTTGGAAGGCCCTTCTTTTGCCTTCTCAATAATTGGGAAAGAGTCATCTCGAAAAGTTGGCACATGCACTCAAGTTAAGACAAATGTAGATGTCATTTTGGGCTATTGCAATAATATATTTCTGCCCCCTTTGGTGCTTAAACATCTCCAATTAAGAGGTATGTGCACTTTAAACACAATTGTCAAAGAAAATGGTACCTACAATTTAGTCTCAAGGATGGCTATTTGCTCAAGAAGATAGACTTGATGATTTCCATGCTCAAACACAAATCAAATCTATATATGCTTTGAAAAGAGTTCATGTACAAATATTGAGGCATCCTAATAAATAGGCTTGTTCCTATCAAGAGGAAGGCAAGGACTACAAAGTGGCACTAGGCTATGAAATCCAATAAGCCCCTAGGATGGAGACTTCTAAGTGGTGGATGAAGAAAATGTGAAAAGTCTTTGCCCATACAAAAAGCACTTAATTAATATGGCTCATTCTAAAATCTAGAGTTCCAACTTGGGACAAGATTCACAAAAAAAATGGAAGGCCCTAGATGGTATTAGAGGTGCAAAAAAGCATGTGAAACAATTCAACACCTTTTCTATGGTTGTCCCTTCTCTATACAAAACTAGAGGCATGTAGAGACTTTCCTAAGTATGTTAAGGTTCTAGATCTGCATGACTAGTTTGCTAGAGGTGATACCCTTCTTGCTAAATCTACATGATTGGTTTGCTAGAGGTGATTTAAACCAATATAGAAGTGTTCCTTATTTGATTTTATGGAGACTAGATTGCCGAGAACAAATGCCAATTTGAAGACAAATATGTCACTAGCCTCCAAGTCTATGCACTAGCTTTCTCATTACCACCATTTTATAAGACTACAACTCTAGCTCCTAAAACCAATGAACCCATCTCAAATTGAGAAATCCACCCCCAATAACTAGCTACTTTGATGGATCTAGTAAAAATAAGGGCATGAGATTTGGAACCTACTATGTTTTATAAATCACAAATGATTATTTCTTCACAAGCACTTTCTTGAGACAAGGCACCAATACCTGCAAGAAATTTGAGGCTATTCTTTTCCTTATGAAATCTACATATCATAAAGGACTTTCAAAGGGACTCAAAAGATAGTTGTAAAATGGTTGAAAGATGAAAACTAGATGTTAAGGCTAGTTTGTTGTATTTTGCAAATCACATCATGAATATAGCTACTTTATTCTAGCACATCTTATTTACTCACATTTACAAACAACTCGATGTATAAACTAACATATTATTGAGTTTGGTTGGGGCACCTCTTCAAATATTTGGGGCATCTTATTTACAAACAACTCGATGTATAAACTAACATATTATTGAGTTTGGTTGGGGCACCTCTTCAAATATTTGAGGATGAATATAGGTCTATAACTATGGTCTCATCTCAATCTTGGCATATATATCAAATATAAATGACTACCTTAATGTTTTATCGAATGTCATTGATGAATGTTTTTTAGTGTTTAAAGATCTCTCCACTTACGTAATGTGGTTTTGGAAAGAGCCATTGTAGCACATAAAAATAAAAATAACACTATACAAAGTGAATCACAAAAAACCAATCTTCACTTCCAAAACTTACACTTAATAACCAAAACTTCCCAAAAAGTCATCAATCAAGACTTCTCTAGATCAAGTTCACTTAGCTTGGGAGTTTTCTGCCTATCTGCTTCCTCTAGTCCATCATCAGAGATCTCAGTAACAATTTCAGGCATGGAAAGAAAACGTTTCTTGGTGGCTTTAAACCAACCGATCTCGTAGCTAGCATGAAGAATATGAGAGTTACCATGAAATATTCGAAAGCATGGAAGTTGCAGAACCGTCTCTTCATCTCCAGAAATCTCAAACAAACTATTCATCTCTATCCATATCCTGGTTTCCTTTAGCTAGTTTCCTTTAAAATGAGATACCCAGTCACACAACTGTCACAGATCTAACAATCAATTATTGGAATGCCACAAGCTCCCCATAGCATGTGATTCGCACTGATGAAGCCAAAATCACTCTCGACCTGCAAAGAACTACCACATTTGAGGCTCCCATTGCCTTGTCGACTATATAGCATTGATATATAACCCCACTATAAGGCATTGAAGATAAATATTGCACACATTAACAATCGTACTCCCGACCTGCATGAACCCATAGGAGATAGATTACAATCGATAAGCATTCCAAGTGACAGGAGGCTGTAATTCAAAAGGAACCTTACAAGATAGCCTAAATATACATAAAAAGACATGACATCAGACATTTAACCACTGGTTTTATAGACCACTGAGGGTTTTCATAGTAAAAACGCCTTACAAAACAGATTACTTAAATTCAATCATAGGAAATCTTAAACCGGAGGGGGTAGGGGGGCTCAATAATAACAACGCCTTGCAAAACAAGCATTTTTGAAGTATTCACAGGAAACCCTAAACAAGACCTGCGTCTTAATCGCCAAGCCAAGTGAAAACGCCTTGCAAAACAAGCATCTGTAAAGTATTCACAGGAAATCCTATACAAGACCTGCAGCTTAATCACCAAGCCAAGTGCACGCGATGTACACCATATACTTTCAACAGGAGCAAAATCTTAATCACCGAGCCGAGTGCCGCAGACTATCTGCTTTCAAATTTGCAAGATCCTAGCTTTAATCTTTAAAAAATATGATTCTAACCCCAAAAATACAAATACCGGAAACAATCATAACCTGAAATATTAAAGATTTACCCTAAGAAACCAGCCCGAACAATTAAAGGGGAGGAAGGAAGAAAATAAAAGGAAACCACAGCATTGAGCAACCGATAACCAGCAAAATAAAGCACACATGGTTTTCACTTCCGGAAAGAAAAAACACAGGAAACAATCATAACCTCACATGCCAAAAATTTACCCTACATAATAACTGAAAACGGTAGAGAAAAGCTCAAAGACGGAATTCAAAGCTCCACATAACTGGTGGTGTCAAAAGACACCATTTAATTTCATTGAAAAATAAATACCCAATTCAAGCGCTTGTAAACTTGGTGACGGCTTTGGTGCCCTCTGAGACAGCATGCTTAGCGAGCTCCCCTGGAAGAGCGAGCCTCACAGCGGTCTGAATCTCCCGGGAGGTAATGGTAGGCTTCTTGTTGTACCGGGCGAGCTTGGATGCCTCACTGGCCATTTTCTCAAAGATATCATTGATGAAGCTGTTCATGATTCCCATGGCCTTGCTGGATATACCAATGTCAGGGTGGACCTGCTTGAGAACCTTGAAGATATAGATCTTGTAGGTCTCCACATTCTTCTTATGCCTCTTCTTTCCCTTCTTGTCTCCTCCATCCTTGGGGAGCTTCTTCTCGGCCTTGGGAGCGGGCTTCTTCTCTGCAGGGGTTTTCTCCGCGACTGGCTTCTTCTCGGCGGGTTTCTTCTCTGCTACCTTGGGAGCCATTGCTGATTACAACGAAGAATACTCTGAAAACACGTACGTACTGTGACAACTCTAAGCAAATGGAAGATACTCAAATCAAAACAGTGAATGCGATGGTAGATAAAATTATGCTTGCGGTTTTATATATAGAGGGAATGATTTGTTTCTCTATTGGTTGATTTGTTTCGCCACGGATCACAAACTTCGCGCCATCGCAGCCGTTGGTTTAGATGTTGATCCGCTGAGATGCTTTTGCAATGAATAAATATCAGCCGTCCATTCTTAGCAAGGTACCCTTTTTAAAAACATGGTAAGAAAAGAGCGGGAATGAGGCCGTCCACGAATTTTAGGGTGGATTTACTAAACATTACCGTGATATTTCAATGTCTTAGATCTTGTGGAGGTCGAGTAAGACATGAAATGAACTGTATAAAGTTTAATTATTGATAGTTAAAAAAAAATTTGGGATGTATTGGTGGGATAGATTGGTTTTGGTTTTCACTCTTTGTAACACGGTTTAACTCTTCTACTAAGACATTGGTTCATTGTGATAAGGTTAGAGGGATGGGCACCTTATTTGAATTTTGGATCGACATGGATCCATTGTAATAAGGCTAGAGGGATAACATCCCGATTTGAATTTGGGATCTAGATTTTATCCATAGTCTATAGATGATAAAAAAATATATTAAATATCTAAAAGGTGAAGAGTCTTTATATAGAGAGTGGTAAACTATAGCTCATGAAGCCCTTCCCCCTCATCATCATAATGTCCCTCTTCACCTACAATTGCTAAAAGATAAATTATAAATTTTTTTAACCATGGGGAATCGGTAACTCATCTAGATTATTTGAGCTAGGCCCAGGTCCACAAGCCAAATATACCAATAACTTATGACTCAACAGGGGTCGAGACGGCCCAAAGCCCATCGGAGTGAGCCTCTATCCCAAGGGTAGCCTACCCTTCGAGCCTTATCACAGCGGGCCAATGTCTTAATGGGGTTTGATCCTTGGTGGGGATTGTGAAAACCACACGATCCCACCAATAGGCCCCTAAATCCTTGATTAAAAGATAAATTAAAGCTGGATCAAACTCTTATAAACCGTTCAAGTCAAATTTATTGGATCAAACTCCTAGCATAACGAACGATGATTTCAAGAGATCATCCAACTTCCCTGAAACTGTTTTCTCAAATGAGATTTGTGAGGGACCAATGCCCCCTTCCCAATTCCAACCAAATAAACCAATTAACCCTCTTTCCAAGCAAGGTTTTATTGTTCTCCATACTCGAACTAGTGATATGTTAATAATCCTTTCAAGATATTCTAGAACATACTTCGGAAAATGTTATAGTGATTTCAGTTTAGACTTTAGTAGGTACCGAACAAAGTAAGTGTAGTTAATTTTCATTCAACGTCTATTTGTATCCTCATTTGGATTGAACTTCGGTTAATATACTACAAACACAAAAAATCTAGCAAAATTTGAAACCTAAAAACAATACTCATAACCATATCCCACCAAGGAAATGTCATATATCCATTTTTTTTAGATCCTAAGGCCATAAGGCCATTGTTGTGTCAATAACCATTTTCATAAATTTTTGTAAGTTATAAACCTATGGATAAACTTTCCTACCAATATATTGCTTTTAAAAACAGTGAAAAATGCTCATCATTTCCCAAAAAAACGAAGCAATGGTAAGAAAGGCTCCAAAGATGATATAAGATTTCAATTCATGATTATGAATTGTACCACTGGTGCGGTCTTGGGGTTTATGCCTTTGTATTGCCTCTTTATATCTCACTATCTTGTACCTAGTAGTCCCATTGACCTATTTATGGTCATTTATTGGACATTAATAAAATTATATTATCTTATCTCGTCGCTCTAGAAGAACTAATGAGACTATGTGGGAGGATATTTATCAATTCTAGCTAACCTCCTCACCACTAGATCAATCTATACTATATCAATACAAAATAAACCAACACTAGTGACCTTGCTTGAAATTGCATTCTCTATCATCCAATGCCTAATGAATAATAACCCACTTCATTTTCTTAACCTATTTATGGTCATTTGTTGGGCATTAATAAAATAATGTCGTTTATGATGTTCACCTTGCTTCCTAAAAGTCTAATAAGTAGGTTTTAAAACATATATAGTAGGTAATATTCTTTGTAGAAAAAATAAAATCTCTCCCCCCTACCCACTTTACGGGCTTCCAACAATCAACCAAGTAAATCAAAATCCAAAAAGACAAAGCAAATACCACTCAAAGTCATACAAAATGGTTAAATGTGCTTGAAAATCAAGGCAAAAAGTTGGAATGAATTACATTAAATTTCTTGTGTGAAAATTTATAAAACAGTGGGGCGGCAAGTGCAGGGGAGATCCTATTGGATCACAGAGGAAATACAATGTTTACATATGAATGGGGAATGGGACAAGCAACTAATAACTAGGTTGAGAGGTATGCCTTGTATATGGGCCTATAGTTCATCATTTCTCTTAAGATCCAAAAGGTCTTAATCCTCAGAGACTCCCTGTTGGTGATAGGCAAGGAAAATGATTTCTAAGAAAGAAATAACCATTGGACGACTTCACCGGAGAATCGTTGACAATCTTAAGTAAATTAGGGAGACTAATCTGATGCACATTTGAAGGCATAACAACCCAATAGTTGGCAAATTAACAAATAGCGTTATTTCTTTGGATCGAGGAGTTTTTGTCAAAAATAGGGGCCACCTCAATGTTGGTGGCCCCCTTAGGTTTATTAGTTCATTGATTTTCATGACTGTCACGGATATGGTCTCATTCAAGGGTCCTTCTAGCATGTGTGACACTTGGTGCATTTGAAATGCATTTGGCACGATGATTAGTCCAAATTTAATCCACCGCATGGGAGATATATCCCCTCAAACCCCCTTTCCTCTTGTTGCTTTATCAAGTTTGATCTTCAGTTTTATGGAGCTATGTGTTATTAACGTTCACTTGTGGAAAATCTATGCCAAGAGATATTCGCTTTGTAGGTTTGTGTGGCTTCATCTATGGCGAGGTCTATTTTTGTTATGGGTGAGCTTCCAGACAACACTTGCAGGAATTCTAGTTGTTCTTGAAATGTAATTCTCGTTCTCTAAATTTATGTTTTGCTTTGGATTTCGCTCAAGTCTTTAGTGCAGTTGGGAAGGTTGGCTGTATATCCTCTTGTTATCTTATTTTTCCTACGCTCTTGATTTGGGGACCGATGAAGGATTTGGGGGTTGTGCAAACCATGTCGGGTTCAAGTTGGGGCTCAGGGTTAGGTGAAGTGTAGAGTGAAAATTTCAAGTTCTCGTGGTTTGGTGGAGGAAGAAAAGAATCTAGATGAAGCACTTAGTGGTCATAAATTTCCTTGATCTTTTCATTTATGTATTTTTTTGCACATTCTTGCTAGGGAAGCCTATTAGAGTATATAATTTTAAACTCTCTATAAAAAGGTGTCATACATGCTATAGTTGTTTAGCTTGAAGAGAAATTTTGTGATATAACTCTTCTAGGACAAGGGCAATTTTGTAATAATGGGATAGCATGCAATTTCTTGATTGTTTTCCTCTGCCTTTTAATATAAACTTCTTACTCATTCCGTTAAAATAAAATAAAATTATACAATAGATTTTTACTATGTGTGCCAATACATATATTGCATTCAAGACCACAATATAAATTATTGAGGTACCACCCACAAAACAATAGACCATTTTATGAGGAAACCCAAAAGGAACATGCAAGAGTTGGATGGCAAGGTATTTCTCTCTTCGTTCTTTCCAAGTCACATAAAATTGCATTAAAAAATGGTTAGCAACAAAATCAACATCCCCAAGAAGGTTTTGAGAAGTTACCAGTCATAAACAACATACAAAACATGCAATCCTTAGCATATATATAAGATGTCCTTCAAATTAAATCAAAATCCAACTATGGATTTAGTCGTTCAACAACAACAACAAGAACTCCCAAGAACAATTATAATAAATAACAATCCAAAGATTTGTTATACATATGAATTGACAGGATCAAAAGACCTAGCCAAAAGAGGTTGGACACTTACCATAAAACAAGGATAAAATAATGATTAAAATATTGTTGAATCAACTGTAACACCATCTAAATCCCAACAACTCGCTGACTGCTATTAAATTTGTTGAAATGTGGGCGAACCCCCCTTAAATTTGTTAAATATGCTAAGGGATACCCTTAATTATTGTTGTAATCGATTTGAAAATAACCTAATATGCACCCTCATAGAAACCCTCAAGTTGTATGTTTTGACAAGCGTGCCTCTCGGCAGGCCTCGACCCCCTTGTAGCTTGTTCACAGTTATTTGTGTGATCTGCATCTTTCGCTTGTTTCAAGTGCTTATTAACTTTCATTGATGACTTCTCCAAATGCACTTGGGTTTATTTCTTAAAAATTATGAGTGGAGTTTTTTACATGTTTTTTGCCTATAAGGCCCGCCCTTGTAGAAAAACAATCTAGACATCAAATACAAAAGTTAAGAATAAATAATGGAGGTGAATATGTAAATAATAAATTTACAAATTATTGCACTACACAAGGAATTCAAATGCAACATAGTGTTCCATATACACCACAACAAAATGGTGTTGCTAAGAGAAAGAATCACACATTAAAGGAAATGGCTAATTGTATGATCCAAGCTAAGGGATTAAATCTTCAATATTGGGTTGAAGCCATTAATTGTGACAATTACATAGTTAATCGCACTCACACCAAGGTTCTAAAAGATATAACATATGAAGAAGCATGGAGTACCATTAAACCAGATGTAAGCCACTTTCATGTGTTTGGTAGTGGAGCATGGGCTCATGTTTCTAATGAAAAATAGAAAACCTTACACCTTAAGAGTGAGAAATGCAATTTTGTTCGCTATTTTGAAGATGTAAAAGGTTATAGACTTCTTCAACCAAAATCCAATGACATTAACATTAGAAGAGATGCTAAATTTGATGAAAATCTCTTGGCCTGTGAGTCTAATTCAGTGTTTATACCGTCTTCGACCTACAAGCCATCTTTAGTGCTTGTGCCACCTGATATTCCCAACTTCCTTGCTACTGATCCTACTCGATTTTCTTCTTCAATTGATGACATTGAGAATGAAATTCCACCTCCACCTTGTTGGAACTTTTAATGATACTGAGAGGGGGCGTGAATCAATATTATGCACATATTAAGCAATATTTCACTTTAAAAACATACATCAATTGCTATTTAAAAACACATAAATAAAAACCAATTGTGCGCAGAAGATTTGAAGAAACTTTTATATATCTATGAAAATGAAATTACATAGAAAGATGGGAAACACCAATCTCCAATGATGTGAGCACCAACTCACTCAAACGCCAATCTAACTGGGACACCAATCCCACATGCAAGCACCAACTCGTAGACTACAAGCTCCAACCTGTGAGGACACCAATCCTCCATGCAAGCACCAAGTTGTTGATGCAGGATTCAACTTGTGAGGACACCAATCCTCTACGCAAGCACCGACTCACTGTGTTCAGGCACCAACCTTAGAGGAGACTGCAATCTCCTTCTTTGCCCCGTCCTACCACCTCGAGATAAAGATGTTGATGTACTTCTGCCACACTATCTTCAGATCCGCATGCACAATTCACACTATTTTTGCGCTCTACTTCACTTCTTGATGCGCGCACTATTAGCGTGCTCTACTTACAACTTCGCGTATCCGCTACTGTTTTGCTTGATGTTTTGATCCTACACACATTTTAGATTTGCACGCTGCTACAATTATGCTCTCTGCTATGATCATCTTCTACGCAATCCGATATGCACATTTACTGCACACTTAGATGTGCGCATTTAAAATTCATCTTCCTCCCTAAGCCCTAGAAATTCATCTTTTGCTTGAAATTAGCACACTTACTCAAAGCTCCATACATACTTGGATGGATACTTGAATATATTGATCACTCCCTTTATTATACGAGTATTGAGTCACTTCTTAGGCCGACAAAATATTGTATAGTAAGGTCAGCTCATCATGTTGATTATACTCCTCCTTGTTTTATGGCATAGCGGTCTTAACATGATGGCATAAGTACCACTTAGCCGACTTAATGTGATTGTGGAAGTCCAACTTGCTTTGAATCAATGACAAATTTTCAACAATCTCCTCCTTTGGCATTGATGTCAACACCAAGCAAAAACTAAGATCCCCCTAAATCTGACCCATGAATCAAAATTGAACTTCCCGTGTCAAAATTCAGGTTCTCTGTTATCATATGTTTTTCTGTAACTCTCTCTCCCCCTTTGACATCAATGACAAGGGGATCTTTCTTTAACCTTATCTTCTACAATTTTGGCGACAAATTTTCAGTCCTATACTTACGCAGCATATAAAATTTTCTCCCCCTAGAATTGTGCTTCGTTCCAGCTTTCATCCTGCATAGTATCCATTGTCGCATTGGGTTAGAAAATATAAAAGAATGATATTTTTTGTTTTCTCTTCTAGATGTAGTGTTGATGTGAACTTCTATAGAGTTGCTTGTGCAACTGCAACTTTCTCCTTCATTTATGCTTATTTTCCTAGTATTGCTTCCTCTGCCTACTCTCCGACAGAGGATTTCAAAGTTTCTATACAGTCATTGGCAACTTCCCTGACTTCCCTTTGTATCTGTGCAAATTGTTCTATAATTGGAAATATTTAATATTGTAGTGGTTCAAGCCTATTGGCTATCCTCTCACGTTCATTTCGAATCTTGCTTACTTCATGTTGATGATTCACGTATTCTCCCATTTTGGCCATTTTTTTAGCGGTTGGTAATATAGCTAAGTTATCATGCAAATTTTGCTTTGACTCTTGCGCAATTAGCAGCTTCTGATCCACTTCCTTGAGATGATAGGCTGCAACCAACTTTCCCCACAGCTGCGCACTTTCTTCATGTAACTTTTCATGTTTTAGCTCCAAGGTCCCAATATTGCCTATGGCAATATTCATTCTTTCATATATGTGTACTCGCTCAACTCTGACCTCTGGAGGTGTCCTTGGTTGTTGCTTTTTTGCGAGCTCCTCAATTTTAATGTGAAGACTTTGAATAACTTCGCTTATCTTGGTTACCTTTTCTTCTGGAGGGGAATCCTTTTCTATATATACATATGGTAGCGTATTACATACCTCTTCAACTGCCTTCTACAATTTAGAATTCTTTTGTTGTATTTCCTCTACTTCCTTTTTCAACTTGTCCATCTTTTGTGCAGTTTCTTCCTTCTCCGTTTGCATTTTCCGACGTTCCTACTATAATGCTTCCTTTTCATTGAAACTTTTATATCATTGTGCTGAGACTGCTTCATGTCATCCTCGAATTTCCTTTGCGACATATGCATGTAACTCATCCATAGGTAATCGTGACAAGATCATTTCTATTGGACTGATTGAAAATGTTGATTCTTGCATCTCTTGTGTGGGAAACACCCGTGATACTCCTAGAATATTGAAACCTTATTGTGGTTCTATCATGTCCTTCACCTATGTTGTTGACTATGCTTGTGCACTGAGCATGTGTGTTTCTGAGTGTGTATGCACATTGTTTGTCCTTCTTCTTTCTTGGCCTTCATTAGTAGCCCATTTATTGTTGTGAACTCTTCTTCAACCTTTATGAATGTCTCTTCTTGTTTTGTTGCAAGATCTTCCATTTCCTCCTTCGTTGCCACCTTCTCCATAATCTCCTCTGTAACATTCTTGACCTCCATGCCAATTTGATCCATGTCATCTTCTGTCAAGATCCGAGTGGAACTAGGATTGGATGATTTCCTCTTCTTTCTTGATGACTCCTCCACTTTCTCCTTTCCTGTCCTTTTCTTTGTTTGCTCAACCTACTTTGTGGCTCTAGGAAATATTTATACACTTCGCTTTTTTGTAGCTTTTTCCTTTGGTGAAGTGTTTTGTTGTACATGATTCTCTTGTTGTGCGACTTCTTCTTCTTCGGTCAAAGGGATTCGCCATGCCAGATCCCAATCATTTATGATCTACGCAATGTCCTCCTCGGAACAAGAAAACATGGTGGATTACCACTGTCTTTGGTGATCCCTTTTGGCTTGTACATAGATTTGATGCATCCCCACTTTGAAACTTGCAACTTCTTTGTATATATCAATTATTTGTGGGTGTGTGCGTGGTGTCTCATTTATGATAACTCTAATTTCTTCATTATATAGAAAGAAATTAATGTTTTTCTACCTATGTGCATTGGATTTTAGTAAACCAAAAATTTGTGTACCTCGCAGCTAATAAAGGTTTCTTGTTTCTATTAAAGAATTGACTTTCATCTGGTTCTTTCCAGCCTACTAGTGAAAGACATATTAACAACCAGGTGTGATGAAAAGGTGTACCTTTTTCTTGTGTTTCTTAGCAGTTAGCTAAAAACTCATTTAGTAGAAACGTTGAGCAGTTAAATTGAACTCCCTCCATGCATTGTGCTACGGCTGTGATGATTACTGCCGAGACTTGGTCCTGCCGACTCTTCTGGAACAACTTGCATGCTAGAATCTAAGCTGCAAATATCATAACTTTATCATTTATGTGTGCAACAGAAAATCCTATGCTTGCTCTTTGGGTTCCATACTTTTCTATTACCTTCTTTGCAAGGGTCCTTTCTTGCTTCCCATCTAGAAGAATACTCACATATTTTCCCCTAGTATGGAGTCCACTGATCAGTTCTATCAACTGGGTATCAATGGATATAGGCATGTTCAACTACAAAAATCCACCATGTATCCATGATAGTAGCATCTTTACGCACATTTTTAATTCTTGGCTCCTTCCAAAACGTGGAACATCCATCATATTCAAAACCCTTTATTTATGCGGCCCATACACCCATGTTTGAAGTTCCATTATAACTGGTGCATCAGGGTTTGTTCCTCTTATTCTATTCAATAGTTGATGTTGATCAACTCAAGAAACTTTTCTTCATCGATTATATCATAATCAACAAACTGAAATTTATACAGTTGATCGAGCTGTTCGGGTACACAGGGTACTACCAAAGGACCGAACACCAAGAGCAAACATTTCACACAAACAGATCACAGATCAACACACCGATGTTTTGACGTGGTTTAAACCCTCTTGAGGGAAACACTCCACGGCCCCGACCAAATAGCTTCTACGGGACAATTTATTATGCAAAGAAAGAAAGTTACAAATGAGCTTCTCATAATCGATCAACTAAACAATGACCCTCCATGCTCTTTAAATAGAGATCATGGACCAATCGGGTGTTAAGCCACGGATCAAGGTTAGGTTTGATCTAAGAGAAGTTGAGCCGTCGGATCACTCTATGTCGGAAACATATCGTGACCGTCGGATTAAGTATATACAAATGCATACTAATGCATACTAAAGAAACACACTATCCCTAACGGATATATTACACAAGTTGATCTTAACTAACTCCTAAGTGTCTAAATATCCTAACATCCCCCCTTAAGAACAACTTGGGATAGGATTGAAGGATTTACAAAAGTGACACTATTAGGAGAAGGAAGAAGGCATTAGAGCCTATCCCCCCTTAATGACAAGTTCCTGAACTCCTAACATAGATCGAAGTTTAGAAAACTTTGCTTCTGTAAGAGACTTGGTGAAGATGTCTGCAACTTGATCATCTGTAGGGCAAAAGAGCACTTCGAGAACACGATCATGAACAAGATTTCTGATGAAGTGCATATGTAGCTCAATGTGTTTGCTGCGTTGATGTAGAACTGGATCTTTGGCAAGCTTGATGGCACTTTGATTGTCGCACCAAAGTGGAGTAGGCTGCTGCTGCTCGAATCCAAACTCTGAAAGGATCTGTCGAAGCCATAAAGCTTCCTGACTGGCATTAACTGCTGCTCGATATTCTGCCTCTGCTGAAGAAAGAGCAAGAGCTTGTTGTTTCTTACAAGCCCAAGTAATAGGTCCAGAGCCCAGACTGGAAACATAACATGCAGTAGACTTTCGATCATCAGGATCGCCGGCCCAATCTGAATCAGTGAAACCAACCAACAAAGGTTTCCCCCCTGTACTGTAATGAATCCCAAACTGAACTGTACCTCGAATATATCGAAGTATTCTTTTAGCTGCTTTCCAGTGACTTTCATGAGGTGTCTGCATATAACGGGCAACTCGACCAACGGCAAAGGAAAGGTCAGGACGGGAATGAGTCAAGTATAAAAGACAACCAACAAGCTGACGATACAGTGTGGCATCTACTTCAGGTGAAGTACAAGTGGCAGAAAGTTTGACTCCAGACTGGAAGGGAGAAGGGGCTGGTTTACAATCTTCCATGTGAAAGCGACGAATAAGGTCACAAGCATACTTAGACTGAGAAAGAAAGATTCATTCTTTGGTTTGCAGAACTTGGAGACCAAGAAAATAATGCAAATGTCCTAAGTCTGACATTTCAAAAGTTTGTTTAAGACTGGATTTCACATGGGTTATAAGCTTAGGGTCACTACCAGTAAGAATAAGGTCATCAACATATAGAACAAGTATGATGAGATGGTTTCCTACTTTCTTGGTATAGACATTGGGGTCAGAATGGCATCTAGAAAAACCAGTGTCAAGGAGAAAGTTATCCATTTTGGCATACCAAGCTCTAGGAGCTTGCTTAAGGCCATATAAGGATTTCTTAAGGCGACAGACAAGGCTAGAGTTATTCTGAACATAGCCAGGAGGTTGTTCCATGTAAATTTCCTCCTGTAAATCACCATGTAAGAAGGCAGACTTGACATCCATTTGATGGACTTCCCAGTTGTGTAAGGCTGCAAGGGAAAGAACAAGACGGATGGAGTTCATTTTGGCGACAGGAGCAAAGGTTTCATTGTAGTCAATCCCTTCAACTTGAGAAAAACCTTTGGCAACTAACCTTGCCTTAAGTCTTTCAACGCTTCCATCTGATGCATACTTAGTTCTGTAGACCCATTTACATCTGACAAGTTTTCTTCCTTTTGGAAGAGGTACAAGATCCCAAGTATCGTTCGCCATTAAGGAACGATATTCTTCATCCATGGCTGCATCCCAATCTGGATTCCCTGAAGCTTCTGCAAAGGTTTCTGGATCATGATTCTCGGAAACTTGAGCCAAAAGAGAAGAGGCTCGCTGAAACTGAGAACGTGTTCGACGTTGATCTCTAGGATCACCGGCAAGATCACCAGCTGCTTCACATGTTGAACGGACCCATCGAGGAAGCACTTGTGCTAGTGCAACTGGAGGAACATGAGCAGGCGGAGGTGGATTTTCATCCTCACTGTCATCATCAGAAACTGGAGTTGGAAACCTGTCAAGGAAGTTGGAAGAAGAAGAAGAAGGCACAAACGCCGAATCAGGCTCGCAGGCCAAAGATGGCACACTCGCCGAGTTAGGCTCGCAGGCCAAGATATTTTCATCAAATTTAACATCTCTTCTAATGATTATAGCATGAGAATGTGGTTGAAGAAGTCTATAACCTTTTACATCTTCAGAATATCCAACAAATATGCACTTTTCACTTTTAGGCTGCAATGCTTTCCGTTTTTCATCCGGAATGTGAGCCCATGCTTCACTACCAAACACACGAAAGTGACTTACATCAGGTTTAATTTTACTCCATGCTTCTTCTGGTGTTATACCTTGTAATGCTTTTGTGGGGGTGCGATTAACTATGTAATTTGCACAATTTATGGCTTCAGCCCAAAATTGAAGACTTAGTCCCTTAGATTGGATCATACAATTAGCCATTTCTTTTAAAGTGCGGTTCTTCCGCTCAGCTACACCATTTTGTTGTGGTGTATATGGAACAGTGTGCTGTTGTTGGATGCCTTGTTCAGTGCAGAAAGTAGTGAACTGTTTGTTAACATATTCTCCTCCATTGTCAGATCTTAACTTGATAATTTGATGACCAGATTGTTTTTCAACAAGGGCCTTGTAGGCCAAGAACATGTTAAATACTTCGCTCTTAAGTTTTAGGAAATAAACCCAAGTGCGTCTGGTGTAATCATCAATGAAAGTTAAGAAATACTTGAAACCAGAAAAGGAAGCAGATGGAAGAGGACCACACAAGTCACTATGCACAAGCTCCAAGGGAACCGAGGCGTGCCAAGAGGCACGTTTGTCAAAACTGTCCCGATGATGTTTTCCGAGTACACAACCGGAACAAACACCATCTCTGCAAGATACCATCGGAAGACCTGTCACCATATTTTCTTTACATAGTTGTTGCAATGAGCGATAATTTAAGTGACCAAATCGCTCATGCCAAAGTTTGCTCAAGTTATCACTATGAGCAACAAAAACTGAAGGGAAAGGTGATGACCCAAAGTTGTTAAACTTGTACAACCTGGTAATATCATCAACAATTCCGGTAGCTAGAACCTATTGAGGATCTTTAAAATCCTTGATTACAACTTGGTGAGGTGTAAAGGTCACAGTTTTACCTTCACCAGAATGAGTGATCTGATAGACTGATAACAAATTGCAGGAAATTTTTGGAACACATAGTACATCACTAAAATGACCATTATCTACTGGAACTGTTCTAGCTCCTACAACACTTAGAGATCTATCATCACCAACAAATATTTGTTTGGTGTTACATTCATGCATAGTAGAAAAGATGGCTTGATCCTTAGCCATATGATAAGATGCTCCAGAATCAATGAGCCATTCATTTGAAGTAGAAGAAGAAGATGCATTATAAGAATAACCAGAAGCACAAAGTGCATGTCCATGAGAGGTAGATTCTGAAGGCGAATCTAGGCTGATGTGGTGCTTCTTCATTGCTGCTTCCAAGGCTGCCATCTTCTTGAAACACTTAGATTCATCATGATTATCTTTCCCACAATAGTTGCAATGACGCTCAGTCTTCTTGCCTTTTGGCTTGGAGCCTTTGTCATTTTTTAATGAAGGAGTTGACTGAGAGGGTTTTGGACCCTTGTTTGACTTATTATTGCGAAAATTTTGTTTCTTGGGAGGCTTGGACTTTTCTTTCTGTTGGGACAATAAGGCTTTCCCAGATGTATCTGCATTGTTGATTATTCCAAGATGAATGAGTTTATCTTGTTCCCTAATCAAGGAATCACAAAAGGATTCAAGACTAGGCTCTTGATAGCTAGCTGCATTCAATGACGCTTTCATGGAGTAAAATGTAGATACAAAAACAGAATATGCAGGTCCAAGTTTGGAAAGAATATGATAAATGCATTGTTTGTCTTCCCTCTCAATCTTACATTCTGCACATAAGAGCTTGAGAGTTTTATACTTAGATAAATAATCTTGAATGCATGAAAAGTCACTTGGATTTAAAGAAATCAACTCATTTTCGAGTTGGTGACCTCGAATTTCATTGTGTTTACCAAACACAGTTTCCAACTTGTCCCAAGCAGCATTAGGTTCATCAATTCCAGATATGTGGAATCGCAAATCAGTAGAGATTGACATCCCAATCAATCCACGAGCTTCATCACATCTATTTGCCCATTTTATTTTCTTATCATCATCAGTGGGTTCTTTTTCTTTCCCTGTTGTAATTCTGAAAAGTCCCCTACTTCGTAGAACATCCTCCATACGAGATTTCCATGAGAAATAGTTGGAACTGTTAAGTAGAATATCACAAAGGGCGGCCATATTTGTAAATTAATGGCTGTAAAAACAGAAACCAATAGTCTGGATGTGAAGAGCTCGAAAAAATAGGCGGTTTCAAAAAAAACGGCACTGAAAACAGACTTTGTATGATGAAGTTATGCTTGAACAAAGAAACTGTTGAAGATGTCCCCAATAGTGACGTGGCAACTAGTGAATGTCCAGCAAAAAAAAAGAACCCCCCTCTTCCCAAGATGAACCTTTTGACTATCACTTTACAAAAAAGTTGCTTTTAAGTGAATCACTTTTGTAAAATAAGTGATTTCACTTTTACAATGATATTACTTTTAAATAGTGCAACAATAAATAAAAAGCTTAAGTGACTCACTTGTATTTTTATTTTTTATTATTTAAGTGAGATGCACTTTTACAATAAAGTAACTTGAAAATAGAAATTGCATGCACTTTTCTTTTTAAAAGTAACTTCCTAAGATTTGAACTCAAGACCTATTAAGGAATAAAGCAACTTTGGACCAAGTGAGCTAGTTTAAAGGGTATGTAAAATATGGAAATGAGGAAGGGGGCTTTTTTTTTTCTTTTTTTTTTTTTTTTTTTTTTTTTACTCTTCTTGCTCGGTTTGCGTGCTTGCCCTTTTTCCTGCAAAACAAACCACAAAACGAAACAAAAAAACTTTTCCACACTTGTGGAGTTAGATCTTGTTAGCTTGCCCGGAAAGTCTGCGTTTTCTCTCTGTTTCTGATTTGCCGAGATCGCGCAAAGTGCACGGCAAAGAGCATACGCAGCCGAAAAAACCCTTTCCCTTTCTGTTTCTGATTTGCCGAGATCGCTCAAGGTGCACGGCAAAGAGCATACGCAGACGGGAAAGCAACAATCCGAACCAAAAAAAAACTAACAGTAAAAAAAATGAAATATGAGATTTTTTCTTTTCACAAACGAAATAAAAAAATGCGTCACTGTAACATTATACCTTCAGATCTGATGAAAAACGCGTTTCTGGAGCAACCGGGAACCGTTTTCGATCAAACGAAAACTATTTCCCAATGGAAACGACGCTCCGGACGCAATGGAACACCTCCCACAGCCCAGAAATGCACAGAAATACCAGAACTAGAAACCCTTTCGAGTTTCGGCAACAGCAGTTCAAGATCTAGATCATAACCGGAAGCGGCACTTCATAAAAGCTCTGATACCATGTTCGGGTACACAGGGTACTACCAAAGGACCGAACACCAAGAGCAAACACTTCACACAAACAGATCACAGATCAACACACCGATGTTTTGACGTGGTTTAAACCCTCTTGAGGGAAACACTCCACGGCCCCGGCCAAATAGCTTCTACGGGACAATTTATTATGCAAAGAAAGAAAGTTACAAATGAGCTTCTCATAATCGATCAACTAAACAATGACCCTCCATGCTCTTTAAATAGAGATCATGGACCAATCGGGTGTTAAGCCACGGATCAAGGTTAGGTTTGATCTAAGAGAAGTTGAGTCGTCGGATCACTCTATGTCGGAAACATATCGTGATCGTCGGATTAAGTATATACAAATGCATACTAATGCATACTAAAGAAACACACTATCCCTAACGGATATATTACACAAGTTGATCTTAACTAACTCCTAAGTGTCTAAATATCCTAACACGAGCAAATTTTCTTCAATGGGCACTCCCTCTGGTATCTTTGGTGCTAGTACACTTGTATCCTCAATGGTAGGTAGATTAACTGATGTCACAGTGGGTTTTCTTGGCAGAATGTAGTCGTGAGGGAACTTTACCGGCTTTGATGATGACGGTTCTGGTGTTTGTGCAGTTCCTTCATGCAGACCAACTGATGGATTCTTTGTTCTGCACTGTCTTTTGGGTGCCATCACTTTCCTCCAAATCTAACCTTACTATCTTCTGTTTACTCTATAACTGATATTTTTAGTAGGGGCTAGTGACCTTCTTTATAAGTTGTCAAAGTATTGCATTAGAAGCTTTGTATTCTCCTATTGCATTTATTACCTTCTGTATTACTTGGATTCACCTTGATTTGGTCCAAATACATTTAACTGTCCTCCGCCATCAGTTATTAATGACACAACGTCTTAGTCTTGTCACTACTTTACCTATCATTAATGCTCATGGTTTGTCGCAGTCTCCCCCTTTGTGTTTCTTTTTTTTTGTGAACTTACTTCTTTCCGTGATAGGTCATGTTGTCTACGTTTTACTCCTATATTGAAGTACAGTAAGTTCAAAGAGATTCGTCTCCCAAATCCTTCATCATAATTTCTTGTTTTAATGCAAAGGACTCAATTTGATTTTCAACTGTCCTTTCATTTTCTGCGTATAGAACCAGCCCACCGATTCCCCTTTTTAATCTATTGACTTTCTTTTCCAAACCTTTCTATATTTGTCTCTCTCTTGATTTCCAGAAAAATTCCTTCTGTGAGTAGCATATAAAATTGCCTGAGATTCTCCTTCAATGTTCTTTCTTGTTTTTTCTTCCTAAATTTGTTCATTTTTTGTGGATTCTTACAGTTCTGAGCTTTGTGACCTAACATGTTACATTTGTAGCATACCACATTGTTGCAAAATTTCGCAATATATAAAAAATTATTGCACTTCTAGCATATGGCAATTCCATAACTGTTTTGACTTTGTTGTTCATAAAATCACAATCCATTGCTTTATGCCCAAATATGTTGCACGAGAAATGATAATCAAGAAAAGGTTTTTTGTACTTGAGTAAATGTTGTCTTCTTAGTTGTGCAATCATTATGTATTTGCTTTTGTAAGTATTTGGTGGACTTTCCTTTCATTCCATGCCGATGTCTTTCTTGACCTTTTCTTTAGATGATTTGAGCCCTTCAAAGGTATCTTGATTTTTGTCAAACCCAAGAACAATCTTGTCGCGTGATGATCTTTGATAGCTAAGGATGTGTTGTAAGATCATGGTGCGCTTTTCAAACCTTGAATTTGTTTCCAATCCAACGACTATATTATTCAATTCTTCCTTTAGCGAAAGAATCTCAAGCACTTGATTTTTGCAAGTTTCATTCTTCTCATGAAGTTGTT
The DNA here is from genome assembly GCA_027924585.1 of Larix kaempferi. Classification (NCBI taxonomy): domain Eukaryota; kingdom Viridiplantae; phylum Streptophyta; class Pinopsida; order Pinales; family Pinaceae; genus Larix; species Larix kaempferi. The sequence goes on from BSBM01000097.1 coordinate 2,093,364, forward strand.
TTGTTAAATCTTCTTCAGCCTTCTTGGCCTCATCTACTTGATTTTTCAAGCCATTAATTGTCCCTTCAACATCAAGTAGCTGATCCTTTTGTTCATTCTGATCTATGTCACTTGTTTGTTAAAGCTCTGAGCTTCTTCTGGGACTCTTGCAACCTTATTTTCATAGATATGTTTTCTTTTCTCAGAGCAGCAATGTCAGCTTCTTGTTCTTGACATACTGTCTCCTTCTTAATTGATTTACCGGAAAATCCTTAGTAATATTTGCCTCCTCCATTTGATCCTTTTCTTCATGTTGTAGCAAGTGTTCTATTAAGCCTTCATTTTCTTTTCTTATTTTTCTTAACTCATTTAAGGCACTTATTAGTTCACTCTTCTAGTCACCTTCTCCAGTTACCTCATCTCCAGTCTCGAGGGCTCTTTCCTTGATGGATGTGTTGCTCTCATCCTCTTCTTCTTAATCTTTACTTTCTACAATCGCTTCCTAAGTCTTGTGGAGATTTTTTAGCTTGTCCCAAAGCTCTTTGGCCGAGACACATTTTCCAACTTTATATTTCATAGAATCAACCAAACCTTCCATAATGGAATCCATTGCCAACTTGTTATTCATTTTCAACTTTCTTTTGGCAACAGATTTTGATAACCCTTATGAAGGAATGTATTTTGCAACAATTGTTTGCCAAATATCAAGTCCACATGATTGCAAATAAGCTTCCATTCCTATTCTCCAAAGTAGATAGTTTGTTCGAGTGAATAGGGGGGCTCTATCCGTGTTCAAACCAAATTCCTCACAAGCCATATCTGTGCAGTGATCTGCCTTCCAGTTGTCATACTATTTATGAAGGACCCACTCTAATACAAATTGTTGGAATTCTTAATGATACTGAGAGGGGAGTGAATCAATATCATGAGCATATTAAGCAATAGTTCACTTTAAAAACATACACCAATTGTTATTTAAAGACACATCAATAAAAACCAACGGTGTGCAGAAGATTTGAAGAAAATTTTATATATGTATGAAGATAAAATTACATAGAAAGATGGGAGACACCAATATCCAATGATTTGAGCACCAACTCACTCAGACACCAATTTTATTGGAATACCAATCCCACATGAAAGAACGAACTCATAGACTACAGGATTCAACCTGTGAGGACACCAATTATGCACGCAAGCACCAACTTGTTGATGCAGGCTTCAACCTGTGAGGACACCAATCCTCTGTGCAAGCACCAACTCGCTGTGTTCATGCACCAACCTTATAGGAGACTACAATCTCCTTTCCTTGCCCCGTCCTACCAACCTTAGATAAAGATGTTGTTTTACTTCTATCACATTGTCTTCAGATCCGCACGCACAATTCACACTATGTTTTGCATGTTGCTTCACTTCCTATTGCGCGCATTATTGTCGTGCTCTGCTTACAGCTTCGCGTATCTGCTACTGTTATGCTTGTTGTTTTGATCCTGCACACATCTTAGATTTGCACACTGCTACAATTATGCTCTTTGCTCTAATCATCTTCTACACAATCATATATGCACACTCATATGTGCACATTTAAAATTCATCTTTCTCCCTAATCCCTATAAATTCATCTTCTGCTCGAAATTAGTGCACTTACTCAGATCTCCATACTTACTTGGATGGATACCTGAATAGATTGATCGCTCCTTTATTATACGACTATTTAGTCACTTCTTAGGCCGACAAAATATTGTATAGTAAGTCTAGCTCATCATGTTGATTGTACTCCTCCTTGTTTTATGGCATAGCGGTCTTAACATGATGGCATAAGTACCACTTAGACGACTTAATGTGATGGCGGAAGTCCAACTTGCTTTGAATCAATAAAAAAATGTCAACAATCTCCCCCTTTGGCATTGAAGTTAACACCAAGCAAAAACTAAGATCCCCTTGAATCTGACCCATGAATAAAAAATGAACTCCCCTTGTCAAAATTCAGGTTCTTTGTTATCATATGTTTTTCTGCAACTCTCTCTCCCCCTTTGACATCAATGGTAAGGGGATCTTTCTTTAACCTTATATTCTGCAACTTTGGCAACAAATTTTCAGTCTTATACTTACGCAACATATACACTTTTCTCCCCCTAGAATTATGCTTCTCTCTAGCTTTCATCCCGCGCAGTATCCATTGTCTCATTGGGTTAGAAGATATCAAATAATGATATTTTTTGTTTGCTCTTCTGGATGTAGTGTTGATGTGAACTTCTGTAGATTTGCTTGTCTAGCTGCAACTTTCTCCTTCATTTCTGCTTCTTTTCCTAGTATTGCTTCCTCCGCCTGCTCACCAGTAGACAATTTCAGAGTTTATCTACAGTCATTGGCATTTTCCCTGACTTCCCTTTGTATTTGCGAAACATTGTTCTATAATTAGAAACATTTCATCTTGTAGTGGTTCTACTAGTTGTTTTTATCATGCACACATATTAGATTTGCACACTGCTACAATTATGCTCCCTTCTCTGATAATCTTCTACGCAATCATATATGCACATTTACTACACACTCATATGTGTGCATTTAAAATTCATCTTCCTCCCTAATCCCTAGAAATTCATCTTCTGCTCGAAATTAGTGCACTTACTCAGAGCTCCATACTTACTTGGATGGATACCTAAATAGATTGATCACTCCCTTTATTATACAAGTATTGAGTCACTTCTTAGGTTGACAAAAAATTGTATAGTAAGGCCAGCTCATCATGTTGATTGTACTCCTCCTTGTTTTATGGCATAGTGGTCTTGACATGATGACAAAAGTCCCAATTAGCCGACTTAACGTGATGGTGGAATTCCAACTTTCTTTGAAATCAATGACAACTTTTAAACAATCTCCCCCTTTGGAATTGATGTCAACACCAAGCAAAAACTAAGCTCCCCGTGAATGTGAGCCATGAATCAAAATTGAACTCCCCTGTCAAAATTCAGGTTCTTTGTTATCATATGATTTTTTGCAACTCTATTATCATATGTTTTTTTGCAACTCTCTCTTCCCCTTTGACATCAATGGCAAGGAGATCTTTCTTTAACCTTATCTTCTACAATTTTGGCAACAAATTTTCAGTCTTATACTTATGCAGCATATAAAATTTTCTCCCCCTGGAATTGTGCTTCGCTCTAGCTTTCATCCTGCACAGTATCCACTGTCGCATTGGGTTAGAAAATATCAAAGAATGATATTTTTTGTTTTCTCTTCTAGATGTAGTGTTGATGTGAACATCTGTAGAGTTGCTTGTGCAGCTGCAACTTTCTCCTTCATTTATGCTTCTTTTCCTAGTATTGCTTCCTCCGCCTACTCATTGACAGAGAATTTCAAAGTTTCTGTACAGTCATTGGAAGCTTCCCTGACTTCCCTTTGTATCTGTGCAAATTGTCCTATAATTGGAAATATTTAATATTGTAGTGGTTCAAGCCTATTGGCTATCCTCTGACATTCATCTCGAATCTTGTTTACTTCCTACTATTGTTTCTTGTATTCTCCCATTTTGGCCAGTTTTTCAGCGGCTGGTAATATGGCCAAGTTATCGCGCAACTTTTGTTATGACTCTTGTGCAATCAATAGCTTCTGATCCACTTCTTTGGTCTGCTTGTTTGAAACCAACTTTCCCCATAATTGCACACTTTATTCATGTAAATTTTCACATTTTAGTTCCAAGGTCCTAATATTTCCTATGGCAATATTCATTCTTTCATATATGTGTTCTCGCTCAACTCTGACCTCTGGAGGTGTCCCTGGTTGTTGCTTTGTTGCGAGCTCCTCAATTTTAATGCGAAGACTTTGAATAACTTCTCTTATATTGGTTACCTTTTTCTTCTGGAGGGGCATCCTTTTCTGTTTGTACATCTAGTAGTGTATTAGATACCTCCTCAACTACCTTCTATAATCTAGAAATCTTCTACTGTATTTCCTCTACTTCCTTTTCAACTTGTCTGTCTTTTGTGCAGTTTCTTCCTTCTCCATTTGAATTTTCCTACATTCCTCACGTAAAGCTTCCTTTTCATTGAAACTTTTATACCATTATGCTAAGACCGCTTCATGTTGTCCTTGAAATTCCTGCGCAACAGATGCATGTAATGAATGCAGCTCATCCATAGGTAATCACGACAAGATCATTTCTATTAGACTTATTGCAAATGTTGATTCTTGCATATCTTGTGTGGGAAACACCAATGCTACTACCTAAATCTTGAAACCTTGTTGTGGTTCTGTCATGTCCTTCATCTATGTAGCTGACTATGCCTATGTGTTGAGCATGTGTGTTTATGAGTGTGTCTATGCGTTGTTTTGTCCTTCTTCTTTCTTGGCCTTCATTAGTATCTCCTTTATTGTTGCGAACTCTTCTTCAACCTTTATGAATATCTCCTCTTGTTTTGTTGCAAGTTCTTCCATTTCATCCTTCATTGCCATCTTCTCCATAATATCCTCTGTAACATTCTTGACCTCCATGCCAATTTGATCAATGTAATCTTCCGTCAAGATCCGAGTGGAACTAGGCTTGGTTGATTTCCTCTTCTCTCTTTATGACTCCTCCATTTGCTCCTTTCCTATCCTCTTCTTTGTTTTCCCAATCTACTTTGTGGCTTCGAGAAATATTTATGCACTTCTCCTTTCTTTAGATTTTTCCTGTGGTGAAGTGTTCTAATGTATAGGCTTCTCTTGTTGCGCGACTTCTTCTTCTTCAGTCAAAGGGATTCTCCATGCCGGATCCCAATCATTTATGATATGCACAATGTCTTCCTCGAAGCAACAAAACATGGTGGGTAACTAGTGTCTTTGGGGATCCCTTCTGGCTTGTATATAGATATGATGCATCCCCACTTTGAAACTTGCAATTTCTTTGTATATATCAATTATTTGTGGGTGTACGCACATTGTCTAATTGATGATAACTCTAATTTATTCATTATATAGAAAGAAATTAATGTTGTTTTCTACCTATCTACGCTGGATTTTAGTAACCACAAATTTGTGTACCTTGGAGGTAAGAAAGGTTTCTTGTTTCTATCAAGTAATTGACTTTCATATGTTTCTTTCCATCCTACTAGCACAAGACATATTAACAACCAAGTATAATGAAAAGGTGTACCTTTTTCTTGCATTTCTTGGCAGTTAGCTAAAAACTGATTTAATAGAAACATTGAGCAGTTGAATTGGACTCCCTCCACGCATTGTGTTGCGGCTGTGTGATTGCTTCTAAGACTTGGTCTTTTCGACTCTTCTGGAACAGCTTGCATGTTAGAATCTCAGCTGTAAATCTCACAACTTTATCATTTATGTGTGCAATATAAAATCCTCTTCTTGCTCTTTGGGTTCCGTACTTTTCTATTACCTTCTTTGCAAGGGTATTTTCTTGCTTCCTATATAGAAGAATACTCACATCTTCTCCTAGTAGGGAGTCCAGTGACCAGTTCTATCAACTGGGTATCAATGGATATAGGCAAGTTCAACCATAAAAATCCACCATGTATCCATGACAGTAGCATCTTTGCGTACATTTTTACTTTTGGGATCCTTCCAAAATGTGGAATATCCATCATATTCAGAACCCCTAAGTTTTGCATCCCATACGCCCATGTTCGAAGTTCCATTATAATTGGTGCATTAGGGTATGTTCCTCTTCTTTTGTTCAAGTAGTTATTGTTGACTAGCTGAGGAAACTTTTCTTCATCGGTTATATCATAATCAACAAATTGAAATTTGTACAGTTGATTAAGCAGATTTTCTTCAACGAGCATTCCTTATGGTATCTTTGGTGCTAGTACACTTGTATCCTCAATGGTAGATAGATTAACTGATGCCGCAGTGGGTTTTTCTTGGCGGAATGTAGTCACGAGGGAACTTACCGGCTTTGATGATGACGATTTTGGTTTCTGTGCAGTTCCTTCAGGCAGAACAACTGATGGATTCTTTGTTCTACACTTTCTTTTGGGTGCCATCACTTTCCTACAGCTCTAACCTTACTATCTTTTGTTTACTATGTAACTAATATTTTCAGTAGGGGCTAGTTACTCTCTTTATAAGTTGTCAAAGGCTTGCATTAGAAGCTTTGTATTATCCTATTACCTTTATTCCCTTCCATATTACTTGGATTCACCTTGATTTGGTCCAAATACATTTAATTGTCCTCTTCCATCGGTTAATAATGACACCACATCTTAGTCTTGTCAACACTTTACCTATTTTTAATGCTCATGGTTTGTCGCACGCAGTCTGCCCCACTTTTTTCTTTTTTTTTGCGCATTTCCTTCTTTATGCGACAAGTCATGTTGTCTACATTTTACTCTTGTATTGAAGTACAGTGACTACAAAGAGATTCATCTCCCAAACCCTTCATCATAATTTCTTGTTTTCATGTAGAGGACTCAGTTTGATTTTCAACTGTCCTTTCATTTTCTATGCATAGAACTAGTCCAGTGATTCCACTTTTTGATCTATTGACTTCCTTTTCCAAACCTTTCTACATTTTTCTTTCTCTTGATTTCAAAAAAAATTCTTCTATGAGTAGCATCTAAAATTGGCTAAGATTCTCCTTCAACATTCTTTTCTTCCAAAATTTGTTTAATTTCTGTGAATTCTTACAATTCCAAGCTTTGTCACCTAAGATGTTACATTTGTAACATACCACCTTCCTGCAGAATTTCGCAATATATCCATAATTATTGCACTTCTAACATATAACAATTCCATTAAATGTTTTGACTTTGTTGTTCATAAAATTACAATCCACTGCTTTATGCCCAAATATGTTGCACAAGAAACAATAATCAAGAAAAGGTTTTTTGTACCTGAGTAAATGTTGTCTTCTTGGCTGTACAATCATTATGTATTTGCTTTTGTCAATCTTTGGTGGAATTTCCTTTCCTTCCATGCTGATGTCTTTCTTAACCTTTTCTTCAGATGATTTGATCCCTTCAAAGGTATCTCGATTTTTGTCAAACCCAAGACCAGTCTTGTCATGTGATGATCTTTGATAGCTAAGGATATGTTCTAAGATCTTGGTTCCATTTTCAAACCTTGAATTTGTTTCCAATCGAGGGACTATCTTATTCAGTTCTTCCTTTAGTGAGATAATCTCAGGCATTTGCTTTTTGCAAGTTTCATTCTTCTCACAAAGTTGTTTTGTTAAATCTTCTTTAGCCTTCTTGGGCTCATCTACTTGATTTTTCAAGCCATTAATTGTCCCTTCAACATCAAGTAGATAATCCTTTTGTTCATTTATGATCTATGTTACTTTTTGTTAAAGCTCTGAGCTTCCTCTTGGGACTCTTGCAACCTTATTTTCAAAGATAGATTTTATTTTCTCAGAGCAACAATGTCCACTTCTTGTTTTTGACATACTGTCTCCTTCTTACTTAATTGATTTACCATAAAATCCTTAGTAATATTTTCCTCCTCCATTCGAGCCTTCTCTTCATGTTGTAGAAGCTATCACCATTAACCCTTCATTTACTTTTCTTGTTTTTCTTAACTCATTTAAGGCACTTATTAGTTCACTCTTCCAGTCACCTTCTCCAGTTTCATCATCTTCAGACTCAAGGGCTCTTTCCTTGATCGATGTGTTGTTGTCATCCTCTTCTTTTGATTCTTTACTTTCTACAATTGCTTCCTCAGTCTTGTGGAGATTTTTTAGCTTGTACCAAAGCTATTTGGTTGAGACACATTTTCCAACTTTATCTTTCATAGAATTAACCAAACCTTCCATAATGGCATCCATTGCCAACTTGTTATTCATTTTCAACTTCCTTTTGGTAGCATATTTTGATAACCCTTTTGAAGGAATGTATTCCGCAACAATTGTCTACCAAATATCAAGTCCATGTGATTGCAAATAAGCTTACATTCTTATGCTCCAAAGTAGATAGTTTGTTCCAGTGAACAGGGGGGCTCTATCTGTGTTCAAACCAAATTCCTCACAAGACATATATGTGCAGTGATCTACCTTCCAGTGGTTAGACTGTTTCTGAAGGACCTGCTCTGATACGAATTGTTGGAATTCTTAATGATACCGAGAGGGGGGTGAATCAATATCATGCACATATTAAGCAATATTTCACTTTAAAAGCATACACATATTTCTATTTAGAAACACATCAATAAAAACCAACTGTGCGCATAAGATTTTAAGAAACTTTTATATATGTATGAAAATAAAATTACATAGAAAGATGGGAGACACCAATCTCCAATGATGTGACCACCAACTCACTCAGACACCAATCCCACATGAAAGCACCAACTCGCAGACTACAGGCTCCAACCTGTGAGGACACCAATCCTTCACGCAAGCACCAACTTGTTGATGAAGGCTTCAACCTATGAGGACACCAATCCTCTACGCAATCTCACTATGTTCAGGCACCAACATGAGAGGAGATTGCAATCTCCTTTCCTTTCCTCATCCTACCACCCTGAGATAAAGATGTTGTTGTACTTCTGTCACACTGTCTTCAGATTTGTGCACACAGTTCACACTATGTTCTTTGCTCTGCTTCACTTCCTGTTGCGCGCACTGTTGATGTGCTCTACTTAGAGCTTTGCATATCTACTACTATTCTGGTTTAATCCTGTACACATCTTATATTTTCACACTGCTACAGTTCTGGTCTTTGCTCTGATCATCTCCTGTGCAATCAGATATGCATATTTACTGCACACTCAAATGTGCACACTTAACACAAATCATCCTTCCTCCCCAAGCCCCAGAAATTCATCTTCTGCTTGAAATTAGCGCACTTACTCAGAATTCCATACTTACTTGGATGGATACCTAAATAGATTGATCAATCCCTTTATTATACGAGTATTGAGTCACTTCTTAGGCCAACAAAATATTGTATAGTAAGGTGAGCTCATCATGTTGATTGTACTCCTACTTGTTTTATGGAATAGAGGCCTTAACATGATGGCAGAATTCCCACTTATCCGACTTAATGTGATGACGAAAGTCCCACTTGCTTTGAAATAAATGAAAACTTTTCAACACACCTACACATATTCCTCTAGTTGGGTCCATTGAACATGAACCTGCACCAGTCCAACTACTTCCTAGACGGGTTCGTATAACATGCAAAGAACCTGGTGATCTTGTCAGTGATGCCAGATATCAACATCGAACACATTCACAGTTCCAATGAGCCTCTTCTATTTTGGCTCAAGTTCCAGTGACTCGTGATCCATAGACATTTGCAGAAGCTTCTGACCATCTAGATTGGGATGTAACGATGAATGAAGAATATTGTTCCTTGATTGAGAACAATACTTGGGATTTTGTACCTCTTCCAAAATGAAAAAAATTGTCAGTTGTAAATGGGTCTATAGAACTAATTATGCATCAGATGGAAGTGTTGAAAGACTTAAGGCAGGATCGGCTGCAAAAGGATTTTCCCAAGTTGAAGGAATTGAATACAATGAAACCCTTGCCCCATCGCCAAAATGAACTCCATCCACCTCGTTCTTACCCTTGCTGCTTCACATAAATGAGAGGTCCATCAAATCGATGTCAAATATGCCTTATTTCGATATTTGCAAGAAGAAATCTACATGGAACAACCTCTCAGCTATGTTCATAATGACTCCATGCTTGTTTGTCACCTTAAGGAATCTCTCTATGGACTTAAGCAAGCTCCTCGAGCTTGATATGCCAAAATGGATAGCTTTCTCCTTGACACCAATTTTTTTAGATGCTGCCAAGAAAATAGGAACCCATCTCATAATCCTTGTTCTTTATGTTCATGACCTTATTTTTACTAGTACCATCCCCAAACTTTTAACCCATGTGAAATCTATCCCTAAGAAGAAATTTGAAATGATTGAATTAGGACATTTGCATTATTTTCTTGGCCTCCAAGTCTTGCAAACCAAAGAAGGAATTTTATTTCTCAGTCTAAGTATGTGTGTGAAATTCTTCATCAATTTCACATGGATGATTGTAAACCAACCCCTTATCCCTTTCAGTTTGATGTTAAACTTTCTTCTACCTTCACATGGGGCCAGTAGATGCCACCTTGTATTGTCAATTAGTTGGTTGTCTTTTGTAATTGACTCACACCCATCCTAATATTTCCTTTGATATTGGTCTTGTTTCCCAGTATATGCAAACGCCCCATGATAATAATTGGAAAACAACACAAAATATACTTTAGTATATCTGGGGTATAGTTCAATTTGGGATTTATTACAATTTAGGCGGGACTTCTTTGTTGGTTGATTTCACTGATTCAAATTGGGATGGCTGTTAACACCCAAAAAGTGCTCACTAGCTCATTTCCTTATTCACATGACCCATTTGTCCACTTTTTCACCATTTGAGCCTCTAAGGCCACCAAAAAGTCACCAAAAGACCTTAATACACCCCTTTTTCCACTCAAAATGAACATTTTTCCTCAAAAAGCATAAAAAACCCTCAAAAAGGGTCCAGAATTCCCAAAAATATTAAAAAGGGAATAAAAATATTCAAAAAAGGAAAAAGGAGGGAAAAGGTACCTAAACCATGTTGGTCAATACCATTAGTTTCTTCAAAACCATAATGGTATTCCCCACCACCAAAAACTATAAAAAGGTGGTAGGGGCTCCTCACTTTCCATGCATCCATCATCCTATCCTCATGCTGTCAAAATCTCTCATGAGCTTTTGACCATTGTAGATATCTTGGAGAAGAGACCTTTGGAGCTTGGAGCTACTCACCTTGGAAGTTGCTCAACACAAATCCTCACCATTTGAGGTATCTTAATACAATACTCATTCTTTTTATTTCTTGTTCTTTAATCGTTTTCAGAAAATTTTATTTGTTATATGCACATGCTACTTTAGTTTAGATTTATATTTATAATAATTGTTTTTGCTTTCAATATTTGAAACTGTTGTCACTTGTTGATAGGTGCCCATTGCACTAAGCTTGGTTGCAAAACCAAGCCAACAGTTTTTGGCGACTCCGTTGGCTTCGAATTCTTAGATCTCAGTTTTTTGCTTTAGATCTTAGTTTTTGTTAGTTTTAATCAGTTTAATTCATAGATCTGCCATCCTAGACAGCAGATCCATTGTTGTTGTAGATCTTAGCCCCTTCTATTGCCATTAACAGCCTAAAATTTCCATTTTCGGGTTCATTTTTCGACGTCTGTTTTCGGCTTTCGCCTCGCGGTTTTTTGCCCGACAGTCGCGCGGCTCATCGCGACCTCACGACTTTTTTCCGCGCGGCTTGTTTCCGCGCGGCTTGCCGCGGCCAATTTACGCGCTGCACATCACGGCTTCATGGCCATTTGCCGTGCTGCACATCGCGACTGTGTGATGAAAACCTGCGTTGCACATCGCGGCTTCGTGGCTGAAACCCGCGCTGTCCATCGCAACTGTGTGACAGGAATCCGCACTGCACATCGCGGCTTCGCGGCCGAAACCCGCGCGGCCCATCGCGGCTGTTGTCCCGAAACCCGCGATGCAAGTTTTTTCAATTCGGCCAATTGTTTGAAAATTAGTTTTTTGCTATATTTTCTGCCCATTTAGCATATTTTATAGTATTAAATTTCCTGCATTTTTACAGCCATATTAAATCTTTTACTATTTAGAATGCTCCATTAAAAAGTCTTTTTACAAAATTTTCAAAAGTTGAAAAAGAGATTTTTTCTGCATTTTATCTAGGTGAAGGTTTTACTGTTTATTTGCTTGACACTTTGCCTAAGCAATTTTTAAGAGATCCATTTATTTCTTGAAATATTTATGTTATTTGCTTCCCTTTAAATTATTTCAAAGATCCATTATTTTTGAATAGTTTTTTCAAGCATTTACATTTTAAAAACGCCTTTATTTTTTGCAAAACTGGAAGCGTCTTTTCTTTCATTTGTAAAATCGCCCAAGCGAGGCAAATCAATTTCAGTTTAAATACCACACTTGCACACACTCTGCCACATAATTTAAACTGAGCCTTAAAATTTACCTTAAACTCAACCAACTTTTAACCCCACTTGGGGAGCACTTAAAAGAATTTTGTAGTTAGGTAGAATTGAGGGGATAGGTGTTCCAATAACACCTCTCAGTTATTACATTTGAGACATAGTTGTTGTCCATTAGGGAACCAAAATCCCCTAGTATTTTTTGGCACGGTCACAACCAGTTTATCAGAGGGCCTCTCCCCTAGGAGGGTTGAAGTCGCCAGACTGGTTCCGAAGGCCTGAGTGGAATACCGCAATCCATTCAGTAACCGAAGGCTACCTTTCGCAGTTCTCGGGGTATCCCTGTATGGGGGTACTGCGGTAAAAGGACCAAACGACAGATTCCCCTTTTCTGAACGTGTCATGAACGGGGTATCCTAGTTGCCACTCTTTAGGATTGTATACCCGGTGTCCCTCCCGGTAGGGGGATATCTAGCCGTTGATTCAACACTCTATATTGTCTGAATTGGATTTCATCACCTTGCAGAGGATATCATTTGTTGACTCACAATACTTCTAGTTAGGTGTTTGCATGATACATTACCCACCTTTGGTCTAGTAGCACCTCTTTTTTCTAGAAACTGTTTGACTGTTGGTATTCTGACCAATTTTTGTTGCATCCCTCCACTTATTATAGCACAGCTGCTATAATAAGTGCTTTTTGAGGTTGATTTTTGGCCTGAGAGGCTTTATTTTCACTCCCCTTTTTTGCACTCTTTGTTGCATTAGGGTTTCGAGTTTTTTACATCACCACCTTACACTGAAATTTTTTATTTCTCACCATTGAGAATTTTAGATGATCTCATCATCTTCAGGGTGAACCCCCTCAGTTCAGTCTGCTTGGCTCTCCACGTCACCAACGTCGAGCCTTATCCCTTGACTCGACCCGTCATCGGCCAAACATACAGTCATCCGATTCTGACATGCCTCACTTCACATCTGATTCTGAGGTTGAATCCGAAAACCCGACTGAATTATTACCAACCAACCTCATGGCTGGAACACAATACGACCCACTTTTTACCAGTACTATTGGAGATACATCCACAAACCCTTCTACTACCGTGCCATCCATGGTAACAACAACCCCTCTAGGCATGCCTAATATGGGGGATACTCCACCTTTAGGTATGCCCAACACAGGACTACCTCCTATTATGGGTATGCCAAACATAGGAATCACACCACCTGTCATTACCACAACCCAGATCCCAGGAATTCCTGGCACTATTCCTAACCCCGGTGTAACCCATGTTGCACTTGGAAATGCTGGTCCATACCAAACCACAGCAGTTGGAGGACACATACCTTCAATACCTAGCATACCTTAGGGGCTACTGGGCCACTACATAATGCCACCATGAATAGTTATGTCCCAGTCACTACGCCACACCCATCTGCTAGTTTACCTTACATGGCTAGTCTGAACTTACTAGACTTAGCCAGGCTAACCAACGATCCTATCAGGCACAACCCTACATGGCCACCCATGCCTACAAAGCTCCCCTCAGACATACCCAAGTTTGAAGGAAAACCTAGGGAGGATCCTCAAAACCACATAATGTCTTTTCACCTATGGTGTTCATCTAACTCCATAGTGGATGACTCCATTCATCTAAGACTATTGCAACGAACGTTCACTGGCTCTGCAGCCAAGTGGTACATCGAACAACCACATGGGACCCACCATACTTTTACGTCTCTTGCCTCCACTTTCCTTCAGTTTTTTCAGCTACCTGTATGTTACGATGCAGGAGTTGAAGTACTGTTGTCTTGCAGACAAAACACAGCTACCCACATCACGGACCACATCCATGAGTGGCGCAAGCGTCGTAGCCTCTATAAGATTAAACTGGATGACCGTATATTTTTGGACTGGTTTCTTAAATCACTCCTACCCCTCATAGCAAAAGACGTAGCTTCCGAATGACCCTAGTCAGAGGAAGAAGCTATCCTAAAAGCTCAGCAATTCGACCTAATTTACGCCCAATCAGGCTATCTCTACACCATCATACCAGACGCCCCACGAGGTGATTCTTCACGCGGTGACTCATCGGGGGCATCACATGCCCCTGATGGTATTATTGGCCAAGTCACACCGCAAATTAAACCTTTTAGCATGGTGAGCACCATAAATGCCCCAGACCTCTCTAGGGCTACATCTAATTCTGGAGTGACAACTTCCTATGCTCCAATGAATCAGACTCATCACACTCATGGACCCTCTTGTCCACAACATTGCTATGGGCAAGCACCATCGACATATGTACCTCCCACATACTATAACCAACCTGCCACCCAGAACCCGATTCAGTTCCCGCCACAACCAATGTATTACCCACAGCAAGCTACAACAACTAACCCAACACCTCCAATAGCTCAGGGTTACCAACAACCCCAGTAGGTAACTGGACCACCTCCATCCCCAACAGCTTATTATCCACCGCAACCTGCTCCCGCACCTGCGACAAACCAAAATCCTCCCGCTGCTCATGGGCAAGTGTACACACAACACAATCAGCCACAACATCAAAACAACCAACGCAACCAGGGTGGACAACAAAACCGTGGAAGAGGACGTAACCGCGACAACAACCAACAACATAATCAAGGTCCACCACCTCCCAATCCTCCAAATAATAACAATGATGCTCCTCCCAACCAGAATCCGGATCGTCATCCCAAGCAGCCCAAAAACAATAACCTAAGAACAAACCACCCATGTTCTATATGCGGGGTCTATGACCACTACACACATGCTTTCCCACATTTGGAGCGAGCTCACAACTCTGGACTGATGATGCCCATCGCCAAGGGCATGCGGCTTCTCAGGCGCCACCCAACCCCCCACCCCCTCAGCAGCAACCTTTGGTGCTGCAAAACCCTTTACCAACCCAAGGCATAGTGAACACTCAACCGTTGGCTCCCCCTCAAGGCAATGCGCCGCCACAACAACAAATCACTTATGCCGCTCCTGATCAACCCATGTTCGATTCAGGTACCCACCACTTGTTAATGATGTCATCCGCTGATGTCAACCTCCAAACACGTCGGAACCAATATGGATCCACCCTTGAAGACCCTCCCGTCGACAAAAACACTAATGCTCATCCCACTAATCAGACGTTACGTATACCTCTGGCTCCACTTGATGGCGCCTCTAAAGCACCTCGCTTCCCACTTCGTCGCATCAACAATAACCCCAATGCTCGCGCTGCGTCGAATTACAGCATTGTAGATGACTTAGCCCAGTCTCCCGCAGCCATGTCTGCTTTAGAAGTCTTAAAAAACTGTCCTTCATAGCGCAAGACTTTGCTCTCTGCCATTGGTGCTATTGACCCCAATGATTCACAACTGATGGCATTCGATTCAAACCAGTCCTAACCACGCCTGCCTTCCACTTTAGCATTCCAAGTTTCTGTTTCCGTTCGGAATCTTGTCATCCATCGCTGCATTATCGATGAAGGTGCCTCTACATGCGTTATGTCCACATTCGTTTGGCAGAAGTTGGGATCCCCTACTCTCCAGCAGTCCACCACTGCATTGCGAGCCTACGACGACCGTTCGGCTCAACCCCAAGGTCTATTAGCTAATGTCCCCGTCCAACTGGCTGGTAAAACCATGCTCATTGACATAGAGGTCATCAATGCCCAACTTGATTATAACCTCTTACTTGGTCGCAGCTACATGTATGCCATGTGGGTGGTTGCCTCATCCGTTTTTCGTACCATGATGTTCCCCCATGACGGACATGTGGTCAAGGTCGACCAACTCACCTATTACGATCCCAAGGCCCCCGCTGCACCCGAAAATGTTCTCCCCATGGTTGAACAACCTGTTTGTGGTGCAACTACCTCGTTTGTATCCTCCGTGGGACCTGGACTTTACACCGAGTCACCTATGACTTCCACTTTTCCATCGATCTCACCACCTTTTTCGATAACAAAAACATCGGATTTGTGCACCCTGTCACACACCACACAGCAGCCTTCATCACTACCACAAACACCCACAGTGCCTACTCATATTGGCACAATGCTAATTCACACCATCCCGTTCTGGTTCCCATTCTCTGGAGTTGTCAGTTCGCCAGTAATGGCTACACTCAACCTTCCTGGTTTAACATTAGGGATACCTGTATGGTACTTACCTGCTTCGAGCCCCCCGCCGACTCCGACTGTTATTTTACAACCGGTACAACCTATCCCCACTACCAACCACCCACCCCCTCCCGTCACTCATCTGCAAAACAGACCTCCCCCAATAATGACTACAGCATCAACATCCAGAAACGCTCCACCTCCATTACGAAACACAGGGGGCAGAGGCCCACCAACTTATAACACTGGACTCATAACTCGCACACCCCCAACAACCCCCAAGGTAGCTAAAAACCCCCCAGCTATTCGTATTCCCCCTAAGTGCTCATTGTGTGACGACGTAGGCCATGCCACTCATCAATGTCCACAATTACCCGCACTCCAGGAACACATGAATATGTTGGATGATGACACCGAAATTCCAGTAATAAGACTTGAGCCACCTCCTCAGCCTCGCGACAAAACACTCCGCACTAACCACCCTTGTGCGATATGCGGCATTTATGGCCATTATTCACACCACTGCCCTGATCTCCCAGATTATAGAGCAGCGTTGTACGAGTTGAATAACGTCGACTTAGAGATATCTCCTCCCCTCATCGAGGAGATCTACCCTCCGAAATCATCTTCTTCGGAAGAAGTCAATACCATCTATATGATTTCAACCACATACAAACTAGAAACCGTCGATTTATGGTCTGAAAACTTCCATACTGATGAGCAAATTTTAGAAACACTCACTGCACCGGACTACCCTTGGGACGATATGCATCATCGCTCATACTTCCTCCCTGAGGCGTCTACATCCATCGCAGCAAACCATCTATCAGTCGAGTCAAAAGATTTCCTACCAACTAAGGTTGATTGGTTCAAGGACACCATCCCAGCACCATATGCCTTCGAAGAAGGGAACATGTCTAACATTTCCCCTATTATACAAATCGACATTTCCACCACACCTGGAAAACCTGAGCTCATCTCGCTAGGTGCATCTTGCACTCAAGCGGAAAATCAGGCATATAAGAAACTCTTCCAAGAGTTTCGTGATGTCTTCGCCTGGTCTTACACCGAGATGCCTGGCCTCGATCCCAAAATTGTGGAACATCACATCGACACTTGGCCCAATGTGGCTCTTGTCTGGGCCCATTCACCCGTCCAAGCTCCCAGCTGTTAAAGCTGAGATTGAAAAACTCCAAAAAGCAGGATTCATATATCCTATTGCCTACACCACCTGGGTTTCAAACCCAGTGCCAGTAAACAAAAAAGTGGGCACTATACACGTTTGTACTGATTTCTGAGACCTCAACCTCGCTTGTCCCAAAGATAACTTCCCCACACCTTTCATTGACCAACTAATCGATGAATGTGTGGGAAATGAGGTCCTTTCTTTTATGGACGGTTTCTCCGGATACAACCAAATAAAAATCTGCAAAGAAGATAAATATAAGACAGCTTTCACCACCCCATGGGGCACCTTCGCCTATCGCGTCATGCCTTTTGGCCTCAAGAATGCTGGAGCCACCTTCCAACGCGCCATGACTTATTGCTTCCACGATCTCCACAAGATCATAAAAGTTTATCTGGACGACCTCACTGCTCGATCCAAGAAGCGATCTGACCATTTAGACGACCTTCGACAAGTTTTCATGCGTTATCGAAAATACAACATCTGCTTGAACCCTCTCAAGTGTGTCTTTTGCGTTACATCAGGTCGCCTGCTGGGGTTTGTTATCTCAGAGAAAGGCATCATTGTAGACCCCTTAAAAGTCCAAGCCATTCTAGAGTTACCGTCACCCCGCACATTAAGACAACTGCAAAGCCTACAAGGGAGGTCCAACTTCCTCCGCCGCTTTGTCCCTGACTATGCCACAACGGTCCACGATTTCCTACGACTACTACGTCTGCATACCCATTTCATATGGGACCAACAAGCAGAGACAACTTTCACCGACTTAAAGAAAGCACTCACGAATGCCCCGTTGATTTCTCCTCCAAATTTCACCAAAGATTTCACCCTCTATGTTTCAGCATCCGAGCATGCCGTATCTGGAGTTCTTGTACAAGAAGATACTGCTCGCCAAGAGCATGTCATCTACTATGTGAGCCAGACCTTGTCCGGCCCACCCCTCCGATACCCACATGAAGAAAAGATGGCCCTCGCCGTCGTTTTTTCAGTACAAAAGCTGCGACATTATATTCTCCTAAGCCACACCACAGTCGTAGCTAATTCCAATCCTATGGTTTACCTCTTGACGCGTCGCCTTCTTCAAGACCGCGTAGCTAAATGGGTGATTATCCTACAAGAGTACGACCTTACTTTCAAAACCCCAAAGAGCACTAAGGCCCTAGCACTAGCTCAACTCATCACAGATCTCCCATCCTCTTCGTCATCACCCGCTATCCAAACAGATCTCACTGACGACCACATTTTCATCATTTTGTCTGACAACCCATGGTACGGAGACATCTTAATCTACCTCCGCACACAAAATTTTTGACCTCGACCGTGACGGACACCGTCGCATACGACACCATGCCCCCCGATACCTCTTGTTAGGCGATGTACTTTATCGACGCGACGTCGATACCATCCTACGACGCTGCCTATCTCATAACGAGGCATAACAAGTCCTTAATGATTGCCATAGCGGTGCCTGCGGAGGCCACTTCTCCGGCATGGCCACCGCCCAAAAGATCATCCACGCAGGTTAATTTTGGCCTTCATTATTTACTGATTGCATCACCGCAGTCAAACATTGTCAAAACTGCCAACTTTTTGCCCGAAAAGCAAGAACCCCACCCACCCCCCTTCATCCAGTAGTCATCGTCGGACCATTCTGCAAATGGGCCATCGACTTCCTCGATTGCAATCCCACGTCAGCCGGCGGTCATAAACACATTATTGTGGCCGTAGATTATTTCACCAAGTGGGCGGAAGCCATGCCAACTTACAATTGCAAGGCCGACACCGCAACACATTTTTTCCTAAACCATGTTATTGCTCATTTTGGAGTGCCAAAGCAACTCGTCTCGGACCACAGCTCTCACTTCGAAGACACCGACTGGAGAGAACTATCAACCTTACTGAAATTTGAACACCATTTCTCCTCCGCCTACTACCCCCAAGGAAACGGCCAAGTCGAAGCGATCAACAAAATTTTGAAAACCATCCTCCAGCGCACTGTAGACAAACACAAATCAAATTGGCACCACATGCTCTTCCCGACACTATGGGCATACCGCACGTCAACCAAAACCGCCACCGGTTTTACCATTTCCACTTAGTTCACGGTGTCGAGTCCGTCCTCCCCATTGAGTGCCAGATTCCAACCCTACATATGGCCGTTGAACTCCTACCAGACACTGCCCCAATTGAGCAATGCTTACTACTCCTGGAGCAGGCCGATGAAGATCGGCGCACAGCCCTTCAAACCATGGAAGCAGCCAAGAACGGATCCAAACTGAGTTATGATAAACATGTCCACCCAAGAACTTTTACTAAAGGGGACCTTGTCCTCGCCTATGATCAGGCTCATGACAAAACCGGGAAAGGAAAGTTTGTGTCCATGTGGCAAGGCCCAAGTTGTTCTTAAGTGGGGGTGTTAGGATATTTAAACACTTAGGAGTTAGTTAATATCAACTTGGTAATATGTCTCTAGGTACAGTGTGTTTCTTTAGTATGCAATTGTACTTATGTAATCCAGTGGTCATGATATGTTCTAGACATAGAGTGATATGATGCTTCATCTTCACCTCAATTTTAATCACTATTGATTTGTGACTTAGCACCTGATTGGTCCATGATATCTATTTAAAGAGCATGGAGGATCGTTTGCTTGATGATTGATTGTGAGAAACTCATATGTAAAATATTTTTCCTTTGCATTAATATATTGCCTCAAGTAGCTATTTGGATGGGGCCATGGACTATTTTCCTCTTTGATGGTTTTCACCACGCAAAACATCGATGTGTTGATCTATGATCTATTTGTGTGAGCGGTTGCTTAAGGTGTTCAACCTTTTTTAAATACCTTATTTTAGCCTAACACGTGAAGATTTAGATCTATGTTTAGATTTAGATGCCCCCCCCAATGACGTATTTTTATTTATGTCTTGGGGATGACCTCTCACAAACATGGCATTTGTGCTCTAACTATCCATGATTTTTCACCTAATTTACTCTGATAACGATGATGCCACTATATCCTCAAACTTTAGTGTGGTTTGAGTATCAATACCAATTTCTATAATCAAATTTTTCCAAGATTCCGACAAAGAACATCATAATGCAATACATTTATCTTCTTCCTCCATCTTATTATCAACAAAGAGAATTTGACTTACCAAAGTATTAAATACATTTAGATGATCCTTCATTGAGTCACTATCATCCTTACTAAGATAATACAAGTTCTTACAAAGAAATAACTTGTTTACTAGGGACTTTGACTGATACAAACTCCCTAACTTATCCCACAACTTCTTTGTGTTGTCTTCTCCAACAACATCATCAATGTCAAATATTGTAGGCAAACTTGAATCATACTTCTTGCCTTTCTTTATAGCTTATCCCAATCTTCTTTCACCATAGCAGTAGGTTGTGTACCTAAATCCACAACAACTCATTGTTTTCAATCTACAAGAAGATCTTCCATTTCGAACTTTCATAGCTCAAAGATTTGATCATTAAATTTCTCAATCTCAAATCTAGAATTTCTCATCATTCTCTTTACATATGAATCACCACCACAAAGCTCCCACTGAACCCGAGTTTATCACAAACCCATGATAAAATTGCTCTATCAAACAAGCCAAACCCTTGGCAACAAATGTGTCACCCTTAAGCCAATAATCAAGCTCTGATAACACATGTAAGTTTTAAACATGTGAAGTGAAACAATGCATACAGATTCTTAAGCAAAACAAAGATTAAACAATGCCATACAAATTCTTAAGCAAAATAAAAATTAAACAATGGCATACAATAATACATAGATATTTTCCCTAGAAACCCTTAACTGGGAAAACCAACAAAACTTAGAGCCGCACCTCTCACTTTCTCATTGTGTTTTTCTTAACCATTCAAAATACAATATTTAGGTATTCTGCAACATCCAAAACCTTAAACCATTAGATTATACCTCAATCCTTTAATAATGATTAAATTACACGTTTTCCAAAAGGAGACCCTAAATATCATCTATGTAGAGTTGACCAAGAGGACCAACTAGTTGCAGTTGGGATAGCACAAGTGCTTCTATAGGTGCAATGGAACATTGAGGTTTGACTTGCAATGTTTTAATGACTTGTATTCTTGAGATTCCATAGTAGATGCAAAAACATATAGTAGGATTAATGCCATCATAGCATCAACTAATCTAACAATTGTCCACAATAGTGATATGTTATCATGTTGTTTATGTTGACTCAGAGGATGAGGAGTAATCCTCCTAATTACGTCGTAGGCGTTTCACCAACGAGAAGCATAACCATCCACGTCGGCTAGATTCCTCACTCATAGAGCAAATGGAATGTTGCCACGTGGATGGTGCTGTTGTGAAGGTTCTGTCCACCTGTGGTAAATGAGCAACATTGATAGCGTACGCCCTCTGGTTCTCCACGTTCCAGTTGCAATCGTAATCCTTGTAACAGAGCCATGGCTCGACGCCCAGGTAATGTAGAACGTAGAGTTCTGGAGGATCTGCGCCGAACAGGTGCGTTTTCATTTCGAATTCTTCAGTATCGTTGGACCAGAAATGTTTCAGATAGTTCATGTGCCTTGGGATTCTGTGCCACCATGTGAATACCTCGTTCAGGTAGCCCTGGTCTCCGCCATTGTAGGAAACAATATCCCTCCTGTGCCCTGGTAGGAACCTGAAGGTGCAATTGGAGGGCTTGATCACCATGATTCCTGAGTTGAAAACGAACTTGATGTTCCCTGTCGCAGAGATATCTTGAGGAGATTGAAGAAGAAATCCAAGCTACGGAGAATGAAAAGATCTGAATCGATGAAGATGATCTTGTCATAGTCCGTGAGTTGCCATAGCCTGAATTTGTTGTAATTCCATTCGTTGTAAGAATCCTTCTCGGCTCTGGGATTGTGAATCCTGAGGATTTCTCAAACCTGCCAACTAGCTGCTCTGAGGCCTTCACGCTTCTCCTCTCCCACCTTCTTGTCCACCAAAATGATGAGATCCTTCGTAGACCCACTCATGCGTATGCTTTGAGTGAGCGCTATGGCTTCGCAGACATAGAACTCTGAAGAATGAAGAATGGTTGCATAAGCTTCCCTGCGGATTGGATTAAATGCTCGAGGTGTTTGAGCTGCCATTGACAATGTAGCAGACAATATTAGTTCAGATGCATACTATACTATCTTAAACAAACAACACTTCAATTTGATATTATAATCCAGTGGGAACCTAGGTTTGCAGCAGGTGTGGAACAAGTGCATTCTATGTATTCATGTCTCAAAAATAACCTATATCTACATATTAGTATACCTATCATTTGAACAAGTATGTTCATCTTTTGCTACATTGTGTATACCCACATTTTGAAAGGGCAAAACATTAGACAGACAAAGATGTAGTAACGAATATATTTTTTGGTTGGCTATCCTATCTGTGTTTTTAGTTCAACCTTTTTCATGACCAATATTGTCATTTTTTTATTTGCACTAGATAGATGAAGACGAAGACAAACCCAATATTATCAGCCATAGGCGACTAGTTCCTCCTTATAAAGCATAGAAGATGAGACTAACAACCTTGTCGATGCTCCTTACCTTGGGCTACTCTGCAAGCCACCGGAAATCGCCCACGTTAAGAATTTTTTTCCCTTATTCAAATGCCCTTCCACCATTTCATCCAATTCCCTGAACTTCATAGCAAGGTGGTCTTCATCTTTGTTTCCTGAAGAGAAAGCAGATATCTCTGTTTAAATGGGAAGGATCTGAAGCGGCACTAGGATTTCATCGTACCAATACAAACGTCGAGATGAGTGTTTAAGCCATAAGCCCTAAAACTAGTGAATTGTATGTGTTGAGTGAGCCTTCCTCGTGAACCAGGTAGTGTTTATTGCACACAGACTTTCTCTAACAAGAAAATTCCAATCCAATACTTAAGCTTGCACCAGGGGACAATATTGTCAATGCTCATCCAGAAGCAATTCGATGTTCTTGCTGTTGAGGAGATGGCAACATCTGTGGATCTTTTACACCATTTCTTAGATTTTAAAAAATAAAATAAAAATTATTAACAATAAAATAAAATAAGAGAAAATTCATGGAAATTGAAGAACAAACCTGAGCAGGAGATGGTTCGACCTCCTGGAACATTGCCCGTAACCTTTCATTGAAGCCCTGGTTGTATGGAGAAAAATGCAGAGCAAATAGAAATGTTTGGAGGAAGAAAATGAGCCTGAGATTGGAAAACTGGATTTTAGAGGAAAGGTTGAACACGCAAGCTTAGGGAAGGGCTGAAGCATGAGCAACAGACACGCGGACTTCATGAGTGAGCCCAATAATACATATGTTAATTAAAATTTGATATAGAAAATAAAGACACCTTAATTGCAAAAACAAAAAAAAATTATAATATTCAACTTGCTATTATCGATGTTTAGCGTGGGTTCATTGGAAAGGACACTTGGCCATGCAAACGCCCTCGTGTCTAATAATTACGATGTGGTCGATGTTTAGTGTGGGTTAATTCCCGAGGAAGGGTGGGTTTAACATCTATTTAGTTTTAACATCCTATTTAAGATTACGTAAATCCTATTTGCTAAGTAGTACTTTTAATACTTAAACCCAACAAGAAAAGTTGGCAAACATCTTAGCTATGGGGTAGTTTTCCTATGGAATTCGAAGCCTCTATAGTAACCACTGCTACCATATATTGTAATATTTCCATTTATTAAAAGAGCTCATTAAAGAGGTGGAGGATTCGTTTTCCCTAAAAATGAGAAACCTGCAACGGGTTGGTAACTTAGTAGATCACATTCAATGCTCAAAAGAAAATTCGATTTGGCAGAATGGGATAGAAATCAATGCGGATGGTGAATCACATTTAATGTTTCAATGTAAACAAATCATTTTCAAACTAGTTTGATGAAAATATGACAACCATTCTCGAGCATGAAATCCAGATGAAAAATCCCGAGAATAATAATTACGCCATAGGCGTTTCACCAACAAGAAGCATAACCATCCACGTTGGCTAGATTCCTCGCTCATAGAGCGAATGGAATGCTGCCACGTGGATGGTGCCATCGTGAAGGTTTTATTCTGCAAGTTTTTTGATCTTCCCGATCGTTTAATTAATCACAAGTCTCTTTAGAATCAACATTGGCAACTTCTTCTTCTTCTTCCTGAATGTTCATGAGCTTCTCAAGATGTTCCTCCGCATCAAGCTTCCCCATGAGCGCTCTGAGCCGATCACGCCTCTCCATCTCACTCTCACCGAACAGGGTAATAGGTTCGTCCAGACAACAAAGATGAGCACACATGGAAGGTACTGCGAATGCATACGCACGTCCTCTCTCGGCCTCTTCCTTATTCTTCTTCGATCCTGAATTGCTGAAAAAGTAAACAACCATTGTTGTAGTACTCTCGCTCTTCGCTTCCTCTTTCTGAGTCTGCCCCCACCTGCGAATACCAAAAATTATCTAGGTTAATATCTAAATTGTGTACTCTACATGCCAGTCTACACTACATCGTACCTATACGCTCTGTCTATTGTCCCAACCCATGAATTTTATTATGATATCCACGGAATCCACACTGTTTGATAAATAATACTGCTAATAAGTACATCTCCTCGAAAACTGTATAAATTTATAGGGCTAATGAATGCTTTTTCTTAATAAAAATATGGATTTATACCAGATTTCACACAGTTTAACAAGCTAAAATACTTTTAAATAGATATACAGGATTCCAACAATCTGACAAATATTACTGGTTTCTTAACCTTTAGAAGGATTCTATCAGTCTTCTAATCTCATCATTCCCATTGCCGGTGGATTCAACACTAACCCCTAAACTTTGAAGTCACAACTTACCAAGCCTGGCGCAAATGGCTACTAGGGTACCCAACAATGTCGCAGCAACATGTAGAGGAATCATTTGGCCATTCCCACAACCACAAGCTTCTTCTATGGCATGATTCAAGATGCTCACGGCCTCCGAGGTTAGCGTCTGTTACACTGTGTGTAGCCCTGCTCGTAACATTCCCCACCAGCTTCATGTGTAATTAAATTTAGCTGGTCTTGTCTTTGACCCTCCCACTATGGTTTCCATCATTTCCCATATATATCTCTTCGTTTTTCCTGGCGCAGATGCTACCAGGGGCTTCCAACAATGTCGCAACAACATGTAGAGGAATCGTTTGGCCGTACCCGTAGCCACAAGATTCTACTATGGCATGAAAGATGCTCGCGGCTTTCGGGGTTAGCATCTGCTACACTGTGCGTAGCCTTGCTTGTAACCTTCCCCATAAGCTTCATGTGCAATTAAATTTAACTGGTCCTATCTTTGACCCTCCCGCTATGGTTTCCTTCGTTTCCCATATATATCTCTTCGTTTTGATAATGATTCTGATGCCGTCTAGAGTCTGACATAACTCGAACTCTTCGTTTTGATAATGATTCCGATGTTGTCTAGAGTCTGACAGAACTTGAACTGTGACAGCTGAAATGTGTTTTGTCATGGGATGTTTTTCCCCATGGAGAGTCCCATCTCTAGCAGGCTTAATCCAGGCTAACCAGGTGGTGGAGCTCTGCATGCGGATCATGAAACTTGGCAGAGCCTCATCTTGTAGCAAACACTTGTCAAGTGAAGTTGCTTTGATATATTCAATGGCACGTTGCCAGTATTCTAATTTCAAATTGATACTAAAGTTGCTGGGAAAATTGTAAAAGTTGACAAGTTCCTATTTTTCGAGGGGCTTAGAAATAAGCTGGAGCAGTGTAAGATCAATCTGAAAATCGTTGAGTTCTTAGGATCCATAACTCTATCAGTGCCAAACACAAAGTTTTTGTTGGTTCTTGCCTTTTTTTATGTTTCTTGTTTATGGTAAAATAGGTTTCTTATGTTCAAAACTCAATTTTATACGTATGATATCTCCTTGGGAGTCGAGTAGGGGTTTACGTGTCTTATCCTCCCAAAACCACATAGTCCCGTTTCTGGTAAAATAAGTTCGGAGTGTGGATTGATATTATAACAAGGCCATAACAAATTTTATTGTCCACATAAAGCAAAGTAAATCCTACAGGTCATGAGATGCTTTACATTGGGCGAAATTCAGTTCAGTATAGTAAAATTGTCATGGAAGTTTACGTAGCCTTGGTAGATTTGGGTGAAATCTGAACATTTGTATTTGTTTTCTTTTTTAAATATATTTTTACAAAAACAAACTTATATGTTTATTACAACTTTACAGTTATAGACAAGTCTCGGCCATTCCCAGTTGGTTCCTGCAGGTTCTTGGGTTTACATCCTCTGTTGACTGAATTGATAGATATAATACTTTTATTACAACTATCAAACCTATATTTGTGTTTTAACAAAAGAGTTGTCATCTTCTTCGAATGTATAAGAGTCCAGTATGCTGGACATACTAATGCAAAAGCAAACACGGAAATATGGCTTGTTTAACTTATTGCGTGGGCACTCTTGCTGCTGGACATCCCTGCCACGAGTTACTGGTTATCCAGTTCCCCTTGTCTTCATGTTCAGTACTGTCCTTGGGGATCTCTGAGTCTCCTAGCTTGCAGCTCCCACTTGTATCGCAGGATGTCCATCCTCATATCCTTCTACTTCTGCCTACTACCTTGTACATTCTACATTCCTTCTTCCATGGCTACCTTTTATGTTTCTAACCTATGCTGTATTCAATACAAGATTAGTCAGTTTTCTATCGTGCCTCTTTACAATCTATTTCTCACTAATTCATTTATAATAATTTTATCCATGTTTGAGCGTAAGTGAGTCCTGAAGTACGCGTTGGAATAAAAGAAGGACAGTTAAAAATTACTTCTGTTTCTTTTAATGAAATTTGAACTAATTTTGGTATAATCCCCTTCGGTGATAGGCCCAATCCTTTTACTTTTTAAACTATATTATATAATATAATATATTTACAGTATATTTCTCACTAATTCATTTATCATAAGTTGATTATTAATTCATTTATAAAAGTAATAATTGATTTATAATAAATTTATTAATTATTTTTATAATATTAATAAAATGTTACATAATTTTTGTATAATACCTTAAGTTCGTATTATATCACAACTTCACATTAAAAAAATAACACTTTTTTTATCACAACCATTCAAACTAAACCAAACCCACTTGTCAATTAAAATTTTATACTTATTAATATGATTAAATTCTATATATAACAACTTCTTAATTTTAAAACTATATAATTTTTTGACGATACTTAAGTGATAGAAATACCTCAACAACAAGGATAAAACATGAATTAATGAAGATAAAATCTTAATGATTTACAATTAAACTAAAACCCACTCAACAATACCAATTTCTTATCCTACTAATAAAGTTAACACGGATGTTATAACTTATTTAGGGGAGTACCATTTGACAACCGACACTCTCTCCAATAAGGTGTAGATTTTGGCTCTAACCCGCCAAGGTTGGTTGTCCATCTTTTCTTCCGAACTCTTGGAAATGTTGGATCATGTGCATGCTTTTAAGTCAACAAGATTATGGTCAAATGAGTATTATATCATGTTAAAAGCAAGAGTATAATTTAGGATTACGTATTATGTTTTTGTTTTATAGTGAGGTATATTTATTATAGATTGTATTAATCATGTGATAAATTCAGTTTTTTTATAAAATTTTATTATTGTTATTATTATTATTTAAGTAATTTTTTATTTTTATTTTATTTAATTTTATAACATTTGAATAAGTTGAAATGCTTTTGAGAACAAAAAGACTTGTCTTATACATCTGCAGAGTTGATGGTGGCTCTTGATTTAGAATTATGTGATATCTCAATCCTTTATTATTAGTATAGCGATAGCGTGTTGTGTTAAAAGAAATTTAGCCTAGCTTATGTGGTATATTTCTATATAATTTTACTATGTAGGTTCATTTCTACTTGGGGAGTGTTACACGTTAGCGAATGCTTATATTTCATAAGTTAAATGTTTGTACATTTTGCTATATATTTTGTGAGAAACCTCTTTTTTAACTATTTGCATATACAACATTAGTGTTTAATATTTGTATTTAAAATATTACTAAATAAATCTCATTTTAACCTTACACACCTTGGCCAATTAAAACAAAACACTGAGCCACTTTATTCAACAATCTACTTGGATTGTATGGATTCAATTTAACATGCTAAGTTATTATGTTCATAATGTTTAGGAATTCTATGGGATTTTCAATGGAAGAAGCAATGCGATATTTTTTGTATGAGCTTTTCCACTATGCCTTGCTATTGCTATCAAAGTTACATTTACAACCATGTTCTATGTTAGAGGGTTTTAACTTTACAGTCAATCCAAGTTGAGAAAACACTTATCAACTCAATAATCCAACCTATGGTGGACCACCATGTGGAACACCTACTTTAGATGACCAACACATGGCGGACCTACTTTAGTCTTCTTGGTAAGACACGGCATGGTTTCCACATGGAGGACATAGTATACACCTCTTGACAATACGAAGCTTCCCATCGATTGGGGCTCACTATTTAAATGTTTGTTCAAACTTGAAAAAAAATTGACAGCAGGTGCTGCGTCTCAACACAAGTTTTGGTGCGAATAGTTTCATCCTCGCTTGAAATCCTCATCCATGCCCATTACATGCTTTACAATTGGTTTCCATTCGCACAAATTCAAAACATGTAATTTTTTCAATAGAGGTGAATTTTGATTTATTGTTGACATATAGGTTTTCATGCCTTTTCTTGCTGTCACGTACCCACCCATTTATCCAATGAAAGGCAGGGAACATGATGCCAAATTCGGGGCTTTCACATGATCTCAGCCCATTCGTTAGATTCATATAAATAAAACATGAGTGTGCACATGTAAAACAAATCAATTATGCACAACGGAATTAAAACAACATCCACACACAATTCATGCTCATCCAACATATCAAATAATCATTAATTAAACATTGCAGAAGTAAATACATAGATAGAAAAACACTTATCTTCATTGGGCAATTGTCCCAAACAACTAGCTATGTCGCTGCAACGTTCCACCCAACCATAGGCCAGTTGTGTTCATCAATATCTCAACACAACTGCCACCCCCGAGCTGGGCATGATTCTTACAAGGAAAAGGGAACATTCAAGGTCATGCACAGCCCAATTAACCATTTCATCTGAGCCAAGCCAGTCCAGAGCTGGGTTTATCAGGCTACATTTGAACCTTGGATGCTTTCTTTCAAGCTCAAGCCAAAACAATGGAGACCCATAACCCATACCCCAACATACTCTTTTCTCACACAACAAACACAATCATTGGGAAGGGATACACATTTAACAATGGGATTTACAAAATAGGATCCATGGGTTCATCTCCAAATCGTGGCTCACTAAATCAGACTGTG
This sequence comes from Larix kaempferi, assembly GCA_027924585.1. Classification (NCBI taxonomy): domain Eukaryota; kingdom Viridiplantae; phylum Streptophyta; class Pinopsida; order Pinales; family Pinaceae; genus Larix; species Larix kaempferi. Next base: position 2,123,027 of record BSBM01000097.1, read on the forward strand.
GGAATGGAAATTCATCCCCAGGGAGCAATCCGATTTCTCCCCCATGCTATGAGCATTTCAAATGGCCCAAAACGGCCCCATTGAAACCCCAAATCGATCTGTTCTCTTCCCCATTGGTCACCAAAGCAAAAACGCCCTTCCTAGCCTGCAAGATGAAGGAAAACACAGGAAATCTCTTGAGAAAAATGCCCAGGTAGCTCTCCCCTCGTGAGGGAGAGCAATTCCTTCATGGATAATGACTTGGGGAGCAATTCATGGCTCTTTTCTTTCCCAGGAAGCAAAACGCGATTTCCCATGCAGGGTGGCTTGCCCATACCCGAATTTGGACAGCCATACCTCCCATTCCCCAAGGCATTAACTACCTCAACCAACTCTTGGGAGAAATCAATGATTGGGTACAAAAGTCAACATGGGTAGTTGAGGGTTTGATTGGTTCTCTCATTGACACTTGGCTTGACCTGATTGGCTCAAGGGTTTGAATGTTTTCCCTCCCAATTCCTTGTGAAGTCATGCCCCCATCTCTTTGTTGCATTGCATAGCTAGTTGTGGGTATTTTTATTAAAATGCATATTACATGATGTTGAAGTTCCAACGTGCCTGGCTAGCACGCAAACCATATGCATCAATAAATTGATGGCGGGGCCTTGGCTTTGAGCTCCTCACCACGATTTCATAACAATATTACATCAATTACATTTGAATGTAATGGGGTCAATAATGGGGACGTTACACTTTACTATAGTTTAAAAGTTATTTTACCTTTATCAATTAGAATAAAAAACTCTGGGGAGACAACTCAATGCATTCAATGGAATTAAAAAAAAAAACAGATCTCATTAGACATACGAAGCTGATAGAGAATAATAAAGTAAAATCAACAAATTAGGTTTGCCTTCGACACCTGCAACTACCTGCTTCACTTGCCATTGGTGTTGTTATTGTAGTCACTCTAGATGCACACATAACTGAATTCTAATAGTTCTTTTTATAGAATATGCAGCAACTAAAGTTGCTACAACCTATAAATAAGTCACCAAGAAATATAGAAATGTCATCAATCACCCAAAGCTTAGAGTCCTGTAAAACAATGGGAAAAAATCATCCTGTTGATGAACATGTGAGACATGAAGCTAACTATTAGAGTACTACTAACTACTCTAGAAACCACATCATACATTGGTTATTCTATCTTGAAATCTATATTTTAGGCTTTTCTAACAGTTAAGATTTGAACAAAAAGTTACAACAATATCACTTTGTTTTCTTGTTTCATAAAGAGAACAAAAGGTGATTGTCTTAAAAAAAAAACCCAGTTCTTTGAACGACGCTACCATTCTCAATACATGTTACAATTGAGAAAATGAAGTTGGGGACTTAGGCCAATGTTTTAAAGCTTAGACTTGGACTTGCACCCGATCAAGTGTAAATCCAACTTTGACTCAACCTCAACAATGACTCGATTCGCTTTAATTTCCATGAATCACTTTTTAAACAATACATACACATTTTTAAGTGTCAAGGGATTTCCATGACTCCCTTTACTCTTGCTTGACATATTGTCTTCTTCTTTTTCACCAACTTTATTTATAATACAATTTGATTGTATTAGTTACCTCACCAATTGTCAATTAGTTGTCTTAAAATATCATCTTATTCCTACATAGATACAACACTCAAAGAACAAAATAGGGCAAATCTCCATGACCTTTGACATAGTTTTATTTTATCCAAGTTTCACAGCACTCCATACATTACTTTTTCCCATGTTGCTAACCTAATGATTACTTGAGGTATTCTCTCCACAAATATTTTGAACAAGTACAATTGGCAAATAAATGATCTACCTTTTCATTTCTCGAGAATGAGAAAACAATCTAACTTCTCTCATCCTCTCTTACATGAAACAAAACTACATACATACATACATACCCTTGTTTTCTTTAATCTTTACACTTAATACCGATTTTTTCCTTTTTTTTGCAGCTCAGTTTTGTAGTCCATCTATTTGCCACTGGTACATTATGGACACTTTGTTGACCAAAAATGTTGTTTCACTTCTACTGCATGGTGCTGTTGACCTTTGCCCACTTCTACAAGTTGTTACTCTCAGTCGAGTAAGCTTTCTTAACTCAGCAACCGCCTGATTCCGAATCTCTATCTCTGATGGGATTCATAAGCATCACACATTGCTTTCAACTATCTACAATAGCGTTGTGGAGGATCGTCAACTACAAGAAGGGCCTATCATCAAAGTCACCAAATGTACATGCAACATTCTACACAATGTCACGCATGCTTCGTTTTTCCCTTCATTATTTTCACTTAATGGCTTTTGCACTCCCACTACTTGTAACCTTTTTTTTACTTCTACTTACCTAAGTTCATTCTTCTTACCAGGACTATCACATTGCTCACACTTGAAATTGCCACATTGGAAGCACCAATTATTGGAGAACCATCCCCTTTCAACTTTACTACTGGCTTCACCTCCCATAGCGGTTCCTCTATTTCAGAAAACATCCTCCTTGATCCCCAAACCCCTTCACTTGCCATACCTTCCTCACCAAATCCAACCCCAACCCTTGTTTCACCTACTATTCAATTCACATCACTGAACCCTTGCAACAAAACTTGGTCCATTCAAGGGTGAGTCATTGCCAAGACAAATATGAACGCATACACTAATAAAAAAGGCCCATGTTAGCTCTTTGGGTTTGACCTTGTTAGTGCTTCAATAGATGAGGTCCATATCTCTGCGTTCAATGAATTAACAACATCATTGTATGACCAAATACAAGTTGGCATAGTCTACATGGTCTCAAATGGCACAATCAAACCGTCCAACCCAACATACAACCACTTGAAAAGTGATTTTGAGATTTTCCTCAGCCCCTTCTCAACAATCCAAGCATGCTTGGAGGAATACCTCTTGATCCCTTTTTATTGCTTCCACTTTAAGTCTATCCATGACATCCAAACTGCACCCCTCAATTCCATGCTTGACCTTATTGGAATTGTCATTTCAGTTTCCCCTGCATCAACTATACGCAAAAGGGATGGCTCTGAAACCATCCGTCGAACAGTCATCTTGAGGGACATGTCCGGCTATAGCATAGACATAACACTTTGGGGGGAGCACTACACAATTGAGGGTTCCCAACTTGCTAACCTTCGAGGTTTGGATACTCCCCCTATACTTGCAATCAAAGGTGGGAACCTTACAGAGTTCAATGGAAAAAATATTGGAACCATCTCCAATACAAACCTTCTTATAAACCCAAATATTGAAGAAACTGTACTTCTCCAAGCATGGTTTGATGACAATGGATTCTGTTTAGCCTCCCCATCCTTGAGCAGAAAATACAACTCCTCTCCTTCTGGTTCGCGCAAACGCATTACCATCTCTGAGTTGCAATCTCTCCAACCCTCTGAGAAGCGAACCTGGTATTCAGTCCTTGCTACCATCACAAATATTAACATGGATGACTTTCATTTCCTTGCATGCCCTCTATTTGTTGATGGGATACAATGCATGAAAATTTTTTCCCACAAAATTGACAATGTTTGGCATTGTACAAAATGTGATGGGGAGTTTCCAGAGTGTGATTACCGATACATACTAAAACTTGACCTAAAAGATGCTACTAGACAACTATATAGTGGCATAGCTTTTGATGATCCTGCAAATCAACTCATGGGGGTCTCTGCAAAATATTTGTGCCTTCTCGCAAGTGAACCAACATCTCTCCTAGAAGTTGTTCAAACTGTTTGTGCTCGACAGTTCCTTTTCACATTATCAGTCAAGATAGAGACTTTTAATGCAACTGCTCGCTTGAAGGTGCTCATTGTCATGTCAGAGGAGGTTTCACCATCGTCGGCACCGATCGCTCCACTTGATGACCGCCATGACATTGGCCTTAATAAGCGTCCAATTGACCGCATGCTTTGAACTCCAACTTCACATGCACTTTTTCCTCGACACTTACTACTTTTAAATTCCAACGTTTCTTACTTGCTTTCTCATACTTAGCATCTACAAACTTTCTATCATCCTTTTTTACTTAAGTGCTATTTGTATCCAACAATGGACACTTTTGAATATTATATTATTTTCTTTTTTGTTTGTTTAGTTTCATACTCAAATACCATTGCTGACTTACATATTTTTTGTAACCTATATGGTCACTTTTGAATATGCTTGCTTTGTCATATTTAGCAATTACCAACCTAGAATTAACATTGTTGTCTCAAATGCTATTTGTAACCCTCGTGAACAATATTACATATGCTATTATTTTCTAATTCATTTCTTTATGAAAAATGTTCATGGAACCTACTTTTTTTCTTGCAACAACTTACCATATTTGTGTATGATTCATTTATATCTTACAAAATACTTTTGTTTACTCTTCCAATGGTTAGATATATAGTATGTTTATCTTCCACCAATGCCACCCTCAAGTTCATAACCACCTCACACTTTTATTGTAGGCATGCCGAACAATAATGACACTGATCAAATTAATGCACATAGAAGAGTTGCATATGCTTAGAAAAAACAACAAAACAACAAGTGACAACGTCTTCTTTATAGAGTTGCTCGTCAACTTGTTCATATCCCTTCTCCATTTCACATTGTTCATCATTCCCTAACACCCTCTCTGCCATCCACATCTGCACCAAACTTAGATATGCACCCACCACATATTCCATCCACCGCCCCCCTCAATGGTGCACACAACGTTTCCGTACAAGATTGGACAAACTATCTCCTATGAATGTATGCTCAATGTGCATGGAATCTTATCTTGGTATTAAAATAAAAACCTTTTGTGGTGCATATGCATGTTCTCATTGCATTGTGGAAAGAAATGGCCATCGCTTTTCCTTAACAAGCAACATGGACCCTGGTATACAACCATCTATCCTTTCCGTGCTTACTCAAGTTGAAGAAATGCTCATTTCTTGTGTTAACCCAATTCTACAAGTCACCCATGCCTGTGGCGGACAATATACATATTCTAGCCACACTATTAGCTTCCCCCAATACATTTATAGCATTGCCACTTTGCTCCCTCATTTACTTTCAAACATTGACATCCTTATTGTTCGCAAATGCAATCCTACAAACAAGCCTTATGAATTCTTTGTTAGTCGAGCACGTGTTCTTGCTGCTCTCCAATACAAAATGTCAAATGTTCCATACTACAAAGATGTTCAAGTTAACCCAATTGCATTATCTTCTTTGCCTCTTGAACCAACAGACATTTCCTCCCTTCTTCGTCAAGTTATCCCCCATGGTACACCATTTGTTGACGGTACCTCAACTTCTACTATTCAATTACCCAACTTCCCTGAACCTCATGAAGTACAATCCTCCTCCTTTATATCTACACAATCAAAATGTATAATTGAGGTTGAGGAAATAAGATTCTTCTTGCACACAAGATATGCCCCACTTCCAGCTTCCATTGATTAGCCCCTAATAGACGTTTCCCCTATCAATGAGTACAACACAATAGGTCTCCTCTCGATGGCCTTCCCAACCTTGTTTCCCACCGGTGTTGCATTGCTTAAGCAACCACACATTCAAGAGGTTGGGATGCATGATTCTGCACTGCACCTAATTCGATACCATGACAATAGGTTCGGCCCACATCCTCGTTTTCACTATTACATATATAACCTCATGATGCGCCATTGTATCCATGCTACTGCTTCTGTGTTTGTCAAACGCAACCTTGAAGATACATTGCCTCCAACAATCTCAGAACTTGTCCATCAATTACAAGACTTGCCCTATGCTAAAATCCTTGAACGAGTCATGCGCTTTGGATCTACACTCCGTGGGACACGCTCCTACTGGAAGAAAAGCAGGGGTGAGCTCACTGATATGATCACCCAAGAAGGCACACCAACCTTCTTCTTCACGCTTAGCACAACTGACACCAAATGGAAGGATTTGCACTATCTGATGCCTGGACAAGCTCCACCCACTTCCAATCAACACCACCAATGGAGGATTCACAACCTTATAGCCAATCCACACGTTGCATCTCAATACATGCAAAATAGATTCAAAATATTCTTTGAAGAGGTTCTTCAAAAAGGGCTTTCTACAAAAGACTACTGGTGCAGGTTTGTAACAAATCATGTTCCTTTTCCTTCTTTTTGTATTCAAAACCTCAAAGTTTTCCTTTCTAATATTCCTGTTTTCCATGTAGGTATGAATGGAAACACAGGGGCTCTGCACATATACATGGTTTCTTATGGTTGGAAAATGCACCCAATATGGACACGTTAGACTGGGGGGATGCTTCCAAGGTTGAATATGCAAAACATTACTTTGACAAATTTGTTATAGCATGGAATCCCTGTGCCAGCCACTTGCGAACCCCTAGCTTCCATCACTCTACTGTAAATGATCCATGCTCCCTTGGACCACATTCCATACTTGCAGCTAATCACTTGGCTGATTATGAAGAGCTTGTTAATTGCATCCAACGACACACAAAATGTTCAGAAGCTTCTTGCCTCCTTGCGTCCAGCTAATCACATTACTCTTTATATTAACATACTATTACTTCAACTTTGATTTGTTGCACCTTCACTTGTCTTATCTCATAATCTTATGCAATACTATATTTTCCTACTTTTATTTCTAAGTCAACTTCAGTATGGCCATTTTATTATGGTATCACAATGTGGTTTTCCATAATATTATTTAGATTCACATTGTATCCACAAATTGACAATAATGCACACAAATGCTAACTCTAAATGCATTGTTACCTCAATATGGAATATGCTTTGGTAGGTTTATCATTTCTATATACTTTGGTAAATTTATCATTTGGTTAGTACTATCAACTCCTACAGAGTAACAATCTTTAAATGTTAGGAAACTCCTTTTTGGTTCAATGTCGTCGTCAATACAACAGTTTTATCAACTACATATTTTCATCTGATGAACCTCTTCAATGTGCCATAATATTGAGGTGCCTGCTTATGCCTTTTTTTCCCTTTGTAAAAGAAAAATGCAGCATACAAATATGATGGAAAATTACAATGATGGAAAGTTACTATATTAGATTCTCAAAGCAATATGCAGCTTACAGATCTGATGGAAAGTTACAATGATGGAAAGTTACTTTCTGCAACATACAAAAGATTAGTTCATGTAGTGACAAATCTGTTCGCCTTTACATGGTTGAGAAGGATGTAAAGTTTTTATTGTGGACTTGAAATCCTTAATGAGAAGAAAGAAACATATTTGGGTTTCCCACTGTATATTCCATTCTTGAAGCAAGCATAACAAAGATTCATTTACAACTTAGATTGTGGCACTAGCAAGAGTTGGTCCATGAAAGAGTTTTATACCTATACTTGTATCTGGAGATTCCTAAATTTATTGCTACAACACATGGCATGAAAGCAAACTTTTGTTCACAAGTAGTTTGTGCAGTTTAGGAGCTATTATAATCATTGTTTTCATTGATATTATTGCAGAAATATTTTTTCAAATTGCTTATATATTGCAGATATAGTAGTAATCTATAGTGTTGAGATTACTACTATAGAGATTGTGAAAAAAACAATTGTAGTTGGCTCACTGTGTTGATGAACTTAACATTGATTTTTGTTATGGGTTGAGTGCCTATGTCTTTGTAATTTGAGATGGTTACAAACTTTGCTCTTTTCCTACCAGTATCCTTCGCTGCCTGTGCCTATCTTTTTGTTCCTTCTAACTTTCCTCTTTTCCTACCGGACTTCATTTTTGCCCCTCAAGGGGCAAATGCTAGTATTATCTATTATGGTCAATATATGTAGCCCCATTTCTTGCATCATTAGTGATTGTGAATCCCAGTTTTTGTACTTGACATTACATATTTTGGACATGATGTGATGCACTAATCTATTTATATACATATGAATTTGGTTTTATGAATGAGTGCAAAATAATGTTTTAAGTACATACATGGTTCAATTTTCTTAATGTGACAAATTCCAACCTATAAATAATTAGCTAATGAATCAATAAATTCATTAAACCTTCTTAGCACATGAATATAAACAATGAATTCAAAATAACATTCAAGAAGTTTCACTCATAAAAACTTGCATAGAAGAGTAGGATGATGCATAGTATAAACATTATTTTACTATGAAACCTTTAATTGTGAATCCAAGTGGGCATGCAAATGTTGTATAACAAGAGAAATTGCTTCATATATAAGTTCAATAATTGCACTATACTCAACAACATTATGGTTGCAAGGCTAATGCAAATTCATCATGATTTCACAAGTTGACAAGCGGGATAATAAATCACCCATGCCACAAGAGCAAGGTTTTGGGTGCATCTACTAGCATTGTCGAGAAATCCTACATAGATAGGAACAATCAACAACATGTGTCAATCAAGTATAAAGCATGATAGATATCTATGGTCCAAGTGAATATTGGTGGCCACCCACCTAATATTCCACTAATTCAAAATGGTTCCACATCTCCATATTTTTCTATTGTTTTTCAAGTCCCCAACTTTTGGTGCGTTTTTCAAGCATTGCCCTTGCATTTTTGGTAGTTGACATAGGCCACAACACTTTCGATTATGTGGCCTTCCAAACTCACAAAGCATGAATTAATATTTATAACAATCCAAGAAATTCCCTAAACGAAGTTTGTATACAGAATTTGCACCCTCTGGAAGTTTATGTATCAACTAGCCTTTTCGGGGCCTCTATTTGTTTTGCCACATCATTTATAGGGTTAGAGTTTTGGATATTTAGTGTTTTTTCATCCTAGGGTATCATAATTTATGTTAGGAGGCATTTTTTTCCTCTTGTAATGGGTTTTTGTGAATGAGTGTATATAACACATATATCTTTAGAGATAAGCTACCACCATTCTAGCTTGTTACTTTGTATTGCTTTGTAGCTTATAGTCTTTTTCCATTAATTCATTGATAGAATTTGGGTTTGACTATACTACCATGCTCTTTGCAATATATCCATGTGTGTTTTCATTTATATGTATACCTTCATTTTGTTTTATATATATAATCTTGATCAATTTTATTAGAGAAAACTACTCTTTGTTGTATCTATGTGCATGTCCCTGACAATGTCTAGGTATTGGGAGTTGGGTCTCAAACTAATTGAGCACGGGGAAGATTGCTCTCATTGGAACAAGTAGGATCCCATGGTATATTGAAAGAGAGATGATGGAACGATATATCCTATTGAGTTTTTTCTCGAGAAATCCTTTGTGTGATAGAGGAATGCGATGGTGGATAATTATTTACAAATCCTTCAACAATTGCCAGTGACACCAGAGACTGTAACAAATATAATATTAAATAATTAACATTAATAAATAATAAAGTAAACATTAATAATAATTTAAGTTAACTATGGGACATATCCCTTAGTGAATAGTCACCATGTAAGGCCTATATATTTGGGCTACTTTAGCATTGTAATATCATCTTTCATATTATCAATTACATATTTACTTAATCCATTATGGAGTATCTTTGGTTGACTTATTCATTTGGATATTCTTTTTGTGTACGTGAATTCGGTTGTTCCACTACATTTCGTATCAGATCAAGTCTGATTCGCCCTCTGGCTATTGGCTGGTGGCCATATAAATTTCAGAGTTTCTTTGGTAAATTAGTCTTTGACCAAATTTATTTTTTTACGGTCTTTGACCTTGGCCCTTGGCCATTCAAATTTCATTGAAGAAGTAATCATTTTGTTGCAAATAAGATAAGAGACCAAGAATCCCCCCCCCAAAAAAAAATGAAGGAAAGGAAAAAAGAAAAGAAAAAGAAAAAGAAAGTTAGAAGATAAAAGAAAGAAAAATAAATAAAAAACAAAAGAAAGTAAAAGAAGAAAATAAAAAATTATAAAACCAGCACATGGTTTTATAAAAACAACACGTGGTTTTATTTTCCAAGCCTCTTATTAAGATTCCTTAGGTTAGAAACTTGATGATATATATAATAATTTCATTCAAACCCTAATTTCATTCAAACTTTTCCCCTCCCTTATACTTTAAACACATCCCTTCAAATTTTTATATTTTTTGTTTGTTAGAAATTCTCGTCACTCGGGGCCAGTGCATTTCAACCATTGGCCAAGAAACTGCAACCCAGGGGCATCTAAGCCATCAAAATCACCCGAGGATCGCACTTGGCCTGGGCTACACCAACCTTTAACATGGATGGATTTTTTTGTGTCTCCTCCCAACTAAGTCACCCCTAAGGGTATTGAACTTGGGTCGCCTTGCAAATGAAACTCACACCTTAACCGAGTGAGCTAGCGAGAATTAACATAATAATTTTTATTATTATATATCCTGATCCCATCCAATTCGAAAAATATATTATAATAAGAATTGTTATTGTAGTGTTTTTAAACCCTATTATACAATTCAATTTTTTTATTATAATAATACATATTATTATTGTTTAAAACCTAAATTGAACCAAGGAAGAGTTTTACATAGGATCATGTTAGGGGTTCCTTGCACTTTTTTCCATTTATTGTCGAAGAAAAGAAGAGAACCAGAAATCACAAACTATCGCAATTATAGATTCAGAAATGCAGTCACAACTATAAGCAGTATTGGGCAAGTTATAACATTATAAAGCGATCAATAGACAATTACAGTTGGAGATAGAGACGCAAAATATTTTTAATGTATTAACATAGAAGGAGAATCGTCACTTAAAATAGCATATTAAGGAATTAATCACACAAATTGAGAGACAAAAAGTGACGACAACTTACTAGAACGAAATAAAGAAATCTCTCGCCTAAAAAGTCAAAATCGAAAGTTGGAACAAGCTAATGAAGAGATTGAGAAAATATTATCAGAGAAGGATGAAGAAATTCATGTTTAAAAAATCATAGTCAAAATTTACTCGAAAAAACTAGGAAGTCAAAAGACAAAAAGCGAGACGAACAAAAATTAGAACAAGAAAATCAAGGTCTTGAAAAGAAGTTATCCAAAAAAGACAAGGACAACTCTTGCTTAAGTAACCTTAATTAGAGGTTGCTCGAGCAAATAATTTTTTTTAAAGAAGCAAAATCGGTAAACCAAGACCTTAAGGACAAGGTTGAAAAACTAGATAATAGTGATGAACTTTCACGCTTAAGGACTCATAATCATAATTTACTTACACAAATTAAGAATCTAAAGAATGATAAAATTTCGTTACAAGAAAGGGTAGAGCAATTTACCAACAAAGAACTAAAGGTCAATAAAGAAACAATGATTGATTTCGTTGAAACAAAGGTAAAAATCCAGACATTATAAAAATGAACAAACATGGATCCAATCGAATTATTACAAGAAATATCAAAAGTTGAAGTCTCCAACAAACAATCACAAGAGATCAAAATACCTTGTTGTCATCCAAATTATAAAATTCGTTATGACCAATGACATGGTCAAAACGAACATAAACAAATGAGTTGTGATTTCAGAAAGGAATGGAAAAAAAATCAACAAAATCTGTTGAAGCAGAATAAGAGAATTTCCATCCAACAAATTTATCAACAAACGGTCACAATGAAGGTCAACCTGGGATGGACCACTTCACAAATAATGCAACATTTTTACTTGGGAATTCGTAACTCATATCGTCTCATTTCATCAAATGTCATAGTTACTAGCACAAAAGATCGCGGGATGATAATACAAGCAAAAATAAGGACATAAGCTTTGTCATCAATATGATTTGAGGACAAAGCATTTATGAAGAGGAAGGCAATGTAACAAATATAATATTAAATAATTAACATTAATAAATAATAAAGTAAACATTAATAATAATTTAAGTAAACATTAATAATGTAAGGCCTATATATTCAGGCTACTTTATCATTGTAACATCATCTTTCATATTATCAATTACATATTTAATTAATCCGTTATGGATTATCTTTGGTTGACTTAATCATTTGGATAGTCTTTGTGTGTACATGAATATGGTTGGTTCACTACATAGACACATTCAACCAATATGAAAAATCACCTTTGCACTCCTTAAGTCCCTCCCATGTGTCAAAGATTGTGTTGGATGACTAATCTATAAGGATTATGGTTCCGTTGTAAATAAGATTCAGTTATGAAAATGAAAATTCACATAAGTGTAACATACTCTTGGGAGCCAACAGGAAGAGATGTTGGAGGATGAGATGAGCTTTGCAATAAATTTGGAAAACCATAAATCAAGATTCCACACCACACAATTTTTGGCATAAAAAGGACGTTCAGATCATATCTAGACTAGGAATAGGATCATGGAGGACCTGCAAGGTGTAGGGTAATTCCCCCTCCTTCAATACAATGCAAGTAAGAAGTCATCAGAATCTCAGAAGCAACTCTGGAAACCCATAAGATACTTTGGAGCAACAAGTAACCCCACCGCACACCAACGGAGTAGGAGGGGCAGAGAAGGAATTAGAGAAAACTAAGATCTATGACATGACCAGACATGAAGCTAGCAAAACCCCAGGTAAATGTAGTTTGAAGTCGCAATAGACACCCAGGTATGAATTGACTTCTAGTAAAATTAGTGAGAATATTCAATTGTTAAGCGATCATGTTGTGATTGGTAAATTCATGCAGATATGGCCGTTGAAGAAAGCCTTGATATGGTGGATCAATACAAGATGGAAATATAAAGGACACTATGATCTGCAGTTAGGATCAAAATGTTTTTTACAGTCATTTTCATACATTTGGAGGACAGAGATAGAGTCTTAAAAAATGGATCGAACTTTTTCAACTCAACAGGATTATACCTCCACTTTTGGACAACTAGTTTCATCCCAGAAAGAGAACACCTAACCTATGCGCCAGTATGGATCCACCTGTATTCTCTGCATGTAGAGTATTAGGAGTCTGAAACCCCGGAGGAAAAAGGAAGCACTATAGGAAAATTTGTTAAGGCCTCTGAATCCACTGAAGTAGAGAGATACATAGCATATGCAAGAATATGTTTTTAGAGGCCATCTACCTAAGTCATGAAGACACAGAATGGGAGCAACCCATTGAATATGAGCATATACATTTTAGGTGTCGCAAATGCCATGTTCATGGCCACCTATTTAGATATTTTCCATTGAACAAAGAACTGGAGAGAGTAAGTGACAAAGCACAAAAAGATGGAGAAGGATACACCAAAGTCTCCACGAAAAAGAAAACATGCAGAAAGAAAGGAGGTGCAAATCAAAAGAAAACTATAGAACAAAAAATACTTATGCGGCTCTAGATCCAGATCTTACTAATATAGAAAATGAAAAGGGAAGCAAAACTACAGGGAAAAAACAAGAGAATACAAAATAAGAGAACCCGAAAATGATAAACAGGTCGCCCAATAGCAAGAAAGCCAAATTGGAATTAGAAAAAGATTTAAATGAAAAAAACAAATGGAAACAAGGGATATGGAAATGAATGACTCGGAGTACGAGGAGATGGACACAAGAGACCTAGATTTGGCAGAAATATTAGCAGTTTGTGATAGGAATGAGACTAGCTCCATTCCAAAACAAAAAATAACCCTGCTAAAAGAGGCCCTAACCAACGTACATAGAAAATCAAAAGGGAAAGCAAAAGGGGAAACCACCACCATGCACTTAGGATTAAAGTCGGTCTCCCTAAAGGACTCATCCAAAAAGAAAAAAAAAGAAGAAAAGAAAATAGGAAGACTTCCAATACAACAAAAAATTAAGGAAATAGGAGAAAAATTAATCAAGTCAGGCTAGTATTCTAGCCTTAACGAGATGTTCCACCCCACTACATAGTTTCCCTATGTTAATCATATCCTAGAATATAAGAGGAATTAACTCATAATCGAAACAAATGATATAAGAAACATGATACAGATGGACAAACCAACAGTAATGATGATCCAAGAAACAAAATGTAGTGCAGAAAGACTAAAACAAGTAACTTCAAAATGTTGGAAAGGAAGTAAATCCTATGCAATTTATGCGTAAGGAGCCTCTAGGGGCTGGAATTGATTTGGAATCTAGAGGAGATACATCTGGATAACTTTTCCCATATCCCCAATGCATTAACAAAAAGCTTAAAAATTCTCGTAACTTGCACATAAGGCTTTTTATCTAATGTCTATGGAACTATTTTAATATCTTGGAAGCTATACCTCTTCCTTACCATAAGGGACATAGTACAAAACCTTCAGAAGCAAAATTGGATACTTGGAGGAGACTTCAATATGAAAACTAATCTGAGAGTTAAAAAAGGAGATCTACGTAGGGTGGAAAGAGACTCCCCAGAGTTCATCCAAGTTATAAAGGATCTTAATCTGATAGATTTAGAAACAAAAATGGACTATTTACTTGGAACAACAAACAAGGGGGAGAAAGACTGTTTGCTTCCATATTAGATTGCTTCTTGATTTCAGAAAGTATTTTCAACCATGGACTAGACGTAGAAACTTCTATACTTCTAGCACTGGATCTGATCACTGGCCGATTAGTCTCCTTTTGAATTTCAAATGCAGCTCCAAGCCCAATCCCTTCATATTTGAATCCTTCTAGATGGAAATGAAGACTTCATTAACAACATCGACAACTGGTGGGAGGAAGCAAACCCATGATTCAGACCATCCATGTGTTCGGGTACACAGGGTACTACCAAAGGACCGAACACCAAGAGCAACCACTTCACACAAACAGATCACAGATCAACACACCGATGTTTTGACGTGGTTTAAACCCTCTTGAGGGAAACACTCCACGACCCCGGCCAAATAGCTTCTACGGGACAATTTATTATGCAAAGAAAGAAAGTTACAAATGAGCTTCTCATAATCGATCAACTAAACAATGACCCTCCATGCTCTTTAAATAGAGATCATGGACCAATCGGGTGTTAAGCCACGGATCAAGGTTAGGTTTGATCTAAGAGAAGTTGAGCCGTCGGATCACTCTATGTCGGAAACATATCGTGACCATCGGATTAAGTATTTACAAATGCATACTAATGCATACTAAAGAAACACACTATCCCTAACGGATATATTACACAATTTGATCTTAACTAACTCCTAAGTGTCTAAATATCCTAACATCCCCCCTTAAGAACAACTTGGGATAGGATTGAAGGATTTACAAAAGTGACACTATTAGGAGAAGGAAGGAGGCATTAGAGCCTATCCCCCCTTAATGACAAGTTCCTGAACTCCTAACATAGATCGAAGTTTAGAAAACTTCGCTTCTGTAAGAGACTTGGTGAAGATGTCTGCAACTTGATCATCTGTAGGGCAAAAGAGCACTTCAAGAACCCGATCATGAACAAGACTTCTGATGAAGTGCATATGTAGCTCAATGTGTTTGCTGCGTTGATGTAGAACTTGATCTTTGGCAAGCTTGATGGCACTTTGATTGTCGCACCAAAGTGGAGTAGGCTGCTGCTGCTCGAATCCAAACTCTGAAAGAATCTGTCGAAGCCATAAAGCTTCTTGACTGGCATTAACTGCTGCTCGATATTCTGCCTCTGTTGAAGAAAGAGCAAGAGCTTGTTGTTTCTTACAAGCCCAAGTAATAGGTCCAGATCCCAGACTGAAAACATAACCTGCAGTAGACTTTTGATCATCAGGATCGTCGGCCCAATCTGAATCAGTGAAACCAACCAACAAAGGTTTCCCCCCTGTACTGTAATGAATCCCAAACTGAACTGTACCTCAAATATATCGAAGTATTCTTTTAGCTGTTTTCCAGTGACTTTCATGAGGTGTCTGCATATAACGGGCAACTCGACCAACGGTAAAGGAAAGGTCAGGACGGGAATGAGTCAAGTATAAAAGACTACCAACAAGCTGACGATACAAGGTGGCATCTACTTCAGGTGAAGTACAAGTGGCAGAAAGTTTGACTCCAGACTGGAAGGGAGAAGGGGCTGGTGTACAATCTTCCATGTGGAAGCGACGAAGAAGGTCACAAGCATATTTAGACTGAGAAAGAAAGATTCCTTCTTTGGTTTGCAAAACTTGGAGACCAAGAAAATAATGCAAATGTCCTAAGTCTGACATTTCAAAAGTTTGTTTAAGACTGGATTTCACATGGGTTATAAGCTTAGGGTCACTACCAGTAAGAATAAGGTCATCAACATATAGAACAAGTATGATGAGATGGTTTCCTACTTTCTTGGTATAGACATTGGGGTCAGAATGGCATCTAGAAAAACCAGTGTCAAGGAGAAAGTTATCCATTTTGGCATACCAAGCTCTAGGAGCTTGCTTAAGGCCATATAAGGATTTCTTAAGGCGGCAGACAAGGCTAGAGTTATTCTGAACATAGCCAGGAGGTTGTTCCATGTAAATTTCCTCCTGTAAATCACCATGTAAGAAGGCAGACTTGACATCCATTTGATTGACTTCCCAATTGTGTAAGGCTGCAAGGGAAAGAACAAGGCGGATGGAGTTCATTTTTGCGACAGGAGCAAAGGTTTCATTGTAGTCAATCCCTTCAACTTGAGAAAAACCTTTGGCAACTAACCTTGCCTTAAGTCTTTCAACACTTCCATCTGATGCATACTTAGTTCTGTAGACCCATTTACATCTGACAAGTTTTCTTCCTTTTGGAAGAGGTACAAGATCCCAAGTATCGTTCGCCATTAAGGAACGATATTCTTCATCCATGGCTGCATCCCAATCTGGATTCCCTGAAGCTTCTGCAAAAGTTTCTGGATCATGATTCTCGGAAACTTGAGCCAAAAGAGAAGAGGCTCGCTGAAACTGAGAACGTGTTCGACGTTGATCTCTAGGATCACCGGCAAGATCACCAGCTGCTTCACATGTTGAACGGACCCATCGAGGAAGCACTTGTGCTAGTGCAACTGGAGGAACATGAGCAGGCGGAGGTGGATTTTCATCCTCACTGTCATCATCAGAAACTGGAGTTGGAAACCTGTCAAGGAAGTTGGAAGAAGAAGAAGAAGGCACAAACGCCGAATCAGGCTCGCAGGCCAAAGATGGCACACTCGCCGAGTTAGGCTCGCAGGCTAAGATATTTTCATCAATTTTAACATCTCTTCTAATGATTATAGCATGAGAATGTGGTTGAAGAAGTCTATAACCTTTTACATCTTCAGAATATCCAACAAATATACACTTTTCACTTTTAGGCTGCAATGCTTTCCGTTTTTCATCCGGAATGTGAGCCCATGCTTCACCACCAAACACACGAAAGTGACTTACATCAGGTTTAATTTTACTCCATGCTTCTTCCGGTGTTATACCTTGTAATGCTTTTGTGGGGGTGCGATTAACTATGTAATTTGCACAATTTATGGCTTCAGTCCAAAATTGAAGACTTAGTCCCTTAGATTGGATCATACAATTAGCCATTTCTTTTAAAGTGCGGTTCTTCCGCTCAGCTACACCATTTTTTTGTGGTGTATATGGAACAGTGTGTTGTTGTTGGATGCCTTGTTCAGTGCAGAAAGTAGTGAACTGTTTGTTAACATATTCTCCTCCATTGTCAGATCTTAACTTAATAATTTGATGACCAGATTGTTTTTCAACAAGGGCCTTGTAGGCCAAGAACATGTTAAATACTTTGCTCTTAAGTTTTAGGAAATAAACCCAAGTGCGTCTGGTGTAATCATCAATGAAAGTTAAGAAATATTTGAAACCAGAAAAGGAAGCAGATGGAAGAGGACCACACAAGTCACTATGCACAAGCTCCAAGGGAACCGAGGCGTGCCAAGAGGCACGTTTGTCAAAACTGTCCCGATGATGTTTTCCGAGTACACAACCGGAACAAACACCATCTCTGCAAGATACCACCGAAAGATCTGTCACCATATTTTCTTTACATAGTTGTTGCAATGAGCGATAATTTAAGTGACCAAATCGCTCATGCCAAAGTTTGCTCAAGTTATCACTATGAGCAACAAAAAATGAAGGGAAAGGTGATGACCCAAAGTTGTTAAACTTGTACAACTTGGTAATATCATCAACAATTCCGGTAGCTAGGACCTGTTGAGGATCTTTAAAATCCTTGATTACAACTTGGTGAGGTGTAAAGGTCACAGTTTTACCTTCACCAGAATGAGTGATCTGATAGACTGATAACAAATTGCAGGAAATTCTTGGAACACATAGTACATCACTAAAATGACCATTATCTACTGGAACTGTTCCAGCTCCTACAACACTTAGAGATCTATCATCACCAACAAATATTTGTTTGGTGTTACATTCATGGATAGTAGAAAAGATGGCTTGATCCTTAGCCATATGATAAGATGCTCCAGAATCAATGAGCCATTCATTTGAAGTAGAAGAAGAAGATGCATTATAAGAATAACCAGATGCACAAAGTGCATGTCCATGAGAGACAGATTCTGAAGGCGAATCTAGGCTGATGTGGTGCTTCTTCATTGCTGCTTCCAAGGCTGCCATCTTCTTGAAACACTTAGATTCATCATGATTATCTTTCCCGCAATAGTTGCAATGACGCTCAGTCTTCTTGCCTTTTGGCTTGGATCCTTTGTCATTTTTTAAAGAAGGAGCTGACTGAGAGGGTTTGGGACCCTTGTTTGACTTATTATTGCGAAAATTTTGTTTCTTGGGAGGCTTGGACTTTTCTTTCTGTTGGGACAATAAGGCTTTCCTAGATGTATCTGCATTGTTGATTATTCCAAGATGAATGAGTTTATCTTGTTCTCTAATCAGGGAATCACAAAAGGATTCAAGACTAGGCTCTTGATAGCTAGCTGCATTCAAGGATGCTTTCATGGAGTAAAATGTAGATACAAAAACAGAATATGTAGGTCCAAGTTTGGAAAGAATATGATAAATGCACTGTTTGTCTTCCCTCTCAATCTTACATTCAGCACATAAGAGTTTAAGAGTTGTGTACTTAGATAAATAATCTTGAATGCATGAAAAGTCACTTGGATTTAAAGAAATCAACTCATTTTCGAGTTGATGACCTCGAATTTCATTGTGTTTACTAAACACAGTTTCCAACTTGTCCCAAGCAGCATTAGGTTCATCAATTCCAGATATGTGGAATCGCAAATCAGTAGAGATTGACATCCCAATCAATCCACGAGCTTCATCACATCTATTGGCCCATTTTATTTTCTTATCATCATCAGTGGGTTCTTTTTCTTTCCCTGTTGTAATTCTGAAAAGTCCCCTACTTCGTAGAACATCCTCCATACGAGATTTCCATGAGAAATAGTTGGAACTGTTAAGTAGAATATCACAAAGGGCGGCCATATTTGTAAATTAATGGCTGTAAAAGCAGAAACCAATAGTCTGGATGTGAAGAGCTTGAAAAAATAGGCGGTTTCAAAAAAAACGGCACTGACAACGGACTCTGTATGATGAAGTTATGCTTGAACAAAGAAACTGTTGAAAATGTCCCCAATAGTGACGTGGCAGCTAGAGAATGTCCAGCAAAAAAAAGAACCCCCCTCTTCCCAAGATGAACCTTTTGACAATCACTTTACAATAAAGTTGCTTTAAGTGAACCACTTTTGTAAAATAAGTGATTTCACTTTTACAATGATATTACTTTTAAATAGTGCAACAATAAAAATACTTAAGTGACTCACTTGTATTTTTTATTTTTATTATTTAAGTGAGATGCACTTTTACAATAAAGTAACTTGAAAATAGAAATTGCATGCACTTTTTCTTTTAAAAGTAACTTCCTAAGACTTGAACTCAAGACCTATTAAGGAATAAAACAACTTTGAACCAAGTGAGCTAGATTAAAAGGTATGTAAAATATGGGAATGAGGAAGGGGTTTTTTTTTTTTTTTACTCTTCTTGCTCGGTTTGCGTGCTTGCCCTTTTTCCTTCGGATCTGATGAAATACGCGTTTCTGGAGCAACCGGGAACCGTTTTCGATCAAACGAAGACTATTTCCCGATGGAAACGATGCTCCGGACGCAATGGAACACCTCCCACAGCCCAGAAATGCACAGGAATACCAGAACTAGAAACCCTTTCGAGTTTCGGCAACAACAGTTCAAGATCTAGATCATAACCGGAAGCGGCACTTCATAAAAGCTCTGATACCATGTTCGGGTACACAGGGTACTACCAAAGGACCGAACACTAAGAGCAACCACTTCACACAAACAGATCACAGATCAACACACCGATGTTTTGACGTGGTTTAAACCCTCTTGAGGGAAACACTCCACGGCCCCGGCCAAATAGCTTCTACGGGACAATTTATTATGCAAAGAAAGAAAGTTACAAATGAGCTTCTCATAATCGATCAACTAAACAATGACCCTCCATGCTCTTTAAATAGAGATCATGGACCAATCGGGTGTTAAGCCACGGATCAAGGTTAGGTTTGATCTAAGAGAAGTTGAGCCGTCGGATCACTCTATGTCGGAAACATATCGTGACCGTCGGATTAAGTATTTACAAATGCATACTAATGCATACTAAAGAAACACACTATCCCTAACGGATATATTACACAAGTTGATCTTAACTAACTCCTAAGTGTCTAAATATCCTAACACCATGTACCGCTTCCAAGTTCGCTTAAAAAACCTCAAGTTCAAGCTTAAACAATGGAACAAAGAAGTTTTCCGAAATATATTTGAGCAAAAGAAAGATCTGGATATTAAAATGAAATAAATTCAACAAGAAATCATTGAACAAGGAAGATCAAAGGATTTATATCATGTTAAGTCAGTATCTTGTTTTTCAAATTTTGGTTTGATAGTGTCTTGTTTTTCAAAATTTGGTTTGATTTGCACTTTATTATAAGTTATTCATTTCCTTTAACTTGATTTTTTCCTTCTTAGTAAGTTTTCCTTAGGCTTTATATAAGATTTTGGGCTTGCTTTTGAGTTTTTAGATTTTAAAGCTTTATATTTGTTTTTCATGAGGGGTCTTAAAAGTTCATTATATCAAATAAAAATCGCATAAATCTTATTCTAAGTGAGGACATGTACAAGTCTAATCCTGATAGCCTTAAGATCCCATGCAAAATGATATAAAGTTGTTTAAAAGCAACAAAACAGTGTTGAAGTTTTTCTTGTAGCGCTGGAGCCGAAATTCATCAAAGAAGCGCTACAAGAATATCGTGATCCCAGATTCTTCCGATTTTCCAGCAAATTTTGGCACGCTCGGGCTAATGAATGATTGATTTTGTGTTTTAGAAGATTCATGACGTGTTGATGCAGAAGACATCATGATTTCAAATGCTTGCACGTCGTGAGGAAATCGTGCTCATCATCAGCACAAGTGTAGTTCAGTTTGACAGATATCCACACGGTTTCAGGTAATGTGGCATGAAGTTGTTATTTACAAGCTTATTCAAACACAGAGGACTTAATGAGATAACCATAGCCACTTCAAGAACCGAGCATCGTTTCCAACTGGACAAGTAAGAGACATTGAGGGTTTCACGGGAAATTAGGGCTTTCCAGTTCTGTGGTTAACTGCTAAATTGAAGATTGTGGGACATCTGTACGACAAAGCTGACTAATCTGACAGTGTGGGTCGTGATTTCGAACAACCAGAGTGGAGCAATTCACAGGTATTCTTAAAAAACCCATATAACAGCAAATTTGGGGCTTTTTCGCTTCAGCTTACTCTGTTCAAATTAATCAAAGGTTAGGTGAAATTGTGCTTTTAAGCGCAATTTTAACTAGAGAAATAGCTATTTGTTGATAAGCTGCGATGCCAGATTGAAGAAGGGTTGAGGATAATAGTTTCGTTTTTATGAAATTTAATCCTATCAGTGCTACGAATAACCTGTACATTCAATAGTGCTGTTAACTTCCAAAATTCAACTCCTGTTCACAAACAATACAAGAGTATATATTCAATTTGCAGTGATTGAAGCATAATGGGCAGGAGTGGTAAAATAAATAGAGCTGAACCAACAGATGTAGAATGGGTTGAAAAATTGCCTGAGTGTGTGGAGCTATTCAAACAAGCTGGCTGGATGGAGTTTTTCAGAAAAATTGATGGATATAATGCAAAGGGATCCTGTAAGTTTGCCCAGGGTTTCAAGAATGATATGGTGGTTTTTGATACCTTGAAATTCAAGCTGACAGTTAAATTGATTTCAGAAGCCACAGGAATTAAAGATGAAGGTGAACAATGGTTTAAAAAGATGCCCTTTGATTTTGATCCACAGAGATACCTCTTACCCAATGTCATACCTGATTGGAATAAAGGTGTCCTAATCCAAAATGTTAAAAGAGAATGGGTTGAACCAATTAGAATATTGTAGAGTTATGTTACTTGTGAGGGCAAGTATGCCTTCGTATACAAGTATCATTTTAGATTTCTTCAACACATGGTGGGAATATCCAAGATGAACCTGCCCTTCTTCTTCCTGAAGAGTTTGCAGAAAATGTCCAACAAAGTGAAAGGGCCAGTAGATCATTCCTCTCAGTCCATCTTTCATCATGGATTAATCAAGTTGATTGTTAGTACTGCCTTGCAACATGAAGGAAAGACCTGGGATTTCTTCATTTTTTGGTCTGGTTTTGAAGATCAAAAATCTAAAAGACAAGCAGATAAGGGAAAAGTCTTACTCAGAAAATTAGGTCATAAGCCAAAACTGGAAGATAAGGGAAAGATCAAAATTGAAGAATTAGCAGAGCCTGTGGAGGAAGACAGTGAACAAAAGACATTCTCAGCCAGCTCTAAAGGCAAGTTGACACTGTTTGAAGATAAGGAGGAACCTCCTGAAAAGAATCTAGCGCCTGTAGCAGATCCTCAGGAGGAGAAAAAGGTTGATATTAAGATGGTTACTGTACCTAAAGAAGAGATTCACACTCAGCCAAGAAGCCCCATCACCATTCTCTCAGATGATGAGGGATATCTGTTAGAAGAAGAACAACCTATCTCCAAAATAGAAGTCAAAGCTGAAATAGAAGAAATGCATACTTCAGAGAGCAAAACTACAAGGCCTAACAAGAAAAGAAACAAGCTGGAAGTAGTAGAATTGGCTGCTATTCAGTACCAAGGGAAAGAATTGAAGATGATGGGAGAGGCAACAGCATTTTGGAGACCTAAGACTAGGTCAAAGAACAAGTTGAGATTAAACATGAAGAAATTGCTGAATCCTAAATTAAAAATAGATGAGGTGACTGTTTTAGATGAAGTGTCCATGAATGATGATAAACCAAAATTAGATAAATTGCAGTGATGTTTAAAAGAAGAAATTGATTCAGTGGAAGCAGCAGGTGAAGAAAATCCAAAGCCCAACATCGAAGACACTTCTACGAAGCTGTTGATGGAAGAGACAGAAATCTTCAAGAAGCTTGACATTCCTTGGAAACCTGATGAAGATCAAGATTCTGCAATGGATAAATTAGCTAATTCTGACAGGGAAAATTTGTAGAAGACTGTGAAGCAATACAAACACCAGATGAATTATATGCAGGAGGTCAACGATGGTTTGATAATGGCCAACAGAAGGTTAAGGGAAGATCTCCAAGATATAAATGACAATTTTCAGGAACTAGTAGCTGATGCAAAAGAAGCACTTAAAAGGAAAAGAGCTGCTGACAGTCATTGTACCCAGTTGGAGAAGACAGTCCAGGAATTGCAGTAGAAAAACAAGGAGCTCATAAAAAGGATTAATGACATGGAGCAGGAGCAAAAGAAGGCTAAGAAGAAAGACCAATCTTCAGATGGTATCGCTCTCCTAGATGAGGTGGCAAAAGACTTATAAAACAGCTATGTTTTCAGTTAGTTGTCATTAATTAGCAAACTGATATGTTAATGATGTGCTATTTTTAGCATATTTTATAAACTTTGTAAATATTCTGCATTAACTGGACCTCATCGAATAGCTGGAAGACAGTTAGGGTTAGAGACCTAACTGATTTTGTAAAGCATAGTATTTAGACATGTTAGGAGGTCATTGTAAGGGTTCGGATTTTTGGGAGCATCAGGAGGTTTGCAGATTGTATTGTATCTTCAGACTTGTTCAAAAGATAAGTACTGTGACTCTTATGAGCATTAGCTGATGAAATAATGAAACATATGACTTTTCCCCTCTAATTTGTTTGTGTTGGCTTTGTTATTGAGCTTGTTTAGCTTCTTAAATGGTAAATTCATTGCTAGTTAATGTCTGTTTTCTGGTGATGCTTATCCTTTATGTATGAACCTCAGCACATTTTTTCAGTGGGATCTCATGTGATATGTTATACATCTTTATCGGTTTCTATTTATGAATTAGTTTTTACTTTTCTTTTGAATGTATTCCCTGATTGTCCTCAAAGTTTATAGCCATTTAAATCATACAAAAAACCCTAAACTTTGTTTTATTTATTGAGTTTTACTCTTGAGATTGTGTTAGCTTGTTTCTGTATCCTTAGAAACAATTTCTGGCACAAACATCTTTGGCGCCGTTGCCGGGGACGAAGCTGAAGCATATCTTCCCTGGGATACTCATCATTTTTACTGGTTTAAGAGGTGGACTTAAATCAGATCTTTTTTAAGGCTATTTTCACCAAAAAGTAGTCACAGTGGCTTCTAAAGGGATTGGAACCAGGAACAGACCTACTTCTCCATTGAAACTGGGTGTGACAGACCCTGAAAAAATCTTAAAAACAACAAATAAACTCAGAAAATCTCAATCTTTGCCAGCCTCTTGTGACCCTGACCAGTTGGGCGTATCATTAAGTTCAGCTGAAATTTCACCTTGGATAAAACCTACCATCCCTGAAAGTACTTTTCAGGTTTTTACTAATCCTCGAAGTTTTTTGAAAGCTAAGACTTCCTCTCCTGATAAAATACCTATCTTTCAGCTGAAAGTAGGAAAGAATCCTTTTCAAAAAGGTTCCAGTCAAGTTTCCACATCTTCCCAGTCATTCAGTACAAAAATGGCAGGTCAAAACCCACCCATGGATATGATGGACCGCATGGTTGCAGCTAGGTATGCACCATTAGTTTTACCTCAACCTTTACATGCGTTGCCTGGAGGTGATTACCAGAAATATATGCTTAGATTCAATGGATAGGGGGAAATCACTGCTGAGGAACATTGGGAAGCTTTCCTAAGTTATGCTGATAATCAAAATATTGAGATTAAAGATGTATGGATGAGGGTATTTGTTCAGAGCCTTGATGGGGATGTAAGAAAGTGGTTTAGAGATTTGCCTGCCAACTCAATTACTATCATTGAGGAACTCCATGATCTTTTCATGAGACAATGGGGAGACACAAAGGACCACACCTACTATATAACTGAGTTTGGAGCTCTCAGAAGAAAGAAAGATGAGACTGTTGCAGATTTTTCCAAAAGGTTTAACAAGATGTACAGTAGAATTCCTGCAGAAATAAAGCCTACAGAAACATCAGCTAAGCTAAATTATGCAAATGATTTTGATCATGAATTTTCTTTGTTACTGAGAGAAAGAAGACCTATCACCCTGCTGAACATGCAAGATGCAGCTTTGGAGGTAGAGTCTAATTTGATAGCTTCAAACAGACTTAAGAAAGAAACAGCTCAGCAGCTGTATGAAAGAAAAGGAAAGAAAGAAGCTGTTACAGCAAGTTCTACTTCTCAGTCTGCTGAGACCAAGATAGATGAGATGGCTAAGATGGTTAAAATTCTTACTGCAAAATTGAATAAACTAGAGCTTGAGAAAAATGCTAGTAAACCCACTCCAGAAGCTGATCGAAATCCAAACAACCAAAATCAGTTCAGAAGGCAGTTTGCTCCTAGATTCATGCCAAGAGAGCGCAGGAATAATGATATCCAGCGAGAAAGGAGGGAAAATGAGGATCAAAAAGTGCCCCCACCATTTCAAAATAATTTGGTTGATGAGGAAGAAATTGATCAACAGCTGCTCTTTGAAGAAACTGAGACTGATCAGGACATGAACCACATTGGAGATAGATTGTTTACAGGTTTTGCTACTGAAGAAGATTTTTTGAATTCTGAATGTTACAATGCTGACATGTTTGAAACTGAAGAGGAGGTAGATGTGGAGAACACTGCTATAACTGCTGCTGTTCATCAGAATGGACCACCTAAGAAGACCCTAAATCTTAGATCAGGTCCAAAACAAGTGGCTCAAGCTCCAAAGAAGAGGGCACTTGTTCCTGCTAAACAAATAGCTGATCCTGTTATTGAGAAGAAGCAGTCTGCAGAAAAATCAAAGAAGAATGCTGAAGTTGAAGAGGTAAACAAATCTGTCCAGAATTTTAGTTTGGAGAATGAACTGGGGAAGTTAAAGATTCCCGTACCTTTGACTGAGTTAATAAAGAATCCATCATATAAGAATACAGTTCTGAAAGTGATGAATATACCCAGTAATCAACTTGTTTCAGATACAGTTAATTTGCAGGAAGAAAACCCTAGAATTTTCATTGGATCAGCTCTGGCTGAAAAGACTGAAAATGAGGCTGGTGCTTCTCCTCCTTTGTATATAACCTTAACTGTACACGAGCAGATGATTCATAATTTCCTGTTAGATTCAGGAGCATCACATAACTTGATGCCAAAAGCTGTAATGGAAGCCCTGGGCCTTAATGTCACCAAACCTTACCATGATTTATATGCCTTTGAATCCCGAGCTGTAAAGTGTCTAGGAGTAATAAAAGACATGGTTGTCAACCTTGCTCAGTTGCCCATGAAAAGTGTGATAATGGATGTTGTGGTAGCTGACATCACACCAAAATTTGGCTTGCTTCTGTATAGGTCATGGGCTAAGAAGGTTGGGGGAACATTACAGATGGACCTCTCTTATGCCACCATTCCTATTTTTGGTGGAGAAAATAGAAGACTTTACAGATAGCTGCAGCTTGCTTACATAGTCACAGATGATAAAAACCCCACAAATCACCCAATGTACTCTGTGGATAAAGACCTTGGTTCATGCATATTACAGTTTAGTGAAGAGGATAATTTTGCTGGTTTGTTACAAGTGGAAAAAGAACAATATGTAAAACACAGCAGAGAAAATGAAGATGCATTGTGGCAGTTGTACTTTGATGGATCCTCATGCAAAGAGGGTGCTGGAGCTGGAGTTTTACTCATTTCCCCTGGGGGTGAAACAGTGAAACTCATGTATAAATTGGAGTTTGTTACCACTAACAACACTGCCGAGTATGAAGCTCTGCTACTGGGATTGAAGGATGCTAAAGATTTGGGAATTCAGCAGATTTCTGCATTTGGTGACTTCGAATTAGTTGTTCAACAGGTGAAGAACAAATATCAAGTAAAGCAGGGTTTGCTGAAAGTATATCGAAATGAGGTATGGGATATGCTTGAAAACTATTTTATAGCATTTAATATCACTCATATTCCCAGAAATCATAATGAGACTGCAGATTCTTTAGCTCTGGCTGCCACACATTTCAGAATCCCTAAAACCACTCAGCTAAAATATCCTATAGAAGTGAGGTATAGACCATGTGTTCCTGACAATGTGAAGCACTGGAGGGTTTTTGAAGATGACATTGAAATAAAAAAAATTCTTGAGCTTATAGATGAGTTTTCCAATACTCAAATTGATCTGGAAGAAGATGGAAGGGATGAACAGTTAAATGGGTTTGCTGCAGAAGAGATAGCAGGACATAAGATTATTGAATTAAAGAGCAATTTCATTCCAAAAGGTCTAGTACCTTTAGAAAGAATATTCACCAGAGATGATACACCTTCAAAGCCAATAATTCAATCTTCAGAAGACAATGTAGAGGACTACAATATTGGTTCAGTAGAACATCCCAGGATGGTAAAAATTTCTAAATTCCTAATAGTGGAACAAAGAAATAGATATATCAAACTGTTGAAAAAACATGTAGATGCATTTGCCTGGTCTTATAAGGAACTAAAAACTTATGATACAGCAATTATTCAGCACAAAGTCCCTTTGAAACCTAATGTCAAGCCTTTCAGACAGAAACTAAGAAGAATCAATCCAGCCTTGTTCCCTGTAATTGAAAAAGAACTGAAGAAGCTGCTGGATGCAAAGATAATAGTGCCTCTCAGGTACTCTTCTTGGGTTGCTAATTTGGTTCCTGTTAGAAAAAAGAATGGGGAAATTAGATTATGTGTTGACTTCAGAAATATGAATCGATCATCATTAAAAGACAATTATCCTCTTCCCAAGATTGAACAGGTTTTGCAGCAAGCAGTTGGAGCTCAGAGGATTTCTATGCTAGATGGTTTCTCAGGGTACAATCAGATTGCCATTCACCCTGATGACAAGGAAAAGACAGCTTTTACAACCCCCTGGGGGACATTTATGTATGACAAGATGCCTTTTGGCTTGATGAATGCTGGAGCGACCTTCCAGAGAGCCATGGATATTGCATTTGTGGGAGAGAAAGATAAGTTTGTGGTTATCTATCTGGATGATATTACTGTCTTCTCAAAATCTGATGATGAACACTTGAAGCATTTGGAGCAAACCTTCATAAAATGCAGAAAATTTGGCCTGTCCCTGAACCCCAAAAAATCACATTTTGCTGTGCAAGAAGGTAAATTACTTGGTCACTTGGTGTTTGCTGATGGCATCAGAATAGATCCTGAAAGAGTGAAAGCAATACTGAAGATTAGCTTACCTCGGAGTAAAAAGGATGTTCAATCATTCATTGGCAAGATAAATTTTCTGCGGTGGTTTATTCCCAACTTTGCTGAAACCATTAAACAAATCACAACCGTGTTAAAGAAAGATCAGGAAGTAAAGTGGACTGCTGAGGCAAAGGTAGCATTTGAGAAAATCAAAGTAGCTCTTACTGAAGCACCTGTACTGGTAAGTCCTGATTTTACCAAAGAATTCCTTACCTTCTCATTTGCATCAGAAGACACGATTGCAGCTGTCTTACTTCAGAAAAATAAAGAAGGTTTGGAACAACCTATTGCTTTCTTCAGCAAAACTCTCAGAGATTCTGAGCTGAAGTATAATATATTGGAGAAGCAAGCTTATGCTTTGGTAAAAGCTCTGAAATTTTTCAGAATCTACATCCTGCATTCAAAGGTAATTTCTTTTGTACCTAATCCTGCTGTGAAGGAGGTGTTAACTCAGCCCGATAGTGAAGGAAAGAGAGGCAGATGGATTGCAAAGATTATGGAATATGATGTAGAGATTAGGCCTACTAAGCTTGTCAAGGGACAAGGTTTAGCCAAGCTGTTGGCTGACTCAAATTGCCAGGATCTAGGACTGCATGTCATGGCTGAAGAATCAGTTCCTGAAGAAGATCAAGTACAACAGGAGAAAGAAAAGATCATGGATTTTTATTCATCATCAGCTTGGTATGCAGACATTGTTCATTTTTTGTTGTTTCTGCAATGTCCTGAACATTTTGATAAGAAGGCTGCCAGATCTTTAAAACTCAAAGCCACTAAATATTGTTTAGTTGAGGATCAATTGTTCTGGAAGGATCCAGGGGGTATTTTGCTCAGATGTTTGGACCAATCTGAAATAGGAGAAGTGATTTCAGAATCTCATGAAGGTGCCTGTGGAGGACACAAGTATTGGAAAGCAACAGCTTACAAAAAAGTTTTCACTCAAAAAAGTATGGAGTGGAGCGGCTTCCTCAAGGAAATGGTCCATGGGGGCCTAGGAAAAAGTTTTCACTCCTAAACCTAAAGGAGGGCTCGGTCTTAGGGACATAGATATCCTCATCAATGTTATGTGAGTAAAAACAGGTGGAAATTTGTTACCAATCCACTTAACGCTTTGGAAACAATTTAGAGGGACAAATATGAGCTTCCGAACTACACCAAAGACCTGGTCAGATTAGAGGGAGATAGAGAATGATCCATCATATGGAACTTAGCTTAGAAACAAATAAATCTAATAAGAAACCACTATTTATGGGAAATCAAAGAAGGAAATAATGTGCTCTTTTGGGATGATTCTTAGCAGCAACTCCCCCCTCTAAGCAATCACCAAGTCTCAGCCCAACTCTGAGACCATCCAAATATTCGTGGCAAGTAGGTAATAACATCTTATTGGAATTCGCAACAAGATAATGACAAACTGATACAAGGGGTAAATAGATAACTCTGGATTTCCCAATAAGAGAAACCAATCAGGGAGATACTCTATAATGTTCTACAATCTAGAAAAATTAAATGCAAATAGGGTAATTACCAACTAAGATGGGGCTACAAGTCAACTGTAAATTTCAATGTCAAATAAGCATACCATCTAGCTATGGGGCATGATAATTTTCCGAAAGGAAAGGATCTAGAAAATCATATGGACTTCAAAGCTATGGCCTAAAATATCCACCTTTCTCTGGCTAGTCATCCACAACAAAACTCTTACCTGGGACAAGCTCCAAAGAAGAGGCTTTGAAGGACCTTCACAATGATACCTCTGCAAAGCTCAAGGGGAAGAAATGAATCATCTTCTAAACAACTACTCTTATACTACAAGATTTTGGGACAAATCAACAACCCTCTTTCTCCAATTGGACAGGGACAAAGACTCTGTAAGAGATACCCTAGTAAAGTGGCACTGAGATCCTTTCAACAACAACATCCTTAATGGAATATGGCAACTACTACTAGGTTCCTTATCTGGGCATATTGGGAAGAGCATAACAAAAGGATATTCAAGAATGAAAATAGGGATATGGACCAAGTTTGGAGAATCCTCAGATCCAACATTCAGGAAACTCTACTCTAGAGAAATTAGACCCAAGAAGGCCTTCCTTGTCATCCCAAGGAGCAGAAAATTCTGGATAACTGGAACCTTATCATCGTGATTAAGCCTAATCTTTTCAAATATAGGAAATTGCACAACCAAAGTTTGAATTATTGGACTATCACCCCCCAAGATTTTGCAAACTAAATTTTGATGGGGCATCTCGAGGCAATCCAATCCCAACATGATATGGAGGAATTATTCACAATGAACAAGGAGGAATTATTCGTAATGAACAAGGGAAAATCCTCTAGGTTTATGCAGGGCCACTAGGTATAGACTCCAACAATGCAGCCGAACTCCTGGCTTTGCTTCCAGGATTTCAATTATCTCTTAGGATTGAAATCAATAAGATGGTCATTGAAGGGGATTCCCAAATCCTCATACATGACATTTGAAAAATCCTACATGGCTCTAAGGCTAACAAATTATCCATGAGCTAGCGCCTCATCTATGGAATAAAGGAATTAACCATTCTAATACCTAAAATTCATCTTCTTATTCCCTCACACGTCAAAAGACAAGGTAATCAACTAGCGGACATGCTAGCAAATGAAGATATCAATAGCCTGGAGGGTGAGATCAACATCTCTAAGGTGGACCTCCAACATCACCCATTAACCAAAGATTGTAAACAATTGGAGGACATGGACAAAAATTGCCTAAGTAGGTTGTACAACCCAAACATGAACCATCATGATGAAACTTTGCAACAACTGACGAAGGCTCAATGTAGGGATTCACAAGTGGATATAGTGGGAGGATAGTTGGCCGCCCACAAAATAAAAGAAAGAGAATGGGTCTAATCGTGTTAGAATGACGCAAGAGGAAAGATGGCTCATTATCTCATCCCTCACACAATCGGCCAAATAATGGACTTGAATGGGAATGCAAGTCCCCAAGTAATCTACAATACGATGGCTTTTGTAGAGGACAATGGTATCTATTTCCTCATGATTACTAGCTTCATGCGCCCAATTCTTTTGAGAAATAATTACAAAAAGAAGATAAAGAAGATTAATGCTTATAACGAGTCTGTCCTTCACAGAGCAGAGCTGGGGGTGAATATTATAGTAGAACAAGATATGCAAACAACAATCCTTGCTCTTCTTGGCCGACGCCTCTACAAGATGGCCAAGAGGGAAGGATGTAAGGAAGAATGGAGGGGAAATTCAGCTAATGGCATTGTTGATGATGATAATAATTTACAGGGAAAAACAAAGCTGCGAACTAGACGAGTTCACAAGGCTAGAGAAAAATCGTATGGGATGGAGAAGTACCAGGATATAAAATGAGTCCATCACATGACTCATTTATACAAGTAGCAAATAGAAGAGAAGGAAAAGCATGAAATTGTAGGTATGGAGGAGGAGATACGTCTGGAAAAAGGAGTGCAACTCAGAGGTGCAAAGGCATGCAAACTTTGAGGGTTGGATTTTGGACCCAGAGAACACCTGCAAAAAATTGACACTTTTTAACAGGACTCTGGACCTATACTGGCCAATAAAATCCCTCCTGGGCAGAACTATCATTGAGAAAGGGGAAAATTATGGGAAACTCTAGCACGAGATGGAAGAGCTAAGCTCCAGAGTGAGCTTACTTAGTGAGGTCTTGTATCAATTGAAATTTAGTGAAGCAAAGTATAACCTCCTTTCCAAATCCTTGGGGTATAAGTTTAAAGTTTCCAGAGTGGATGATGAACCCTCTATCTCAGTTCAGTTGCATTAGAACAAGAAGGTTCATGGCCCATATCAGGTCATCAATCTGGATGAGGAGGAGGATGAGCCCAGCGTTGATCTCGAAGGCCACACCGGAGGAATTCACGCAAACCACATATGAATTGTCGAGTAGTTTTTATGTTTAAAGTCTCTAGTGCTTAGTAAAAATTCTTGGATGTATATACTGGTTTCATATTTAAGTCCTGAGTTTCTGGCTATGGCTTAACTTTCTTGTTGCTATGTTGTTATGTTGTTCAAGACTAAACAAATTGTTATCATGTCAATGGCCTTATTTTTCTCCCATGATATTAAAGTTGTTAATCCCATACTTGAAGAATCTCTATCAAAACAGGGGCTTACATCTCTCAGGATGCTCTATTTTCCTTCGGGAGGGGCTCCTGAGAGTTGCCATTTTTGTATACTATGTTGCAGACTGTATTATAATAGAATAGAAGGACACCTCTTACATACAAAAAAACATACTCTTGGGAGGAGAAGGAAAAAAGGTCACAACTCTCCATGTATTAATAAGACATTCATGCTTAATGCAAAAATAAATCTCTAGAGTTATTCCTCCTAGAGATGGCAATGGTATCATATCCTGTCATAACTCTACTCTGGCCACTGCCTTTCCTCAATCTGACTTGCAAGCCTAAATTCCTCTTAATGTCTCTTGGGTGTCCTCTTGCTAGCTCTGTGTGGAATCACCTAAGTGATGCTTCCATGTATTGGTATCTAAAATTTAATTAGTCCTTGTATATTCTGGCCACACCACACGACTGAGAATATTTACAAGGCGACCAATCATTATAATCGTCATTTTCCTTTTTGCTACACACATGCGTGTAATTATTACTGAATTTTCTAAACCCTACTATTTGTTCTCCAAATCATGAACCTCCCTCTTGTGAAACCCTAATTCGTGGTGTAGACGGATCTATGCAAGATTTGATGTTGACCCTTGGCCATCGAGCAATTCTTCTTTGCAACCCTCGACTTGGTGTGATCCCCTCTCAACATGCATCTCCTCCTGTGTTAGTACAAGAACGCTTGTGAAACAACTACATGGCATTCGAACTGCACGAGTGCTCACTTAAATGGTATATGTAGATATCTCGAGCTTTCGCTCCTTCCAGGAGCAGAGCATTCACAGTTTGATTGTGTTCTTTTATTCAAGTATGTGAGTTTTGGTCATGCGGCTTGATGGAAAACCTGTGAAGGTCAACAATTTAAGAATTTTTATTCATATTTTAATGTTGTTGTGTGACCTTTGGTTTCAACATCACAATTTTATTGTATAATGTTTATTCTTTTCACCATCGCTTGGGCACTTGAAACACTTGAACCATTCCCTCAAACTGTTCTGGGAATAGTCTATACCTTTTCCTTTATTCAAGGCTATGGAAAGTTGAATATATTGAGGTGTGTACTATTTCGAGGATTCAATGTGAACTATCCTCCATTTGCATGACTAGAGGTTAGTAATTAACCTTTGATTTAGGCAGATGATGTTAAGAAATTTGAGCATTGAAATATGGACTCAAGTGCATTGTAGAGCTTGCTTTAAAACTACATTGTAAAATTATTGCAGAGATTACCACTATTATTGTACTACGGAAAAAAAATTGTATTGTAAGCTATTTCTAGAGACTCAAACCTGCACTTGTATCGCGGTAACTCTTGTAGAGATTGTAATGTAAATATTGTTTTGTAACTTGCTTATTACAAAATCTATTGTATTGAAAAGTTTATTATAGGAAGTATATTGCAGATTACTTGTTGAATATGCATTCGTTGGTTTGCATTGCTGGAGTTGTGCTTAGCGGCAAAGATAACTACCCAGAGTGGCAAGGAAGATCAAGCATACCCTCATCTTCAATGCCCTATGAGATGACATTTGTGAGGGATAGATTGTTGACAAAGTGGATGGAGCGACACTAATTGCACCAAATAACCTACAATAGGAAAAGAGCTCACCATATGGAAGAGTAGAGACAAGAAGGAATATGCACAAATATCTGCAACTGTAAGTGAATAGGTAAGTTGGCATATTACACCTGCTAAAATTTTGTATGATGCTTTGAAGAAGTTAAAGGATTTGTATAACACATTCATAATTGGAGCTAATTCAATTACTATTGAGGCTCTTCAGTCTAGAGTTAAAGGATAATGATCCCATGGATGCAACATCTGAGATTAGAGAAATCAAGCATGGCATTGATGTTATTGGTGTGAAGATAGACCTTTCTCTTATAGCCTTCATTAAGGTTCTCTACCCCACATACTCACACTATCTTGAATCAATTCAAGCTAGTGGTAACTTGAAAGACCTCACTTTTGACACTTTTGTGGAGAATATCACAACAAGAGAGAAAGCCTTTGGAAAGAAGACAACTCAACCCACTGGAGAGACCTTGTACCTTTCCCAAAAAGGGAAGAATCAATCAAATGATTCTTGTAAAGGAGAAAATAGTAAGAGAGGACATGGAATAAAGAACTTAAGACACAGGGGGAAAAACTATAACAATAAGAATCCTGATCTTCACCGTGGTCACTATGGTAGTAATGGACACGATGTAGAACATTTTTGGGCTATGTGGGAGAAAATCAAAGAGAAGCATAACTAGAAAAAATAAGGCAAAGGTAAAGCTCATGAGTCTTGTAAAGCTCATGAATCTGCTCATTTTATTGTTGCGCATTGTAATGTTGGAATAAATGAAGTTTTGTTCAACACTTCATTTGCATATTGGAGGGATATTTGACTGCTTAACGCTGGTTCAACCTGCCACATGACATTTAGAAAATATTTCTTTGAAGAATTGAATGATGATGCATATGGTGTAGTGTATTTTGAATATAATTCCAACCTCAAATCAAAGGGAATTGGTGCCATCAAGCTAAGGTTGCATGGATTCCCTAACTTTCTATTGTATAATGTTCCCTATCTTCCAAAGTTGTAGAGAAACTTGTTGTCCCTTGTACACATTCAACATCAAGGACATTCCATCCACATGTTTAATTGGATACTTGAGATAAGTTGATCCTTTGAAAAACAAGCCATCATGACTGGATATGAAGATGATAAATTGTTTAAGTTGAAAGAAACATATGCAAGAGCTCATAATTTTGCCTGCTTCTCTCAGCATGAAGAAGGTACATTGTCATCTAGTCTCTCCTGGCTTGCTATTATGGACATATTAATTATAATAGTCTCAAAAAGTTGAAAAAATGGTGTTTCTAGTTTTCCCACCTTTCGAAAGAAGTTGAAATCGTTTGTTGTTTGTATTCTTGGAAAACATAGTAAGCAACCTTTCCATGAGTCAAATTCCAAAGCATGTAGAAATCTAGAGTTGATACACTTTGACTTGTGTGGCCCCATGTTTGTTGCTTTTGCAAATGGTAATAGATATCGAATGAATTTTGTTGATAATTACACCAAGACGTGTTGGGTATATTTACTAAAGCAAAAATACGAGGCATATGAAATTTTTAAAAATTTAATCCATGGATAGAAAATGAAGCACAATCTCATATTGGTGCATTTTGTACCAATAATGGAAAAATACATACCTCTAATTAATTTGAAAACTATCTTCGTCAACATGGGATAATGCATCAAACAATTGTTCCATATAATCCTCATCATAATGGTGTGGCGAAAAGAATCAACATGACACTCTTGAATATGTTATTCTCCATGATATTTTTCAAGAATGTGAAATTGATGTTTTGGGGTGATGCAGTTTTATGTGCAATCTATTTGTGAAACATAAGTCCAATTCATTCTCTTGGAAACAAGACTTCATATTAAATGTGGTATGGCTGCATTCCTTCAGTGAGGCATCTCAGGGTCTTTGGTTCCACCTGTTATGCATTAATTCCAAAGGAACAAAGAAACAAGCTTGGTGCAAGGAGTCGAAAGTGCATATTCTTGGAGTACTCAAACACCACCAAATCATATCGTCTTTATGATGAGGTAAATAAAAGTTTTGTACTTTGTAGAGATCCCATTTTTCTTTAAATGAATAAAATGACAAGTCTATTGAGAGGCAGTTTGATCATCTGGATAAATTTACCCATGTAAATACATTTCACGAAGTTGACAATGAGAAAAATTTACCCATTTTCTCTCATGCTCAACCAATATTCCCATTACAAGTCACTATAGGCATCTCATCCATCCATCAAATAGTCATACAACTCTCTTCCACTGGCCCACACAACACATAGAATTGGGGATATACTTCCCTTCAATGCGGGTAAAAAGAGCTCAATTTGAGACATGCTTTTTGAGAATTACCTACAAGAGTAATAATTGGCTCTTAAGCATCCACAGGTAGCAAATACATAGTTGGTGACATATTCCTAACTTCCCTAGCCTATATGCTCATCTACAATTGTCTATCTTTCATCCAAGGTCTGCAAATTCCTAGGTTTTGTTTGTTGAGGTTGAGCACTTTGATACTCTATGGGTACTTTGGCATAAGCCAACACATTTACTTGGGTATTTCAGCTATTGCTAACGCATGATTAAGATACATTTTTCTCTGTTCATGGACACTGCTTAGGAAACCTAGTCCTTTTCTTTTCTTTTCTTTGTACATGTTGAACTCATTAACAATAAAGGGAATCTTTAAACAAATATTATCATAGTGTCTCATCTTTTGGTGTACCCAATGTCAAATTAATAAGCATTTTTGATAATAGTGAAAGTATGGATTGTGGAGTAAAATGCCATAACATCAATTTAACTTAGTATGGGAGACTATAACTTATCTATCTTGATGTATGTCATTCCTATTGGAGTAGATATGGTTCTTGGGATTCAAAGGTTGAGAACTTTGGATACCGTTTCTATAAACTATAGCAAATTATTTATGAGGTTCAAATTAGAGAGAATTGAATATGAACTCAATGGGTTAAAATTTCCACCCTACTAAGGGAGGCGGATTTTTTTTTTTGGGGGGGGGTTTCTTGGATCCTGAAGGAAATCAGGGACTTAATTACGCAGGGGGACTTTGCTACTTCTGATAATGAGGCAAAGGCCTTGTCAGTTTACCAAGGACTTGTATTTCTCAAGAATAGGGTAGTAAAATGTTCTTCAATGCTAGTGAAATCCTCTATAGTTATTACTCACTTGCACTATCGAACAATTCCATAAGATGTTCATGTTGATTTTTGTAGCTCATACAAGAATTTATATGAGTTAGTGTCTTATTTATGGAAATTGTCACTAATACCTCTCAGGAAGTTTGGAAATTTATTTTACTAAAGTCAATTAGTAAAGTGAATGTCTTTTTAGGTTAATTGGGATTAATTTGGAGACATGACTAAGTTTTGGGAAATAATGGTTTAAGCTAATTAAATGAATCACAACCATTGACCTTAACTGAGTGAGATCTAATCTCAGCCATTGGATTTAGGGTTTTGGTTCATACCATTAGTATAAAAGGCATCCAAAGTGGGAGGATAAGACACAACACAAGACTATCACAAGAGAAACTCAAGCATTGAGTTGGAGAGAAGAAGGACTTTCTACTTTCCATATTTGGTAGGGAGAGAAGGGAAACAACAGTCAGAAATCTTCCAGGGGGACCATACTAGTCAGGTGGATGTCCAAGTAAATCACCATCCATACAGTTCATACAAAATCTGTATGGAGGATTCATAAAAACAAATATGCTGGCTACAACTTTGCGGGGCGCATTTGTGCAAATAGAGCCACGAGCTACGATTTCACAGGACATGTATTTGTGAATAGACTGCACACGAAGAGACGCGAGCTATCAGTTTATGGAGCACGACTGAGTAGATAGAGACGTGGGCTATCAATTCATAGGGTGCGTCTCTGTGGATAGAATTGAAGTTGCAGTTGCAGCCATATAGACCGTATGGTCCATACAACAATGTCGAGTTTGTAAGTAGATTTGTAGGTTGGAGGAGGGCATTTTGCAAAATTTGATTGTTGTATTTTCTCAAGCCATTTTCCCAGTCAGGGAGCCCTTATAAGCTTGGAATATATTTTATGAAAAGTTGATTTGGAGGGTAGAAATTATGTGTGTCAATTTTATTGTGTAGATCTATTTCTATTGAAATCGTTTCTGTTGTTTATTCTTGTTAATAGATTATAGCAAGTATAAAATAATTAGTGAGCTGAAATTAATTATTTTGGAAAGGAAAATCACAAGGAATTGTTTTATCTAGTGTCGGGGTTAGAAAAATTAAAATGGTATCAGGTATTGCACTCTAAAAGGGAAGCATATCTAAAATCTACAATAGTAGATCTTGGTGGGTGCTAGAGGGAATACGCACATGCCAGTTATTTGTTGACATCTAGTTATGGCAACAACCAAGTCTTAGATTTGAAGATAGGTTAGATGGGGCATCCATCTTCCTGTCATGGAAAGCAAGGATTACATTACTATTGAAAGAACATGAAATTTGGGACATTATAGAGAGGGAAGTCACTAAACCAACAAATCCAACTGATTTGGCAGCACATGAGAAGAAGAACATCAAAGCTTAGAGAGTGATCATGGACGTTGTGAAGGATCACTTGATGCCTCATGTAGCTAAGAAGACAACAATCCATTCAACACACAAAAATATGATGGATTTATTCCAGAGTGATAATGTGAATAGGAAGATGATTATGAGAGATAAACTCAGAGATGTTAGGATGGCTAGATCGAAAAATGTTACTAGTTATCTCATGAAGATCACTTAGATTCGTGATCAAATTGCAGCTATTGGGGAGAATTTAGACGATGCAGAGCTCATTCGTGCGGTGTTGAATGGATTCACCAAGCAATGGAAACCATTCGTAAAAGGACTTTGTGCTCGGGAGAAATCCCCACCTGGGAGAGGCTTTGGGATGATTGCATTTAGGAGGAGACTCAGGAGGATACTAGAGATCATAAGCAAGGGGATGGAAAATATACGTTGGCCCTTATCATCAAGGCATGGAAGGGTAAAGGAAAGAGTTCAAGTAAGAAGGATAATAGTGAGAGGGAATCCTCATAGCTGGGGAAGAATAAATACTTGAGTAAAATTAAGTGTTTCGTGTGCCACAAGAATGGGCACTATGCATATCAATGTCCAGATAAGAAGGGAAAGGGAAAGACGCAATAGGTAGCAGCGTCTGTAGATACACATTTGAGTGAATTTGCTATGAAGTTTGAGAGTGATTTCTCACTCGTTTCCTGCCTTTCTACCAACACAGTTGGTAGGAGTGCATGGTACTTAGACAGTGGTGTATCTTGTCACATGAATAAGCATGAGAGTTATTCAACAGATTGACGAAGTTAGACTCAGGGATCCATGTGGAGCTTGGTGATGATGCCAAGTATGTAGTTAAGGGAGAGGGAACAATTTCGTTTCAGCTAGTCAGGTGGTTCATTTGATGCCCATGATGTGTTATTTGTACCAAAAATGAAGAAGAACTTGATCTCAATCTCAACTATGGAGGATAGGGGTTTTGTCGTTATCTTTAGGAGAGGGAAAATACTCATACACTCATAGGGAGATAGCCTTGACACAATAGTGAGGATTGGGGTTAGAGAGGGAAACTTATACAGGTTGTCGAGAAAGCTAGTTCAAGCATTGGTGCATGACAGTGACAACCTGTGTGAGCTATGACATGGGAGGATGGGACACTTGCATTACAGGTCATTGTCGATTCCGAGGGAGATTATCACTGGTCTTCCATATTTCAGTGTTAAGCAATAGGGTGTATGCAGAGGGTGTGCACTTGGCAAGAATGTCAAGACTGCTTTTCCAAGCAATGAGAGTAGGTCCAAGGGGGTATTGGAACTTATTCATTCATATGTATGTGGTTCGATGTCCGTAGTATCTGTGCAGGGAGCATCATACATTGTGACATTCATTGATTACTTTTCTAGGAAAACTTGGATCTTCTTCATGAAGACCAGGGATGAGGTCTTTAGTTGGTTTCTAGAGTTCAAAGCTCAAGTGGATAATTTCACAGGAAAGAAGATCAAGGTATTGAGGTAAGACAATTGGAGGAGAGTACACCTCCAACGACTTCGAGGATATCTGCAAGAAAGCACCAATCATGAAACACCAAGCTACATTAAAAGATGAACAAATCATGAAACACTAACCATAATTACAATTGTTTTTGGAATAAGGAAACCATGCTAGGGTCGTAACTTTAATTCATTATCATTACATTAGTCATAGTTAAGTTAGCCTAGATGAGCTCCAAGAAATGCTCCTCTATAACAGGTGATTCGGGGCTTTCTCTGCATTAGCCTCTGTATCAACGTTTAGTGGTTAAGCATGAAGGGTTTGGCCACCAGAGGGATGGTGCGATCGTAGGGGAGGGAAACTCCCCCTCCTCTCCTTCAGAGTAATCGAAGCAAGGACGATGTATCGGTGCAAAGCAAAGCTCAGCCGAATGTCGCAAAGAATATGGATGGGCCGAGCAGGATAGGAGGAGAGGGTTTGGAGCCTCGATCGGAGATCCAGGGAGAGGTAAGGAAAGGCATAGCAGTGAGATCGGGAGGTGGGAAGATGGGTATGAACATAGGAGATACTGGTGGTGTGTGTATCCCAAAAGCCACAAGCAGCCCGGTGATTACTATCAACTCTACCAAAGTTAAGGAATGCATCCAATACATGACAGACCACGCATTGATTGGCAAGTTCATGGGGATTTGGCCAACGGAAAAAGCTCTGACATGGTGGATTAAAGCAACTTGGAAGCCCAAAGGCCATTTCGATCTCTTGTTGGGATCAAAAGGTTTTTTTACTGTTGTATTTCTAAGTGTGGAAGATAAGGATAGGATTTTTGAGGGGGGGCCCATACTTTTACTTTTCTGCAGGCCTCTTTCTGCGAATCTAGAAAGACCATTTCAATCCAGATAAGGAAGATCTATCTATTGCCCCAGTCTAGATTCGCCTCTACTCTCTTCCTGCTGAATATTGGGATCTGGAAGTTTTACAAGCTATGGGTGAAACCCTTGGACATTTCGTCAAGATATCAGATTAGACCAAACAAGGAAGGTATGTGTCTTATGCCCGAATCTGTGTTTATATGAATATAGAAAAAGCACTCCCGGAAGGGATTACTCTTAACTGGGATGATTGTGAATGGTTCCAAACCCTGGATTATGAACACATCCCTTTTCGATGTCTACGGTGCCATGCACATGGTCACTTGGCAAGGGATTGTCATCTTAATCTTCCGGATGGAATTCCTGGTAGTAGCATATTGGAACAGAAAGATCAAGATGCATTTATTAAAGTTGCCAAACGTAAAAAGTCAGGAAGACGCCACACATGCCTTGATCTGGGGAAAAAGATTGTGCAGAATAACATTTTTGAAGTCTTAAATTCTAGCCCTGTTGAAAACTCTATCCCAGAGCAGGACAAAGGTTATTCGAAGGTGGAGGGAGTGCAACCTGAAGCATAAATAGGGAAGGAAACACCTACTGATCAGGTGGCTAATCAACCGAAGGAGACTGAATTTATGGATGAAGATCTAGGTGATATGCTGCTAGGATATCTGGACCTGGATAGTATAGAAGAAGCATGCAAAAACATTAAGGTTCATTCAATCCCTGAAAATCAACTTCAACTGTTGAAAGCTGCCATTCTAAAAGTTAAACCGACTTCGAGTCTAGGAATTGGCCCTCTTAAAATGAAGGAAAACAAGAGGAAGACAAAGGAAGGAAAATCCAAGAGGGGAAGACGGTCCAACAGAGATAGGATTGGAGAAATTGGAGCCAGATTAGTGGCCTCAGGACAATATCCCACTATACAGGAGGCGCTCCTCATAGCCAGATATAGCACTCAATGAAAATCCTAACCTGGAATATTCGTGCGATTAAAAGTCCCCAAAAAATCAAGATCCTTAAAAACAAGATTCTGAAGGAGAAACCCTCTGTGGTTTTTTTGTAGGAAACTAAATGTTTTGGAAATCAAGTAGCAATAAAAGCGGGAAATCTCTGGAAAAACTGTAGATGGATGGCTCTAGATGTGACAGGGTATTCGGGAGGTCTGGCGGTTTTATGGAATCCAAGGACTATAACTTTGACTAATTTTCTGTCGACGAAGTTTAGTCTCATGGCTGAATTTCATGTCATTGGGTCAAGGGTCAAAGGCGTTATAGCTAACGTATATGGCCCCTGCAGTTACCCTGAAAAATGGAAGTTTCTGAGTAGCCTGGCCTACCTAGGAAGTTTGTTCGAGGGCTTTCACTGGATTGTGGGAGGAGACTTTAATATGATTCGATCCTTAGCAGAGAAAAGGGGGGGGAGATGTTACCTCACGCCTGAGAATATATTGTTTGATGAATTTATAGAGGATAACCGTCTCATTGATGTGGATCTTGGTAGCACGATGTGCACTTGGAATAATCGCCGGGGTGGTGAAAACCTGGTGGCTACACGTCTGGATCATTTTCTCCTATCTGAAAGCATCATGCTTCTTGGGGGTACTCTGACCTCACGGCCAATTGCATCTGCGGGGTCGGATCATTGGCCGATGTCACTTCTTTGGAGTAAGATAGGTATGAATATGTCTAAACCCTTTCGTTTTGAAAAGTTTTGGCTAACTCATGTGGATTTTGCCTCTAGGGTGGAGGAGTGGTGGACTTCTTTTAATTCACAGGAAGGAACTAAAATGTTTTGCTTCCAGCAAAAGCTGAAAATGCTCAAACAAAAAATTAAAAGATGGAATAAAGAAGTCTTTGGAAATATTCAGCAGGAAAAAGCTAAATTGGAGGATCGTATGGAACAAGTTCAGGAAAGGATTATGCAGATGGGTGTAACCCGTGAGCTTGTGGAGGAGGAAACAAGAATTTCAGGGGATATCAAACAAAGACAGTATCATGAAGAGCTGCTTTGGAAACAGAAATCTCAGAATCAGTGGCTGAAGGATGGGGATCAAAATACCCGGTTCTTCCATAGGGCCACGTTACAACAAAGGCACTATAACTAGATTGTTAATCTCAAGATTGATGAAGGGGTGGTACTGGAATCTCATGAGGAGATTGAAAAAGAATTGCTTGATCATTTTACTAAAGTTACTACTGAACCAGAGGAGGATCGCACTGAAGCTTGCAGGATTATCAAATCAGTTATTCCTCGAATTATCTCTGATGAACAGAATGATTTACTGATAAGTCCTATATCCTTAATGGAAGTGGAGACAACTATCTTTCAGATGGAAGAAGGGAAATCCCCTAGTCCTAATGGCTTCACTGCTAATTTTTTTCATACTTTCTGGGACTTGATTAAACTGGAAGTCTGGCAAGTTGTGGAAGAATCTCGCCGGATGAGAGGGGTTCTTCCTGCACTTAACTCTATTTTTCTTACCCTTATCCCTAAGTCTCCTATGGCTAAGAATGTTAATTCTTTTCTCCCTATTTCCCTATGAAATATTATCTATAAGATCATCACTAAGGTATTGGCTAACAAGTTGAAACCCCTTCTCCCTTCTTTCATATCTATAGAACAATCAGGCTTTGTGGAAGGTCGTCAGATCATGGATGGCATTATTTTAGACCATGAAGTGATTCACTCACTTAAAGATACCAAAAAAGTGGGGATGATGTTGAAACTGGATCTATCTAAAGCTTATGATAAGTTAAAATGGAAGTACATGAAAGAGGTCATGAAAGCGTTTGGATTTAGTGATACTTGGATCACATGGATCACTAATCTTACTTCATTGGCCTTTTTCTCCATTCTAGTGAATGGTCATCCGTCTAGTGTGGTAAGACCTACCGGGGAATCAGGAAAGGGGACCCTCTGTCGCCTTTCCTTTTTGTGCTAATGACAGAAGGATTGGGGAGACTCATATCTCAGTATGTTAGTTAGGGGAGCATCAAAGGCTTAAAATTTCCTCCCTATGAGAAGGCGATAACTCATCAACAGTTTGTAGATGATACTCTAATGATGGGTCATTCCTCGGTGCAGGAAGCTCGTAACATCAAACAGGCTCTGAATATCTTTCTGTAAGCCTCGGGGTTAACGATCAATATGGATAAATCCCTCGTATTTTTCTTTAATACTTCACCAA
This sequence comes from Larix kaempferi, assembly GCA_027924585.1. Taxonomy (NCBI): domain Eukaryota; kingdom Viridiplantae; phylum Streptophyta; class Pinopsida; order Pinales; family Pinaceae; genus Larix; species Larix kaempferi. The sequence goes on from BSBM01000097.1 coordinate 2,167,456, forward strand.
TCAGTTAAAGAAATATCATCCGTATTCTGGGATTTAAGAAGAGCTCCCTTCCAACCAAATATCTTGGGGCGCCTTTAATCGAAGGGATCCTTAAAAAAGCTTCCTGGGAAGATCTTCTGAATAGAATAAAGGAAAAACTATCGAACTGGACCCTTAGGACCTTAAATTTTCCCGGAAGAGTGGTTCTGGTCAAATCTGTTTTGTAAGCAATGCCATTGTACTTATTTTCGGTATTATCGGCTCCTAAGACAATGCTAAAGGAAATACGAAATTTGCAACGGACCTTTTTGTGGGGAGGAAAGGGAGATCAGAGGAAATGGCCATTGGTAGGATGGAAGACTCTTTGCAAAACTAAGAAGGAGGGGGGTCTAGGGTTACGGGATCCTGAGGAGCTAAGTAGGGTGTGTGGGGCTAAAATATGGTGGTGGTGGCTAACTCATACGAATGAGCAATGGGAAAGCTTTTGGGGAAGGAAATACATGCCGAACATCGATCAACAGGATTGGATCAGGGAGGAAGGACTGGATAATGGATCCCATATTTGGAAGATGGCAAGGGCTGGTAACGGTTTAATAAAAAAACATAGTTTTTGGGAAATCCGTGAGGGAACAACGGCTAACCTTTGGTTTGACGTGGCAACAGGAGCCTTCTATTTCATCGTTGGTGATCTATGAAGAAACCAGGACTGGGCAATTTCACTGGGATTCGGTCAAGAATTACTGGCACGAATCTTCTGAGGACAGAGGTTTCCACATCTGGAAGCCCTTAGATTGGTGGATAACCTCCAATGGGGAAGAAATAGGAAGGCATATCTATGGTATTGTGAAACAGAGGTAGGTTAAAATCTAAGGAGGGCGGGATATCCTACGATGGGGTAATCTACCAATAGGGAGGTTTACCATTAAAGAAGCTTATCATTTACAAACCAACTCAATTAATTCTGAGGAGGATCAGGTATGGAATTATTTATGGGAGGCCAAGTTGTGGCCCAAGATTACTCTTTTTCTCTGGTTAGTCCTAAGAGGTTATATCCTGACATGGGACAAGCTTGTGAAACGAGGTTTCGAGGGCCCATCTATGTTTGTTCTATGTGGTCAAAATAATGAGACAATGGCGCATCTTCTTGACGAATGTAGCTTTGCATCAGAACTGTGGGATGAAGGGGCCATGTTTTTTAGAAGGACATCTTGTGTTAGATAAAACCTGGAGCAAACTATCAAGCAATGGAATATGAAGCCCTTTCAAGGGAACATTCTGAACTGTATATGGCAATTATTTCCTGGTTTCCTCCTCTGGGAGGTGTGGAAAGACGTAATTATCGTTTGTTTCAGGAAAAACAAAAGTTGAATACCTGGAAGTGCGTCTGGGAACGTCTTAAGCAGGAAATAAATGAAACCTTGAAACTTACGAGGTGGAATATGGAAGATCTGAGTGGCCTCGATAATGAAACTAAGCTATTACATACCTAGGGCATTAGAGGTCTTCCGCAGTTTATTGGTACTCAGCGTAATGCTATGAAACCACAGGAAAGCCTGACTCAATGGTCTCCGCCGCAACAGGGATGGTTGAAACTGAACTTTGATGGTGTATCTAAAGGGAACCCGGGAGTGGCAGGGTACGGAGGAGTGGTTAGAAATAGCCATGGCCAAATTCAGTTATGCTATTATGGTAATATTGGTAATGAAATGAATAATGCCGCGGAGTGTGAAGCTTTGCTTCAAGGTCTCATGCTTATTACCAGACACGGCTTTAATAATTGTATTGTAGAAGGTGATTCTGAAATTTTTATATAGACGGCAAACACACTTTTAAATGGAACCCACGCTGTAAAGATTACCACCACGTGGCGTCTGGAGTGGAGGATAACTTGTCTGGAAACCATGATTAGAGGATTTAACTCCATTGTGTTTAGACATGTTAGAAGAAGCGCCAACTGTCTAGCTGATGAGTTGGCAAACCAGGGCGTCATACAAGTGAATGATAGATGGGATGGGCAGATCTCGAATTTACCATCTGATACGTGTCGTATCAAGTGCATTAACATCGCCGAGTGTGATAATAAGGGATGGCTGGCGAAAGATGATGACAGATTCAGCCCCACTACCGGTAATTGCTATAGGAATCGTACACGTCTCAACTCAAAGGGACAGATGGAACAAAGGGAAGAAGTACCAAAGGATGATCGTTAAGGATGGTGGAGATATCAAATCAGAGGGGGAATTTAATTTGGAGAATTTGTAGCATGCGAAGATAAGGTGGCGAAGCAGTTGTTGGATTACGATGGAGTTTTGTGATCAGCAGAGGACGATGGGTACTAACGATGAAGGCTGTGATAATTATTTCAGCGTCAGGATCATGATGCCGAATTTAATGGCGATAGGAGGCGGCTCACCCATAAATATGGACTGGAGTGGTGGTATCAGGGACAAAGCTTCCAGACGGTTTTATACTTGGTTTACTTTCAGCAAGTGTATTGTGACTGTGAGGGTGCAGAGAAGTTGTAAGTTTGAGAATATCATGCCTCCGAAAGGTCGTGCTGTGAAACGGGGGAGGAAAGACCTTGGGGAAATGAGCATGATGGGTGGAGGTGCCACACCTCGTATTGGTCCTAGCCGTGATCAATGGAATTCGGAGGCTACTGCTTTTTTCTTTCGACGTTTCTTTCCTCCGGGAGTTAGGCAGGAAGTGGAGGAAATTGAGGCCGACTTATGGCGTCTGGTGGGGGAAGCTAATTTACCGGAGGAAACAGAGGCCATGGCCAATTGGATCCATGACCCAGGGAATACTATGGGTCGTATGGCATTGTATAATCGAGGGATTGTCACTCTATGGGTGACCAAAACCTTAATTGCCCAATGTCTAGACACGTGTGGTGATGCTTTATCTGGATCTCCTTGGCTCAAGAGGTTGGAGGAAGTCAACAAAGACACGGCGGATAACTGTAACTAGATCCATATGAAGCTGGAACTGCTGGCTGACAAACTGGGTATTACATATCTAGATATGCCGAAAAAGGAAGCTATTCCTCGGAGTCCTGAACCTGTGGATATAGGGGAGGTACCTAATGCTCCTGTTCTGGTGCAGAGTGATGACAAGGCGGGACCGACAACCTAAGGTCTCTGCTGTTCTTGTATCCTGCGGCATGGTATTCTCGGCGGTAATGTCTTTTGGATCCGGTGTCTCTTCCTTTGGTGTTGTCTTCAGGCTCTTTTCTTGGATGGGTATCTATAGTTGTATGGGGCTATGGTTATGGGTAGGGTTAGTGTTGTCAGATGTTTCGTTGCTGTGTAGGGGAAGGATTTTTTGTAATCTCCTGAATAGTATGATTGTGTTATCTCTTGAGCAGTAGTTTTATGCTTGGTGACACTTATGATGATGGTCTCACCTTTTTGGTTCGGCTGAACGGTTCTGTTGAAACTTTGGCTCTTTTCTCTGCTAAGATTGTCGATAGGGACTGGGTGGGGTGCATAATTAGAAGGTGGCTCATTTAGCACCTGTTGTCTGGAAATTGAGGGGTGGCTCTTTCAGCACCTGTGCTGATCTGTGGGATCTTTTGGTGGCTCATGAAGCACCTGGAGTTTGGAAGAAGTTTAATATGTACTCTCTGTTTATGATAATAGAATGAAAGTTACCTTTTTTGCTTAAAAAAAAAATAGTTAAGTTAGCCTAAAATGTGAAATACTTTATATTCTTTTATCTCCAATTTATAAGTCAAAGTTTTGTTCAAATAATCAACTCCTATTGTGCCTTTTTTATCTGTTCTCTCTTTTTTTTTAAAGTAATTCTAATACAAGTGATATACACAATATTTCAACCAAGAGTGTATATAGAAATCTTGGATGAAATATTGTTTTAATTAGATTCATCGATATGAAAGGATTTTGAGAGTGGGGTTGAATTGAACTTGCACCTAAAATTTAGTTTAATTTTTTAGTCGAAAATTTAGAAAACTAATTTGAACTTTGTTAAGAATTTAGTTTAACCTTAGGTTATTGTATTAGTAGAAAAAGAAAAAAAAACCACCTACTAAGAGATAAAACAAACTCTTAACATAAACATTATCTATAAGAGTTTTCATAAACCAAAATAACAAAATCTAATTTTTAGAAATTTGTAACTTCAGTAATGAAAAAAATTTACAATTTTTAAATGTATTGAACTTGCTACTAATAAATTCATCTAGTTTGTAACAACATAAAAATTGTAAATTTTCATTAAAAATGTTATTTTTAAATAATTTTGTTCTAAACTTTTTTGCTTAAATCTTTTATTATTCTCAAAATTACATTATTGCTTAAAACTTTTACTATTCTCAAAATTACATGCAATAAAAATTCAATATCATCATGATCACAATACTAAAAAAATAACAAAAATTACAATTTAATTATTTTCATTATCATCTTTATATAAAATATATTTTTAGTTTTCTTAATATTGCTCACATGGACCAAAAACACAGATACCAAAAACTTATGTTAACCCATGTTGCTTTATTCTATTTCAATAAATAATAATAAAATGATTACTTAAATTTAAATTTTTTAAAAATAATTATTTTTAAGCATAAAAAAACTGTACTTTTGCTATTCATAGAATAAAAACATACACATTAGATGCATAATATCATGTCATATATGAGATACTGTATCTGAAGATAATACATACAATATGAATCCCAAACAAAAACCTCACAACCCCAATGCAGAAAATTGCAAAAACACTACACACTACATCAAAAGAAATTTGTTCATCATACAAGACTTATCCCAAGACAAATCCTCAGGTAACCAAAAGCAGTGAAAATAAGGAAACATAAATGAAAGAGAGTCATCTTTCATGTTGAACCTCCATCAATATCAAAAAAGAAAGCAAAGCCATGATCTACCATATTTCTTTCCAAAAAATCCTTCCAACTAAAGAACACCTTCCTCGGCATTAAGAGCTTCTTTGGAGAGAGTATCTACAACATGTTTTTTCTCCTTGTAAATATGGTTGATAATCAACTTATGAAAGGAATCAAAGAAAGATTCAGTCCTCCAATGCCAATGATGAAGTGTAATGACCTGTAAGGAACATAAATTTTTTGCCCAGTTTATAATGACCAACGAGTCCCCATAATTATTCAAGGTATCGATACCAAGAGAAAAAGCAAATTTTGCTAGACACCAAAGTAACAATAGTTCAATTTAGTGTTGGAACCCTGAGCACAATTCATCTTCAACCTGAAAAAATGTTCTTCATTGATCCTTAGCAAAATACTTGCACCACAAATGCCATCTTATGCTGCTCCAACACAAAAACTTATAGCCCAGAAATGTGATAGGAAGGTCGGACATCTGTCTTAGCACTTGATTTTTTATATCAACCACTGCATAATCTTTATAATAACCAATAATTCTCATAAAACTTGCAAATCTCCAATCTAGAAGGCCCTAACTCAAAAATAAAAATAACCAGCGCGAAATTAAATAATACTCGACCGATAGTATGATTTTTAGAGATGAAGAGGAAGAACAAGAATATCTTTTTAAATTAGGAATATTTCATTTGATATGATGAGGGTTTGTTCCTAGCTTTTTATTGTTCTTATAAATTATTATTCTTATTCTTATTTGGGTTTATTTCTATTCCTACTGTTTATCTTAACCAATTAATAATCCTATCTTTCTATCTATCTTATAATCAATAGGAGTATCAATGAAGACCAGGTTTATCAGTCATAAATAAATACAACTAAAAGATTTAATGACTTATCCTAAAAAATTACACGGTTTCGAGTCTTCCAAATATTACAACATATAAATCTAAACATGTATAATCATTTTCCTAAATAAATGCTTATCTTAAAAAAAACTAAACGGCCACATGAATTACTCTTTATTCTCATCCAAGATATTAAAGTATATAAAGTTAACTAAACAATCTCACTACATGTCCACAAATATTTTATTTTTGTATGTGTAAAAGTCAAAACAATATAATGGTCTTAGTATAGTTATTTTCATTATCATAAATGTATTTACGTTAAGCTCGATGAGTAAAATTAAATTTAAAATTTAAAAATAAATAAATTTAAATATTTAAAATTAAAAAAAAGTAATTTCTTTTTTTTTTTAATTTTTATTATTAGAAGCAAATAAAAGTGATATAATAATAGGAAAAGTGGTTTCTTTTAACATAATAGATGTAATTATAGGAAAAATGGCTTTTTTAAGAAAATAAGTAAGTTAAAGTCTAGACAATTTGCACTTTTTCCATTGAGATTGGTTGGAATTTGGCAACATCATTTGTTGTTAAAATTGCAATTTTCATTGTAAAAATGGATTAAACCTCTTCGATTACTCTTGAGATACTTTGATTATGCAATTCCAATAACTGAAAACTATAATTTCAACAATATTTTGATTAAGAAAATAATAATACTTATATTAATCTATACTATTGTAGACAACCCCTCATCTTAATAAAAAAATTACTATAATAAAATGTGATGCATCAAAGTGAAGAAAATTATAATAGTATCAATGTAAGAACAAAACCATGGGCTTTTAAAAGTAAATAACAAAAAAAGATTTGGTAAAATCTACTTATATATATATAATTTTCTACCGGGCATTAATATCTTATTAAAAAGATATTTTGAAGTCAAAATTAATTAAAAAAAAGTCTTAAATGAGAAGATCATTAATATCTTATTAAAAAAACATTTTGAAGTCCAAACTAATTAAGAACAAAAGTCTTAAATAAGAAAAGTCTTAAATAAGAAGAAGATAAAATATGAAAATTTAATTTTAAATTTATAAAAAAAGAAAGTGATGGCACGTTCCATCTCAAGAATAGAAGAAGCATTATTTCATTGGATCTCACCATTTTTAAGTGGATGAAACAAGTTTATCTTTATGGCAAAACATAATAATATTAAACATAAATATAAATGGTATAAAAAAAGGAAAGAGTCTAAAATAATTAGTAAAAAAAATAATATAAATAATAATATTAAAAAACATAAAAGAATATAATATTTTAATTCTTTTCATCAAAATTAAAACAACAAATATTAAAAAATCTCATAAATTCACATGCATTCAAGGTCTCCTAAAACATGTCAAAACATTTTTTTTAAATGAATGAAAAAAAAATATACGAAATGTACCATTAAAAATAAAAGACAAGTTATTAAGATTAAGGTTACTTCAACACTTTGACTATTTTAAGGTTAGTTCAACACTTTGACTACTTTAAAAAAAATGACAAAGTACACTATATAAATAAAGAAGAGGTTATCAAGATTAAGGTTATTTAACCACTATCTTATCTAATCATAAAAAAAATATTAATGAAATTTATTACAAAATTACCAAAATCAAATGGTAAAAATATCATATTATATGGGTGTGGATAAATTTACAAAATATGTAACTATAAAGATCAAGGTTATTTCAACACTATAATATCTAATCAAATATAAAAAAATATTAATAGACTTCATTTCAAAATTACCAAAATTAGGATAAAGATATCATTTTTATGGGTGTGGATAAATTCACAAAATATGTACTTTTCTATGAAATTCAATGTATATACACTACAAATAAAGTGGAAAAAGTTTTTATAAAGAAATTCATAAACTTTGTGGATTTCCTAAAGAAACGGAAAGTAATAGATGTTTTTTTAACAACAACGAGCAAGGTTTCATTTATAAAAGGTTGGTAGAAATCAACCACAAAATTGCATCAGTCCAAAATTGGTTCTAACAGTTCTCTTGTAATAATCTATCCATAAACCTTTGACCAAAATCTAACAACCACTGACATAGGACTATTAACTACTATGTTACTGCAGAGTTTAACATATTGGTTGAGTATTAACTAGCAAGAAAAAATAAAAATATATATATAACTAGAAAGAGAAAGAGCTAAGTGATATTATGACCACTAACCATGACCTGGTCCTCCTCATTGTTTTTTGCTTTAGAGATGTTGACAGGAACAAGAGACAATTGCTGAACATAATTCTCATCATTGCCCCTACTTTCAACAAGATCAAATAACCTGGAGAATTGACCCACCAACAGATGCTCATGATGATCCAAGGTTTCCTTTAAAGTTTTTAGATGTGCTTCACAAGCCCTAATGTTACCCTATGCTTCATCGTGCTAGTGGTCTAATCCCAACAGCTGAGCTTCGCATATTCACATATTTCCTTCCATTTCATCCAATCACAGACCCAATCTATTTGATTGAGCAGTGTTCTGCATAACAGATTCGAAAACCCCTTTCAGTTGAGAGTTCATCCAATAGAGACTTTCTCTAATATATCTGATATCAGCTATAGTGTCCTGAATTTCAACAGATAGCTCCTGTAGCTTATCTGCTAGGTCCGTCTTAGCCTTCATTGCAGGGGGAGAGAAGGTGAACCTCAACAATGTACCAGGACCCCTTGCAAGCCAATCCAGAGATGACAATAGACGTGAATCCTCCTTCCCAAGCAAGATGTGCAGAGGCTCCCAATATGCCAAAAAGCCAAGGTCCCTCTTGGCCCTGTGGTCGGATATCCGACCTCCGAGAAAGTAATTTGGGTTGGATAGCCGACATTCTATAAAGTAATATGGGTTGGATATCCGACGAACATGAGGTCAGATATCCGACCTACTGTAAAGTAATATGGGTTGGATATATGACCTCCCAGAAAGTAATTGCGGTCGGATATCCGACGTGTATATTGAAAGAATTGTAGTTGGATATCCGACATGGTGGTGTCGGATATCCGACGAGAAATTCTTGTATTCGGATATCCGCCGAAGTTGAACCGACGTTTAAAAAAAGAGAGGTTTGTCGAATTGTCGACAACATGATGTCGAAAATCGAACATATATGCCATTGGATTTTGGGTTCAGATTTGCTTGTGATAAATATATTTTTAGTTTTCTTAATATTGATCACATGAAACAAAAACACAGATACCAAAAAATTATGTTAACCCATTTGTTGCTTTATTCTATTTCAATAAATAATAATAAAATAATTATTTTAATTTAATATTTTTAAAAATAATTCTTTTCAAGCATAAAAAACTGTACTTTTGTTATTCATTGAATAAAAACGTACACATTAGATGCAAAATATCAGGTCATATATGAGATATTTTATCTGGAGATCATACATACAATATGGATCCCAAACAAAATCCTCACAACCCCAGTCCAAAAAATTGCAAAAACACTACACACTACCGCATAAGAATTTTGTTCATCATACAAGACTTATCCCAAGACAAATCCATAGGTAACCAAAAGCAGTGAAAATAAGGAAACATAAATGAAAGAGAATCGTCTTTCATGTTGAACCTCCATCAATATGGAAAAAGAAAGCAAAGCCATGATCTACCATATTTCCTTCCAAAAAATTCTTCCCACTGAAGAACACCTTCCTCTGCATCAAGAGCTTCTTTGGAGAGGGTATCTGCAACATGATTTATCTCATTGTAAATATGGTTGATAATCAACTTATGAAAGGAATCAAAGAGAGATTCAATCCTCCAATGCCAATGATGAAGTGTAATGACTTGTAGGGAACATAATATTTTTTCCCAGTTTATAATGAAAATGAGTCCCCATAATTATTCAAGGTATCTATACCAAGAGAAAAAGCAAATTTTGCTAGACACCAAAGTAACAATAGTTCAACTTTAGTGTTGGAGCCCCGAGCGTAATTCATCTTCAACCTGAAAAGATGTTCTTCATTGATCCTTAGCAAGATACCTACACCACAAATGCCATCTTGTGCTGCTCCAACAAATAAACTTATAGCCACTGATGTGATAGAAAGGTCGGACATCTATCTCAACACTTGCTTTTTTATATCGACCACTACATAATCTTTATAATAACTAATAATTCTCATAAAACTTGCAAAAAGATTCAATAACTTATCCTAAAAAATTACACAGTTTCTAGTCTTCCAAATATCCCAAAATATAAATGTAAACATATATAATTATTTTCCTAAATAAACACTTATCTTAAAAAAAACTAAATGAGCACAAAAATTACTCTTTATTCTCATCCAAGATATTAAAGTATATAAAGTCAACTAAACATCAAATTTGTCTCACTACATGTCCACAAATATTTTATTTTTGTTTGTGTAAAAGTCAAAACAATATAATGGTCGTAGTATACTTATTTTCATTATCATAAATGAATTGACGTTAAGAGTAAAATTAAATTTAAAATTTAAAAATAAATAAATTTAAATACTTAATTTTTTTTTTAAAATTTTAATTTTCATTATTAGAAACAAATAAAAGTGATATAATGATAGGAAAAGTGGATTATTTTAACAAAATAGATGTAATGATAGGAAAAGTGGCTTTTTTTAAGAAAATGAGTGAGTTAAAAGTCTAGATAATTTGCACCTTTTCCATTGAGATTGGTTGGAATTTGGCAACATCATTTGTTGTTAAATTGCAATTTTTATTGTTGAAATTGCAATTTTGATTGCAAAAATGGATTAAGCGCCCTCGATTACTCCTGAGATACCTTGCTTATGCAATTTCAACAACTGAAAACTGTAATTTCAACAATATTTTGATTGAAAAATTCACCAGATAGTAAGTGCAAATCATCTAGACTTTAACTTACATCTTAAGAAAATAATGATACTTATATTAATCTATACTTTTGTAGACAACCCCTCATCTTAGTAAAAAAATTACTATAATAAAATGTGATGCATCAAGGTGAATAAATTGTGATTCATCACAGTGAAGAAAATTGTAATGCTATCTATGTAAGAACAAAAACCATGGATTTTTGAAAGTAAATAACTAGAAACAAGATTTGATAAAATCTCCTCTTATTTATTTATATATATATATAATTCTACAAGAGATTAGTATCTTATTAAAAAACATTTTGAAATTAAAACTAATTAAAAAAAATCTTAAAGAACAAGAAGATAAAATATAAAAAAATAATTTTAAATTTATAAAAAAAGTGATAGCAGGTTCCATCTCAAGAATAGAAGAAGCATTATTCCATTTGATCTCACCATTTTTAAGTGGATGGAACAAGCAAAAACACAACAATATTAAACATAAATATAAATGGTATAAAAAAGGAAAGAATCTAAATAATTAGTAAAATAACATAATATAAACAACAATATTAAAAAACATAAAGAATATAAAAAATACAATATTTTAATTCCTTCCATCAAAATTAAAACAACGAATATTAAAAAACTACTAAATTCTCATGCATTCAAGGTCTCCTAAAACATGTCAAAGCATTTTTTTATATGAAATAAAAAAAATATACCAATTGTAACATAAAAAAATAAAAGACAAGCTATCAAGATTAAGGTTACTTCAACACTTTGACTACTTTAAAAAAAGACAAAGTACACCATATAAATAAAGTAAATAAAGAAGAGGCTATCGAGACTAAGGTTATTTCAACATTATAATATCTAATCAAATATAAAAAACATTAATGGAATTCATTACAAAATTACCAAAATCAAATGATAAAGATATCATGTTGTATGGGTGTGGATAAATTTACAAAATATGTAACTATAAAGACTAAGGTTATTTGAACACTTAAGGACCATATGTTATTCGGCTAGATTATGAAGGTGAAATAAGAACCTGAGACAATAGGAGCGGAGCTAGGGTTTTTGGTGTTTTTGTAGGCGGTTGGTTTGACGACGAACCATGGCAGACTCGATGGGGGGGAGTCCCACGACCCCCCAACGCTCTTCTCAATTGGATTTTCAGGTAGGGGGGATCCAGGTCCCGCTAGATGGATTGGGTGGTGTTGGAAAAAAGGTGCAGGAAATGGGATTTGTTTCTCCCCAAGTGGGTGGTAAGCTGGGTCAATGCATACCCAAAGCTGCGCCCATCCCTTCAATGGTTATCAAATCCAATACGTTGAGAGATAGGATTCAGAAGATGCAGGACCATGCCCTCATTGGGAAATTTGTTGGGGTTTTACCCTCTGAAAAGTCCCTGATCTGGTGGATTAACTCCACCTGGAAACCTAGAGGACATTATGATCTTCAGCTTGGATCGAAGGGCTTCTTCACGATTACGTTCATTAACCTGGATGATCGCAACAGGGTTCTTGATGGCGGACCCTATTTCTTTTACTCTGCTGGTCTGTTTTTGAGGCCATGGAAAGAGAAGTTCTGCCCTGAGAAAGAAGATATGAAGATAGCCCCAGTATGGATTCAGCTATACTCCCTGCCCTCGGAATACTGGGAGGCCAAGATCTTAGAAGATATAGGGAACAATTTAGGTACCTTTGTCAAAATCTCTGAACAAACGAAAGCTCAGAGATACACGGCTTATGCCCGGATTTGCGTCTATATGGACCTTTCGAGGGAGCTTCCGGAGGCCATTAAGCTGATGTGGGAGGATGAGGAATGGGTTCAAACCCTAGATTATGAACATATCCCTTTTAGGTGTCACAGATGTCATGAGCATGGACACTTATTACGGGATTGCCCTATGAATAACCCTAAACCAACCCCCAAGATGGATGATGAGAACGTGGATCCGGGGTTTACCAAGGTGCAAACCAGAAAACGGGGTGGAAGAAAACAAGGAACCCTGGAAGCAGCCAAGAAGATCATGACGTCTAACTCTTTTGAAGCTATGAATGAACAAGTGGAGGAAAATAGATCAGAGCAACTCACGACCCCTCAAGATAATCAAACCCTGTTGCAGAAGGTTGTCTCCCCTGACCCTAGTGTGTCGCCTATCAACGAAATTTTTTTGGTGGTTATTGGTGATATTGCGGATGAGGAAATTGAAGAGATAGACATAGGAGAGTTGGATCTTGATGGGATTGAGCAAGCATGTGATGACCCTAAAACTGGTTATGTCCCTCAAGATCAGGTGATCCTGCTGAAGGAAGCCATTCTTAAAGCCAGGGAACCCAATAGATTGGGAATCAGCCCTAGATCTCAAAAGGAATGCAAGAGGAAGCACGAGGAGAATTCCAAAAAGCTAGGTCGTAAATCCAATAGGCAAAGAATCGCTGCTGCAGGATTGAAGTTGGTAGAATCGGGCCAGTACCCTACTATCAGGGCCGCCCTAGGTTTGTAACTCTCTCCCCCCCATATTTTTAATGAAAATTGTATCCTGTAACATAAGAGGGCTTAGCGACCAACAAAAATCTAGAACTCCGAGGAAGAAGATTAAGGAGTCTAATCCTGCAGTTGTGTTTCTTCAAGAAACAAAGTGTTCGAGTATTAAGTTGCAGGAAAAAAGTAAGAAGATTTAGAGAAATTGTGAAGTAATAGGGATCGATGCGAATGGATTCGCGGGTGGGCTAGGCATCCTGTGGGATCCCAATAAAATAAGTCTTTCTGGTTTTCTTAGAAACCACAGCTTCCTGTCTGCTAAGTTCCAGGTTGCTAGGTTTAGGGTTTCGGGGCTTCTTTCTAATGTCTATGGCCCCCATACCCTTGGATCTAAATACTCCTTTTTGGATTCTCTTTGCTGGCTGAAGGAGATGTCTAGGGGAATGCATTGGATCGTAGGCGGAGATTTTAACCTTATCTCCTCTCTCGATGAGAAGAAAGGGGGAAGGAGGCGGCTGGATGACTAATGTATTCGGTTCAGGGATACCATTGAACAACTGAAACCATTTGATGTCATCCCAGGGGATGGTAAATTTACTTGGAACAACAAGAGGTAGGGAGATCGCCACATTGCCTCTCGTCTTGATCGATTTCTGGTTTTGAAATCGGTGATGGAATATGGGAGTGAGATTGCTTCTTCCATCCTCTCGGCTTCGGGTTCTGACCATTGGCCCATTGATCTCTGGTGGAGCGGCTTGGGTTCTCAATTTAAAAAACCCTTTCACTTTGAACAGTTTTGGTTAAGCCACCCGGATTTTAAAGAGAAAGTCTCTCATTGGTGGAGGGAAATGGATTTGGGCAAAGGTCAAAATATGTACAATTTTCAACAAAAACTGAAAGCCTTAAAAGCTAAAATCAAGAAGTGGAATAAGGAGGAGTTTGGGAATATCTTTGAGGATAAGAGAACCCTTGAAGCGCGTAGGGAGGAGATCCTTAAGTTGGGAATGCTTGCGGGCTACACTCCTGAAATCCAGAAGGAGGAAATCTTGGTTCACAATAAAATCTTGGAGAGGGAGAAACAGGAAGAGATTCTATGGAAACAGAAGGCGAGAGTGAATTGGCTGCAGGTTGGTGAACGCAATACAAAGTTCTTCCATCGCTCTGTAATTCAGCATTGTCAGCAAAATAGAATTCTTAAACTCAAGAACAGGGAAGGGATCAGATTGGAAACCAGGGAGGAGATAGAAGGTGAACTGAGTCACTTCTTCCAGGACATCATGAATGAAAATGTGGTTGAGAGACAAAGAGATATTGAGTCAATCATCAGCAATATTCCATCCCTTGTGACTCAGGAGCATAATGATCTCCTTCTTCGACCTGTCACCATGGAAGAGGTTGAGGAAGCAGTGTTTTAGATGGCCGATGGTAAAGCCCCATGGCTTGATGGCTTTACTACCAATTTTTCCATCATTTCTGGGATATGGTGAAGTCAGAGGTTTGGCAAATTGTTGAGTTTTCCCATTGCTCTGGAAAGATCCTTCCTGTGTTTAATGCTACTTTTCTTACCCTTATCCCCAAGACTAAGGGCGCTGAAACCCCTGGCAATTTTAGACCCATTGCCTTGTGTAATGTCATATACAAGATTGTAACGAAATTAATTGCTAATCGCCTAAAACCAATTTTTCCATCCATCATTTCTCCTGAGCAGTCAGGGTTTGTGGAGGGGAGGCAGATTATGGATGGTATAATTTTGATCCATGAGGTCTTGCATTCCCTAAAAAAAGACAAAATCCCTGGGATGATGTTAAAACTGGACATTTCCAAAGTTTATAATAAACTAAATTGGTAATTAATGGGAGCAATGATGCATGCCTTTGGTTTCTCTGAGCGATGGACTAGTTGGATCATGAATCTGGTTTCCTCGTCCTTCTCTTCCATTCTTCTTAATGGTGTTCCCACAGGCCTTTTAAAACCCTCAAGGGGGATTCGGCAAGGGGACCCCCTTTCCCCTTTTCTTTTCATTATTATGGCATAGGGTCTTGGAAGAACCATTAAAGCTATGCAAGGAAGTCATGAGCTGCAGGGTTTGATCGTTCATCCCAGAGTGGAATATCAAACCCATCACCAATTCATTAATGATCCCGTGCTAATGGGACACCCCTTAGTCCAGGAGGCTCGGGATATTCGTCGAAGTCTAGATACCTTCGGCAGAGCCTCTGGTCTTGAAGTCAATGCTCAGAAATCTCAGGTGTTTTTCTTTAACACTCCCAAAATTACCAGAAGAAACATTTGCAGGATTATGGGTTTTTCGGAAAGCTCCCTTCCATCCAAATACTTGGGGGATTCGTTGGTGGATTCTCGGGTCAAGCAGGACTCATGGAGGGAACTGGTAGATAGAATGTGGAAGTGTCTCTCAAACTGGACCTATCACCCCTTGAATTTTGCTAGCCACCTTGTTCTCCTAAAATTGGTCCTCCAGGCAATGCCCACTTATCTCTTCTCCGCTATGTTAGCCCCCAAAGTTATTCTTAAAGAGCTCCGGAAAATTAATAGGCAATTTCTGTGGAGTGGTTCAGGAGACAACAGGAAGTGGGATTTGGTCAAATGGGAAGAGATATGCTCACCAAAGTAGCAAGGTGGCCTTAATCTCAGAGACCTGGAACATGCCAATATTGTTTCGGGAGCAAAAACCTGGTGGAGGTGGGTCTCCCATAAGGAGGAACCATGGGAAAAATTGTGGCATTCCAAATATGCAACTGAGTGGGAAAAAGAGGATCTAATTAGATTCTCCGAACCAAGCCCTGGGTCTCACATTTGGAATTCGGCTGCCCAGGGGCAGAATCTGGTCCAAGATCATAGCTTCTGGGAGATTCGAGATGGTAGCCGGGCTTTAGCTTGGGACGATTCGTGGTAGCAGTTACCCCCAATTGGTGTCTACATCGTCGCTCCTCTTGTAATCCAAGGTTACGTTAATAGGAACATGGTAAGGGTTAGGGATCATTGGAATGCTGATTCTCAGGAACAAGACTTCAGAGTTTGGCATGATCATGAGTGGTGGTTTCCTCTAGGACCGGAGGAGGAAGTTCTTCGGGTAGAGGAAGAGCTGAACAATCGCAGAATCAAAAAGCAAAACGGGGAAGACAAGCTACAGTGGGGTCATAAGCCAAAAGGATGCTTCACTATGAAAGAAGCTTATGACATTAAAATGGGTTTCAACCAATTGGACCCCATTCCTCAATGGAAAAAGTTATGGTCTGCTAAGATTTGGCTGAAAATAACCACCTTCATTTGGCTAACTTTGAAAAAATGTATTTTAAATAGGGAAAATTTATAGAAAAGGGGTTTCCTGGGCCCTTGCCTGTGTGTCATGTGTAACAAAGCTGAAGAGACCATTTCGCACCTCCTGGAATCATGTTCTTTTACGTCGGAGCTGTGGGATCGTGGTGCAACCAACTTTAGACGCACAGATAGAAAACAAGATGATTCGGTTTCTTCCATCTCTGAATGGTCTAAGGACCCGTTCCAGAGCCGAGTGGCGAATAGATTATGGCAAATTTTTTCCGTATTTTCTTCTATGGGAGATATGGCTAGAGAGGAATTCCTGGATATTTCAGGCAAAGCAAAAGATGCAGGCAATACATGGGATGCGATGAAGAATAAGGTTTTGGAGACTCTCAAGCTTCAACATTGGGAGAACTCGGACTGGTAAACCATTGAGCCCGAGTCCAGAATACTGCGGGAGTGGGGCATAGTGGGTCTTCTCCCCTACTATGGTAAATCTATTCGCTCCTCCCAGGCGTTGGTGAGCCCAGTCACCTGGTTCCCTCCCCCAGATGGTTTCTACAAATTGAACTTTGACGGCGCCTATAAGGGTAACCCTGGCCCTGCCGGTTATGGTTGTGTCTTCCGTGGCCTTGATGGTAATATGGTTGGTTTCATGGCTGACTTCTTGGGAATTGAATCGAATAATGCTGCAGAGTTGGAAGGGTTGCTCCAGGGTCTTAGGATGGCCCACCGTAACTGCTGGACCCATCCAATTGTGGAGGGAGACTCCAAGATTATCATCCAGATGGCCATTAAAATCCAACGTGCCAAATCAAGTTCCTTAGTTGCCTCGTCCTGGAACCTTGAGAGAAAGTTGGAAGATCTTTCTATGGTTCTATCGCAGGGTATGGCGCTTACCTTTTCTCATGTCAAGCGCAGTGGTAATAAATTGGCAGATGTGCTGGCAAACTTTGGAACTGGTGTTCACATGACAATCAGTGCTAACTCGTGGGAGGCTCTGCCGGACTTAGCTGTTCGGGACAACTGCAAGGTTACCCAGGATGTTGACATGACGACCTTTCGTGCCGTTCATGCTAGGTGACATCAGGCAGAAGGATTTTGGGATGTGTAGCCATCATTCTTGTATATGGATCGTCCCGACCTTTAAAAACTGGAGGTGGAAGTGTCTTTTCATCATGCTAAATGGTATGAGAGGTGTCCTCTCCAAAACCTGGAGAAATAATTTGGGCAGGGGAATAATGGATCAGTATTTAAGAACAATAAGTGCTAAGAAGGGCGAGCGTCACTATCTATACTACCTCCATTTAATTGATTGTACCTGGGTAATCATGAAGGAAGATGGTAAATGTGTTTATATGAAGGAGCATGGTAGTGTAAGGGCTCGTCATTGCCATCCCTGTGCATGCATGCAAGTGTTGTTTGTCTACTTAGTTATGGAACTAGACTCTGTTAAGAAGATTGAGAATCAGGGGGTCTCCAATTTATGCCCGGATGTTGGGGTGGATATCAACCGTAATAAGAAACGACAGCGTGGGGATTCTTCTAGAGAGCCGGGTGGTGGTGTTTCCCATGCTTGTTTGAATGCTCTTTGTGAAGCCAATGCTTTCTCTATCCATGTCCCTGAGGATATTCAGAGGGATATCCGAGAGTATGAATTCCAATGGTGGATGAGGCTAAACAAGGAGACTCTCCTGGGGGAACACAAACAATTGGAAAATTGGATTATGGACCCTGGTAACACTGCTGGTCGGCTTAGCTTGTATGAACGGATGGTGGCCCTCTACTGGATGATGAAAAACCTTGTGGGTTTTTCCATACGCGATCGTCAAGCCCTTAAATATGACTCGGTATCGCATCTTCTGATGCAGCGGCTTTTGGAGGAATCTCGCACGATGAATTGGAAGATGGACTTCCTTCTGCATGCTATGGAGCTCCGTCCTCCCCTGTGCGCCCCGACTTCTTTTGGTCCCGACCATCCGGGGAATTCTCCTGAGGCTCCTTTCATCATTCGCCGATGCTTGGTTTGGTGTCTGTTTTTTCCTTTTTGGTTGATAGGTCGAGTCGAGTGTCTAGATGGTTTCTGGTTATCTCATGTTTAGATGACTTTCAACATTTTTTTTTGTTCGGGCCTGCGAGCCTCTGTAAGGATTTTTATGGACTAGATATCTCTTGGGTTCGTTGTGGGTATGCTGTAACTAAGATTCTTCGGTTAGGACTGGTCAGGGGTAAAGAAGATTCTCACGAAATCACGAGACCTGGATGTTTTGGACTCAACTTTTGTGGTTGATTTTGTAAGTTTGGTCCTGCATGAAAGTTTTTGGATGCACAAGCTTGTGTTCTGGGCAGCTTGTCCCTGTTGTAATCTCCTTTTGATATAATATAAAAATTCTTACTTACAAAAAAAAGGATAAGGTTATTTCAACACTATAACACCTAATCAAATATAAAAAAATATTAATGGACTTCGTTACAAATTACCAAAATCAAAGGATAAAGATATCATTTTTTTCTTTATGGGTGTGGATAAATTTTCAACACTATAATACCTAATTAAATATAAAAAAAATATTAATAGACTTCATTACAAAATTACCAAAATCGTGATAAAGATATCATTTTTATGGGTGTGGATAAATTCACAAAATATGTACTTTTCTATGAAATTCAATGTATATACACTACAAACAAAGTGGCAAAAGTTTTTATAAAGATATTCATAAACTTTGTGGATTTCCTAAAGCAATGGAAAGTAATAAATGTTTTTTTAACAACGGGTAAGATTTCATTTATAAGGTTGATAGAAATCAACGACAAAAATTGCATC
Organism: Larix kaempferi; assembly: GCA_027924585.1. Classification (NCBI taxonomy): domain Eukaryota; kingdom Viridiplantae; phylum Streptophyta; class Pinopsida; order Pinales; family Pinaceae; genus Larix; species Larix kaempferi. Next base: position 2,186,659 of record BSBM01000097.1, read on the forward strand.
AGTCCAAAATTAGTTCTAACAGTTCTCTTACAATAATCTGTCCATAAATGTTTGAACAAAATCTAACAACTACTAACATAGGACTATTAACTACTATGTTACTACAGAGTTTAACATATTGGCTGAGTATTAACTAGCAAAACAAATACATAAATAACTAGAAAGAGAAAGAGTTAAGTGGTACTATGACCACTAACCATGACCTGGTCCTCCTCGTTGTTTTCTGCTTTAGAGATGTTGACAGGAACAAGAGACAATTGCTGAACATAATTCTCATCATTGCACCTACTTTCAACAAGATCAAATAACCTGGAGAATTGACCCAACAACAAATGCTCATGATGATCCAAGGTTTCCTTTAAAGTTTCCAAATGTGCTTCACAAGCCTTAATGTTACCCTATGCTTCATCCTGCCAGTAGTCTAATCCCAACAATTGAGCTTCACTTATTCACATATTTCCTTCCATTTCATCCAATCGGAGACCCAATCCATTTGATTGAGCAGTGTTCTGCGTAATAGCTTCCAAAACCCCTTTCAGTTGAGAGTTCATCCAATAGAGATTTTCTTTAATATATTTGATATCAGCTATAGTGTCTTGAATTTCAACAGATAACTCCTACAGCTTATCTGCTACATCGGTCTTAGCCTTCATTGAGGGGGGAGAGAAGGTGAACCTCAACAATGTACCAGGACCCCTCGCAAGCCAATCTAGAGACGATAATAGACGCGAATCCTCCTTCCCAAGCAAGATGTGGAGAGGCTCCCAATATTCCCCAAAGACAATGTCCCTCTTGGCCCCGTGGTCGGATATTCGACCTCCGAGAAAGTAATTTGGGTCAAATATCCGACGTCCATGTGGTCTGATATCCAACATTCTATAAAGTAATATGGGTTGGATATCCGACAACCATGAGGTTAGATATCCGAAATACTGTAAAGTAATATGGGTCGGATATCCGACCTCCCAGAAAGTAATTGTGGTCGGATATCCAACGTGTATATTGAAAGAATTGCAGTCGGATATCCGACATGGTGGTATTGGATATCCGACAAGATATTCTTGCTGTCGAATATCCACCGAAGTTGAACCGACGTTTAAAAAAAGAGAGGTTTGTCAGATTGTCGACAACGTGATGTTGAAAATAGGACATATATGCCGTCGGATTTTGGGTTTAGATTTGCTTGTGATAAATATATTTTTAGTTTTCTTAATATTGATCACATGAAAAAAAACACAGATACCAAAAACTTATGTTAACCCATTTTTTGCTTTATTCTATTTCAATAAATAATAATAAAATAATTACGTAAATTTAAATTATTTAAAAATAATTATTTTCAAGCATAAAAAAACTGTACTTTTGCTATTCATAGAATAAAAACGTACACATTAGATGCATAATATTAGGTCATATATGAGATACTGTATCTGGAGATCATGCATACAATATGGATCCCAAACAAAATCCTCACAACCCCAGTCCAGAAAATTGCAAAAACACTACACACTACATCAAAAGAAATTTGTTCATCATACAAAACTTATCATAAGACAAATCCACAGGTAACCAAAAGCAGTGAAAATAAGGAAACATAAATGAAAGAGAGTCACCTTTCATGTTGAACTTCCATCAATATAAAAAAGAAAGCAAAGCCATGATCTACCATATTTCCTTCCAAAAAATTCTTCCCACTGAAGAACACCTTCCTCTGCATCAGGAGCTTCTTTGGAGAGAGTATATGCAAGATGATTTTTCTCCTTGTAAATATGGTTGATAATCAACTTATGAAAGGAATCAAAGAGAGATCCAGTCCTCCAATGCCAATGATGAAGTGTAATGACATGTAGGGAACATAATATTTTTTCCCAGTTTATAATGACAATGAGACCCCATAATTATTCAAGGTATCGATACTAAGAGAAAAAGCAAATTTTGTTAGACACCAAAGTAACAATAATTCAACTTTAGTGTTGGAACCCCGAGCACAATTCATCTTCAACCTGAAAAGATGTTCTTCATTGATCCTTAGCAAGATACCTGCACCACATATGCCATCTTATGCTACTCCAACAAATAAACTTATAGCCACTAATGTGATAAGAAGGTCAGACATCTATCTCAACACTTGCTTTTTTATATCAACCACTGCACAATCTTTATAATAACTAATAATTCTCATAAAACTTACAAAAAAATTCAATAACTTATCCTGCAAAATTACACGGTTTCTAATATTCCAAATATCCCAAAATATAAATGTAAACATATATAATTATTTTCCTAAATAAATTCTTATCTTAAAAAACTAAACGGCCACAAAAATTACTCTTTATTCTCATCCAAGATATTAAACTATATAAAGTCAACTATTCTCATCCAAGATATTAAAGTATATAAAGTCAACTAAACATCAAATTTGTCTCACTACATGTCCACAAATATTTTATTTCTGTATGTGTAAAAGTCAAAACAATATAATGTTCTTAGTGTACTTATTTTCATTATCATAAATGTATTTACATGAGTAAAATTAAATTTAAAATTTAAAAATAAATAAATTTAAATACTTAAAATTAAATATATATATATATATATATATATATATATATATATATATATATTAATTTTCATTATTAGAAGCAAATAAAAGTGATATAATGATAGGAAAAGTGGTTTCTTTTAACAAAAATAGATGTAATGATAAGAAAAGTGGCTTTTTTTAAGAAAATAAGTGAGTTAAAGTCTAGACAATTTGCACCTTCTTCATTGAGATTGGTTGGAATTTGGCAACATCATTTGTTGTTAAATTGCAATTTTGATTGCAAAAATGGATTAAGTGCCCTCGATTACTTCTGAGATACCTTGTTTATGCAATTTCAACAACTGAAAACTGCAATTTCAACAATATTTGGATTGAAAAATTTACCAGATAATAAGTGCAAATCATCTAAACTTTAACTTACACCTTAAGAAAATAACGATACTTATATTAATCTATACTTTTGTAGACAACCCCTCATCTTAATAAAAAATAAAAAATTTAATATAATAAAATGTGATGCATCAAGGTGAATAAAATATGATGCGTCACGATGAAGAAAATATTAATAGTATTGATGTAAGAACAAAAACCATGGGCATTTGAAAGTAAATAACTAGAAAAAAGATTTGGTAATATATATATATTCTACCGGGAATTGGTATCTTATTGGTATCTTATTAAAAAAACATTTTGAAGTAAAAACTAATTAAAAAAAAGTCTTAAAAAATAGGAAGATAAAATATGAAGATCTAATTTTAAATTTCTAAAAAGTGATGGCAGGTTCCATCTCAAGAATAGAAGAAGCATTATTTCATTTGATCTCACCATTTTTAAGTGGATGAAACAAGCTTATCTTTATGGTAAAATATAGTAATATTAAACATAAATATAAATGGTATAAATAAAAAGGAAAGAATCTAAATAATTAGTAAAAGTATATAATATAAACAATGATATAAAAAAACATAAAAGAATATAATATTTAATTCCTTCCATCAAAATTAAGACAACAAATATTAAAAAAATTCATAAATTCTCCTGCATTCAAGGTTTCCTCAAACATGTCAAAGCATTTTGTTTTTTAAATTATATATATATATATATATATATATATATATATATATATATATATATATACACCAAATGTACCATAAAAAATAAAAGACAAGCTATCAAGATTAAGGTTACTTCAACACTTTGACTATAAAAAATAAACGACAAGTTATCAAGATTAAGGTTACTTCAATACTTTGACTACATTTTAAAAAAATGACAAAGTACATTATATAAATAAAGAAGAGGCTATCAAGACTAAAGTTATTTTAACACTATAATACCTAATCAAATAAAAAAAAAAAGACAAGCTATCAAGATTAAAGTTACTTCAACACTATGACTACTTCAAAAAAAATTGACAAATTACACCATATAAATAATGAAGAGGCTATCAAGATTAAGGTTATTTCAACACTTTAATACCTAATCAAATATAAAAAAAATATTAATAAACTTCTTTACAAAATTACCAAAATCAAATGATAAAGATATCATGTTGTATGGGTGTGGATAAATTTACAAAATATGTAACTATAAAGACTAAGGTTATTTCAACACTATAATACCTAATCAAATATAAAAAAATATTAATAGACTTCCTTATAAATTACCAAAATCAAAGGATAAAGATATCATTTTTTCTTTATGGGTGTGGATAAATTTTCAACATTATAATACCTAATTAAATATAAAAAAAATATTAATAGACTTCATTACAAAATTACTAAAATCAGGATAAAGATATCATTTTTATGGGTTTGGATAAATTCACAAAATATGTACTTTTCTATAAAATTCAATGTATATATCCTACAAACAAAGTGGCAAAAGTTTTTATAAAGATATTCATAAACTTTGTGGATTTCCTAAAGCAATGGAAAGTAATAAATGTTTTTTTTTAACAACGGGTAAGATTTCATTTATAGAAGGTTGATAGAAATCAACGACAAAAATTGCATCAGTCCAAAATTGGTTCTAACAGTTCTCTTACAATAATCTGTCCATAAATGTTTGAACAAAATCTAACAACCACTGACATAGGACTATTAACTACTATGTTACTACAGAGTTTAACATATTGGCTGAGTATTAACTAGCAAAAAAATGCATATATTACTAGAAAGAGAAAGAGCTAAGTGGTACTATGACCACTAACCATGACCTGGTCCTCCTCGTTGTTTTCTGCTTTAGAGATGTTGACAGGAACAAGAGACAGTTGCTGAACATAATTCTCATCATTGTGCCTACTTTGAACAAGATCAAATAACCTGGAGAATTGACCCACCAACAGATCCTCATGATGATCCAAGGTTTCCTTTAAAGTTTCCAAATGTGCTTCACAAGCCCTAATGTTACCCTACGCTTCATCCTTCCAGTGGTCTAATCCCAACAACTGAGCTTCACTTATTCGCATATTTCCGTCCATTTCATCCAATCGTAGACCCAATCAATTTGATTGAGCAGTGTTATGCGTAATAGCTTCCAAAACCCATTTCAGTTGAGAGTTCATCCAATAGATATTTTCTTTAATATATCTGATATCAGCTATAGTGTCCTGAATTTCAACAGATAACTCCTGCAGCTTATCTGCTAGGTCCGTCTTAGTCTTCATTGCAGGGGGAGAGAAGGTGAACCTCAACAATGCACCAGGACCCCTCGCAAGCCAATCCAGAGATGACAATAGACGCGAATCCTCCTTCCCAAGCAAGATTTGGAGAGGCTCTCAATATTCCCCAAAGCCAAGGTCCCTCTTGGCCCTGTGGTCGGATATCCGACCTCCGAGAAAGTAATTTGCGTCGGATATCCGACGTCCATGTGGTTTGATATCCAACATTCTATAAAGTAATATGGATTGGATATCCGAACTATTGTAAAGTAATATGGGTCGGATATTCGACCTCCCCTAAAGTAATTGTGGTCGGATATTCGTCGTGTATATTGAAAGAATTGTAGTCGGATATCCAACATGGTGGTATCGGATATCCGCTGAAGTTGAACCGGCGTTTAAAAAAAGAGAGGTTTGTCGAATTGTCGACAGCGTGATGTCGAAAATCAGACATATATGTCGTTGAATTTTGGGTTCAAATTTGCTTGTGATAAATATATTTTTAGTTTTCTTAATATTGATCACATGAAAAAAAAACACAGATACCAAAAACTTATGTTAACCCATTTTTTGCTTTATTCTATTTCAATAAATAATAATAAAATAATTACTTAAATTTAAATTTTTTAAAAATAATTCATTTCAAGCATAAAAAAACTGTACTTTTACTATTCATGGAATAAAAACATACACATTAGATGCATAATATCAGGTCATATATGAGATATTGTATCTAGAGATCATACATACACTATGGATCCCAAACAAAAACCTCACAACCCTAGTCCAGAAAATTGCAAAAACACTACACACTACATCAGAAGAAATTTGTTCATCATACAAGACTTATCCCAAGACAAATCCACTGGTAACCAAAAGCAGTGAAAGAAGGAAACATAAATGAAAGAGAGTCATCTTTAATGTTTAACCTCCATCAATATCAAAAAAGAAATCAAAGCCATGATCTACCATATTTCCTTCCAAAAAATTCCTCACACTGAAGAACACCTTCCTCTGCATCAAGAGCTTCTTTGGAGAGAGTATCTGCAACAAGATTTTTCTCCTTGTAAATATGGTTGATCATCAACTTATGAAAGGAATCAAATAGAGATTCAGTCCTCCAATGCCAATGATGAAGTGTAATGACCTGTAGGGAACATAATTTTTTTGCCCCGTTTATAATGACAATGAGTACCCATAATTATTCAAGGTATCGATACCAAGAGAAAAAACAAATTTTGCTAAACACCAAAGTAACAATAATTCATCTTTAGTGTTGGAACCCGAGCACAATTCATCTTCAACCTGAAAAGATGTTCTTCATTGATCCTTAGCAATATACCTGCACCACAAATGCCATCTTGTGTTGCTCTAACAAATAAACTTATAGCCACTGATGTAATTGGAAAGTCAGACATCTATCTCAACACTTGATTTTTTATATCAACCACTACATAATCTTTATAATAATTAATAAATCTCATGAAACTTGCAAAAAGATTCAATGACTTATCCTAAAAAATTACACGGTTTCTAGTCTTCAAAATATCCCAACATATAAATGTGAACTTATATAATTATTTTCCTAAATAAATGCTTATCTTAAAAAAAACTAAACGACCACATGAATTACTCTTTATTCTCATCCAAGATATTAAAGTATATAAAGCTAACTAAACATCAAATTTGTCTCACTACATGTCCACAAATATTTTATTTTTGTCTTAGTGTACTTATTTTCATTATCATAAATCTATTTACGTTAAGTTCGATGAGTAAAATTAAATTTAAAATTTAAAAATAAAATTCTTTTTTAATTTTCATTAGAAGTAAATAAAAGTGATATAATGATAAGAAAAGTGGTTTTTTTTAACAAAATAGATGTAATAATAGGAAAAGTGGCTTTTTTAAATAAAATAAGTGAGTTAAAGTCTAGACAATTTGCACCTTCTCCAATAAGATTGGTTGGAATTTGGAAACATTATTTGTTGTTAAAATTACAATTTTTATGGTTGAAATAGCAATTCTGATTGCAAAAATGGATTAAGCGTCCTCGATTATTCCTGAGATACCTTGATTATGCAATTCCAACAACTAAAAACTATAATTTTAACAATATTTTGATTAAAAAATTCATTAGATAGTAAGTGCAAATCATCTCGACTTTAACTTACACCTTAAGAAAATAATAATACTTATATTAATCTATACTATTATAGACAACCTCTCATCGTAGTAAAAAATTTACTATATTAAAATGTGATGCATCACGGTTAAGAAAATTGTAATGGTATCGATGTAAGAACAAAAACCATGGGCTTTTGAAAGTAAAGAACTAGAAAAATGGTTTAGTAAAATCTATATATATATTTAATTATAATTCTACAGGGCATTAGTATTTTATTAAAAAACATTTTAAAATCAAAACTAATTAAAAAAAAGTCTTAAAGAACCAGAAGATAAAATATGAAGATTTAATAAAAAAAAAAAGTGATGGCAGGTTACATCTCAAGACTAGAAGAAACATTATTCCATTGGATCTCACCATTTTTAAGTGGATGGAACAAGCTTATCTTTATGGCAAACATAAATATAAATAGTATAAAAAAAGAAAGAATCTAAATAATTAGTAAAAAACATAATATAAACAACAATATTAAGAAACATAAAAGATTACAATATTTTAATCCCTTTCATTAAAATTAAAACAACAAATATTAAAAAGCTCATAAATTCTTATGCATTCAAGGTTTCCTAAAACATGTCAAAGCATTTTTTTTAATGAATGAAAAAAAATATATACCAAATGTACCATAAAAAATAAAAGATAAGCTATCAAGATTAAGATTAAGGTTACTTCGACACGACTATTTTAAAAAATGACAAACTACACCATATAAATAAAGAGGAGGCTATCAAGAGTAAGGTTATTTCAACATTTTAATACTTAATCATTTTAATACTTAATCAAATAGAAAAAAATATTAATTAACTTTATTACAAAATTACCAAAATCAAATAATAAAGATATCGTGTTGTATGAGTGTGGATAAATTTACAAAATATGTAACTATAAATACTAAGATTATTTCAACACTATAATACCTAATCAAATATAAAAAAAATATTAATGGACTTCATTACAAAATTATCAAAATCAAAGGATAAAGATATCATTTTTTTTTTTTTTATTTACAAAATATGTAACTATAAATACTAAGGTTATTTCAACACTATAATACCTAATCAAATATAAAAAAAAATATTAATGAACTTCATTACAAAATTACCAAAATCAAAGAATAAAGATATCATTTTTTTTATGGGTGTGGATAAATTTTCAACACTATAATACCTAATCAATATAAAAAATATTAATAGACTTTATTACAAAATTACCAAAATTAGATTAAAGCTATCATTTTTATGGGTGTGGCTATATTTGTTTGTCGGACAATCCACTCGAGCGGACGTGAGTCGGATCTCCCTAGCTCAATGTGAGTCTAGAACAAATAAGACAGGCTACGAATGCATTTCCTAGATCTACTTAAGGATCAAGTACTAGATGTATTACCTTTTACTTCGCTATCCTTTCTGTATGCTGCTCCACATCTCACGGTCGTCAGATCCAAGCTGCAAGACCTGTCAAGACAAGAAACAAGAGGAACAAGTAAAGGGCATCTATACAATAAGAGATCTAAGTGAACAGTTAAGCAGGTAAACTACTCAATATCATTACACACATGAACAATATTGGTGGAAAGCATTTGTATTACTGTAAAAATAGGGAAGTAATAGCAGAGATATAGAACTACAACCGAGGCTTAACGCTGCAGCCCTTCTCCAACAAAGCCATTTGCCATTTCCTCCTAAGGAAGCTTGAGTCTCTCAAGGATGAGTAGAGATCTCTCGGGAGTGATTTCACCAGCATGTAGACACCATAGACTTCCTCCCGTTGGAGAAGGATAGAGATTCTCTTATATAGAACTAAGCGGATAGGGTATGGATAGGATAGGTTGAGATAGGGTAGGAGAGAGATAGGGGATCCTCCCAAGGTGTTAGGAACCGAGTACCAACTCCCCTAGAGGTTAGGGATAGGGACCCAAGTCAACAAGTTTCGAGAAGAACCTCGAAGAAGCTATTTTTGCCCATTAACTGACTTCGTCGCACCCTGTAATGAAGCAAGATGCAACATCGTATGTTGCATGAGTGCAACCTACGACGACCTCTCAAAACCTAGTATAACTGGGTACAAATCCTTCCAGGTCAATTAGTTAGTCAAGATGTCTTCAGGGGTGTATACACTGAATCTCATGATGGGTAGATTTTAGGTGTAACAGAATGCCCCCCCAAAGCATGAAGTTGTTTAAAGATTGGACAGATGAAATGCTTTGATAAAAGGAATGGCAATGGACTTGTCGGATGAAGGACGCTGCTGCAGTACAATTGACTCTGAGTACACAGTCTCACCTAACTCACAACATGGCTGCCGACCAATACAATGCAGATCCATAGTAGTAATGACCGACTGAACACAATCATGGCTACTAGACACAAGCGTAGATCCATGATGAGATGATAACACAACCACGACCAATACAAATGTGGATCCGTGTAATATGACTCAATACAAACTCCATCACAGCTTGGGTAAAACATGACTCCCCAGGGTCTTCAAGCTGAACCCACAATGATACGAATCTATCCATGTGATTACAAATGTCTTGATGTCGAACATGGTAGAAACCACTTGATTACCGGTCATTGATGTAAACCGTTAACAAGTGCGAGGGAGGTCACCATTGATGTCAATGATTCCTAAGGTATCACAGTACATATCATCAAGTGTGAATAAATGAGTTGAATTCGAATGCAAGATGAAATATTTCAATCAAGAGTCAATGATGTAAACTCATGTTGAAAGCGAGGTAACCTGCCATTGAGGCATGCAGGGCCAAGGTATTTGATTGGTTTCTAGATTCAATCCTCAGATGATGAGTTGAAGTCGACAAGTATGAATCCGTAGAAGGAGGGCCATGATGAGTCCCCCATCAATCGACATGAAACACGACAAAAAATGTGTAGAGTGGATCGGATGGTACAGTAACATGCAAGACTGACTCAGAGTAGACCGACATGATGGCGGGTGTACTGACTGTAGATGATAAATGACAAACGTACTCTTGAACATGGGCATGGCATGACTTGGCAGTATTGACATGACGAGCACGACACAAATTCCTAATGCGACTAATGATGGAAGCTTTCTTTGAATGACTCAAAGGAGTAACAAGACTCAGGAAGTAAGTGGAACTCGAGGACAAACAAATGATCTAAGCGCTGTATGCAAATGCAGATGAGTGCCATGTTCAAGAACGACTATGTACTGCCACTAACAAGGTACATAACACAAAAAATTTCCTTTTTCCCCATCATCAACGATGAGTGCCTCATGTGTTTTTTACGAGCTTGATGAGGATAACCAGATGCTCGGTATAGCTCATCTCACAGATGAGTCCAATCCCAAATATTTTTCGAACCTAGGATAGGAGGGGTTCATCCCATGGTGGGCCCTTCAATGCAAGATTTTAACGAGTCCATAGAAGGTAAACTCGGTCGTCATTTGATGTTTAGAGAGTCTGAAAAGAACTAAAGAAGACTCCAACGGTCCTTTTTCGTAAAGTTAGGTTCATCGCCCGAAAAAGGGTAAAACAACGCGGGAGAGTCCTCTTCCAGTCATGATTGGCTGGAGTATAAATTTTTCATAACTAGTGCCCCCTGGTCCGAAAAAGGGGTAAACTATCACCAGGAAGACGACCATTCAAATTCTTTTATAATCATGAACGCAACAAGTTCGCCTAGCAATATTTTCGTATTTCGAGAGCCTGAAAAGAGCTTAAAGGTAGACTCCGGGGGGTTCCTTTTCCGTAGGAGTTTAACGAGCCCAGAAAAGTGATAAATCGTAACTCAGTAATGTATTCTCATAGTTTCAAGAGCACGAGAAAGAACAAAGAGTAAGCTGATTAATTGCAATCTATGAAAAAATGGGTAAACGACAAAAAATCTCAAGGGGTGTTGATACCTGAGATGACCGTTCCAATATGAAAATGGCGTAGAAAGGCACTTCACAAGTCCTGCACACTCGGAAACTAGGTCAAATAGTCAACCGAACGTTCAAATACAATAAAACTGATCCAAACTATAGCAAATAGCACAACGGCATCAAATATTTGAAAAAGGAATATTCCATTTGTCTTATAAATAGAAATAAAAACCAAATATAGTCACCATTGTTCTTTTTGGCAAATTTGGGAGGAATAGTGCCATTTGCTGCCAGATCTTCACTTGTCGATTCCGGGAGCTACGATCAGCGATTTCGCCTGCCGTCAGGAACAGGTAACCCTAAACTTCAGCCAGCAAAATCGTAGTGGTTTACAATTTTGATTTTCAGTTGTTTTTTGGGGTTTTGGCTTGATTTGGGAAGGGCCATTGCGCCCTCGGCTCGTTGCAGTTTTCCCTTTCGGGAACTGTGACGAGACCGAGTCCTTGCCAATGGAGTATACATGGACTGCGACGACGTTGCCCTGTTTGCAAAAACAGGGTGTGACGACGGCGACGTCCATCCCCAAACTCAAACAAAACTCAAAAGAAGGACTTCCAGTGGGTGAAGCAAGTCCTAACATTGTTAAAAACTTCCTGTTGATAGGTTCCAAGCATCCAAAATGGTTTTGGAATGGTGGGAAAGGGAACATGAATTAGATGATGAACAAGTTGCAAACGATCCACATTGTGTGGAAGCTTTGAGAAACTGTGGGCTTCTCAAGTTCTTCCGCATTCAGGGGATGAGATCCCAACTTCCACTATTGAACCATATGCTCCAATGTTGGGATGCGGCTTAGCAGTACTTCATGGTTGGTGAGCATGAGCTTCACATAGATGTCGAGGACATCTATTTCCTGACTGGTTTGTCCCAAAGGGGGGACAATGTGACACTCACTGGATCACGTGGGAGTGATCGAACTGTGGAAGATTTGATCCAACAACATTGTGGTCCCAACGCCCGTGCATCTATCGGAAAGATTTGCATTAAAGATGTACGGGAGCACCCACTATGGGCCATTTTATTTACCATTACGAGGATGGCGGGATGTCAAGCTCCTCACCTAGACACCAAGGCACAGATGCTTTATGTGGAGGACTGTTTGTCTAAAAGATCTTCAACTGGTGCGAGGGGGTCCTCGCAAACATGCGAGCTCAGCTGACAAAGTGTCGACGGGGAGAGCTCAAACAGTTAGGCTATGGATCTACAGTGATCTCGTTCTTGCTGGAACGGGTTCCCCATTTGCATCCTCAGGTACCACTAGAGGATAGGGACCTCAGAGATCCACACATGGCCAGGTGGATCGATGTGATGGCTAGGCATGGTGGGGGTCCTATCATCGGATTCCCTCCTAAGTTCTTCACTTGGATGGCGGGCCAGTTACTGATGTTGGAGGACTTTCCATATAGTGGCACTGACTTCACAAATGATCCAGACTTGCCACTGCCCGAGGGAGCAGCATGGGGAGACCTTGGTAAGAACAAATGACCCTTGAAATTTTTAAGTTTTGTGCATTTATGATTTTTTTGACATAGTGCTGACAGGCGAACAACATGTGGGTGCAGATGTGGGGCCTATAAGACCAGTGGGGACCTCTCTTCTGGTTAGGAGAGAGAGAGGAGAGGGAGCGATGGTGGATCCAGCTATGCATGCTGCCATCATGGAGATGGACATAGTCTATGCCAACCTGAGTGGGTTGACACTGGCTGTTCCTGAGCCGACGGTAGATGAGGTGCCATGGCCTATGCAGGTGCACACGGTTGGAGCGACTGCGCGCTTCAACGCACTGCTTCACAAGGTTACGAGAGCAGTGGACTGTTTCCAAACTTAGCCGGCTAGACCACCTAGGGTTGTACGGGTCAGGCGATAGGCCACATGTTGTCATTGTGTGTGTACTGAGAGCTTAGAGGCCTCAAATTTTGTACTACTGAAAACTACAGAGCTTTAGATTTTGTAGGGGCTTACTGAAAGTTATCGTGCTTCAGACTTTTGTATCGGCACTACCTTTTTGAGATTATATTTATATATACAATCATTTCGACGATTTATATATTATGTGTTTAAGAAAAAATGATGATGATGTGATCTTGCTTACATGCTTTGATTTTTATACGATGCATTATTTACATGTTGTGAATGCTTTTACACGTTATGAGTATCATGTGTGTGCGATGTACCAATCTAGAATGAAGTTGGCCATCAAGTCAGCAACTATGTTTAACTCTCGTGGAATGTGCAGGTATTGAACGGATTCAAATGACCTTTCCAGGAGACGAACTCGTCTAACGAGACGGAGTAAGGTAGGATCACAGATAGTGTAAACCCGCTTAAGATAGGAAACCACCAGTTGAGAATCCATGTGGATGACAATGTGGTCCATACCCAAGGAAATCACATCGGTTAAGGTTCCAACAACTGCCAGGTATTTTGCGGCATTGTTGGTTGCGAATCCAAGGCAACTTCCTCCTGAGCTGATGAGCTCTCCTGTTGGGGAATACAATACCCAGGCTGCCAAAGTAAGGTTACGAGTATGTCGGCTAGCACCGTCCGCGAATCTGTAGCACGTTTCCATCTGCACATGCAGACAGAATATGGTATAAGAAGCGGAAACAAGATCTAAAGACACTGAAAAAACAAGCGCGTCACACCACACAAAAACACACAAACACGCCATGTACAGTATATACATGAAAATCTGTGCATGAGAGGGTTAGGCATAGTACCTCTTCAGGTAAAGCCCATTACGGGGTTCACCCAAAGATATTCCGTCATAATCTTCAAGCTCGTAAGCTCCTTTTTCCAAAACACGTTTGACAATGTAAGGTCCGTGCCACATGGACTCGAACTTTCCTACCCCTACTTTGTCATGTCTCTGGTCGTATGTGAGGACCAAGTCACCCTTGTTTAAGATACGAGGTTCAACTAACTTGTCGTATTGAGCTTTGATGCATTTTTTATGTGCTTCGTTAACAAGAGAAGCATCTCGATGAGACTCGTTAAGTTGAGCTAAGTACAGGAAACGTTCTTCCTCGGCAGTAGTGTTAGGGAGAAGTTCGACAAGTTGTAGAGACGGAATTTCGCACTCTATAGGCAGGATAGCCTCCAATCCATACACCAATTGGAAAGGAGTGAACCCTGTGGCGGTTTTAACGGAAGTTCTGTAGGCCCATAATGCTGAAAAGAGCATATTATGCCAGTTGGACTTATGTGTACCTACCATCCGTTGGACCATAGATTTCAATACCTTGTTAATGGCCTCGACCTGTCCGTTGGATTGCGGGTAGTAGGGTGTTGAGTATTCATGACGAAAACCCAATCTATTGCTCAGTTCATCGACCATATGGTTCTGGAAATGAGAACCATGGTTGGTCACTATCGCCTGCGGAACTCCGAACCGCGTTATTACATGATTGAACATGAAGAGTGAGGCGGTTTTGCCGTCGTTTTGGTATGTAGGCATTGCCTTGTCCCACTTTGTGAAGTAATCCACAGCTACAATGATGTAACTATGCCCCCCGACCGAGGTAGGCTTACAATGCATAAAATCGATGTCCCATTTTGCGAATGGGCCCACGGCAATAACCGGGTGTAATGGGGCGGGATGGGTGCGCTTTTTCGTATGGAAGTTTTGACATGGAGGACATCTCTTCACGGCCACGATACAATCTTTGAAGATAGTAGGCTAGTAATATCCTGTGTGCAAAATCTTCTAGGCTGTAGCCATCCCAGAGAGGTGACCGCCGCACTCCCCAACATGATAGTCATTCAGAACGCATTCAACCTCATTGTGAGTCAGACAACGTCGAAGAATTGAATTGAAGCCACGGTGGTACAAAGTATCACTGATGATCAAATAATACTTCGCATGGTGACGTATTCTACGACGGTCGTCGCGTGACAGTTGAGGGTTGAAGCATTGGGTTTGAAGATATAATGAAATATCTCCATACCACGGATCAGTCGTACTGATGAGAAACAATGATTCGTCTCGAAAAGAGTCATTGTGCTCAACTTCTACATCAGAACGGGGAAGGTCACAAATAAGCTCAGTAAACACCAGGGATTTTTTGGACTTGGATTTCTCGAAAAGAAGGTCGAATTCTTGCAGTGTCACAATCCAACATGAGTACTTTCCCCCAAGCACCTGACGTGTCAGTACGTGGTACATGGGGTTCAATTCTGCAATGACGGTGGTGGTGCAGAGCAAGATATAGTGGTAGAACTTTTGGATGGCAATGACCGCCGCAAAAGCGAGTTTTTCGACATGTGAATATCTAGTTTCAGTGTCAGTGAGACCCTTACTTGCATAGTATATTACATGTTCCTGGGCGTTTTGATCTTCCTGTACCAAAACCATGGCGATAGTGGTAGTAGAAGCGGCGAGATATAAGATGTCATCTCGGAAATAATTTGGTGGTTGGATTACGGGGGCATGTGTGATGGCATGTTTGATGCTGTCAAAGGATTTCTGTGGTTGATCGTCCCAAATGAATGGGACGTCCTTCTTAAGCAATCTCATATACCCCTTAGTCTTTTCCGTGAAGTTGCAAACAAAACACCGTAAATAAGTCGCCTTCCCTTGGAGACTTTGAAGTTCCGTCACATCGGTTGGAGGTGGTAGATTCACAATAGCCTCCACCTTTAAGGGATCGATGCGGATCCCATCCTTCGAGACGATAAATCCTAAGAGGCGTCTGGATTCAACGCAAAAGATACACTTATGAGGATTCAGACGAATATTGTATCGTCTGCATCTGAGCAAAATGGCCGTTAGATGATCCATGTGGAACTCATGCTGCTTCGAATGAGCAGGGACGTCGTCCAGGTAAGGTTCCACAAAGTCCTTAATATCATGGAAGGCATACGACATGGCTCGCTGGAACGTGGCGCCAGTGTTTTTAAGGCCAAACGGGAGTTTGCGATATGCAAACGTCCCCCAAGGATAGATGAAATCTGTCATATGTTGGTCGGTTGGGTTGATCTCAATCTGGTTGTAACCAGAAAATCCATCCATGAATGAAAAGATGACGCTTCCGACACAATTGTCGATAATATGGTCAATGAATGGGGTCGGGTAGTTGTCCTTTGGACAAGTCTTGTTAAGGTCCCGATAATCGACACAGATGCGAATGGTTCCCTGCTTTTTGTTTACAAGGACGACGTTTGAGACCCAATCCGTCAACGGGACAGGATAAATGAAACCAGCCTTTAAGAGTTTTTCAATCTCTGCTTTGATCGTTGCAGTCTTCCGGGGGTGTACCAGTCGCAACTTTTGATGTACAGGTTTGATGTCGAGATAGGTTTTTATTTCGTGAGAAACAATTGCGGGGTCTATCCAAGGCATCTCCTCATAGGACCAAGCGAATACGTCTCGAAATCGCTTGAATAAGGCCGTACCCACAGCTATTTCTTCAGGGGAACACTTCTGGCCTATGCAAATGTGTTCCACTACACCAGGTTTTACTGAAATGTCTACCGAGGTGGTAGGCTCAATGTTGGCCAAGTTACCCTCAGTGTCCAAAA
Source organism: Larix kaempferi (assembly GCA_027924585.1). Lineage (NCBI taxonomy): Eukaryota > Viridiplantae > Streptophyta > Pinopsida > Pinales > Pinaceae > Larix > Larix kaempferi. The sequence goes on from BSBM01000097.1 coordinate 2,203,489, forward strand.
GACATGTAAGTACGGGGGACTGGGGGAACGGGTAGATATCCGATGAAAAGATGGTGTTGATGTTGTTCTCTATATACTCCAACGGGGGAGAAAAGATGACCTATGGTGGAGGTCATCCCACGGACCATCATCAACATTCATAACTTCCATGATGGACTCATCTGAATGAAAAGTCCGAAGTAAGAGATTAGGTAACGATGATGCCCATTGCAGAGAACATGATGGGGAGTCCAAAGTTAAGTGGTCCTCCGGTGCCAATTGGATAGCCTCGTAAATACATTCAGCGGGTGAAAGAGGCATCACATTTCCAATCAGATGTGTTGTGGCTTCATCAGGTACAAGCCAAGTATCAGTGGAGCGAGATGAAATCTCTGTGGAGATCAAGTTCACTGAGGCAACATGATTAGGGGGGGTCCGAGATTGGAAAAATGCCCATGAGAGATGAATCTTTCAAAAGGCCAACCCCTATACTCTCATACTGTTTTGACGTTTGTCCAATGGAAGGAACATGGTCACCAGGATGAGTAGTAGTGTTTGGTGTGCAAAAATCTAGTTGGTCGACAGTAACAATTCATCCTTGATGGGGGGATTGTACTATGCGGAAGATTGAAGAAGCTACCGCCTGCATGGTGTAAAAACAATTACGACCAAGCAAGAGATTATAATCTATCGAGGCCTAGACCACTTCCACATTAATCGTTACGATCTTTCCGCCCAACTCAGCTGCGAGAGCTTGTAGGAGCCCATGAGGTTGAAAGCCACGCTCGTCGAATGCTTTCAATGTGGTAGGAGAACGATTCAATTCGGGAGAGCCGATGGCTCTCCAACAAGCGATCGACATGACAGAAGTAGAGGCACCTTCGTCCAAAATGGAGCGATGGACAATTTTCCCAACAATGTTTGTAGCTACTTGGAATGCAAGCTGATGGGAAAGCCTTGGCTTGAAGTAGTCAAGTCGAAACATGATGGTATTCGAAGAATCAGGGTCAACTGCACCGATTGCCGCAAGGAGAGTTTTGCGTTGATTTGGACAATTCTGCAAAACTTCCAGCGTGGACATGGTGCAAGGAGCTTGTGCCAAGTCTTCCACGATATTGTAATTTTGTGCTGCCCGAGCATTCAGATTGAAAACGGATTTTCAAATCGTGCTCTTGGGCGGTCGCAATATCGAATCTAAAGATGGCTTCTCAATGGTGAGAGAAGTTGACGGTACAATAATGTCAGGTATAGAGTTGGAAGTTTTTTCAACATTGCTTCCAACAGGTTCTTTCGAAGGGACCGAGTCGTACGATCACGAGCGAGTGTTCAAATTGATCGTTTCGTTATGCACCATGAGAACATGTGCGGGATTGGATGGTTCCCCCTGGGATGGGGGGGTTTGAGCAATCATTTGCTGATTTTGAGTGGGAAACGGATCGTTGAGGACTATGGGAGGCGTTTTACCCCCAAGAAACTTTTGAACTTCGTCTCTATGGGGACACTCTTTGGAGAAATGATTGTCTCCACATAGTAAACAAGGAAATTTTAATTTCCATTTCTGCTTGGCATCATCAGGAGTGCTCTTTTGTTCCTGCGGGGCAGAAGACTTCTTAGGTTTCCCTTTGTTCTTCTTCTTGCCGCCGGACTTCTGAGATGAAGCTAATTGGATAGAATTCACCTCTTCAGTTACAGCAGGAGTGGTTGGTTTGGTGGTGTTGTGCCCAGCCTGAGTTGGTAATGAGGAGGAACCATAAAGGCTCGATGATCCAACAGGCTGGGTGGTAAGGGATCCAATGATGCCATCAATTTGGGGTCCCTTAGGAGGTTTCGTGGGGTCATAAGTGTCGCGGGGTGCGTCAGGAAGAATTTCAAACAGGGTGCCTGATTAAGCATAGACCAAGTCTAGGTAATGGGCATGAGCGATAGCTTGCTCTTCAGTGACAGCGCCGCCCATGGCGACATCTCGAGCTATGTGAGGGATGAGGGACTTCGTCAACCAATCTACTAGGAGTTGATCGGGAATGGGAGCCTTAATCAACCGTCTTCTCCTTCGCCACTCATGTATATGAGTAGAGATATGAGTAGCAGTATTCTGACTGAGAGAGGTGAGAAGGTCCGTACCAGTCTCGTACCATATAGGGAGTTGGAAGTGAGTCAAGAAGTTCATAGCAAGAGACCCAAAATCATGAAAAGAATGTGGTGGTAGTTCAATATACCACTTTGCAGCCGGATCAGTGAGAGTCCGTTGAAATAACCTTAGACGGATTGAGTCGTCCATCAGAGAGTTGGATGAGCACCATAAGTGGTATGTCATCACGTGGTGTTTAGGATCCTCGTCCGGCTTGTCGTCAAACTTGGGGATATCCGACGGAAGTTTCACCGGAATCGGGGGCCAGTTAGTTCTGTTGTAGATGGGTTCATTCGTCAGTCAAGACAGATCGGGTAGGTCCAAAGTAGCCAAAAAGGGAAGCTGTTGATTAGGCTGCGGGTACTGATAATACTGATAAGGCATATAAGGACCGGTAGGACCTCGTATCGACTGATTAAAAGGTGACCACAGAGCAAATTGACCGTAGGGGGGTGTGCCGCCCAGACCGTAAGGGGGTCCGTTCCAATAAGGTGAGGTTCCACCTCCACCACCGGGAGGAGGTGGAGGTCCATTGCCATCGCTGGGGGGAGGTGGAGGTCCATAACCGTAATAAGGTGGTCCGCCACCGTCTCCGCCTGGAGGGGGTGGTGGACCACCTCCACCACCACCACCATAATAATTAGACCTAGCACCTTCTCCGCCTAGAGGGGGTGGGGGACCACCTATGCCACCCGAAGGAAAATGTCCTCCTCCACCATAGTAGGGTGGTCCCCTGCCTCCTCCACCTGGGGGAGGTGGTGGACCATTCTCGGCCCCACCGGAAGGGTGGGGGCTGTTGTTGGTAGAATGAGTTGGACCTCCGCCAGAAGGTAGAGGTCCGTCCGCCTCCTCCAAAGTTAGGTGGGGGCCCACTGCCTCTGGTAGGAGGTGGAGGAGGACCGATCGGGGGTGGCAGTGCTTGAGGGATAGTTGGTTGGGGTCCATGTTGTAAAACGGGTTGTTTCCCCCATAGATTGTACAGGTTTCTGGGATAAGGTATCCCGTATGGCGCGTTTTCGGGGTGAGTTTGACCCGGCGCAGGGTTAACGGAACCTGGATACGCTTGACTCCATGAGGGTTGAGTTACATTGGATGGCCCCCCAACATGAGATAATCCCACGGTGGATGGTCTAGCGGGTTGAGAAGTTCCAACGGGAGGACCGTTGGGGATTCCATCGCCTACGTTTTGGTTAGAAAAAAGGGGTTTCCCCCCAGCCACAATAGGCTGACCATTATTCAAAGGTTAAACCAATGTAGGTTGTTGATTAGCTACCATAGTAATAACGTTAACAATGAGATAATCCGTGGGAATGGAATATCCTCCCCTTGAATTTTGAGGTGGGGGAGGAGATGGTAAAGTAACTATGGTAGTAATAGGTGTGTTGGACTATTGTCCTTCCACCGGTTGGTTCGCTTGAAGTGCAGGACTGGATTCTTGTGAGAGATGACCAGTCTCATCGACGGTTGCGTGGTGGGAAGATGGTTCGGGTGAACCATAAGATATCAGATGAATTGAGGTATCTCTATACCCAACTCGTTGCTCAAGACTTTGTCTTCGAAGTTCATTACCCTTAATACGTAACCGATCCAAGCATTCGTGAATGGGTGCAAAGATTTCGGTGGGGTCAGGCATGTAGAAGGGTCTAGAGAGCTCTGGAGTAGTCCAGTTGGGTGGTGATGCGATGGCAAAATGAGCCACTGGGTGACCAGTAGAAGATGTCTAGTAAGCTGCTGAAGGACCAACAGCTGCTGTAGGGTCGTCCCGGGATTGGTTTATCCATTCCAACGATCAGGTTCTCCCGACATGATGGGAGAAATATCTTGCGAAGTGGGGATTTGTGCTTCTTCATCCTGTGGGAGATGAGAGGCAGGTGAATCCGGAGGAGTTTGGGGAAATAAATGTCCTCCAATATTCAAAGTGGGGTTTTCCACTTCAGTAACTACGACCGTGTTATGCTGATCCATCCTTACCCTCGAAATAACCTCCGGATTAAGGGGATATTCGGGTGATAAGTTTAAGATCCTACGGGACCTTCTCCAGGGAAAATCCTCCAGAATGTCAGGAAAGTCAGCCAGAGTGGCTGAAACAACATTTCTCCTAAGGGTATGCTACGAAAGAAAAGCAATCCAGAAAAACCTACTCAAACTAAGGCAACAAGCATACTTATGCGACAGAGTGGATTCAAAAGTCTGGAACCTCACGGGATTATCAAGGCATCGCAAACCGCGATATACTATAGGGTCCAACAATATGATGCGACAAGGAGGATTGGGACCATACCCTTGCCTGCATACCCGATTACCTAGACAATATGTGCGTGCTAATCTCCCCGAGTGCTGTTCTCGGTGTATTGCTTTGCCAAGATGGCCAAATGGTTAACTCAGTTGGTTTCAGGAATCCTAGTGGTGTCTCCCGATATACGCAAGGTACGTGGGAGCTCAAATCCCTAGTGGTGTTGTCTAATGCACAACCGTTCGGCAAGAGACCTTCCGATATACTACCGAGTATGTGATACACCCTTCGATATACACCAAGTACAGATTATGGTACTTGGTGGGTACGTGAAGGAGCTCGATATACCGATAAGTACGTGGAAGACTACAATACCTCTGAGATACAATGGTGGAAAATAACGACAGCTGCCACGCTTAACGACGCCGGAACACGTCTCTAACTTACACACAAGTTGCTATAAAATTTTAACTAGTTCTATTGTTAATTTTATCTTGGACGATTAGGTGAATGCATGAGGTGAGTACATAATCGGAAGCATAATGCAAGTCCTAGCTACATGCATGAAATATTCTTTTCTTTTAATGAATTCTAGTTATGGGAAGGAGAAATCTTTTTCTTTCCGACAAGATTGCCAAAACAACACAATGCAACAGTTCCCAATTCAAACATGTTTGACTATGAAAGTATTCTTTTCATTTTTGCGAAACATAAAATCACAACATTACTGATCCAAATTACAACATTCTTTTTCTTTTTCTTTTCAAAATGAAAATGATATTAGATAATGAAAAGAGAGAATTCTAATTTGGAGTATGTAAGCTTTTCAATTTCACTTTCAATGGCCCAAAAGAAATGAAAATAAAAAAAATGCACCTATCTTTCCCTAGCATGGAAATATTTTGCAAAATTGGAAGTGTAACTTGAGTCTTTCAAGAAGATGAGTGATTTATATTTCAAGAAAAACACAAATGATCATACATTCATTCAATTTTCCAAAAGATTGATAAACGAAACATTCCAATGCAAGAATGATTTTCTTCAAAAAACACTCAAGAAATGATGGGAAAGAAGCACTTTTAACTTTTCAATGGATGCATCAAAGAATAAACTTGATAACAATTGAGTTTTCAGTTCTAAACGAATGAAAAGAAAGCACTACTTGCAACACTGGTACACTCAGAAAACTCAAGAAAAGACAAGCACTCAATCAAGCTGAAAGACACACTTAACTCAAAATCAAACAGTAGCAAGCAAACCAAGCAAGCAAAGCTCAAAAAATAATGTAAATGACGGCTGGAGGCTAATCCAATGCAATGATCAGATCAGGGATGGAAGGAAGGGAATGCAAGGGTGAGCGGATGAAGGTGGAGGAGGCAAGAGCGTCCACCACTACCGGTCCTCAGACTTGTCCAAAACGGAACCCAAAATCAATCCAAACAAAACCAAGCACCCAATACACGAATCAAGGAATGGGATCCATGGCTGCATCTCGCAGCACAGAGGGAGTTCATACAGCAAACCAAAGTTCAAAATTGACAAATGGAGAGGGGATGCCTCATGCCAAATTCTGACAAATCGGCGCACTCTGTGCTTGTACACAGTGCGACGTCGCAGTTCACCAATGCGGGAAGTGCGATGACGTCGCAGTATACCAATGAAAAGGTTGCGACGAGTGACTAACAGGTAAAGAACAGAGGCCAGAAAAGACACAGTGTCGCTCTGTTTCCACTAACCAGGTGCGACAGGCGACATATAAGTCCAAAAATGAATCAGATCTCCAAGAAATGAACTATAGAATGGTTTGGAAATGAGTAGTATAAACTCAGAGGAAGCAGATCAGAGTCTTCAAGACGAAGATCTGATAGTGAAATCAACTCAAGAAGCAGATGACAAATGGAAGGATCGTGCAAGCAATCAACTGAAAATGACTCTTAGGCAATTACACAATCAGACACATTGAATTTCCCCAGTATGGTCGTTAGATTTGTTTGTCGGACAATCCACTCGAGCGGACGCGAGCTGGATCTCCCTAGCTCAATGTGAGTCGAGAACAAATAAGACAGGCTACGAATGCATTTCCTAGATCTACTTAAGGATTGAGTACTAGATGTCTTACATTTTACTTCGCTATCCTTTCTCCTGTATGCTGCTCCACGTTTCACGGTCGTCAGATCCAAGCTGCAAGACCTGTCAAGACAAGAAACAAGAGGAACAAGTAAAGGGCATCTATACAATAAGAGATCTAAGTGAACAGTTAAGCAGGTAAACTACTCAATATCATTACACACATGAACAATATTGGTGGAAAGCATTTGTATTACTGTAAAAATAGGGAAGCACATAGCAGAGACATAGAACTACAACTGAGGCTTAACGCTGCAGCCCTTCTCCAACAAAGCCATTTGCCATTTCCTCCTAAGGAAGCTTGAGTCTCTCAAGGATGAGTAGAGATCTCTCAAGAGTGATTTCACCAGCATGTTGACACCATAGACTTCCTCCCTTTGGAGAAGGATAGAGCTTCTCTTATATAGAACTAAGCGGATATGGTATGGATAGGATAGGTTGAGATATGGTAGGAGAGAGATAGGGGATCCTCCCAAGGTGTTAGGAATCGAGTACCAACTCCCCTAGAGGTCAAGGATAGGGCCCCAAGTCAGCAAGTTTCGAGAAGAACCTGGAAGAAGCTATTTTTTCCCATTAACTGACTTCGTTGCACCCTATAATGAAGCAAGATGCGACGTCGCATGTTGCATGAGTGCAACTTGCAATGACCTCTCAAAACCTAGTACAACTGGGTACAAATCCTTTCAGGTCAATTACTTAGTCAAGATGTCTTCAGGGGTGTATACACTGAATCTCGTGATGGGTAGATTTTAGGTGTAACAAAATTCACAAAATATGTACTTTTCTATGAAATTCAATGTACATACACTACAAATAAAGTGGCAAAAGTTTTTATAAAGAAATTCATAAACTTTGTGGATTTCCTAAAGCGATGAGTAATAGATGTTTTTTTTAACAGGGGGTAAAATTTCATTTATAAAATCTAACAACTACTAACATAGGACTTTTAACTATTATGTTAATGCAGAGTTTAACATATTCGTTGAGTATTAACTAGCAAAAAAAAATACATATATAACTAGAAAGAGAAATAGCTAAGTTTTACTATGACCACTAACCATGACCTGGTCCTCCTCGTTGTTTTATGCTTTAGAGATGTTGACAGGAACAAGAGACAGTTGATAAACATAATTCTCATCATTTCCCCTAATTTCAACAAGATCATATAACCTGGAGAATTGAACCACCAACAGATGCTCATGATGACCCAAGCTTTCCTTTAAAGTTTCCAAATGTGCTTCACAAGCCCTAATGTTACCCTATCCTTCATCCTATTAGTGGTCTAATCCCAACAGCCGAGCTTCGCTTATTTGCATATTTCCTTTCATTTCATCCAATTGCAGACTCAATCCATTTGATTGAGGAGTGTTCTGTGTAACAGCTTCCAAAACCCCTTTTAGTTGAGATTTCATCCAATAGAGATTTTCTCTAATATATCTGATATCAGTTATAGTGTCCTGAATTTCAACATATAGCTCCTGCAGCTTATCTGCTAGGTCCGTCTTAGCCTTCATTGCAGGGGGGGAGAAGGTGAACCTCAACAATGTACCAGTACCCCTCGCAAACCAATCCAGTGACGGAAATAGACGCGAATCCTCCTTCCCAAGCAAGATGTGTAGAGGCTCCCAATATGCCCCAAAGCCAAAGTCCCTCTTGGCCCAGAAAGAAGTATCTTTCACTATACCAATCCCACAAGCAACAACTGTGGCATGAACATTCTCCGCTCGCTTTGGCCCTTGCTGTTGGTAGTGACATAGTAAACAATAAACCAGTAACTTGATTTGCAAATAAAAACAAGCAATGCCCTTCACACACCCACCTAACCAAGCAACAAAGAGCCACTCCCTCAGGATGAGAGGAATGGTCTCTTCTTCATCAACTGAACTCACACTCAACATCCCCATATTACCAACGACGTTGAGGTTCCTCCCCTCCAGACAACGATAATTTCCTTCTACCTCGACCAAATTAAATAAGAAGCTCCATGATGCAGGGGATCTAGAAACATCCCCGTGGGCACAATTCCCATAAATCCAACCATGCAAGGTGGCGTATGGTGCACTAATTCAAACCATTGAACTTATAAACAATGATTACTAGTATTAAATGTGTGATGGGAGCTGAAACGACGCATAGAAACTTTGATTAACGCCTTAGAGGAGCCAACACCTTGATAATTGATCCCCATTCTTTTTAATGCTCCCTCGAGGAAGAAGAGTTGCTTCGTTTGCAAGCTTATCAACTTGTTTATTATTCTCTCGTCACACATGAAATAGATGAGATTTCAGAAATAGAAGCAAAAGCCTATTGATATGGTTTTGGAGCCTGCCAACATTTTTTTGTCCGCAAGGTATTTTATTTTCCTAGTTTGAGAAATTATTAGTAAGGAGTCATTGATTATAACAATAGATTGAATTCCAAGTGAGATAGCTTGATCAATGTCTAGATAGAGATCATACTGCTTCGCTAGACTATTGGTAGATTTACCTATTCCACATGCAAAGGTTAAGACTATATTTCCTCTAGGATCCAAAAGGATCCCCCCCACACCTGCAGCCCAAGAAAGTAATAGATGTTAGCATGTGAATTCCTAGACAATTACAAAGTTCTAGATCACTTCTTATGATTTGTTTTCATATGAGGTGTTGTCATTATCCATTGATGAGTTACCAATGAGATATAGATCTAAAGGTGGTTACATCCATATACTATATATTGATATCATTGGATTGAATATATTGTTGAATATAGCTTAAGCCTTTTCCACCAAATTTTTGTGTTGTGTTTGATTGCTCTATTATTTAACATGGTATGAAAATTCCTTTAGTCTTAAGGGTCTAACAAGTCCTCCATGGTACTACTTCATGAGAGTTTTGTATGTGTATGACAGCTCCCCACAGTAATGGTATATGGAATTGGTGCGAGATAAAATAAAATAAGAACAATTGGAGTAGGCAAATATATGGTGTAATGGAAAAATAAGATGAATCCAATGGCAGAGAAGACAAAATCTCTATCTCCACGTGGATCGATGGCAAGAAAAGAGTGTATAAGTCTCAATTTTGAGCAAAACTATCATCAAATGCACCATTAGTCAAACCATAATGAACTAGTGCAATTGTTATTTGGTCATTAGAGTCATTTTGAGGTCTAAAATGTGTATCCTAAGTAAAATGATAAAATAATACTTAAAATAATAAAATAAGAGTTATGAATTTTGGAGGAAAAGAGAAAAAACTACTTTTCTCATATTTTCAACTTATCTCCCTGTAATTCTACTCAAATTTTGAGCAAGAGCACTCATTGGATACATAATTTAATTTTGCATCCAATGAGAACCCACACTCATACTTTTTATGGATCCCACCGCATGGAAAATGAGAAATATGTTAAAACAATGTGTTATTTTCAAGTAATACATTTTTTTTATGTATTTCTCATTTTTTGTGAGGTGGGGTCCATCAAAAGTATGTAGTGTAGGTACTCATTGTCCATACAAAATTAAATTCCACATCCAACGAGTGATTCCGCTCGAAATTTGAGTAAAACCACAGGGATATAAGTCGAATATACAAATTAAAAAGTAGTTTTTTAATGACAAATATGCTAATTCAACGATTATCGTTCACTCATTTTCTTGAAATTCTATTGGTTCTTGAATTCCAACTCATCAATAGATATTTTTCTTATGAGGCCCATTTTAGACCCCAAATTGACTGTAATGTAAAAATTGTGCACTTTTTTTTTTATTTTGAAGTCTAACAGTGAATGAATATAGAGACAAGTGTAGCCCCTTTACCCTCTCCCTGATTTTATTATCAATAAAACTACCTTCATTCTTAAACTTAAAAGGAATTTGAAAGGCATTCATGTAAAGTTTTGGTTTATTGGCAAAGTGCAAAAACAATTTAAACTCCAATGTGCTTCAAATGATATTAATATATTGAGATCGCCTCCCATCAAAGTCTCCCTCCGCACTCATTACAATTGTTGGCTTGTCTACCCACACATTGGGATGTCTACAACCCTAGTAAACTACTAGTTAAAAAGTAATAATCAAAGACTATATTGCCAACATCCTATGGGGAATCCTTGAAAATAATTATGTGAGGCTACAGTTAATGAACATCGACCCAACATATGTAGCTCGTAGATTAACTGAGAAGGAGCGGGTATTGTGGTTGTATCACATATGCTTGAAGGATTCCCTCAGTTGGGCTATTCACAAGTGTTTATCATGGAAAAAAAGTATAAATCCATGCATGGGAGACCCCACACATCAATTCTAATGGCAGTCTTCAATTATCAAGCAATGTCTCTCCATTGCCATTCTTAGTATCATTAAGATTTTTAAGTGTCTTGGAAACAATTTCTAATTACAAGACATATTTGATGTCGAGGAATATGCCATAGATATCATAAACCATTATAGGCAAACTAGTCATATTTATGAAATTCATGTCTATTCAAATACAAATTCCAACCAAGCAACTTTTCTTCATAATTATTCCGCAAATGTGCTCACAAGTATCTTATCAGCGTTTCCAACTTCAAAGCCATCATCTATACAACTCCAATATCTCATGAACCAACAAGTTTTCATATTAGGAAGTACTAGTCACTTAACAAATTCGACGTATGAAGCATGCACAAATTCTGAGATACCCTGTGCAAAATGAAAAACCATAGAATCTGCCATAATAGAACTTTGTAGCAATTGACCATCAGAGCTCAATTTTAAGATACATCCTCCTATATTGAGTTTAAATTGATTGGACTAAATAAGATCATTTAGATTTCTAATTTTTTGAACACTAGAATTCAATATATGCACATAACAACATTTCAACAACACCCATTGACACAATCAGGCTAAAAGTGCATCTAGAACACATCAAGCAGCATTCCACATGTCTGAACGCTAGAGTTGGAAAGAGTTCGTGTCTCACTCCTTCCCACTTGGCAGAAAAAATAGTAAAACCAACATAGATCCATCTTAACTATGGGTCTATCAAGCATGGAGAGGGATCAAATCCCTTGTGGTGCAAACCCCTTTTAGACCCCTAAACATGAGGAAAGGTTTGCACCTCAAGCTATTTGATTCCTCTCCACCATTGATAGAGCCATAGTTAAGATGCATCTATGATGGTGTGTGTCTAGAGAGAGAGAGAGAGAGAGAGAGAGAGAGAGAGACCTTGGGTGGGGAGGATAACACTCCTTCCCACAAACCACTTGAGCTAGACCCAATTGATGATATAAGGGTAGATCCATATTAACACAGGATCTATCAAGAATGAAAAGGAATCAAATATTTGAAGTGCCAAGGGTTCATCAAGTTTTGAGCAAGATGGATCTATGCTAGTTTTAGTTTATTAACATTACATTAATATCTCATGCAAACTGGTTTGCGTACTATATTTCATATATGTAGTTTTTACATTATTTTACTGATAGTGAGCAATGACATAGTTTTTAATACTAAATTAAAAATAGAGCCGATGTGTGCCAAGCGTTACAAATGTGACACATCTCACCTACTTAGGGTGTAGAAAGTGCTTATCAATAGAATAATGTTTTTTCCCACATTGACTAAAGCGTAAAATAATCATCTCTTTAAACTAAAAAATGATTTTTTGAATAGCAAAGATGAATAGAAAAATAAATGATGTTTGGTAAATGTCCACAATTTCAAATTGAAATTAGAAAGCAACATGGAGCTTGTTGAAGGTGAATTTGGTTCAATTACCAAAAAAATATTAAACTTAAGTCTCAGCCTTATTAAGGTAAATTTGGTTAAATTTAAAACAAAATCATTGGGCTTAAGCCTTAGCCTCGTTGAAGGTGAATTTGGTTGTTAGAAAAAAAACATTAGGCTCTGGTGCTTTACTCACATCAAAGATGGTTATTTTAAGTTAGCATTGCGTTGTTTTCTAAATAAAAATTGGATTATGGTGTATTGCCATTCCTAATTTATCAAATATGCTTCATTGAAGTTGAATTTGGTTAAAGTATAAAAAAATATTGGTCTCTAGTGCAGTATTCATATCATCCCAAGAATATTTATTTTTTGGTTCTATAACCATCTTGAAATCAGAATAAGAAGGTCCAAGGTACACATTGTACTTATATAATGGTGGATGATTCTTTTTAGATGCATAAAGGGGATTTTATATTTAGTAGTTGACACTCATAATTTAGTAAACAAGCAGGCACATAGTCAATTGCATAAATGTTCATGATTATTGCAACTATAATTTTCTCAAAGCAATATTGTAAACAATTTGTTCACCTAGATGGTCATTAGACCTTATTATTGTTATTTTCCATTTGATTAGGATTCCAAACATTTTTAAAAAAGGGCCAAACTGAAAACTAATCCATTTCTCATAATTTAGTCGGTAAATATTGGAATTTGTTGGGTTAATCTTGACTCATAGAGCAAGTTAACCAACTTTGGTTATTGTTGTAATAGACCCATGGTATTGGTAGGTATACCCATGGTATTATTGTGATGTAATCCTATAAAGAGGTTGGTCGTACTCCATTGTAATATTAATGCACATTCGGAAACCCACTGATGGTCGAGGGTCCCCGTGGTGGTAGAGCCACGCCCGACCATGCCTTTGCCGGATTTCGCCAAGGGGCAAAATTAAGATATCTTTTGCTGGTTTTTTCCTTAATTAAGGGGTTTTCCAGGATAAATCATGGAGTCTATGATGTGTATGCTATTATTGTTTTCTTTACTGTTTATATTTCTGCCGTGCATAATAATGTTTGTTGCATCCTGGAACCAACATTTGGTATCAAAGTTTGGTAGACTCTAACTCTCCAACAAGAATGATCTGATCAAGATCTAGTTGAGTGTATATGGAGTCGTTTTTATGAGGATGGTTGAAGAAAGTTTTTTAGTCACCTAGACTTGCATGGCGGAGTGTGAATTGATATGGACAGATCAATTGGCATGATAGGTAGACATGAAAAGTAAAAAAATTACTAAATCTAAGGTATGTTAAAGAAACATGGAGTGCGGGTATACATATATGATTGTCGGTAGATTGGAGCATATTGTTTCTGGGTACTCTTAGGATAGTGTCAAATGAATGAATAAACGGTTGGTTCAAGCAAAGGGGGGTCCATTTTTTGTTCATGTTGTGATTTTTGGCCATTGAAATATGGCGTTAAGAGGATGATTAGAAGAAGTGAACTATTGTATGCATGACCATATTTGAGGTTGCGTGGAATGCTTCAAAAGGTTCAAATATGAAGGGATAGATCTATGGTTGAAGCGATCGAAGTCGATAAGAGTTGTGAATGGTCGAATCAATACAGTCGATGGAGCGGTCAGAATTGTGGTATTGGTCAGTTACACAGTTAAAGTTGACATGTCAAATCAATGAGGGTGATTGACAGAGCAGACATATGGTCAACAATAGTGATCGACTAGGTAATCGGTTGGGTCGACTAGTCAACTAACGATATGGATGACAGGGCTGAATGAGTATTGCAGATTGACAAAGGTTACATATATGCTTCATCAAAACAATCGAGATCAATATCGACTAAGGAGTCATGAAAGGTCAATTGGATGGACAAGCTCAGGTCGACTGAGCAGTCACGGTTAAAATCGACGGGGTAGTCGACTGGTTCTAGTTGACTATAGAATAACTAGGTTGTTAGTCTTTGTTGAAACCTGTTGTGATTCTTGATGTAGATGCAGACATGATCGAAGAGGATGTGCTAGTGACAACCAAGGAAGTAATTGGATCAGCATGAAGAGAAATCGACTAGAGAATATGGTGAAGTCTGTTATCGACTATGCATAGGGATCAACTGGAGTAGATGGTGAAGTCTATTTTCGACTATGCGTAGGGATCAATTGGAGTAGATGGTGAAGTTTGTTGTCGATTATGCACAGGGATTGACAGGATTAGATGGCAAATTCTATTGTCGACTATGTAGAAGGATCAACTAGATCATACAATGAAGTCTATTGTCGGCTGTGCAGAAGGATCGACTGGAGCAGACATTGAAGTTTGTAGTTGATTGAGGAGTAGAATTCAAGTACTCAGTTCAAGAGTGCTTGGTTATTAGTTTTAAAGCAATGTTTCATTAATAGGGTTGTAATCATTGCAAATGGGTATATGGTCATAATACCAATAGAGAAATGCGTACCCCTGGTAACTCACCGATAAAGTCAAGTTGTAGACCTAGGTGATAGGGGGGATGTCAGATCCTTGCAGATAGAAATTGAGGGAGGGGAAGGTGTCATTTCCAAGTTAATTTTAAAGGGGGGGGGATGTTGGGTTATTCTTGACTCGATCATAGAGCAAGTTAACTGACTTCGGTTATTGTTATAATAGACCCATGGTATTGGGAGGTTTTCCCATGGTATTATTGTGATGTAAGCCTATAAAGAGGATGGTCACACTCAATTGTAACATGATTGCATGTTTGGAGGTGCCTGTGACAGTTAAGCCACGCTTGACCATGCCTTGTAGATATTTGGCCAAGGTACATAATGAATATATCGTATGCTGGTTTTTTCCCTGATTAAGGGGTCTTCCAAGATAAATCGTGTAGTCTATGATGTGTATGCTATTATTGTTTGTTTTACTGTTCATATTTATGTTGTGTATAATAATGTTTGTTGCATCTTGGAACCAATAGAATTCACATCAATAGACAAATTACAGAGATTGAAACTTGCTTGTTTAAACGATGGAGTTTTCCAAATTCTCAACATCCAAATTTGACAATTTTTACAAGCAAATCTTCAAAGCTCAATTCTATTGAAATTTAATGAGAAATGTCCTCCACCCATGTTTTGTGTTTGTCATGGGGGGGCCATAAAGTGTCTTTTTTCTAAGCATGTTAGATCTTGAAAGTGACTTTCATTAAATCACTTTTATAAAGTTATGTAAGTAAATGTACTTTTTGTCTCCTTAAGTTATTTATCCTATTTAAAAAGGATGCATTAAATAACAACCCTCATATTAAAGTGATCTCAACCCTTAGATTAAAAGGGTCAGTTAGGTTTTCACTTAAGGTTTTGGAAGGGAAAGAATACAAATACATGCTTAGAGAAAGAGAAAACACACAGCAAGAGAAACAAAGAGTGCAAGAGAGACTTTTATTCAGAGCATTTGTGTTATCAAACTGAAAGGCACAATTTCCAAGGTTGTAGCACAAAGTCCGTATAGTGTGCTTCTAGCATCCGTACAGCACGAGGTACACACAGAAATTTGCAGCAGCTTCAGGAACGAATCCCGAGGTATTTCCTTGCAGCAAATCCGTACTGCAGTTCCCAGACATGAGTCTCGAGGTAGTAATTGCAGGCCGTACTGTACTGTCCAGGCACGGATTTGAAGGTATTTTTGCTCTGGGTTTCTGCTATTGTATTTCTGTCTGTTACTAGTATTACTGTCAGTTTGGCACGAGTTCCCAGGCTGCTGAGTTGTGCTACACTTGTGAACAGTTTGTTTTATTTATGTTCTTACAGTTGTGAGGAAAAGACGGAAGTAAAAGTGTTTTTACCTTTAGAGTTTGCAGAGTTAAGACACTAAAAATTCTTTGTAACAAAATTATGATTTTGCTCCAGAATAATAAAAGAAGATCTCTCTCTGGGTTTTTTCCCCTTCTTGGGGTTTTGCCCTAGGCATTGGCCCTAAACTTCCTGTGTTCATTTATTGCAGAGACAGTGTTTTAAAGTTATTTCAGTTTTAATAACTCAGAAAAATTAATCCAAGTCATTTTGTGAAGCAAGGATTGAGGAAATATTTTAGTGCATATTTCCTCTAAGTTTTACATGGTATCAGAGCGAGGCTCTATAAATTTCTGAACCTTGAAGGTTCTTGAAGAGGTCAAGAATAGTTGGACAGTAAGGGGAAATCTTATTGCTTTCATTGTTTAGAACAGGTGACTATTTAAATGGCTGCTTCCATCAGGTATGAGGACAAATTGGACGGTGTTTGCAACTTTCTTCAATGGAAGGTGACGTTGTCTATTGTTCTCAAAGAGAACAAGATTTGGTCATTTGTCAGCACTGCTTCAGTACCACCAGTAGATCCCATTTCTTTGGATGTGTACAAGGTGAAGGAATCCAAATCTCAAAGAATCATTTTAGACGGCGTAAAGGATGCTCTCATTCCTCATTTAGCAGAGAAAAACACTGCTTATGAGATGTGGGAGACACTTAAAAATATGTATGAGGCAAAGAACAAGAACCAGAAGATGGCTCTCAAAGACAAACTTCATGCCAAAAAGATGAGTAAAGGTGAGAATGTTGTTTCGTATCTTACTCGGTTATATAAGGTTAAATACGAGTTGTCTGCTGTAGGAGAGGTTGTATCAGATTCGGAACTTGTCAGGATTGCCTTGAAGTGCTTCTCCAAAGAATGGTCAGTATTTGTGAAATGCATTGTGGGATGAGAGAAGCTCCCTAATTGGAGCAGATTGTGGAATGACTTCACTCAAGAAGAAATCCGAATGGGAGAGATGGGAGAAGAAGCAAAAGGAACTAGTGAAGAGAATGTTGCCCTTATTGCAAAGGGGCATAAGAAGAAGAAGAATACCAAGGTTGAAATCAATAAAGTTCGTTTCTTTGCATGTAATGAATATGGCCACTATACAACACAGTGTCCTCATAAGAAGAATAAGACTCATGAGACTGAGAAGCAAATTGCAGCCACTGCTGATGTGGTAAATTTTGATTTTGAAAAGGAATTTGCTCTAGTTTCTATTGTTTCTTGTGGCTATAGCTATAGCTATGAATTTGACAGAACCTGGACAGTGGATAGTGGAGCCACTAATCATATGACTGGAATGCTAGATTCATTTCAGTATCTGAAAGAAATTAGTTCTGGATGTATTGTGAATGGGACTCATGAAGTGAAAGGAGTTGGAACAGTTAAATTCCAACTTGATCTGGGTAAGACTCTTGAAGTAAATGGATTCTTGTACACTCCAAATCTAAGAGTTAATGTACTCTCAGTAGCAGATTTGGAAGATGATAGATACACAGTAATGTTCCGGAAGGGACATGTGTTCATTGATAGGAAGGCTAAAGATGAGACAATACTTCTGGGAGATAGGAGAGAAAACCTATACATAGTACGTGGCCTTACTATTGTAGGTAAGTCTGGTTGGTTATCAGACTCAGAGGGAGAGCAACATGCTCAAAGGATTGAAGGTGCACCCTATAAACAATCCTCAGATCAGAAATCTAGTGCTAGCAGAAAGTTAACCTGGTATGAGATCTGCCAGTCAGAAGATGCTCTAAGCATCGGATCCATCAGTCCTGATAAGATTCCAAACAAAGAAGGAGCAACTACTCCAAGCAGCGTGGAATCCAGGAATGATCCTGGTCATGGCTGGAATCCGGGAGTGTTGAAATTTAATGAGAAATGTCCTCCACCCATGTTTTGTGTTTGTCATGGGGGGGACATAAAGTGTCTTTTTTCTAAGCATGTTATATCTTGAAAGTGACTTTTATAAAAGCACTTTTATAAAGTTACGTAAGTAAATGTATTTTTTGTCTCCTTAAGTTATTTATCCTATTTAAAAAGGATGCATTAAATAACAACCCTCAGATTAAAGTGATCTCATCCCTTAGATTAAAAGGGTCAGTTAGGTTTTCACTTAGGGTTTTGGAAGGGAAAGAATACAAATACATGCTTAGAGAAAGAGAAAACACACAGCAAGAGAAACAAAGGGTGAGAGAGAGACTTTTATTCAGAGCATTTGTGTTATCAAACTGAAAGGCACAGTTTCCAAGGCTGTAGCACAAAGTCCATACAATGTGTTTCTAGCATCCGTACAGCACGAGGTAGACACAGAAATTTGCAGCAGCTTTAGGCACGAATCTCGAGGTATTTCCTTACAGCAAATCTGTACAGAAATCTGTTATCCGTATTGCAGTTTCCAGACACGAGTCTCGAGGCAGTAATTGCAGGTCATACTGTACTATCCAAGCACGGATTTGAAGGTATTTTTGCTCTAGGTTTCTGCTATTGTATTTCTGTCTGTTACTGGTATTACTGTCAATTTGGCACGAGTTC
The DNA here is from genome assembly GCA_027924585.1 of Larix kaempferi. NCBI lineage: Eukaryota > Viridiplantae > Streptophyta > Pinopsida > Pinales > Pinaceae > Larix > Larix kaempferi. The sequence goes on from BSBM01000097.1 coordinate 2,222,012, forward strand.
CCAGGCTACTGAGTTGTGCTACACTTGTTGACAGTTTGCTTTATTTCTGTACTTACAGTTGTGAGGAAAAGACAGAAGTAAAAGTGTTTTTACCTTTAGAGTTTGCAGAGTTAAGACACTAAAAATTCTTTGTAAAATAATTCTGATTTTGCTCCAGAATAATAAAAGAAGATCTCTCTCTGGGTTTTTTCCCCTCCTTGGGGTTTTTCCCTGGGCATTGGCCCTAAACTTCCCGTGTTCATTTATTGCAGAGATAGTGTTTTAAATGCTTCATTGAGTACTTGCATTTAAAGTTATTTAAGTTTTAATAACTCAGAAAAATTAATCTAAGTCATTTTGTGAAGCAAGGATTGAGGAAATATTTTAGTGCATATTTCCTCTAAGTTTTACAAATTCAAATATTTAAAATTGAAAACAGAGGCATTACCAATCTATGCAATAATTCATGTTATATTGCTAATAATATTATTTAATGAAGTGATTGTTAGCTTGCGGATATCTAAACAATCACAAAATCCTAGATCGCCTCTTTTGAGTCATTATTTTATCTCTAAATGAGATGTCAATATGCATTAATAAGTTTTCAATGAAATCTAGTTTTAAAATGATTACATCCACCGATACATTAGATGAATATATTGTTGAATATGGATTTAGATTTTTCTATCAAATTCTTATGGCATTTGATTTACAAGCAATTTTTTAAAAAGGTTTGTAAAAAATAACAAAAACAACATTATCCATGATTTCAACATATCCACAATTAAAAGGTCATACAAAATTAATGAAAAAATGTGTTGGAGGAGCCTATTCGACTGGTCGACTAGGTCCTCCAACCAACCATAGTCGGTTCGGTCCAGTCGATTGGTTAGTTGACCAAACTATCAGTAATAACTGAATAACTAGTTGTAAATCATATATATAGGCTAGTTAATCAGGGATCGGAGACATCAGTTTTGTACAGTATTTGACCTCTGTTAATACAAAGACTTCCCATGACCAAATTAGGCGTCCAAAATGAAATACTTCTAATGCACAATATATACAATGGAGGTAGAATGAACCTATGCGAGTGGGATGAAAATATATGCAAATATTTATGTGAAGAACAAGCTATAGAAGAAATATCATCTGCCAACGAAGTCCGACGTAAATTCTACACCAACCTTCATGAAGGATTCTTATGTTCTATACCGAGCCTACTATATAAATTTTTAATTGAAAACAGAGCTGGTCACATAGTCGAGCCGCGACCTCCATTGTTCGATCTTGCTTCATCAAATTGGAAGGAGCATCAAAAAGAGTGGTATCACTTCATTAACAAACGACAGTGGGAATATGTCATGAATAAATGAAGTCCATTGCTGAACCAACCTCCGTCAACAATAAGAGTCGGGTCGGCAATGGGGGGGTCGTTGACCATGTGTTTTGAATAAAAGAATGATTCTAGTCGACGGAGAAAGAAAATAATGAAGGCCTGCAAAAATTCGAGTCCACTCTGACGAACTAATATACATACATAAATTAGAAAGAGAAAAGAGGTACAAGCGATGAAAACATCTGAGCGATATTTCTATTCCATTACATGGAAAAAGAAGTATAAATAAACCGGGTGAGATGGTCGAGCAACCAAAAGACCTTCCTGAGTCGAGGGAAATTCGAACAGATGAGAAAGAAGGTGAGGTGCCAAAACTAGTAAATCGATCGCATGCGATGGTGCTGACCTCGCATGCTTTACACATTTTAATTCCAGATGCCTAGACTCTTGTCAGTGTTGTATCAATGATATTGAAAACTAGGCCAACCACTAGACAAATAGTCGAGCATGACACGGGACTGAAACCAGTCGACAACAACATATGGAATCGACTAAATCAATGCAGTTCAATTTCATATAGGTTGATGATTCAGTGCCCAGAACGTGGTAACTGGATTACCTTCACACCCGAATTCGGAAGACATTCTTTTAATTTATTCTATTCATAACATATGGAGGTACACCCCCTGTTAACAACATTACTGATTGAAGCAACCAAACCATTGGAGAACCAACCTAGTGGCGAAGATTCCGCAGAAGAAGTACGTTGCTCGTGGTACCAGTCGCAACCACAAGAAGTTGGCAATAAACGTCAATTAGAGATTCAATCGATCGGTCAATCTGCTCTAGTAACTCCTAAAAATACCAAATCTATCAATATGGCTTACCGTATTCCAATAACTACTCCTATATTTGAAGGGTAAGGTGACCCCAAGAAACATTGGTTTGTTTGTGAAGCCTTGTGGTAAGATAACCTCATTGATGATTAGAACCAGCAGATTGCACAGTTTGCAAGAGGACTCAGGAACAAAGCACTCACATGGTACATGAATTTTATTGAAGAGGGTCCAAAGACAAAGCAACAATTAAAAGATAGCTTTCTAGAATTTTTCAAAGCCAACGTTACCAAGCATCTGGCTGGGCATAAATTGAAACAAATCAATCAAATAATAGGAGAAACCATACAAGAATATGATAGAATATTTAAATATATCCTCATCCAAATGCCATCTAAAATGGACCAAGCGCTAGTGATCCAATTCTTTGTCGAAGGACTTCAACAGAGAACCAAGATGCCACTGCTAATGCATGAATACATAGCATATGACAATGTCTTGAAGAAATCTTTAAGAGTTGAATCAAATACAAATTATTCGACTAGACCTATCAAAAAACGACTTGAAGAAAAGATAGAAACAATGGAAAAATCACTGCAACATCTTACAATGAGGAATAACGATCTATGGTGTACCACATGCTCGAGGGAAGACCATACCAGAGATACCTGCCCCTACGATGAACAAAGAAGGTACTATAATGACCGCAACACATACCAGAGGGAAATGAAGCAATTGGAAGAAAATCCAAGAATATTCCCAAAAGAACGGAAACCATAAAATTTCCACACAACACAAACAGGCTATTTTTATGACATTTGTGAGAGGTTTGAGCCTCACCCGACTACAGACTGCCCCTATAATGCCAATAATGTAAAACCAAAATGGTGTGGAATCTATCGAACGATACAACATTCGACTGCAGAATGTATAAAGAACCTAAAGACAAAATAAAACTACCATATAGTGTTCCAGACATAGACGGTCGACCAGAAAGGTCGAGATGGTCGCAACAACTGTCATGTCCCAAAATTTTGCATTGGGTCACAATGGCCTAAGCCCCTTGGCCATACTCATGATAGTTTGTCAAATGGATAGTAAGGGTCAAATAAATTCCAAGAATGAAATCCAAGTTAGTAATAATGTGAAATTAGATCCAAATGGACAAGGTGGTTCACATTAAGAGAAATTCCCAATTCAAAGTTGTAATATACCCATCCAAATGAACTGCCATGGAGGAAAATTACTAGTTCCCTAAGTTGGGGGGTGGAAGCTTTGGGATTTGAAATAAGGGGGATAATAAATGATGTTTGAACAATAGAATGGCATAAATATTTAATAAAGGAGCTAAATAAATAAATACAAGGGAAAATCAAAGTGGAAATTGATCTTGAAGACACATGGAGGATGTGGGACCCACACAAGCTAGATTTTCAATGCTACATGGCATCATTTTCTTGTCATTTCGAATCCATAAGAAGACCAACGTTCTTGGGATGAGTTGGAAGGTTGTCACGTCCCCACCCATCTATCCAATTTCTAAAAGGGAACATGATGTCAATCTATGGGGCTTTTTAAACAAACTCAGCCCATTCATTAGATTCATACAATTAAAAACCCATGTGTGCAGATGTAAATTCAACAAACATGCACAACGGAGATAAACTCATCCACACACACAATTTCATATGCATTCAATATATCAAAAACAGTCATTTAATTTAAACAGTGCAGAAGTAAATGCATAGACAGCAAGACACTTATCTTTATGGTGAAATGGCCCCAAACAACTAGCTATGTTGTTGCAACGTTCCTCCCAACCGTAGGTCTCTGCCCAGCCTGTATTATTTCAGCACTCAGAGACCACCCCCAAGTTGGAAATGATATCTACAAGGAAAAGGGGACTCTCAAGCTCATCACAGCCCAAAGCAATGGATACCCATCTCAACCCCAACATTTCTTAACACACAGCAACTCAAAACTGAGCATGGATACTCATAAAAGCAAAATCCCAAGTGTTGGGTATGAGGAAAAACGTGGGCAGCCAAAACGAAGTGATAGATGGTGAATCAATCCAGGTAAAGCAAATTCATTTTCAGAAAACATCCATGGGCATTCAAAGAGCTGCAATGGTCTCTACAAACCCCCAAATCATGCTCTCTTCTTCCCAACAAATATGTAATACAAATACGAGTTCCCAACAATGCTAAAAGGGAGGAAAACACTGAAAATCACTGGAGAAAAACACCCAGGCAGCTCCCAATAGGTCTGCAACACAAAAACGCCCTTCCTAGCTATGAAAAGGAGGAAAAAAAAAAAAAACGTTTATGGGCATTCAAGGGACAAAAACAACCTTCATGCAGTCATTAACTGGCAGCAAGGAACCAAAACGAATTTTGGGAAAAACCGTGACAGGTTGGCACTCGAAATTGACATATAAACAGTCACACAATTGATGGAAACATTCAAAAATGATTTATGTGGTAGGAGATAACAGCTGGGTTCACCAAAAACGATTTTTCCACAAATGAAACCAAATCTGGAAATTCAAAAACGTTTTTACAACAAGCTATCAAACGTATCTATTGAGCTTCCCAATAGATTTTCTTCTTTCCCCACAGTCCAGCCATAAAAAAAATGGAATTCTCAGCTTGAAAACCAGTGAATCTACAGCGTACTCCATGAGAGAAACGCCCAGCAAGCTCCAAAAACGTGAGAGAGGCAAAACTGCTTGATGGGTTATGGCTTAGGGAGAAATCATGGTTGTTTTCTTGCCCAAGAAGCAAAAACATGATTTTCCATGAGGGTGGCTTGCCCATACTCGAATTTGGACAGCCATACCTCCCTAATCCCCAAGGCATTAACTACTTCACCCAACTCTTGGGAGAAATGAATGATTGGGCACCAAAGTCAACATGGGTAGTTGATGGTCAATGGGTTCTCTCATTGACACTTGGCTTAACTTCATTGGCTCAAGGGTTTGAATATTTCCCTCCCAATTCCTTGTAATATCATGCCCCCATCTCTTGTTGTATTGCATAGCTAGTTGTGGGTATTTATATTAAAATGCATATTTACAATTCCCATGGCTCACTAGCACATGGGTTAAATAATACCAACATACTTTCCTCTTCAAGATCGAGCATTCACTAGCGGGGCCTTGGCCTTGAACTCCACGCTAGGAATCATACAAAATATGCATACAATATTTACATTATAGCCCAAATATCATAAGGGTCAAGAATGGGGATGTGACATACCCCTCCCCTTGGAATAACACAGTCCTCGGTGTTCCAATACCTAGGAATACATACACACTTTATACATGTCCAAAATTCACAAAATGTGGTAGGTCTGTCCTGCGTTTCACCATTTACTTGGGTTTTCAGGACCAAGTCCTTTGGCCTTCACAAACTGTTCCTGCTGGCTGGGACCTTCTAGCTCTACATGAGGACATTGTTCCAAAACAATTCCTTCATTTTCCTTACCTTCCAGCTGGTCCACAAACCTGGAAAATTTACGGCTGCTACCCTCTTGATGTTCTCTTGTTGGGGAGTCGCGGAGGAAATGATTTCTGCCACATCCCCAACATTTCACTGGTTTCTTTACCTTTTCCTGATACATTTCCTTTGAGTCTTCCCACCTGGAACATTTCTTAATCGGCCGATTGGATGAATGCTTCTTCATTGATCCACTTTCCTTTCCTTTACTGACTGCTCCCATAATGCTTTTTACCCCTTTTTGCAGACGAATAGAGTCCTGCAAAACCTCGTGGTTCATCTCATTCTGTTGCCTCTGTAGCTTGAGCATCTCTCCAAGATTTTCTTGGGTTTTTGCAATTGTTTGAAGAAGACTTTCAACCAATTCTAATAGCCCTTGGTCTGCCGCCATGGTCAATGTGCACAGCTGACCACTCTTCACTTACTAGCAACACTTGCTTGTGTCGGCTGCAACCAATTGTTTCAATTTCACCCTGTGAAATTTATCATGGAAACTCTTTGTTAGGACAAGCATAATATAAACATTAAAATTAGTCAATTATTTCCCAATTGACATGGAACGTCCATACTTCACTCATGCGACTTCCAAAAAAAATTTCATGCTTTCCCAACATACACATGATCTCTTTCATGTTCATCCTTTCAAAGTGAAATAACTATTTTAGCATTCACAATTTAATTCAAGCAAATAAACACATTCTTCTTCTAGTCATGACATGCATTCAACAATTCTTTGTTTTTATAAATGCATCAATAAAAGGAAAGAGAAGAGTAAGAGTTTCTCCCTCTTACTATTGTTTTATTACGGAGTTATGCCATCACTGTGGTTTCATGCTCCTTAGTCTCTTTCACTTTAATGTGAATGCTTGAATTGTCGTTTATTGGCTATGACACTTAGTGTCTAAGGTCTGTCTAATGCTTTTCAACTTGGGTACCCCTTCCCATTCTGCTTACAGAACCTCTGGTTGCTAGGACCCACTCATGTTCACTAGCACCATCTTTTATTACTGCTTATATTGAGCTCTTTAGGACGGTCATATGTCCATATGCATCCCTATGATGCCTTCCTGGTCCTTGCTTCCAACAATACCTACACTCAAACATTGAATCAATTCACATGCTTGGTGGTGCCCAACCAGTCCCATACCTGGTTGGCCCTCTCCATTGTCGAGCCAACACATTCGTCTGGGTCATCGACCAATGGAAGGAAACTGCGCCACCTAACCATTATAGGTCAAGGCTCTACTATGGAGCCATAGGCATCTCAAGGTTTTCTATCAGTCTTGGCGCCCGCCCTCCTACTGCTGTCCCAATAGAGATTTTATGCCTTCACCAATGTCACCACACTTTCTTGCACCACAACCCTTCACACACACAACTCTTCATTCATACAAGGACATCACTCATTCTTTGGTGCAAATCGGGGTTCCTTTTAGGAACTTTATAGGTGACTTTCTTGACTGCAGGTTAGCATGACCCCACTCACACAAGGATGATACCTCTTCTTATTACACAGCTCTTTGGGCATGTCCATCCCTTCTGGTAATATTTCGTGTGAGCATAGAAAGGTTACCAATTCCTATACAATCATTTTGCATACCCTTCTTCACTTTGCCTCTTAATGTGCAGTATCAATCTGCATCTGTGTAGGCTGACAACACAAGAAGGATAAGCAAGCTCATCAGTATTGCTGTTCAATTTTGTAACCATAATCCATATCATTCACTATCAAGTATTGAAACACCAGGAATGCGTCCATTCCCTTAGGGTGTAGTCAATATTGAAAACCCTATCATGACCCAACACCAGAAAAGGTGTGCACCCCCTTTCCGATGTGCACCATGTAGGCCCTAATCATACTCAAGCAGTCTGCAATGATATAAATAAGATAGAGCATGTTCTGCATATTAACCTTAATAATTTAGACATGCATGTTCTTGTCTAGGGTCATAGAATACTCATTCATTTTGCAAATGTATCTCACATGCCTTATGGGCATAGCTTTACCATCTCACTCTCATGGTTTACCGACATGCGGTTTGGCTGAGACATTATCAATGGTGTTTCACTCGAAACCCATTTCCAAAGCATGGGGTCTTTCCCATCTAGTTTGGCTTTTGCAGGCCATCACTCCTGGTCTTCCTGGCACATTTATCAATTAGCCAAACAGTTAGCAGCATTTAGCAATAAAATTCAAATCTGATTTCTCTAATCAGTCAATGGCATTGATAATTAAATTCAAATATGAATTGCAATTCTGTCCTCTACGGAAATTGATTTGCTTAGCCATGAGTTTGTTCTCATATCGTTTGTCTCTTGCTCACGGTAGATTCCCATCTTCGTCATGGACTTACCCATATTTGCCATGCCCAAAACAATCTACCTGAAATCTGAAACTTCCATAAGCCAAACGCCTTGTAAGTCTATGCATATAATATTTCATTGCTGCCACAGTCATTGAAGCATTTTAATATCACCAAAATCATCTACTTCATGTGAATCATTACCATACTAGAGTTGCATAGTTTAATTACATCATTTTATGCAATCATTCTCTTGCATTCACAGCAGCTCATGAAATGCTCTTATGATTAACAATAGTTCACCATTCCATCTATTATCTAATTGTAATGAAACATACACCACAATCATGCATTCACATAATGTATCTCAACATGTGCACCTATACATATGCATGCACTTTTACATCACTCACATAATCTTTTAGTGTGCAATCACTCAATGTATAACCACAAGATTGTACATAATATTTTAATGCACATCTCTTCAATGCAACCTTGCATTAATTTATGAGTACTATGCATTCAAACATATTATGGCCTAACCATGTACTACCATGACGGGGCCATAAGTCCTCACTTGCTTTGGTTGTTAAACTCACAACCGTCATGGCATGACATAATTTCATATGAATGCATTGAGATTTCTAAGCAATTATAGGGTGTAAGGATCATTGCCTTCATTTACCCATACCTCACCATACTTGGTAGGTTAACAGTTCCATTCGGGCACTCAATACCATATGCAAACCAAATCATCATAGTTCAAAACATAGTTGAAGGCATCTCACCAAATCCTCTTTCAACATTCATGCAATTAAGCACAAATAACCATTACCTGCATGGTTGTTATTAACATCGTTTGATGTTACCTGGTCAGTTGGCCTCTTACTAAGGCTGCTCAGTCCTTTTGCCAACATCATGATCACTGACTTGTTGCACCATCCTCTCTGCATAAGGTCGTTGGTCATGTGCAACAACGTCATCAACTTCTTTAGCCATGTTTTGATTGTATTTGTCCTACAACCAATGCAGACACAACTAATTATTAGCAACCATCATAATTATCTCAATTGGCTCATTGCATATGTGAAACCTCACTATTTTACCAATGTGCAATGTCCTATTCATGCACAAACATTTTCACATGCACTGTGCAATGTTTGTTAATATGTCGTCCGATGCATATTCATTTCATCTATGGAATCTCTTTGCATTTTCAACATTCATATACCATAGTTTATTTGCATGACAATTTCATAACTATAAATATGATAGCAAAACAGGGGTTAAGGAATTCTCCATTTCCAATCCCTCATCGTAACATGGAATCCCTCTTCCATATCATACCTGATCCAATTTCATGGGCTCTCTACCATGCACACAAGCAATCAGTAGCTATGATCTTCTCACAAAGTAGAAATTCAATATATGTATTCACGTGTATAACATTCATTCATGATATTTTCCAAGCATGCAATTATTATGTTATAAACATAAATGGTTTAAGGTGAAAGATTTCCGTTTCATCAGCGTTGTCTTACTGCTCCCATTGCTTTTCTGCAATGCATTTCCACAAACTTTCTATGCAATTCCTACTTCTGCACTTCATACTTTCAACGATTGTCTCTGGGGGACGACGGGGGTCAAGGGGGCTTACCCCCTTGTGGCTTCCCTGCGCCACTGTCGCTGGTCTTAACCTTAAAATCGCCGACATTGGCACTAGATTTATCCCTAACTTTTGTGCCTGCAAGCCTTCGTCGTTGCGACCGCGTCGCGCACAAGCCTCCATTGCAACTTTTAAGCCTATAATTGTCGTCGCGCGCAAATTTTAAGGCTAAAATTTCCACGGGTGGCGCGGCTCTTATCGCAAATTTTGTCACCGCGTGCGTCGCAGATATTAACGCTAATTTTGTCGCCGCGCATGCAGAAGTTAATGTTAATTCTGCCGTCGTGTGCAGAAGTTAACCTTAACTTCGCCGACACAGCCTTCGGCAAAATTTCGAAACACTTGGAAAAATTTTGGAATTTTCTCTTCCTTTCGACGCAGAATTAGCAACATCTCTGCAAGAGATAAGGTTAAAATCTCCGACCGCCAACCCTGCGATCGCCGACCGCTTCCCTTCAGTGCAGAGTTAACAGCTATTTCGCCGATCGTTGCGGCGCTTTTGGGCTTATCTTTGCCGACAGAGTCGCAAGAGTTAGCCCAATTTTCGCCACCATGCGCGCAGAAAATTAGCTTGATTTTCGCCACCGCAACCCTTAGGCAAAATTTCGAAAACAAAATTTTTCCCTTCCTTTCGGCGCAGAATTAACAACTTTCCCGCCAACCTTGTCGCAAAAATTAACGTTAATTCTGCCGCCGCACGCGTAAAACTTAACGCTAAAATCGTCGATAGAGCCTTTAGCAGAACTCATAAATACTTAGAAAAATTTTCAAAGACAGTTAGAATTTTTCTGGAAATGTGTTCTTCATTTCTTTACATAGATGAGCTACTTATAGATCAAACTCGCATAAAACAGTAAAAGAATGCCAAGAACTTGCACCTCTGCTATGCCAAGATAAAACAACAAAATAGTATAAACATAACAAGAGGTTGCGCCTCCTTCTCTCCTTCATGGGGTAATCAACAAATACAAAAACAGAATGTTGCTGCATTAGAAACAGTGTAAGGAAGCATTCAACCGGAAAAGGGATTTTCTCCCTCCTTCCTCACTTTCATAAGATGAAATCAACGCAATCAATTTTGCAATAATCCCCAAAACAGTCATGGAAATGATTTCCCATCTTAATCAAATAGAAGCTATGAGATCTTCAGGTTTATTTAATGCATTTTAATTCCAAATACTAACTAAATATACACACAATGATTTATATCTCTATGAAGGGTCCAACAATCGTAGTGTTGAACCTTAAGCTTTGATACCAATCTGTCACGTCCCCACCCATCTATCCAATTTCTGGAAGGGTACATGATGTCAATCTATGGGGCTTTTTAAACAAACTCAACCCATTCATTAGATTCATACAATTAAAAACTCATGTGTGCAGATATAAATTCAACAAACATGCACAACGGAGATAAACTCATCCACACACATAATTTCATATGCATTCAATATATCAAAAACAATCATTTAATTTAAACACTGCAGAAGTAAATGCATAGACAGCAAGACACTTATCTTTATGGTGAAATGGCCCCAAACAACTAGCTATGTTGCTGCAACGTTCCTCCCAACCATAGGTCTCTGCCCAGCCTGTATTATTTCAGCACTTAGAGACCACCCCCGAGCTGGGCATGATATCTACAAAGAAAATGGGACTCTCAAGCTCATCACAGCCCAAAGCAATGATTACCCATCTCAACCCCAACATTTCTTAACACACGGCAACTCAAAACTGAGCATGGATACTCATAACAGCAAAATCCCAAGTGTTGGGTATGAGGAAAAACATGGGCAGCCAAAACGAAGTAATAGATGGTGAATCAAGCCAGGGAAAGCAAATTCGTTTTCAGAAAACGTCCATGGGCATTCAAAGAGCTGCAATGGTCTCTACAAACCCCCAAATCGTGCTCTCTCCTTCCCAACAGGTAAGTAATACAAAAACGAGTTCCCAGCAATGTTAAAAGGGAGGAAAAAACTGGAAATCAGTGGAGAAAAACTCCCAGGCAGCTCCCAACAGGTCTACAACACAAAAATGCCCTTCCCAGCTATGAAAAGGAGGAAAACACAGGATAAAAATCGTTTATGGGCATTCAAGGGACAAAAACAACCTTCACATAGTCATTAACTGGCAGCAAGGAACCAAAACGAATTTTGGGCAAAACCGTGACAGGTTGGCACCCGAAATTGACATATAAACAGTCACACAATTGATGGAAACATTCAAAACAATTTCTGTGGTAGGAGATAACAGCTGGGTTCACCAAAAATGATTTTTCCACAAATGAAACCAAATCTGGAAATTCAAAAACGTTTTTACAACAATAATCAAAACAACAAGCTATCAAACTTATCTATTGAGCTTCCCAATGGATTCTCTTCTTTCCCCACAGTCCAGCCATCACAAAAATGGAATTCTCAGCTTGAAAACCAGTGAATCTACAACGTACTCCATGAGAGAAACGCCCAGCAAGTTCCAAAAACGTGAGAGAGGCAAAACTGCTTGATGGGTTATGGCTTAGGGAGCAAATCATGGTTGTTTTCTTGCCCAAGAAGCAAAAACATGATTTTCCATGAAGGTGGCTTGCCCATACTCGAATTTGGACAGCCATACCTCCCCAATCCCCAAGGCATTAACTACTTCACCCAACTCTTGGGAGAAATGAATGATTGGGCACCAAAGTCAACATGGGTAGTTGATGGTCGATGGGTCCTTTCATTGACACTTGGCTTGACTTCATTGGCTCAAGGGTTTGAATATTTCCCTCCCAATTCCTTGTAATATCATGCCCCTATCTCTTGTTGCATTGCATAGCTAGTTGTGGATATTTATATTAAAATGCATATTTACAATTCCCATGGCTCACTAGCACATGGGTTAAATAATACCAACATACTTTCCTCTTCAAGATCGAGCGTTCACTAGTGGGGCCTTGGCCTTGAACTCCATGCTAGGAATCATACAAAATATGCATACAATATTTACATTATAGCCCAAATATCATAAGGGTCGAGAATAGAGATGTGACAAAGGTCAATATACTTGGCATGACTCAATTAAGGTCGAATTGGAGTGGAAGAATAACTCAAATGGAAGAGGAAGAGGCATTTTAGAGCTAGTGAGACACTTGGATTAGATTCCCTAGCTCTATGGCAACAATGATGAAGATGTTATGACACCTATGACACAAATCAGACCTGAAGGTTGACATATGACATATATGACATGTTAGGGCTAAAAATAGCCTCCAAGAGGGTGCTCAAGTGAGTTAAGGCAGCCAAAGAGACACTAATTCGAATTTGGAGAAGGAGAGGGATAGAATTGGAAGGACAAGTGGCATACTTGGGAATCTCTTCCCAACTTGAGTTGACATGAAGCTCTTGGGAGGAATTCGACCCATGGAGTACCTTAGAAGTTTATAAAAAACAATAACAAAGAAGGATGGTAAATTTTGATCATTTTAGAATTTTCATTTTGCATTTGGAGAGGAGAGCTAGTGGAGTGCTACTCTACTTGCCTTAGCACCAATTTCGAGAGTGAAATATTCCCATCCTAGTTGGTAATTGGAAAGGCCATTCATACCTTTCATTTGGAGCTTTAATGGAGTCTTTTGTTACGGGTTTAAGCTACAAGGCAGCTCATGGTCACATCTCTTTCAGCTTGCTTCTACAACCATTCTTCTATTTCTTAGCATATTCTTGCTCCTTGAGGAGAGACGCACTTGTTGAGGTGATGAACTCTTTGGGATAGATCTTGAGGCCCCATATCTTTGTAATCTGATATATATACTCTTTTTTTTACTTCTCATAATACTTTTAGGTCGAAACTCAAAGAGATTTGATGTAAAAATGCTAAACTATGAACAAATGGTGTCATTTCCCCAATACCTTGTTATTTGCGCTTGAAGTGGTATCAAATTCGAATGGTTCAGTCAATGTCTGATGTATTAATGTTGTATGGAGTGCCATTAATATGCTGAAGAAGTTTCATATTCATTATACAAGCATTTGGATCAATATTCTTAAGTTTCATAACCATTTGTGAAGATTTACTATCATTTCCTCCAAGGTCGAAACTAGTATTTTTGTATATGATTTGAGAGGGTTGTAGAAGACCTAATAAACTGAATGGTGATGCATATGAGACTATATTGATGTCCCCTAGATATAACCTTCCTCTGTTCATAATTTTGAGAGGGTCCAATAGCATTTGGAGAGCCATTTCCCTCATCTACCCCATGGGGATTTGAACCCCAAATTGCTAGTCAAACTCCCTACTTTGGCCAGAATTTAAAGGAGAGTTTCAGAAGCCTTTTGAAGACTCTAAAGCATCCATTAACCTCATAATGATGTCCTAATATCATCCATACACCTTTGTAACAATTTGGGAGCATTTGGAGACCAAGAGACCAATACTAGTCAAAGAGAAATTGCTAGTCAAACTCGCTACTTTGGCCAGAGCTTAAAGGAGAGTTAGAGAATCCTCTTGAAGACTCTAAAGCATCACTGAACCTCATAATTATGTCCCAATATCATCCATACACCTTCTATAACAATTTGGGAGCATTTGGAGACCAGGAGACCAATACTAGTCAAAGGTCGAACTAGTGGAAAAAAGTTGAAATTTCACCATTTTAATAAATTTCAAATAAGGGACATTACAACAACGACCACCGAAATAAAAACAACTATCGTCAAGGAGGATACAATGGTCGTGAAAGACACAACAATTGGGGATACCGACCACTAAGTTAGGCAAAACCACGTTGCTTTGTGTGCTACAATGAAGAACACCTAAGCCTCAACTGTCACATAGAATGACAAGACAGATCTAAAATTTTGTAGAAAATGTGGAATTGGGGAGCACAATCTAGAAGGGTTCCCATCATTCTAGAAGCACTTAATAATAAAAAGAATGTTAACATATTGTATTGTGTTACTAAAAATGTAGCATTGAATATTACGACTTTACAAGTAATTACCATACAAGGCACGAGAATTGGAGGACATAATCCCCATATCACAAGGATACAAAGAAAACAAGACCACTACCCTAATCCATTGAAGCAAAAAGAAAATTTTAACAATGCTACATAAATATTTACACAAATTTCTTATGAAGAAAATAATGCAGAAAATAGGAATAAAACACTTAATGAGTTATTACAACTCCTCCAGGTTTGGCAGGCTCGGGTGGAGTTCTCTACAGCTCAGATGGAAATAAGTTGAAAAAATATGCTTGGGGACTTGGAAGAAGGTCAAATAACAGTGCAGAATGGTTGGCTCTCATCAAAGGCCTGGAGATTGCCAGAGAGATTGGACTCTCAGACTTAGTTGTGTGCAAAGATTCAATGTTGGTTATCAAAGATGCAATAAACCTTAGCAAGAATCGGAAAAACCCTGACTCTAAGCTTCACCGTCTCCTAAAGTGTCTTGTTAATGAATTCAAAACTATAAACTTTTTTCACATCCCGAGGTCAAATAACTTTGAAGCAAACAATATGGCGAACAATGGCGCCAAGCTCGACTGTGGAACGCTGGTTTGTAATCAGAAGGTAAATGATACCTTAATCCCCCCTTGTCTTCTTTTTGGGGTATTTGCCTTATGACATTAGAGCATAGAAATAACCCTCGTTTGGGGTGGCAACATGGCACTAAATCTTCCACACGATTCGAAAATTTTGAATTAATCCTCCACAGCGTCGAAGGAAACTATCCTAAAGTTTTGAACCCACTCAATCGCCTAGGGATCAAGGAAGGCCGCATGCTAGAATCACATGGGCGGCATGCAAATATTTAATACAGATGGAATGTTGGTTGAGTGCTCTTTAAAGTCTGAGTGTCGAGAAGGTTGGTGACATCTCCTGCGCTCTGTGTCTGTGAAAATGGCCGAAACCAATGCTTGCTCCCACTGACTGTTGTGTAAAAAAACTATTCCTCATTCTGGTGGTATGTTAATGTCGGACTGCAGAAAGAAATTTCCAAATATGCTTGGGAATCATGGTGGCTCGTCTCCTCTACTGTGCAGGGCACAGGAGGATGCCACTCATGATGTAGACTTGAACTATCCTCTTGGCTCGGTGGATGGAGGTTGTTCTGGGGTGAATAACCCTACTCAAATGGAGGTGACGGAACATTTGGAAGACCTGGATTCTCAGGTGTGTCTACTTCGTGGAGAGAACTATGAAATAAAAAAAGCTCTGCAGCATATGGTCTCGCTGGAACAGGCAGTCAACAAAGAAGCACGGGATAGCAATGCCAAACTCGTTATGAAAGTTGATGGCCTTGTTGATGTTTTGGAGAATGGTTGCCCTTGCTCGGCTAAACTGGAGGCGCAGTTCAAAGCGGTTCATGGCGCAGTAAAAAACATATAGATGGTAAGCTAGAAGGAATACGAATGGAGATGAGAAACCTGATACAGGTGCTTCAGAATCAGGGTGGCTCTGTCTTTGGAAAGGAGCGCGAACCAGAACGTCGTCACTAGTACTAGTATGAGACTTTGGTATTTTGTTGGTCTTTTTTGAGAAAAATTAGTCTAGTGATGTCCAGGAAGTCTAGTTTTTACTATTCCCCATTTTTGGGCCAATGTAATAAGCAATAGGTAGCTTGGATAGGTTGTTTGGATCTCAGCTTGTGGATGATATAGTTATGTTATGTTTCTGCAAAAAGTTGTTAGGGCAGTTTGTTAGAATTTACAATCAATTTGGACTTGATTTTGTAATGGAGGTGAATGAATTGTCAAAGATGAAGGCTGAGACATGTCAGTTTCACACTGTTGAGTAACATACATGCTCATGCACTATGTAACTATTATGCCACTCTTTTTTATATATATAAAAGCTCTAAACCGTTGTTGTAAAAAAAAAAAGTTATTAAAACTCCTAACAAAAGAAGAAGTTGTTGCATGATTAATTGATCTAATGTACCTTATCATAAATAATCGAGAGAATGAGATAATCACCAAAAATATCTGTAGTCTGAATCAAAAAGATAAAGCTGATATTGACCCTCTTATCGACCTGGAAGTCGAAGGATTCTTCACTTCACAAGTCGTCCGCGACTTTGGGTCGAAAGACAACATAATGACGAGATCAACATGGGAAAGCATGGGTCGACCACGACTATCAGATTCAAGCATCTATCTTAAACTTGCTGACCAAGGACTGATTGAACCCATTGGCGGACGGAAAAATGTTAAAACTACAATTATGGGAATTAGTATATATATTGATTAAATTATCGACCCAAGATAAGGGTCTAAATCCTTCCCAGATTTAGGTGGTCTACCATGGGTATGCAAAATGAAAGCTTCCATTTCCCTTGAAAATGATAGAATTAAGCTCAAAGGAGAAGGAAATAAAGTAATTGTGCCTATTAATCTATCCCAAGGAAAACCCTGGGTTGAACCCGACGACCACATCCGACCACTATATCAAATAGTCAGAAATAATGAAGATTATGTCGAGCCAAATTACAATGGATAAATTCACGTTGGATCTCCTATATCCATCAAATACAATTCTGATTCAGAACTTTATGACAGGAAAATGGAGAATTATGAAGCACAAGCCCACAGATGTTAGTCAGTTGAGGTTATTCTTAGAAAAAGAGTTCAACAATGTATTACTATATCCATCATTCTAAAAATTTTTGAGAAAAAAGCAAGAGAATACCTGGCGTTAGTCCCAACAAAGAAAGAACTGACAAATATTCCGTTGCTTCAATATAAAGAACGAGAATCCCCAACCATCCATGTCGAAGAAGTTTCTAAAAACGTCAGCGAGCAAGGTCATCTTCAAAGTCTGGTTGAAACCTTCACTCTCTAGGAAGCACGATGGTGGGATACACATCATTCCTGCCTCCAGACATGGAATACGACGTCAACATACTTTGTCGAACACTTTGGAGGAAAGAAACTCATAGCACAAGTAGAAATACCAAAATTTGTACAAGGCCAAGACCCAGCGAGACACATCAATACATGTGAGAAGGAATGGAAATGATTAGAATATAGGGTCGAAAGAATATATCCTCACCTATTCCCAAGTACACTTGAAGACCTACCAAACAAATGGTATAAGATGGACAAGGCCAGAGGAGATACCTTTAGTTGGCAAGAATTGAAAGAAAATTTTATAAAAGATTTCTATTTTACCTCGGAAGAAGAATGCAACAAAGAAGCAGTCGAAAAAATTAAATTTTTATACAATCGATGAGCAATGTCAATTACTGCAATAGCCCGACCACAGTCATCATGTAATAATATCATGATGAATCTGGTCCATCACTCAATTCGATTAGAACTCAAAACCAAAAAAACTATAGGAAAAAGCTTCATGTGGAAAAGATATTATCCTCGTGTAGTAAAACCTGTAAAGTCTCCGATGAAAGTAGGCATAGAAGAAAAGACTAAACAAGAAAGACTTACTGAAAATGAATTTTCTCTTGCCTTTACATAATTCAAAGAAGGAGATCGACCAATCAACGAAACAAGAGCACTAGAGTGGATGGATGCATAAATCAAAACAAAAGAAGCCAACATTTCAAATGATGACCGGCAAAAAATGACAAAAATAGGAGACTATTGGTTCGAACATCAAACAACAGAAATAACTAATTTGTTAAAAGAATACCAGGATGTCTTCATGAGATATTATAATGATTTAAATGATTTAGTATAAGAAATGGATGAAATGAAAATCGACATAAAACCAGACGCCAGACCTATGAAGAAACGACGGTGTAAGTTGGCATATAAGTATAAAGATATAGTAAAGAAAGAAATAGAAAATATGTTAGTTACTGGAAAAATATATCCAATAGACCAATCGAAATGGGTCAGTCCCATGGTCATTCAACCAAAGAATCATGACCCGACAAAATTACGTATTTGTGTCAAATTTAGAGGATTAAACAAAGTGATAGTAACTGACCCTTTTCCTACACCATTTGCCGATGAAATCATCAATAAAGGTGCGAGTCATGAATGTTATTCATTCATCAACGAATTTTCTAGATATAACCAAGTTCATATTGCTAAATAAGGTCAGCATAAAATAACATTTGTTCATTTGTTTGGTTCATTTGCTTATAAAGTGATGCCATTCTATCTAAAGAATGCATCTGCAGTATTTTCAAGAATAGTTGTAAAAGCATTCTAGGAATATGTGTACAAAATTGTGGCCTTCTACTTCGACAATTGGGCAATATATTCATTACTAGAACGATGTAGACAAATACAACTATATTTGAACATTAAAAAGTGCATAGTTGCAACACCCATTGGAATTCTTTTAGGACATGTTGCTTGCAAGGAAGGAATTAAAGTCGAATACGCCAAAATTAAATTTATTCTTGACTTAAAGCCACCGGTAAATCCAAAACAGGTTAGAATACTTCATGGTCATACAGGCTACTAAAGAAAATTTATTAGACATTATTCTAATATGATTTACCCCTTAGAATAATTACTAAAAAAAAATCAAGACTTTGCGTGGTCACAAGAATGTGCAACATCATTTGAACTACTCAAGAGAAAGTTAGTTGAAGCCCCAATACTACTATTTCCAAATTGGTTGATTAGATTCCATGTCCATGTAGCACATTTGGTATTGCAGTCGGCACAATACTTACTCAACCTGGACATGATGGACTGGACTATCCTAATGCATATGCTAGCAAGAAACTGAATAAGGCAAAAATAAATTATTCACTGACGGAACAGGAAGCTCTAGGCATGATTTTCGCATTATAGAAGTACCGAAATTACTTGTTGGCTAACCCTTTTATATTTTACACTGATCATCAAGAACTTAAGTATTTAGTAAATAAGCCTCTACATCATGGTCAGATATGCATATGGATACTTCTATTTCAAGAATTTGAATTTGAAATAATCCTCTAACCTGGAAAAACTAATGTTGACCCCAACCATTTTTCAAGAGTAGAAACAGGAGAAGATCTTGTCAGGATCGACGATGAACCTCTTAACGCACATTTATCTAGAGTTGAAGATGTACCGACGGAATTAGAAGATATAACACAGTATCTGGAGGAAGGTCAAGTTCCATAAGGCATGTTAGAAAAGAAAAATAAATTGCTTGCAATGAAGGTCATACCATACACTCTAATAATTAGATTCCTATATAAATCAGGATTGGATGAAGTACTTCGACGATATGTCCTAGAACATGAACGACAAGCACTCATCAACGAAGCACATAGTTGACATGCCGGTGGACACTACCAAGCCGACACATGTGCAAAGAAAATCCTACAATCTAGACTATGGTGGTTGTCACTACATAAAGATTGCAGAACACAGGTGACCAAATGTAATGTCCCTTATTAAGAATTTTATTAAAATTGCAATTTTCCCCTTTTTTTTCCCTAGTTCGACCTTTGACTAGTTTGGATCTCTAGGTCCCAAATTTGCCCCAAATGATCCCAAATCTTCTGAGAAGGTATATGAATGATATTAGAACATAAATATGTGTTTCAGGGATGCCTTTGGACCTTTAAAATACTTCTGCAAATCCTCTTTCAATTCTGATCAATGTAGGTAACTTTACTAGTGATTTTCCTTTGACTAGTATTGGCCTCTAGGTCTCAAATTGACTCCAAATGCCTTCAAATCTTCAAGGAAGGTGTATGAATGATATTAGAACTTGAATATGATGTTTATGGATGACATATGTCCACCAAAAGACCTCTGCAAACTCTCTTAATATTCTGGACCAATTATGCAATTTTACTAGTGATTTGGGGTTCAAATCCCCCTGGGGTAAGTACTGAAAATGGCTTCCCAGATGCCTCCAAACCCACTCAAATTTATGAACAGAGGTATGTAATGTGTTAATTATTTTATTAAAGTCTCATATGCACCATTAATGGATTATTACAACTGTTCTCACCCTCTCCCATTCAACTGCAAAAATCTCCAATTCGACCCTTGGGGAAATGGCACTATTTCACCTCCCAATAGAACTAAACTGAGTAAAAATGCTTCAAATGCTCAAGTACAGTACATGAAACTTGTAGAAGACATCCATGGCAGTATATTGATCACAAATATATCAGAGAATCATCCATTCATTCGAAATCATCATCAATACATTGGTTCACAACAAGGTAGTGGGGAAATGGCATTGTTCTTCCATTAAAAATGAGATTTATACATTTCTACTTGGAATTTCGACCTGAAACTTTTTGGAGATGAAGAACAGAGTATTTACTTCATATTACAAAAGAAATGGGGCATTAAAAGCTTCCCCAAAGAGTACAATAGCTCACCAAAAACGCCCTCCCTCAAGGATCAAGAATATGCCATCAAAACTGGAAATGGTTGAAGGAGTGAGCTGCAATAGAAGAAACCATGAGCTGCCCTGTAGCTTACACCTGCAAATAAAGACTCCATTAAAGCTCCAAATGAAAGGTCTGAATGGCCTTTCCAATTACCAACTTGGATGGGAATCTTTCACCCTCGAAATTGGCTAAGGCAAGAAACTAGTCATCCACTAGCTCTCCCTCTTCACAAATGCAATTGCAAATTCTACAAATGATCAAAAGCTGGTTTCATTCTTTGTTATTGACATTTATAAACTTCTAATGTCCTCCATGGGTCGAATTCCTTCCAAGAGACTCATGCCAACTCATGTTGGGAAGAGATTCCAAAGAACGCCACTTGTACAACAATTCCTAGTCTCCCACTTCCACCAAATCACATGTGGAAGCATCTTAGCTGCCCTAACACCCTTGAGCGCCCTCTTGGAGTCTATTTTTAGCCCTGACATGTCATATATGTCATATGTCAGCCTTCAGGTCTGATTTGTGTCATAGGTGTCATAGCATCTTCATCATTGTTGTCATAGAGCTAAGGAATCTAGCCCAAGTGTCTCACTAGCTCCAAATTGCCTCTTCCTCTTCCATGGGAGTTACTCTTCCTCTATATTTCGACCTTGGATGAGTCATGCAATGAATAATACCTTTTGGACTCCCCCAAGTATGTTACCATTCACCTTGAATTCGAATTGGTGAGAGAATGATGTCAAATGTTGTGGGGAAATCTAGCCATATGTGGGTCCCACTTCCTCCATGTGTCTTCATGATGAAATGCCACTTTGATTTTCACTTGTATATATTTATTTAGCTCCTTTATTAAATATTTATGCCATTCTAATGTTCAAACATAATTTATTATCCCCATTATTCCAAATCCCAAAGCTTCCACCCCAAACCTAGGAAACTAGTAATTTTCCTCCTTGGCAATTATTTGACCTTTAGCATCAATTTGACAAACTCTAATGAATAGGGCCAATGTGATTAGGCCATTGTGACCCAATACCAAATTTGGGACATGACACCAAATGCTACAGATGTCAAAGAATCGGTCAACCATTTCCAAGTAATGAAATGCCTTTAATATCCGTTAATCAAGGCTTAATATTTGAAATATGGGTTATCAACTTTGTTGGACCCTTCCCAATTCTTGGTTGTCGGATCAGAGCATGATATATTATCACGACAGTCGAATATGTCACTAAATGGGTAGAAGACGAACCTGTCGAACCATGTTTAAATGAGGTAGCCGCTAAATTTATATACAAAAATATCATCACAATATTTGGATGTCCTCTTACTCTTATCAATGACAGAGGAACACATTTTATCAAAAAGACTATTTACGTATTACAAAGCGAATTTATGATCAACCATCAAAAGAGCTCAACATATCATCCACAGTAGAAAGGAGCCATTGAAGCATTCAATAAAATTCTAACCAGAGGATTAACGAAAATTTTCAATATTCATAAGCACGACTGGGACAACAAGATACCTGCTATCTTATGGGCTTATCGAACAACTTATAAACGGTCGATAGGACAAATGCCCTTTAAACTCGTTTATGGACAGGAAGCAGTCATCATGCTGCATTTTAAACAATTGGCAACAGTTATTGCCGACATACTTCATTTAGACATTTTCAAAGCAAAAGAGAATAGAAATTTCAATCTAACAAAATTAGAAGAGCAACAACAAATATCAACTCACCATCATGAAATACAAAAAACAACAACATAAATCTTGGCACGACCGTAATACAAAAAGGAAAGGTATATTAGTTGGTGACCTAGCAAAATTATATGACAATCGAATAAAAGGAAAACCGAAAAAGCTACATACAACGTGGCTTGGTCCATACATAGTCGGAGAACTAAACAACAATGGGTAGGTTCGACTGAAGACATTACAAGGAAGAGTTTTTACAAAAGTCGTCAACGGCGCAAGATTAAAAAGATATAAAACATAGAACTGACACGACGCCGACCAATGGCTCTATCCCATTTGGTCGACTGTCGTGCCCCAGGTTTGGATTTAATTTGTATATCATATACACTAACCATGTATGTTAGTAATTACAGAAAAAATAGTTATGAAAAACCAACTTACACCAAAACCAATATAAAAAGGCTTTGTTCGGATACATAGGGTACTACCAAAAGACCAAACACCAAGAGAAACCAATTCACACAAACAGATCACAGATCAACACACTGATGTTTTGACGTGGTTTAAACCCTCTTGAGGGATACACTCTACGGCCCCGGCCAAATAGCTTCTACGGGACAATTTATTATGCAAAGAAAGAAAGTTACAAATGAGCTTCTCATAATCGATCAACTAAACAATGACCCTCCATGCTCTTTAAATAGAGATCATGGACCAATCGGGTGTTAAGCCACGGATCAAGGTTAGGTATGATCTAAGATAAGTTGAGCCATCGGATCACTCTATGTCGGGAACATATCATGACCGTCGGATTAAGTATTTACAAATGCATACTAATGCATACTAAAGAAACACACTATCCCTAACGGATATATTACACAAGTTGATCTTAACTAACTCCTAAGTGTCTAAATATCCTAACAGGCTCTAAGACATGGATGTTGGCAAGAACAATTGCAACACAATGACGGTAGACTGGAGTGAGAAAAACGAGGCAAGGCCAATCAAGAGGATGAACCAAAGAACCCCACCTAGAACTCACTAATGAGTACAAAATAACAGACGACCTATGACAGAGCACTCAAAATGACATAGAACAAACCGATCGACTGAACTCTATCATGATAGACCTCGTCGAATAATTTATGAAGAACATCGACCAAAGCTTGGATCAAAAGACTCACCGCATGTGCGAAGTAGTTTTCAACCATGTAGCCCGCAGTTAATGCCAACACCAACGCGACTAAAATGCGTATCAAGCGCCTAAGTTATCAATGAAGAACTAGAACATAGTTGTGAGCATTTTTGCAAACAAATCGAGCACATGTAACAAAACCTAGAAATCCCAAAGCTTCCTAGCCATGTACCTGTACCTGGAAACGCAACCAAGATGGATCCTAAGAAATAAGCAGTGTTGATCAGAGCCATGAAAGGAGCAGAAAGAACCCAAATGGAGATAGAAGAAGCCAACACACTGCCTCTGAAAACCAAACTATCCAAAATTAGAAAAGTTCGCACTGAAGAAGACCAATGGAAAAGATACTAGAAGGAGCTTTGTGAATGGGGTCTACAAAATGACAAATGGACCGAGGAAGCAAATAAGTTGGCCATAGAAAAAATTTGACATTATCTCAACGCACCTCTGCTAAACAGCTTTGATGGGTTGAAATATCTGATTGCGCAATATACTGTTAGCAAGTACCACAAAGGTAAGTTGTGGTTTGATGAACCAGTCGAAATTAATGGTGCCCTCATCACACATGTGATCGGCCTACCAAATCAAGGGTCTCCAGTACCAGTCGGAGTGAAACCGAAGTTACTTGAATAATTTACAGAGACCCCTCAAGGAAAGAACTCAAAATGGCTTGTAATCAACAAAATCCAATATCAGTCATACAAGTTCACTACCATAATTGTATCAATATGCTTAACCAACACCAACCGACCATCAAACATTAGGCTCGATATGCCGGAAGCCATAAAATTCATGGCCACAGAAGCCAAAATATTTAATTCGGTCGAATATCTAGCCACGATCATCAAAGTGACATGCAAGAAATGCCAAGAGACGGGATTGACAATCTGATATCTTTCATTACTTATTTGGCTCGCAATGTACAAAATTATTCCAGTTGGGGACCATGCATTTACAACAAAATCAACATTGTCGATGCTCAACTTCGGAATCTTCCAAACCAAGGGAAAATCCAGAGGCCCTTAAGTCACTAGATTATGGCTTGAAAATTGGGTTCAAGTCCTAATGCAGGAGCATCGAGCCCTAGGAGAAACAATCGAATTTGATCAACAGAAGAAGGTCAACCAGGGGGATTGTTGACGACCATTGGTGCGAAGGCTATTGACATTCGAATCCAAGCAATCGAGCATGAAGCTGTCGAAGCATGGTCGGCGGGACTAAAGATCGACATCGACAGGAGAGGAAGTCTAAGGAGTCGAGATGTCAACAAGAGATCGAACATCGACACCGATGAAAGCGACAAAGGCCAAGTGAGGAGGATGGGGAGCACTGGCAGCCGTGGAGACTAAGTGAAGCCGACAGGTTAAGTCAAGGACTGACAAAGTACAGTATGGTCGATACGTCATAGAGGAAAGTGGTAAAATCGACAACTGTAGCAAAGTTAGAGGTGAAGGATTCAAGACAACAGTAGTTGAGGGTTGTTGAGGAAGTTATGGCAGTTAAGAAGGTGGTTTAGACCAGACCAGGTGTCACCACAGGAGTAGGTTGTGCAGCATGGCCAGGGGCGCTAACAACTGTAGGATCCATCGGGTCAAAGGTCGAGCGGCGGACAGAGTAAGGACATCTCGGGGAGATCAACAGAGTGGGCCTCGGGAACAACAGCAGAGCAGAGTAGAAGATTGGTGTAGAGGCACAAAGGAAGGGATCAATATTTCTTTCGTTGTTCAGAGGATCGAAAGACTAAGAGGATCACACACAGGGAGAAACACAATGAGAGAACAGAGTTTTACTTCTATATTTTGTAACAGGCATGGGCCAACTTGTTTATTTGCTTTGTATGTAGCATTGTAACTGATTCAAGTAATAGAAGACGCCAACTTCTTGGCATTCTAGTTCACATCTAGTCTTTGTGAGTGCATTGTGTGTTTGTTGTGTGTTATTGTTAAGCAAGAGGGTCTGACCAGACCTGCCCTTGCGGCAGGTGGTATCAGAGCAGCAGAATCCTGAGAACAGGAAGAGCCTGTGAGTGCATGAACAACTGTAACTGTGGTTGGGTAGAGTTGTGCACGAAAGTCCAGATGCGATTGGATGAAAGGAGATTTAAACCACAGTTTACAGAATGGCACAAAGAGGTGTAAATGTTTGAGGTGTAGGATGAAGAGCGCGAGGCGCAAGAGTTACAGTTGATCGTGAAATCTTTGATGAGTGCATGCGAACAATGAGAAGTTTGACCAGTGAGGTCGCACCGATCAAATAAATCCACAAACGTGGATGCATTCCCCGACGCACTTGACCATAGTGACGAAGAAGTCGAGGAAGTGGAAGCTCGGGAAGCAATGGAAGAAGAACCACAAGATAAATTGATCTTCTATTGACAGAGATGAGGGGTAGAACAAATATGGATGTGTGTACCTTCTTAGGAAGTCTGGATCCAGAAGACTTGATAGACTCATTCAGAGAGATGGATAAATACTTCGACATAGAGCAGATAGAGGATCCTAAAAGAGTTAAAACTGTATGTTTGAGGTTGAAGGGTCATGCCTCATTGTGGTGGGACAATGTACAGGCTGACAGAGTCAAGAAAGGCAAGGAGAAAATCAAGTCTTGGGACAAAATGGTTTCCAAGCTGAAAAGGAAGTTCCTTCCTAGCGACTATGTGATTTTCTTGTTCAAGAAATTACAAAACTTTCGACAAAAAGAGATGACCGTGAAGGAATACACAGAATATTTTTACAGATTGTCGATAAGATCTGGTCACACCGATGAAGGCGAAGAAGCGGTCGCAAGATATGTGAATGGCTTAAAGTATGCCATACATGATGAGTTGATCCTATCGAGGTTCAGAGCGGTTGGTGAAGCCTACCAGTTAGATATGAAGGTAGAAAAGAAACTTTAAAGAAAAATGGCATCGACTAGAGGAAGGATAATTTCTCGAGGTGCGAAGACTGTTTCCGCGAAGGGACAAAGTAATGGTACCAGGAGAGAAGTCTTCGAAGATGACCGATGTGCAGAAGGGACAACGAATAGAGAGAAAGCACAAGGAAACTGACGAGAAGGTCGAGAGATCCACGATCGGGGTGCGTTTGGTCGAAGTGGTCCAGCAGAAAGGAAAGGAGTTGACGGACCAGTTGTAGTTTGTTATAAGTGTCGGGGAGTGGGACACAAAGCTTAGGAATGCCCGGAGAATCTACACATGGCAGAGGATTTGAAACCCAGACGTTGAAGACATGACTCTGGCGATGAGAAGACAGATTCAACATCCGACAGTGGCGAAGATGGTAGAGGAAAAGATCGAAACATGACGACCAGGAGAACGTTGGTCTAGGACAACCAGCACTAAGAGAAGGAGCCGGCACAACGAAAGGCTATCTTTCAGACGAAAGTGTTAATCGGTGACAGGTATTGCAAGACCATTGTCAATGGTGGCAGTACAAAGAATTTAGTGTCAACGGAGGTCATCAACAAGTTGGGTTTGAGATGTTAACAACACCCAAATCCATACAATATATCCTGGTTACACAAAGGATATAATATGAAGGTAACCAGACAGTTCATGATCAACTTTAAGGTTGGGAAACTTGAAGACAGTGTACTATGCGACGTAATCTCAATGGACGCTTGTTATCTATTGTTAGGGAGACCATGGCAATATGATCGAAAGATGATCTATAATGGTCGAGCCAAGACAGTCACAGTGTGGAAAAATGGCACGCGGAGGATGTTGAAGTTGAAACAGAAGGATCGAGTCCACTACAAGTAGGGTGAGAGCAACTATTGGGAAAAGCGAGTACTGATGTGCTCAGCGAAGGAATTCCTAGCAGAGGAAGAGAAACAGTCGGGATGTTTCGCCATCATTCCGAAAGGACCATGTGTCGAAAGGTCGACGACGGAGAGAGTTCCGGTTGAATTCGAAGAGATGCTCGACGAGTTCAAGAGCATAATGGTGGACGAGGCACCAACGGGATTTCCACCGCCGAGAAGCATATCCCATAAGATCGACTTGATTCTAGGATCGAGTTTTCCAAACAAGGCACCACATAGAATGACTCCGGAAGAGGGTCAGAGACTCAATCGACAAGTCCAGGAATTGTTGGACAGAGAATTGATCAGAGAAAATCTGATCCCATGTGCAGTACCAGCTGTACTAGCACCGAAAAAGGGTGGAGAATGGAGGATGTGTACAGACTCCGAATCTATCAACAAGATCACGATCAAGTATAGGTTTCCATTGCTAAGGATGGACGACTTGATGGATTGATTGAGTGGAACGAGATACTTCACTAAGATCAACCTGAAGAGTGGATATCACAAGATTAGGGTCAGAGAAGGAGATGAATGGAAGACAACCTTCAAAACGAAGGAAGGACTGTAGAAGTGGCTATTCATTCCCTTTGGATTGACTAATGCACCCAGTACGTTCATGAGGTTGATGAACGACGTAATGAATCCATTTTTGGGAAAGTTCATCGCAGTATACCTCGACGACATCTTGATATTCAGTCGAACCAAAGTCAAACATTTGGAGCACATTCGACAAGTGTTGCAGAAGCTGCAGGAAGAAAAGCTGATGGTGAACTTGTATAAGTGTTTCTTCATGAAGGAAGAACTGGTGTACTTGAGATTCGTAATCTCAGGTAAAGGGTTAGTGATGGACCCAGAAAAGGTAAAGACTATATTGGAGTGGCCAGAACTGCTGAGCATGACAGTAGTGCAAATTTTCCATGGACTTGCTAGTTTTTACCAAAAGTTCATCAGAGGATTCAGTCGGATATGTACACCATTGACAGAGTGCATGAACAAAGGGGAGTTTAAGTGGACGGAAGCTGCCCAGAAATCCTTCGACAAGTTGAAGCAGAAGGTGACAGAGAGCCCAGTGCTAGCTCTCCCAGATTTCGAGAGAGTTTTCCAAGTCGATTGCGATGCAAGTGGAATGGCAATTGGCGAAGTGTTGAGCTAGGAGGGCCGACCAATTGCATTCTTCAGCGAAAAGTTGGACGACGTGAAGTGCAAATATTCGGTCTACGACCAGGAGTTCTATGCTATTATCCAGGCGTTGAAGAAGTAGAAGCATTATTTGTTGCCTAAGGAATTTGTGTTATACACAAATCACCAAGCACTAAGGTACTTGAATACTCAGTCGAAGTTGAATCATCGGCACATGAAATGGGTTGAATTATTGCAGGGATATACCTTCATGTTGCGACATAATTCGGGCAAGTCATACAAGTTTGCCGACGCGCTGAGTCGAAGAGTTGCATTGTTGAACACGACAACAATTCAGGCGACAGGAATAGAGTCGATGAAGATGGAGTATGAGACTGACGAGGATTTTGTGAAAGCATGGAAGGCTAGTTGCGAACCATGGAGTGTCGACAGAACTCCATACTTGGATTATTTTATCCAAGAAGGATACCTATTCAAGGGACAACAGTTATGTATTCCTAGAGGATCCATAAGATAGAACCTAATCCGAGAACTGCATAGTGGCGGATTAGCAGGCCATTTTGGCATCGACAAGACCAAGGCATTGGTCGAAGAAAAGTATTATTGGCTATGAATGATGGCATATGTCGGTAAGTGGGTGCGACAATGTCGAATTTTCTAGTTGGAAAAGGGGCGAAGTCAAAATATGGGGTTGTATGCACCATTACCAATTCCAAATACCCCGTGGGAGCACCTGAGCATGGATTTTTTGCTAGGATTGTCGAAGACATGGCAAGGTAACAACTCAATCTTTGTGGTAGTCTAGATTTTTGAAAATGGCATACTTTATTCCGTGTCGGAAGACAATTGGCGCCACAAGCATTGTTGAACTATTAATCAAGGAGATAGTCATATTGTATCGGTTGTCGAAGAGTATAACATCGGACAGAGATACCAAGTTTATGGGTCATTTCTGGAGAACCTTGTGGAAGAAACTGGACATGAAGTTGCAGTTTAGCTCGACATACCATCCGCAGACTGATGGACAGACTGAGGTGGTAAGCAAAAGTTTGGAAAACCTTCTAAGATGTTTGACGGGACAGAACCAGGCAGTGGGAGAACGTGTTGGCGCAAGCAGAATTCGCATACAACAATTCTGTGAATCGATCGATAGGTATGAGCCCATTCTAGATTGTTCAAGGTCAAAGCCCACATGGAGTGGTAGATTTGGTCGTGATACCGACAGAAATCAGAAAGAGTGCATATGCGAAAACATTTGCAAAGCATATGAAAGAAGTGCATGAATATGTACGCAAGTGCCTTGAAAATAGCAACACGACATACAAGTTGAGATTCGACAGGAAGAAGAGGCTACAGTCGTTCAGTGAGGGAGACTTAGTCTATGCACACTTGAGGAAAGAGAGGTTCCCGACAGGAACATACAACAAGCTGAAGCTGAAAAAGATTGGACCATGTAAGATCCTGAAGAAGATTTCGGACAATGCTCATGTGTTGGAGCTACCGAAGGAATTGAACATTTCTCCTGCGTTCGATGTCTCATATATGTACCAGTATGAGGAAGGTTCAACAAGAAGCAGCATGGAAGTGTCGAACATCAACTGGATAGGAAAAATTCGAGGTCGACACAAAGAAGAGATCACCGAAGTAGTGGATGAATGCGAAGTCGGACACACAAGGAGTTCGCAGAAGAAAGAATATTTAGTTCGATGGAGGGATGATGAATCATATAAGGCGACATGGATCTCAGAAGAAGAATACAGGAGACTGACGGAGCAATCGGGTTCTTTTTCACCTGGAGAGTCTTATCCAGGAGCATCAGGGCCTAGGCGAAACAGTCGAAGTTGATCAACAAAAGAAGGCCAACCAAGGGGATTGCCAACGACCACGAGTGCGAAGTAGATTGGCAGTCAAAGCCAAGTTGTCGAAGCATGGTCGACGGGAGTAAAGGTCGACATCAACAGGAGCGGAAGTCGAAGGAGTCGAGATTTCGACAAGAGGTCGAACATCGACATTGATGAAAGCGACAAAGGCTAAGTGAGGAGGATGGCGCAAACTGGCAGTTGTGGATACTAAGTGAAGCCGACGGGATAAGTCGAGGACTGAAAAAGTACAATATGGTTGATAAGTCATAGAGGATAGTGGTAAGACCGACAATTGTAGCAAATTCATAGGTGCAGTATTCAAGACAACAGTCGTTGAGGGTTGTTGAGGAATTTATGGCAGTTAAGAAGGTGGTTGAGACCAGACCAGGTGTCACCACATGAGGAGGTTGTGCAGCACGGCCAGGGGTGCTGACAACTGCAAGATCCATCGGGTCAGAGGTTGAGCGACTAATAGAGTAAGGACATCTTGGGGAGATCAAAAGAGTGGACCTAGGGAACAGTGGCAGAGCAGAGTAGAAGATTGGTGCATAGGCACAGAGGAAGGGATCAATATTTCGTTCGTTGTTCAGAGGATCGAAAGATTGAGAGGATCACACACAGGGAGAAACACACTGAGAGAACAAAGTTTTACTTCTGTATATTGTAACAAGAAAAGGCCGACTTGTTTATTTGCTTTGTATGTAACATTGTAAGTGACTCAAGTAATAGAAGAAGCCAACTTCTTGGCATTCCAGTTAACATATAGTCTTTGTGAGTGCATTGTGTGTTTGTTGTGTGTTATTGTTAAGCAAGAGGGTCCAACCAAACCCTCCCTTACGCCAGGTCCTCATGACCACTTCTTTGATATGGAGGGTACCACATCCCATCCTTCGAAGTCTTCCACCGGCCACTCACATCCAACTAGAACTCGACTGCACAAAAGTGTGGTTCATGCAAGTAGCAACAGGGGATGCAACCGAGCTCGACTACTATCCGGCCATCCAATACATTTTCAATGATATAGAAAAACAATCAAACACAGTCTACCATATCCCAAATATTTCATGGGAAGAATCCCAGTAACTACAACAACCCCTGAGCGAGGGAGAGAAGGTAGAAGCATATACTGAGAAATTTTTGGCCTAGTCAAAGAAGAAGCAAATCCTTTGGTTATTATAGTGTCCATGAACCATCCCAAACTGACAGAAATAGAGAATCTGTCAAGAAAAACGACATGAGAATATTAAGCCCAAGAAGAGGAACAGTCGGAGCCTAACTTATCTAAAGAAAATCTCAACATAGTAGTATATCAAATGTAGGAGACCTTTAGAACTAGAGGTTCCAAGAAAATGAAATTGATATTAAGCGCACCAATAGAGGATGAACTACAAGAACTACATGAAGAATCTGAACAAGTCATCAAATATTCCATTCTCAACAAGGTCACAGTCGAACATCAGATCGAGAATAATTTGGCTGAACAAGTTGTTGCATTCAAGGTAAGCCCTGCCCAACCCAAAAATATTCAAATTAGAATGCAATCCCAAGAAGAAAACCATGTTCTAGTCCCTGATAATTCCCCACCATTTTCTCTGAATCCCGTTGAAGAAATCCCAGCCGAGCAAGCATATGTCGTTACCCTTCAAGACCCTGATTTTCATAATTTTATCCCTAATCTGCTGCAAACTTTCCCTTATTAGAGAAAAAAATTCACCAAGCAATTCATTATAGAATCAACCACACCCCCAAAAACTCAAGCTAGACCACCCCTCGGAGTCAAACTTACCAAACAATCTTTAAAACCACCCAAGAAACCAATTGCGATAGGCATGCACCAAGTTACAATGGAGAGAGTTCCACTAGAACCCATGAATCCCCTAGTTTTTACCTAATCTACAGTCACGTGAGTTGCACTTAACCAAGCACTTCCTTCCACCACCAGTCTGGTAGATACCCTAACATCTTCATAGTCGTCAACACCAACCATAACATCGCACCCCTCCAGCAATTCGACAGCTTAAACTACCTTTTTGAATTCTCTGGATTCGCCTGCACAGCCCACTTCAACTGCACCTCTCCCTTCGACCACTGACCCCCTTGTGTCATTTATCCTAGCTTCTTCTATCCCAACCTCCACTGTTCCAACATTAATTATTTCGACCTCTTCTACTCTAGACCCCTCCACCCCAATTGTACCTTTGATTACACTGTCTTATCCCAGTTAGCAGACAGAAAATGTATCTCAGAAGAAGAAGAAAAGACTAAGAAGAACCAACCACAAGGAAGTCCCCTAAGGATTCCTCTTCAATCTGTGACAGATTCTTAAGGTGCCCTAGTTACATTTGATGATGTCGGAGTTAACGACCATAAACGTGAATCTCTTCTAGATGTCCTAATCAAAGAAAAGAATAAAAGATGGTCAGCTGACAAAAGATAGCTCAACAATGTCGATGCGGAGCAGACAAAATCACTCAGGACTTGAAACAGCCTGATAAGGGAGGTCAAAGCGACTCTGCATGACCTCCTGCGAAGAAACTATTAGATTAGATAACCAGCCTCTTTGGATCTCTTGTTTCCATCTCATAGGAAGTTTCTAACCTGAAAAATAAAGAAAATGGGCAATATATAACAATGTTGTTGGCCGATCAACACCAACTCTTTTTAGAATGTCACAATAAGTTGAAATAGTCGGATACATAACCAAAGCGGGCGATTTGCCTTAAATAAATGGTATTTACACTATGGAATTTTTTTTTTGTAGAAATGAGCAAAGTTCAAAACAACTTAGCAATTATTTTCAGCAAAAGGCCACTGCAGATCCGACAACTTTGCAAGAAGTGGAACAGTAGATTAAAATGGAATAGAACCAACTGTTGGGATATTATAAGTAGGCTGAAGGTTGGTCCAAGCAAGCAAATCGTGCACAAACGGAGGTCAGCCTCTTACTAGTACAGATCAACAAGCTACTTGTTGAAGCTGACACCCAGCACTTGATCCTAGGACCTGATTTGCAAAACGTTAAGGACAATTCGACCACAGAAAAAATTGTCAAAATCTCGGATCGCACCTCTCTAATTTTGAACATCCATACAAATCTACATGAGTGAGAGGAATTCCAGCGACGACTTTCCTCCTCCGCCAAAGCTATAGTTGAAGCATGCACTCAGCATGATTAGTCAACCACCACATACAGAGTACCGCAGCCTTAAGGAAAAGTTGAATAAGTCTTTGTACTTGCAATCCTCATTTTTGTTGCACATCTCCATGTTCTCTTCAGGACGAACAAACATTTTGTTGGTGGGGGAGATGTTGGAGGATCCCAGTCGACTGATCGACTATGTCCTCCGATCAACCATAGTCAGGTCGGTCCAGTCGGTCGGTTAGTCGATCGAACTATCAGTTATAACTGAATAACTACTTGTAAATCATATATATAGGTTGGTGAGTCTGGGATAGGAGACATCTGTTTTGTACAGCATTTGACCTCTGTTAATACAAAGACTTGTTACTGCTTCCCACTCACTCTATTATCTTGTATCTTGTATATTGTATGCTATGTGACATTTTATATATGTTTATTGTATTATTGGAAATCCATGCGAACCCTTAGGCTACAACAACATGTATAAAAAGTTATTTATTTTCATTAATATTCTTCAAACAAACAATCTTAATGGATCAAATGGATTCCTTTAACAAAATGGTGATTTAATACACCCCAACACATGTGGTGGTTTTGGTTGACCACTAACTTTGGTGGCAGAGAAACGTTCGTGATCTCCAAGAATCATTTGTGGGCATCCAGTTTGCACATGTATGCATAGAATTCAATTCCTAGGTGGACATGTTACCTAAGGAGGCAATTTCTCTTGTCGAAGGCTCTCTTAATGAAGATGAATTCTCTTATGGTACTTTATCATTCTTTTGAGAAAGGTCCGATAAGTTCTTCACAGGCTCTTTGTCAATATTTTAAGGTAGTTGCGTTACTATGGTTCAATTGTACTTGATTTTGCTCTGCTACGTTAGTAGTGTCATGAAGAATAAGTTTAAGGTTGGGTTTGAAGTGTCTTTTATGATCGGTAATTTTTGGGTTAGCATTTTTCATGAGGCCTTAAATAAGTTTTTTTTAGTATTGTTATGAACTTTCCTTATATGTATATTTATATCTTGATTTAATATAAATAATGGATATAAGTTTTTTTATTGAATATATGTATGTGTGTATATGGTCGATTTTGAGGGTTTCTAAGGTCGATATTGAATACATGTATGTATTTCTATGGTCAGATTTTTCAGGACGGTTGTATGCCATGGACTTGACATGAGCTATCTAAAATAGTGGAGAGAGCACATGGATCTGAGGTACTACAACCAGTCTTTTGGGAAAATGGAGGACAAAATGTTGGATTATGGTTTTGATAGTCCAATTCATCTCAATCCAAGGGACGTGGGAGATCTAGACATAGAGGTGTGTCTTAATCTCTTGTTTTCTCTAGATAGACGAATCGATGGAGTTAAGGAGATCAATACCCAAGACGATCCATGCACAACTCCTAAGTCTCAATCAATTCTGGCAAGCTATAATCTGACAAAGGATCCTCCTAGAGAGGTGAAGGCGAAACCCAAGAAGTGTATTCGTGCACGAAAAGAGAAGCGAAAGATGGTGGTAGGGGAAGACGTGGAGATTGGCGATACTAGAATTTGCTAGGAAGGACATCGTTGGGATGTTTTGTGGAGAGTTTGTTAGGGAAGAATCCTTGTCAATATGGTTAAAATCACATTGGATGTCGGTTATAGGAAGAGTGTTGACCCTTTATATTCTTACAAGGGTTTGGATTAGCTTTGTGTTAACCTCGCAAGAGTAGGTTGTTTTTCTGCTAATTAAGAATTGGAATTGGGGCCCTTCGGGATTGATTTTAAACGAGTGGAGCATCGATTTTGACCCGATCAGATAACTGCATATCCATCATCGGGTCTAGGCCTTATTTCCAGACTTGTTGATGGTTTTATAGAGAGAAGACTTGTTAAGGGACATAGACAACTAAATAGGAACTTTCATAAGCCTAGAGGAAAATTGGAACGATAAGGTTGATAGAAGGATGGAAAGGATTCAGATAGAAATTAATATGAGAGATGGGTTGGCGAAGGAAATAGAAAGGGTGCTAAAAAAATTTAGTTGGATTCAAAGAATTTATTATCGGAAAATTATGTTTTGGTGCATCAATTATCGAGAAGTAGGTCATATTCAAGTGAAATGTAGAGCTAGGAAACAAAGACAAACCTTCAAAAAGGTCTAGATTAAGAAAATAGAGTCGAGGATAGAAAATGTTCCAGAAGAATATGAGGTTGAAGAGACAAAGCCTGAAAGCGAGATAGAAAAAGAGGTGATGGAGCAAGCCACTCTGAATCAAATCTATAAGTCTCATTCTAATGAATAACTTTCCCTTTCAATTTTGATCCAACATTCTTCCTCCTCACCAAAAGTCGTCCATGCTATAGAGGATATTGTTGAGTCGATAGAAAAATATTGAGAAGGGGTAAATGTGGAGGGGGTTACGGCAAAAGTGAATGTGCCTAAAGATGTATCTTCCTCTTCTCCCAATCATGAGGGTGGGAAAATAAAAAATATTACATCCATTTTGACCAGAAGGGCCTAGTTCCCTTTGCTAGCATCCTCTTCCTCTCAGGATACATCTTCAAGAACATATAACTTGTGCTCGACTACCAAAGAAGTTAATTCTGAAGGGACGGAGGGAGGCTTGGCTCCAGACTCGTTCAGATAGCTAGGGGCGGGTAGGAAATCCTACCTCTTGAAATCCCAGAAAATATTTGTTAGTGATATCCAATATGGAAATCAATCTACAATCCCCGAGGATCTTGGAGCAAAAAGGCTCCCTAAGAGGGCTTCATCGTGATAATTTCCTCTTTCGATGCTAGGGGTGTAGGGGGACCCAAAAACAATTATCGCTCAAAAGACTCATAAGATTCCAAAACCCTGATAATATTCTGACACTGGAGATGATGGTTGCAGGAAAAAAGGTACGTGAAGTTATGGAACCTTGGCTAAAGGGGTGGTATTTTCCTATGCTGGATGCGGAAGGCCTATCTAAAAAACTATTAATGGCTTGGAATCCTAACCTAACAGTGGTCGACTTAGCGATTTTGAGGACGACAATCAATATTGATATGATGGATAAAAAAATGGGCACTTTAATTAGAGTGATCAATATTTATGGTCCATATTTAGATCGAAGAGAGTACTAGGATTCCTTGGAGTAAATGGGAGTTCTTAGTCATCCAAAAGTAATTATAGGTGAAGGTTTGAATCTAACCCTTTTGTCCGAGGCAGTATGGAGAAAAATGTGAGACTAGATCCCACAAGGGCTATTTTAATTCATATTTCGAAAGGCTCAAGATGATAGATATGGAGCCAATGAAGATAATGTCGACGTTTAGAAATTTCGAAAAAGGAGATGTGATCGCAAAAAGACTAGACATATTTTGGGTCTCAGAATCTATACAGGAGGAATTCTTATGCAGATCGTGGATAGATTCAGGTGAACTTTTGAATCACCTTCCCATCAGGCTTTGAGTGGAAAAGGAATATCGAAAGTTTAGGCCTTCGTTGAAATTTAATCTGATATGGCTCTTGGAGGAGGACTATATAAAGATGGTTAAGGAAGCTTGATTGTCACTCTCACAAAATGATTATGTTTCCTATATGAAGCAATTTGCGGACAATATCTTAAAAATCAAAAGTGAAACTAGGAGATGGCTTAAAGGATTCAAATAGAAATCTCATTCTTGTCTAACACAGGTAGAAGTCGATATTAAATCCCTCTTTGATAGAAGTCAAAGTGGGCTACTGTCGAAAGATGAAATAAAAGTTCTGTTGATGCCCCGAAGATCGCAGCATCAAGCAGAAAGGGATTCTCCCCGGTAACTATCCCAATTAAATTGTTCACCGTTTGGTATGGGGGATCCGTCCGGTTAGCGGTTCCGGCAACCGTTAGATTTGGAGATTTGCTTCAATTACACCAGTTATGGCCCGATCCACCGTTCTTTTTTTTTTTTCTTTTTTGATTTTATGGTTTAAAATGATATACAAGTGCCTAAGCTAACTTAATCTAAATGCAGAACTTGAACAAATCTGTATCTAAAACTGAAATAAACCTAAACTATCCCTGCAAGGAGCAAAATTATAAGTATGAGTAATGTGTTGAAAGAAGTATCTGAAGATCAACAGACAGCCATTAAATCATAAAGATATATCTACAGCAAGAAGGCAAAAGATATTAAAAGATAGCTTCCAATTCACATATAACGCATTCCATTACTCATGTAGGAGAAATATCATTTGCACAAGAAACAGTAAGATCATTCAATACAGAGAAATAATTCAAGACAGCAAAGAAAGATCTCATTGTAGAATATGAAAGTCACAAGAATAATCCAGCATGCATCCAACATCCATTTCCATGCAAAAGACGTCCTCTCCAGGCCGTTATTAGGCAAATTTCATTTTCTTGGAGCAAGTGCAAGATAGCTCGTACAAGTTAAGAAAAATCTTTTCCCTGCCAAAAAAAAACCCCCTTTACACTATTCCCTAAGCTTCTATTTATATCTTTACAAAATGCCTCTTGGGCTGCCACCTGGCTCTTTACACATGTCCTCTACAAACTTTTCCTCTTAATAAAAAAATCATGGCCCTTTTCTAAATATAGAAAAGGACAGCTGTCTAGTGATTCTATGCTCTAAATATAGGGAGAACAAATGAAAATAGGAACAATGCCTTAGGATCAGCGTGTTCACCCTTGGGAAGGCGCTTCTGCTAGGAGGGAGGAGCTTGGACTGGCTGCTACTGCTGCTGCTGCTTTCTTTTCCTCCTCTGCTATGTAACTGAACCAGATACCAATGTCTCTAATAACCACATTTGCTGGGGAAGGGAGCAGGATCTTCTGGAAAGTCACATGTTTACCAAGCTCTACTTCAACACCATGAATTTCTGCAACTGCTGCTTGGTGGATTTCTTTAAGCAAATGACTGTATATTGATGACAGCCCAATATAGTGATAGAGATCATCAGTGGCTAGGACATCAATCTTCTTTACATGTTCTATTTGAATGCATAGCTCTTCCTTCAAGTCAGATAAGCGTTGCTCTTTGCTTGGAAACTCATCGAGGGACTGAGGAAAACTCATCTTGCACTTATCATGTACTTCATGGATCTTTTGATATAGGCTGTTACTTTTATCAATTGTTCCCTGGATCTTAGCCATTAGCTTGAGGCCACAGTTCCTGCAGAATTCCATAAGGGCTACATCTTCTTTAAAATCATCTACCGACTTGAATGGGAGATGCTTGAGGAAATCAACCTTCCCTTCTCTCCATTCCATCTGGCTCAGGATGTTTGCTTTAACCCGAGTGTATTTGCCCTTAAGCCTATTGGCCTCTGCATTGACTTCTTTCAATCTAACCATCATGGCTTTGAGCCTACACACTTCCTCAGCAATCAGCTCCTGTGTGGCGTGCATTTGTCTCAGAATGTCACAGGACAGCTCATGAAAGGGAGACATATCTATTGCTCTGCTTTCTGCCTGCTCTAATTGATCAAACATTGCTTGCTTATCTGCTTGCAGATGAAAAACTCTAGCTTCATAATCGTTCTTTTCTGCTTCTAGAACCATCATCTGGATTGCCAGGTGCTCATTTTCTTCTTCTAAATGGCAATACTTATCTAACAACTCCTTGTGATCAATAGACAGGCGATTATATTTATTCACTACAAGATCCTTGTAAGCCTGCTCATTAGCCACAGTATGTTGCAACATGTAAGCTCTCCTCTTTGTTGACTCAAACTCTCTGACCATATCGACCACATTGTCCTTTGTTGCTTTTGCTGCTGACACAGCGGCGGATGCCATGGCTATGGGAGCCTTATTTGTATTTTGCATCACCGTGGTCTCCCACTGGGTAACAATATCTTCTTGGAAGAGTCTCTTTATCCTCTCTTCCGACTTCAAGACTACCGCATTCCTCTTCCTATAATACACAAATTCATCCCATCGGGACACAATATGATCTTCTGATGGGGTGTAAGAGATGATTGGAAGGTCTATTACATGTACTTCTGTCTCTATGGGTGGGGTCTGTACTACTTGAGATGTGTCTGTTTCCACATTTTGGGTGCCGCGGACACCTGCTTGAGATGTGTTTGTTTCCATATCTTGGGTGCCGGAGCCACCTGCCTCGGCATCTTCATTGGTCTTAAGTTCTTCCTCCGTCTTTTGTTCCTCTTCAGTTTTACACCTTCTTTCTTCTTCTTCAGCTCGCTGCTGATTTTCACTTTCCTCCCTCTGCTCTCAATCTTCTGCTTCCTTCTGTTGCCTTACTTCCTTGGCTTCTCTCTACAACCTTGCTTCTTCAGCTTCTCTCTACAACCTTGCATCTTCTGCTTCTTGTTGCAGTCTTGCTTCTTCTTTCAATCTTTGTTCTTCACGGGCTAGGGCCTCAGCTGCTTCCCTCTCTTTCTGCAGACTGGCTTCTCGGGCTGGGGTAGAGCTAGAGCTAGCTCCACTGCCTTGACGACAAATCTGCAACTCAGTCATGTTGCCGATGCCTCTGAACACTTCTTCCTCTGCATCATAGTAATGAGCATATTCAAAATGAGCATATACTTCCTTGCAATGTTCAGCAACCTTGCTCCACCTATCATTTCTATGGAATATCATTTCACCGAAGTGGAAAGCTTTCAGCTCTTGAATGTATTCCTCAGCTGTTGCAACCCCTGAGAATTTGTAGGCTCCTATGCAAAAGGGCAAAGGAGGGAAGGAAGCTTTATGTTGCTTGTTAAGCACCCCTCCTATTCCATCAAGGAAAACTTGCCTGACTGCTTCCTTGAGGACTACATAATCAGTAGCATATTTTGGCAAAATGTATGGCGCTTTGGTACCTCCAAACATCCTGATGTAGGTGCCCTGCTCTGAGAAATAAAAATCGCCATAGTTTTCCAGGACCTCCATGGCATTTTCCGATAGACAATTGGGCTCTTCCTTGAACATCTGCTCATACAGAGGCATGATGAACTCTTCGCAGATGAGCTTATAGTTCGCTCTGTAATTTTGAGCCCACATTATTTTATAGGCAGTGTAGATCGGGTTGTTGGCTTTATCCCATGTGCAACCTAGCCTGGGAAAAGAGAGCTTGGCCAAAATGCAGTCAATGAGATATGAAGACATGTAAAATTCTGACTTTTTTTAAGGCCAGAGCTTATCTTGCAACGACCACTGTGGATGCCAAACTGTCCGAAAGGATAGTAGCCCAATCAAACACAGTTCCTTT
The DNA here is from genome assembly GCA_027924585.1 of Larix kaempferi. Classification (NCBI taxonomy): domain Eukaryota; kingdom Viridiplantae; phylum Streptophyta; class Pinopsida; order Pinales; family Pinaceae; genus Larix; species Larix kaempferi. The sequence goes on from BSBM01000097.1 coordinate 2,262,984, forward strand.
GAATGCTATGAAGTGGATGATGGGAGTCCACTGTATCCTATATACAGTGCCATCGGGCATGTCGAAAATTCTGCATAACATCAGGGCCATTAACCTAAAAGGAGGTCTTAGGCTCTGAACATCATATTCATCATTATCTCTCTTCCTCAGCTGCTTGCCTGTGACCAATAATTTTTTGGCCATCTCAGTATTATTCATCTTATCCAACCATTCATCACATAGAGCTTGTTGGGGACGTGAGAATTTGTAGGCTGCTGCAATATACACTGGATGGAATGAAGCGAAAGGCTCTCCCTTGTTGTCATGCAACACTCTTGTTTGCGGGTTGGCATGTTCCAGTATCCATCCGATCACTTCAGAGCATGGGAACAATTCAAGGCGAGTAGAAGCCTTAGCTATGCCGGAAGTTCTGATGTTGAGGTAGATTTGTTCTTGTTAGACACACCGAGCACACTAAGAGGGGGGGTGAACAGTGTGTATAGCTTTTTATTACTTTTTCAGCTTTAACAATCATCAACTGCTTCTTCAATACATCATTCATTAATGTATTACCACATTATCATTATATCATCAGCATTATTAACAATTACAGCTCATCATCACATATCATCATATCATCATCACATAGGAAGCATAGCAAAACACAGTACACAAGATTTTTACGTGGAAACCCAAGTCCTGGGGGAAAAACCACGGAAGCCTTTATAATAATAATTTACCAGCAACTACTGGAAGGAGGAAACAACCCCCTTTGTTACAAAGACTTCAATTCTCCAACTACAACTGGAAGGAGGCTACAACCCCCTGGTTTACAGGCTACAACCTGAAGGAAGCCTTAGCTCCCTCAATTTCCTTGCCCCGTCCTGCCACCCTGATATTAAGGTAGAAACTGAACTACTGAACCACAAACTGCACTGATCCTGCGGACCTGCTATCCAACACTTGTACCACACTGCACAATCTAAGTCACTGCTCATCAACTGACCACTGTCATCAATTGTTCACTGTTCATTCACTGCTCATCAACTGTTCACTGCTCATTAACTGACCACTGCTCATCACAACTGTACCACACTGCTATCTAGTTGTACCAATCAATCTTAGCTGTACCAATCAATCTATGCTGTACCAATCAATCTATGTGCATAAATCAATCTGTTGTTCTCATTATTCGAATCAATAAATCTGAGTTCAACCAACTGTGTACCAGACCACCTGGGTCAAACCAACTGCTCATACAACTCAGCCAATCTGAGTTAGACCAACTGCACATAAGGCAACCTGTGCCAAACCTGTACCAAGCTGCTTATGTACCTCTGTTCATCAACATGTCACTGCTGTAATAATCAGATTTACAAGGACGTCTTGCTCATTACCTCAGCTGTCATCAACTTATCAACCCGTCAATACTGTCACAATCAAATCTGTCACTGTTGTCACAATTAAGTGTACAAGGAAGTCTACTCACATACCTCTGTTCATCAACATGTCACTGCTGTCACAATAAGATCTACAAGGAAGTCTACTCACATACCTCTGTTCATCTTGTTGTCATGACTGTCACAGTCAAGTCTACTCATGCAAGTCTTCAAGAGGTCTGATGTAGTCACATTTGTCCTATCATACTGTCACATGCTGCTTGTCAAGCAAGATTGTGAAGTCGCAAATTATTTCTATGAGACTATCTCTTGTTCAAATAATCATGCCAGAATATGTACCCAGTCAGGTCTGCTCACAAGTCCGAAACCTCCAGCCCTTATATATTCAATAGCACTGAGACACAGGATGTCTGCAAAAAGGTATACTTGTTTGAATCAGGATTTCTTGGACATACCTTCATATATCTTGTTGTAGCTTCATAAAACTTTACTTGGTCTCTTTTGGACAATGCTTTCTGTAGTGTCCTCCTTTGACTGTCTTTAACCTCCAAGCTTCAATAGGTCTGTCACTATCCAGTCAAGGCTTTCTCTATCAATCAAAAACTAACACTGTCAAATCAATCTCTAGGTCATTCAACAAGGATGTCTCAGTAAAGCTGTTACTGTAACGTCACAGTCAATTCACTTAAAGAAAAGCTTGTCCAAACAACTGTATTGTCACTATCAAGTTCAGTTGTCAAAGTAAAATCAACTGTCAAATCAAAGTTAATGTCACTGTCTTCAAATGCTCTTCCTCTGATCTTCAACATACTTAAGACCTCTCTGTCAAGCTATTTTATCCCAGTCATATAGACAGGTTCTTAAGCCCATAAGCATTCTCAGTCATCTGTAATCTCCAGTATCTAAAGTCAGTCCATAGAGAAGTCTGATATGTACAACTGTCTGTGTATAAATACTCAAATAAAATTGTTGTCCTGTGTCTAATTTCAGACCTTCAGCTTCACTATAATTTCTGCTGCCTTCATGACACCCTTCACTGCGGCTGCCTTAGTGATATATTATCCCAAAATTCAGAGCTAAGATGTTCAGCACTTGCAGCAAAAATTTCTCATGTGGCTGCCTCAAAAATCAGTCTTAACACCCACGAAAATCTGCCTCAGTAATTGACCAAATTTTAGAGCTGAAACTTCACTGCTACAGCTGCACAAAGTCTGACTGTACAAAACCTTGACTGCTGCCTTATCTTTGAATTTCAGAGCTACAAAACTTGGATGGATGACTGTTTGACTGTTGCAAATTTCGGGAGCCTCAGCAAAGCCCTAGATCACCATTGTGTGCTGTTGTAGCAGCCTGAAGTTCATCCGAAAATCAGAGCTAATTTTCTCACACCAAATTCCACATACCCAAAAAAAAAAATTCAGTCTACTGTTGCTGCTACAGTACCCGCGAAAATCAGAGCTCTTGTGCCTTATAAAATTTTTTTTTTAAATAAATGAAATTTATGGAGTATTTATATAGGTCAACGTTTATGGTTTTTAGCCAGCCGACTTTGCAAATGTAAATTTAAATTAACCTTTCAAATTTTTTATTAGATTGGGAGCCGACTTGACACTAGATTAAAAATTTAATTTTATAATAAACTTTAATTTTAATTAATTAAATAATTAAATTAAAATTAATTAGGTCTTATTCTTTGTAAGACCATCCCTTCAATAGGGATCGAGGGCTTTATCATAATGATTTATTTATTTATTATTTTTGCATATAGTCAACTTCTAATGGTCTTCCTTTTATTGGTCTGCTGGCCCAAATAATGGGGTGAAAAATGCATTGTCAACTTTAAAAAATTCATATCTCTTCAACCGTGAAGAGTTAGTGGACGCTCCACATATCAACGGAAAGTGCTTGACAAGGACTAACATCTTATGGAGGGTTTATTTGCAAATGCATGGTCCAATACCCTTAAATTCTTCAATTTGTTCATGACGTCAAAGACCCCACACATAAGGGTGCCAAAGACCATGTTACCTTAGGCATAAGTTCCAAGGTCAAGGCTTCAATGGACATCGAGAGTGAGGGCTTAAGTGCATCAACTTCAAGAACCTTACCGTGTGTAGCAAGATCATCTTCAAGTGCAATTGCTTCAACAAAGTTATGGGCTTAAGCAAAAGGACTCCAAGTGTGTGGGTTCCATGACCCAAAGATATCATCATCAACCAAGCTTCAACATGTACAAGAGTGTAAGGGCAAATGTGTGGGTTCCTCATCATTTTGGCATGGATTCTATCAACCAAGGGCTTTATTTAAGTTTCCAAGATCAAGGTTTTCATCGTGGATATCAAGGACAAGTTCAAGTGCCATCCACATAAGCATTGGCTTCTTCAATCATGGGCTAAAGACAAGTGCTCCATAGTACATCAAGTCATTATAAGAGAGCAATGACATCATGGGTTTAATGATCAAGCAAGAAGGTTTTATCACAACATGCTTCATTCTACAAGACATATACTCCAAAGTCAACATTAAACACAATAAGGTCATTAAGGTCCAGTTTGTGGGCGTGAGTGGGCTCTAAGGACCAAACTACCACATCATCCAATCAAAAGACCATCAATCAAAATACAACCAGGAGCAAGGATATAACAATGGACTCAACTGGGACCAAGATACAGCTTAGGGTCACTCACCCAGGTTAATGGGTAGCCAGGGCTTTTGGCATTGTCCCAAGGCCTCCAAGGGCTTCAAGCTTGGGCTTGGACAAAGTCAAAAGGTCTCCTCTTGACACAGACAACCACAAACCAAACACTAACCCTCAGGGGCTCCACAAGGGGCACCAAGACGCAACTGTTGGCATCAATGGCCAGGCACTGTTGGCATCAATGACAACTTAATCAACAGTTCTTCTTCCAATAATACATCTGGGATATCCTGGTTCTTGATCATCCGGTAAACATCTCCCCAACGGACCTCGGGAGGAACGTCGATGGTACACTTAGTGTCTTGGAAAATAGTTTCAGTTCTTAGTTGCACTGGCTCTGGTTCCATCACTTTAGCTTTCTTTCTACCACCTTTTGGCATCGTGGCTTATCCCTGCCAGCAACCAAATGTGAATCATTATTAAATTTGCAACACGTTATGAGAGTGTAACATAGAGTAGGACAATTTTAACATGTTAATGAGAAATATAGACAAAATTATAAAGTTGCATGCTGGGGAAGCAAACTAAACATAGATCATTCCAGAAAACGAGATATGGTCCTCAGACTTGATTATTCTAGGGAGACAATGCCTAGTCAGGAACTTTTGGAATGATTTCGAAAAGGTAAGCATACAACGTGGAAAAACCTAATTCCTTCCTAGTCCTTGGAGACAGGATGCCCTTCATCATAGCACTTTTAATGGTCAATGGTGGGTTGGCCTGGAGTGGAAAATCTTATGAATAAACAATGAAAACAAGGAATTGTTTTCCACAGTCATTAACTGAGCCGAATAGGTGAGTGGTTGAGTATCTCAACCGACCACTACTGTCATTGATAACACTTGCGAGACGGTCTGCAGCTGGTATGAAGTTCGGATGGTCATGGCTACGGCTCTCAGTTGGTAGGAACGAGAAACCTATGGGGCCACAGCGGCCGTAAAAAAAAACGATCTATGCTACCAATGTCTACCGGCCACGTTATGAAACGGGAAAACCCAAAAAAGTAACTCGACATGAAGATGAGACAAAGATGATTGTTAAAAAACCTACCTGGAGACGAGACAGTGGTGGAGTGAGGTGGACACAATGGTGGATGCGCTAAGCTGGAGCGAGCTGACACGGTCTTCCCAACGGCGTTCTTTGAATAACAAACTAACAATGGGACCAACAAAACCCCACCGCCCTTATATAAAGTTAGACATGTGCGGGCATTTAAACGTGTAGGTGGCGATTTAAAACGGGGTTTAATGCTCGTACGGTGCGGTCTTTTCAAGTCCACTTGGCATTTAAGCACGACCGTCGGTTGCGAGGCGGACTCACAAGTTTCGTCCGCAGTTGCGGCCAGAATTCATGAGTTCCTCCCGAAAGGCGAGAAACTTTGTTGCGGAAAAGACACAAAAAAAATAAAAAAACACTTCGCAGTGGCGAAAAAAGATGGCGAGTCGTTCTGGCATTTCGGGAGCACTTTGGGAGTTCTTCCGAAATACACTCTCTCGGAAGCTTATCGCGGCCGGCTTTGCCGAGTCGTCCCGAAGTTTCGGAAAGACTCAGTAAGTCCTTCCGCAATTCACGAATAACTTTGTTTAAGTTTTTCTTTATCGAAATATAAATGGTCGAGTAACCTGGGGACAGCTTACTACGGCAACATTTGGCGAAAGCTTCAGCAATTTCGGGAGATAATCCCAAGTTCCTCCGCAGTTTCAGGTGAGCTCGCTGAGTTCTTCCCCAGTTTCGAGAGAGAAATTTAAGCTTCTTTCGCAGTTTCGGGAGGCAATTTTAAGTTCTTCCGAAACTTTAAAAAAACACTAAGTGTTTTCGCTATTTCAGGGAGTAACTTTAAGTCTTTCCGCGGTTTCGGGAGAGAATCCTGAGTTCTTCCGCAATTTCGGGAGAGAATTTTAAGTTTCTTCCGCAGTTTCGGGAGAGAATCGTGAGTTTTGACTTAGAAGAAAAAAAACTTCAATTTTAAAGCAGATTCCTCAGTTGAAACAAAAACTAAGTCAAAAGGAGACTTAACTTCTTTAGGCAGTCCTTCTAGTAAAATGCAAAGGAGGGACCCCAATATGTACAAAATTTTGGGGGGATGTTGCTGCAACAACAAGTTCTACGTAGATTAGAACATGATAAACAAGAGTTGCTAATAAATGAAGAAATTGCATGGCTCTAAAAAGCCATGTGATCTAGTTAAAAGGGGGTGATAATAATACTCGCTTCTTTCACCAGTACGTCAATTACAAAAAAAACATCAATATGATCTGGAGAATTCGGAATCAAAATGGAGAAATGGTTGAATCTCATAAAGAGAAGGGAGAACTAGTGTCTTATTTCATATCCCTCCTCAAGGAATCGGTTGGTTGCCCGATTGAGACAATTCTGAAGGTAATCTCAAAGGTAGGGAGGTCTACTACGGATGATATGAATAGGGATTTGGAAAAGGATATTGTGGAGGAAGAAATTTGGGAATTGTTAAACTCAATGAAGAGAGGGAAGAGTCTGGGCCCGGACGAACTCGAAGTAGAATTTTATATTGGATTTTACGATCTACTGAAATTTGATATTCTTAAAGTGGCCCAAGAATCCAAACAGTCGGGAAAAATGTTAGGAGCACAAAACTAAAAATTCCTAACATTGATTCCAAAAAAATCGAACTCTGACTCTTTTGATGATTATCGCTTGATGTCTTGCTGCAATGTAATTTATAAAATAGTGTCAAATTTGTTAGCAAGGAGACTCAAACCTATCCTCAGCTCGATAATTTCAAAATAGCAATTTGGGTTCTTACAATAGAGACAAATACATGGTGCGATCTCTCTGGATCAAGAGGCCATTCATTCAACAAAGAAGTCCACTTAAGTCAACCATTCTCAAGATTGGTCTGTAAAAGGCATGCGATAGGGTTAGTTGGACATACATGTGGAACACACCAAGGACACTGAGAGGGGGGTGAATCAGTGTCTTGCACTTTAATTTTCTTGTTCTACAAATTCAAAACTAGCTTCAAACTTGTCCATTCGTGAATCAGTGTCTTGCACTTTAATTTTCTTGTTCTACCAATTCAAAACTAGCTTCAAACTTGTCCATTCATAACTAACCATTCAACATCTATTGTATGTAGATCATTATCAAAAGATCTCGTTAAGAGGTACACAAGTTGAACACATGATATACATGGAAAACTCAATATTATGTATTGATAAAAACCACAAGAAATTTTACATAGATCGGGGATACTTCAATCTCCAATGATCACCAGCTACAACTAGCGGGAGGCTCCAACCTTGTTTCTTCAACTCCAACTAAAGGGATGCTCCAACACCCCAATTTTCCTGCTCCAACGGAAAGAAGGATACAACCTTCTGAACACAAGCTCTAACTTGTGTCGACCACTTCAATGGAGAGAGGCTCCGACCTCTCACAAGTCTCCACACCAACTGAGATGGAAGCTCCAACTTCCCTTTCTTTTCCACTAACTTGGTGAGGGCTTCAACATCCTTGGTAAAAGCTCCTACTTCTGCATAACCTCTGCTCCAAAAATGATGCCAAACTGCTCACAAGTCACTGTCACAAAATCACACAAGAAAGCTTGACCATTACTGCACCAACACCCTTTTACCAGATCTGCTCATCAAAGGAATATGTCACATCTCTTTCTCTTATTTTAGGCTGCTCCATTGTTACTGTTCAAACTCTGTGCCAACTAAGTCAAGTAGTATGATATTTGTCTTCAATTCAAGGCAAATCTGCTCCAAAATTCTCACAAGTCTTCTCTAAGGTCTGCTATATAACCTTCATCATAGGATCTATCCTCTTATGTGAACAATACACAGTGGTCTTCCAATAGTTTGCTCTGAACTTTGCAATGCTTGTTCACTTGTCCTTGTACTTCACTTGTCATTATGCCAACTCATAATATTGTTCCATACAAATCTAAACCAAACCTTACATTGATTTTTCACATGCATACTCAGATCACAAAGTAGGATTGAACCCAAACTTCTTACACAATCAAGCAAACCATACTAACTTTGAGCTAATAACCAGTGATTAATTTAACACTGAAGAGGATTATTTAACCATAGTCTTATAGTCACAAAGAGCTTCACAATACCCAAAAATATAACAGTACTTACATCTTCAACAAATTGATCTCAATTAGCCATGATCATTACTCTTCATTCTCTTCCTCGGACCTGCTCTTTTTCTACTCCTTTGGTCCTGCAATTTTAGAGAAGCCTTTCTAAATCTTTGCCTCAGACTTCTTGTAATTTTCGGCCTACTCTACCTCAGAGATATGCACTAATTCCTCCTTCGCCACCATAGATCTAAGGTACTTCAAAATGAGGCGAGTTGCTATATTTATACCCAATAAATGTGTCTTAAAGGTGGGCCGACCTATTGCTTTTATGGTTGAGCTGACCTATCATTTTTGAAAAATAAACTTTCATTAAATTTTAAGAGGGGCCAATTTGACACTTCATCAAACCAGCACTAAAGAAATATTCTTTTAGTGTCACTTTACCCCTTCTTAGGGATTCTTCCATGCTTCTTTAATGCACATCCAATGCTTATGTTCCAGGCACATCATTATTGCATCAAAGTTCTTATTTTAAGACTTCTTTGAGGGCTTCTTCAAGGCTTATTATGCCCTTCTTCAAGATGCTTTATATGGTCACATCATCATGGCTTTTAGGGGCTTCTTCAATGGTCTCCATGGCTTCATGATGCATACTTCATGCCACTTCATTACTCTTTAATAATGTTGACATCTCAAGGTTTTTACTAACAATGACTGCAAGGTTTCTTTTGAGGGCGGTTTATGGTTATCATCAAGCCACTTCAAGGCTTAAGGGCAGCCTAAGACTTCTTCAACATTGTTATAAGGCTTCAAGGTTACTTCAAGAGCTCCTCGGTTTCCTCTCATTGCTCGTTAGCTTCCTTGACTATAATGGCCTCAAACTTGTCCTCAATGATGACAACCCATGCAAACTTGACATCAATGAAAATACTATGTCCAACAGTACCTTCGGTTGATCCTGTTAAAAATGGGAATGAATTTGGTATCGGTTAACTAGATAATGGATTGTATACAATCTGCAACTTTAGTGGTTCTAATTAACGGGTCGTCGTCTAAGTCTTCACGGCGTTTTGCAGACTGAGGCCAGGGTGCACGTTGTCATTGTTTCTTGTCCTTCTGATTGCGGATGGGATTAGCACTTTAATTCACGATGCAAAATCTAAAGCGAAAATTGCAAGATTAAAAGTCTCTCCTTTAGAATCAATCACGCATTTATTATTTGTAGATGACGCACACTTATTTACAGTTGGGTCCACAAGAGAATTTAGAACTTTCACGGAGATCTTGGAAGATATCAGAGATGCCACAGGTATGGTGATCAATATTGAAAAACATGTTTAATTACTAATCATATAAGGATTAGTTCAACAGACTATCAGTATTTTTCCATTTCCAAAAATAGAGTTGGACGATGGGTTCAAATACTTGGGGTTCCATGTTAATCCAAACTCTTATCGTTTTGAAGATTGGATTTGGGTATATAAACAAATCGAAGTTCAAGTATCGGTTTGGACAAATAGACTCCTCTCTAGATGTGGCAGACTGGTTCTAATCAAGGCAATATTGGAAAACATTCCAGTAGATTGGATGACCATAGTGCAGGTTCCAAAAGGAATATTAAATAAAATTCGTAAAAAATGTTTCCATTACCTGTGGGCAAGAGGTAGAAGGTCGGATGGGATACCTCTCGTAAAATGGTCAATCTTAGCTAGGCCCAAACAACTTGGAGGATGGGGGTTGGAAAACCTTCAAATATTCATTCAATCACTAGCAGCACGAAGTCATTGACGCCTCACTCACAATACCTCTACGGGGATGGGTCTTACATTCCAAATGCATGCATGATATGTCAATTGAAGAGTGGTATAGATTACCTCATAAATCCACAGCAAATGGATAGATCAGATGGAAGGCAATGGTGGGATCTTTTATGCAAATGGGCATCATAGAAGTTGGGGGATGGGAAGAAGGTATGGTTAGGAAGAGATCCATGGATAAGAGTAAATCAAATCACCATGTTGGCAGACACTAGTAATCAAAGTCCTCGGAGCTGGGGTAATCATGATGGAAGACAACATAAATGATAGGCTTGAGTGGAAATGAGGCTAGGGAGTGGCATGATTTTGTCGAAAAACTATGCGCTAATTTGATTTGTTTAAATGAAGAGGCGGTCGATTCTTTAATATCAATCAAGAGCCCAACAAGAGAATTCACAATTAAACCGAGCTATCTGGATATGATAGAGATGCAAGATCAAGGGGAAGCAAAATGGTGGTGGAAGTATATTTGGAAAGGAAAGGGTCCGTTGAAACACAAATTCTTGCTTTTGTTGGCCTTATCAAATAAATTGTCAACCTGGGATAATGGTTTAAAGTGTGGGTGGTTGGGTCCGTCACGTTGTGTCTTATGCAAATCCAAAGAAGAGAATATCTCTAATATGTTTGTTTCTTGCTCTTATGTAGGTAGGATATGGGTGGAAGTTAAAAATAAACTAAAGCCGCAAATGGATTGGAACTACCCTAGTATGGAGGAAAATGTGCATCGCTGGAAGACGGACGAGACGGTAAAAGCTTTCATGGCATTCCCAGGAACTTGGATTAATTCTATAAAGTGGGCACGTAATTCTACGCTTTTCCAAGACATAGCGATTCCAAAGGCAGTCACGGTCGGGCTAGTTGTGAAACTTTACGTAGAGTTTCAGCAGGATATAAAATCCAAGAATCCTAGAGTTATAGTAAAGTCGCAGTTGGATGAAAGTATCGCATGGGGATACTTCGATGCTGCACGCCAAGGAGATATGGCTTTTTGTGGGGTAGGGGTGGTCATGTTCCTGATCATTTCGCACTACTATCAGATTATATATGCTCCAGGCAGAGGATCCAATACAAAAGCAAAACTCACATCCTTTTGTTCTCTTCTCCTAGTGTTGCATCTTGGCATAAAAAGATCCAAATTATGGGTGATTCGAAGGTTGTAGTGGATTGGGAAAATGAGAGGTGCAAAATCCACAACATGTGATTGAATATAATGATGAATGAAACACGTCAGTTGTTTAACTTGTTTGAATGGACGCAAATCATCCATATATACAAGGAGTTGAATCAAGAAGCTAATGAATTGTCCAAAGCAACTATTTCTTTACAACCTAGTACTTTTGTCATAACAAAGGTTCAAGATGGAAGGATGATAGATTCCTTGACTTTAGGTTTTTGAAGAATTCAGTTCACAACAGTCTAGATAATCGATCTTTTATGATGTTGTGTTAAATATTTTAAATATAGAAAGCTATGGTTTTGAATTGCTATCCATGAAATGGGTGGAACAATGTTTTTTTTAATATAAAGATTTTTTCCAAGGTAAAAAAATATATATATAGAAAGAGATATGAAAAAGAATAAAATATTATTCACTTAAAATTGAACAAATTATTTATAATGATAAACTTATATATTGTCAATTGGGTTTATTCCGAGTGGTTGAGTTATCGGATTGTTATCTGCTCCACCCAGGTTGAAGTCATGCCAGTGACACTTGCTCTTAAGTGAGTCGTTGAGCTCTTCAAGATCTATATTAGCCAATTAACCACCCGTCCTATGTCTCCGGACGTCGGGGAGGTTAACGTGGATGTAGCGGGGCACCGAAAAAAAGAGGGTGTTATGTGAACCACACGAAAAAAAATGATAAACTTATATATTAAAAACATTTTTTATCAATCTAAAATTATAAATTTTAATTGTATTTTTCTATAATTAATAACATTTTTGAAAAAAACAATATCTAATAGTATTATGAATAGATCTAAGCAAAAACTATTGATTAGTTTTAGAGAAATTTCAATAGTAGAGAAAAGATGAAGTTGTAGATTATTGTCTCTGCGTTGGCCGCTCCCTACTCTAACCCTCGCGCACCCAGCTAGGGTTCCCTCCTCGTAGCCCTCGCGGCTTGGGATGGATCCCCCTCCGGATTCCAGCCCATCTGCTCATCAGCGTCTTCTGGATGAAGCCTTCAGGGCTTTGGTGGCCGCCTCTCCTCCGCCCTCTGTCGCCCCCGTCTCTGGGGTTGGTTTTGTTAAACTGTCTGAGGCTCCCAAGATTCATATCAAGTCGGCAGCTTCAAGGCTAAAATCCATTGTGTTAAGTGAGCGAGGCCTAATCGGACAGTTCACTGGTATTTGGCCATCGTCGAAGGCCATGGATACTTGGATCAAAAATAATTGGATTCCCTTGATTACTGGGGGAATCCAACACTGTTTTTGTGGCAAGGGTTTCTTCACTTTTCTTTTTTAAGCTAAAGAGGACAAAGATCTCATTTTTCGTAGCGGGCCGTACATCATGGGTCCCCGAGGGCTTTACCTCAATCGCTGGAGCTTATCTTTTGACCTCGAAAAATATGTGTCTTCTATTGTTCCTGTTTGGGTTCGGCTTCCGCATTTTCCCTTGCATTGTTGGAATGACGAGTCTCTTCAGGCAATAGGTAACTCATTTGGAAAGTATATTAATAAAGCTGAGCCAAAAGGTTCGCTATTCTCCTATGCAAGAATTTGTATGGAGGTGGACTTAGAGAAGGGGCTTCCGAAGGTTGTCAACCTTTGTATGGATGGCTGGGAGTATGCACAGAAATTCAACTATGAGCAGCTGCCCTTCAAGTGCAAGAAATGCCACAAATACTGCCACTTTGTCAAAAATTGCCCAAAAATCGCCAAGGATGCCCCGGAGAAAATGCAAGAAGAAGAATGGCACCAAGTGAAAAAAGGAAAGAGAGCCCCTGCTCCAAACTCGGAACCAAAACGGCAACAGCGAGGAAAAGATAAAGAAACAATTCAGATAGAGAAAGATGTCTCCGCCAGAAATCAGCCTAAAAATGTTCAGATCGGAACAGCCATCCCTGCCAACAACCAATTCAAGGCATTAAATATTGAAGAAGGGGAGATAGTTGAACCTGAGGACCCTGAAGAAGATGTTGAGATCATTGTGGTCGTGTCCAATAGCACCACAATCCCTACTTTTGAACCTGATAAAGAAAACCCATCTTGAGATGGATATCCTCCGCTTGATAGCTCCGAGGTGGACATGGTCAAACAAAGAAAAGTAGTTCCATCTTCAGGAACCCCCGAAACCTCCTCAAAAGGATCCCAAGAATACATTGAACCTGGGCCTCCCCCAAACACGAGGCAGAAAATCTCTGCGATATTACCGAGAGCAAGAGGCAGAAAATCTCTGCGATATTACCAAGAGCAAGAGGCAGAAAATCTCTGCGATATTACCGAGAGCAAGAGGCAGAAAGAGAACTAGAGTTAGGGAGGCAAAGAAGCATAGAGGAAATGAAGCTACTCCAGACCACCAAAAGCAAATCAGACGGACGCGCTCGAGCAGGCCAGCAATCGGGGAAGAAGTAATGAAGCTTGTCTCTTGGAACTGTAGGGGTCTCGGGGGACCTAACAAATTCAAGGCTTTGAAAGAAATGGCCAGCTCAGAACAACCAGACATCCTATTGATTCAAGAGACGAAGACATTAGAGGAAATTTGGGTAAAAAATGGGCCTCCTAAGGAAAATAATAAGGAAAATAATAAAATAATCGTAGAGAGAGAGTAATAAAAGTACTTTTTTGGATCGTATTTTCAACTTATCTCCCTGTAGGTTTACTCAAATTTCAAGCGAGAGGACTCGTTGGATGCATATTTAAATTGTGCATCCAACGAGTGCCCATGTTGCATACTTTTAACTACATCCACACCATGAAAAATTGAAAATACATTAAAAAACGTGTTTCTAATGAGAGAAAACATGTTTTTTAATGTATTTTTTATTTTTCATGGTGTGGATGTTGTTAAAAGTATGCAACATGGGTACTCGTTGGATGCACAATTTAATTATGCATCCAACGAGTCCTCTCGCTTGAAATTTGAGTAAACCTACAGGGAGATAAGTTGAAAATACGATCCAAAAAAATAGTTTTTTTTTTATTTTTTCCCTCCAATTTTTTTAGGTGCTCCCTTTTTTAATTTTAATTGGCTAATACATGACGACATGGAATTTGTATTATTTTTGGAAGGCCCATTTTAAATTGAAATTTCCTCTAATGTGAGTGATGTGGAGATCTTGGCACTCACACACCACTTCTTGACAGATTGCCATGGAAATGCAATAAGCTCAAGAGGAGCCTCTGGAGGTATTGCCTCATTCTTTCCAAGTAAGTATTCCTTCAAAGTTGTGAAAGAATGACAGTACTGGACTCTAAATGAGCTTTGTAATAAGGAAGATAATCTCATCTTTTATGTATTCAATGTCTATGGCCCTACCCATTATAGGGATAAGCAATCCTTTTGGAACAATCTCACCTCCCTTAAGGATTTCATCAATAACAAGGAAATCATCATAGTTGGGGACTTTAACGCTACTATAGCTCAATCTGAGAAGCGTGGCGGGTCTAAAGTTAGGGACCCTTTCGGGGAAAATTTGGAAGATTTGATAGCTGATCTAGATCTGCTAGACCTTCCTCTCAAGAACGGCAACTTCACCTTGAGCAATCGTCATGTGGGGATTGGCCACATTGCTACCAAGCTAGAGCACTTCCTTATCAGTTCCTCCTTCCTTCAATTAAATCTCATCCCTTCCTCCTTTGTGATCCCTTCCGCAGTTTCGGATCACAAACCGATTTCCCTCACTCTTTCCACCCCTGCTAATATCGGCCCTATTCCATTTCGTTTTAATCCCTCCTGACTGCAAGATGAGAAAGCCATGTATTTAATTGCCAAATCCTGGAGTTACCCTTGCTTCGGCTCTCCGAGCTATGTTTGGGAGAACAAGCTCAAAAATGTCCGATGTGAGCTGAAAAGCTAGGCAAAAAAGGATTTCAAGAGTCCAGGCCACATCAAAAAGCAATTACAATTCAACCTCGCAACTCTTCAGTCAGACATGGAAAAGGTTGACATCACTCCAGCCCTAATCCGCTATGAGCAGGATCTTAATAACAAAATTCTCAATGCTACCAAAAAGGAAGAGTAAGTTTGGCGAATCAAATCCGGGCAATTATGGTTAAAAGGGGGAGACGACAACACCAGTTATTTCCACAAGCAAACCAAGGCAAGGCTAAGCTTCAATATGATTAAAGAACTCAGGGATAAAAATGGGGCAAGAATCCTAAATCAAGAAGAGATAAAATCCCACATATTCCAGCACTTCCAGGAGCTCTTTTTAGACAAAGATGAGACCAATCCCTTGGCTCAGGCTGATCCTCTCTCTAATATTCCTTCTCTAATCTCTGAAGGGGATAATAGGGAGCTTTTCAAACACATTCAGGAGTTCGAAATTCAAGCTGCCATCTGGTCCTTGAGTGTTGATAAACCCCCAAGCTCGGATGGATTCACTATCAACTTTTATAGAGCTGCTTGGGAAATTATAAAGGAAGACTTAAAAAAATGTTGAACTGGACTCGGAAAAAGGATAAGATTGGAGAAGCTACAAACTCCTCATTTTTTGCCCTAATTCCTAAAGATAAGAAGCCCCTATCTATAAACCGATTCACGACAATATCACTATGCAACACGTCCTACAAAATTCTGGCAACTAGAATGAAGAAAGTCATGGGACATCTAATCTCAAAGACTCAGGGAGGATTTATTGTCGAGAGACAAATTCTTGATAATATCATCATAGTACAGGAAGCTATACATTCTAGCATGGAACGCAAGCAGCAAGGTATGGAAATTAAGCTCGATATGGCTAATGCATTTGATAAGGTTAACCATTTCTTTCTGTTTAAAATTATGTCAAAATTTGGGTTCTCTCAAGAATTTGTCAAGTGGATTAAGGCCTGTATCAGTAGCCCTTGGATCGCCCCTTTAGTCAATGGTCGACCAACCAATTTCTTTCAGGCCTCTTGTGGTATTCGTTAGCGCTGCCCGCTCTCCCCATTCCTCTATATCCTGGTTGCTGACTCCTTGAGCAGAAGGCTTCAGCGTCTTCAGACCTCTGGGGATCTTAAAGGCATTAGAATTGCCAGAGGAGTTCATGCTACAAACAATGAGCAATTTGCAAATGATACCATCTTATTGGGATGGAGCGTCTAATGTCATTGTAGAAAGATTCAAAAAAGTTTTAACTACCTTCCTTAATGCCTCGGATGGAAAAATCAATCGGCTCAAATCAAAAGTGTACGGCTGGAATTAGCCACCATGGCAAGAATCTCTAGAACCCTTGGCTTTGAAGGAATCACAAATTGGAATACCTTTAACTATCTCGGAGTCCCAATTTTCAAAGGGAAGGAAAGGAAGGAGGATTAGCAAGGGTTGATCGATAAAATTAAAAAGAAGATCTCTGCTTGGGGCTTCAGATGGTTAAATCCTGCAGGAAAGCTTACCTTGATAAAATCCATCTTGTCCGCCTATCTGATTTATGTTTGCTCTATTTCCCTTGCACCCAGCTTTATAATCCAGGAAATCAATAAAGAAATTCGAAACTTTCTATGGCAAGGGGGCAAAGCAGGAAACACCAGGAAGTATCACCTAATAAATTGGAGAATTGTTTATAGTTCTAAGTCAAGAGGCGGGGCTGGTGTGAAGGATCCAAATTTAATGAACTTGGCCCTGGGAGCAAAAATCCTGTGGAGACTTGTCACGGATAAAGATGCCTGGTGGAAAAAAGTGCTACATAAAAAATACATGAGGGGAACCAGATTTAGATGTATTGAAAATATCAGCATGGAGAAGAAAGGATCCCCTGTTTGGGAATTGTGCAAGAAGGCAGCCTTCATAATTAAAGAAAAAATACATTGGATTACTGGAAATGGCAAAAATATTAAGATTTGGTATGACCAGTTGGGGAGGACATCCCCTGCCAAATTTCGTCATGAGCTAAGAAACTTACAAAGCTGGCTTGAAAGCAACAACATCCACTCCTTGTATGATATTTCGAACTGGTCAAATAGTGGCAGATGGGCCAGTTGGAAGGATTTGGAATTACCCGTCCACCAAAAAATGGATTACAAATCTCTTCTCCCCCTCCTTCAGGAACAATGTTCCAATCAGCCTCTCTCTCAAGGACAAGCAGGGCTGGGGAAAATCGAGATCCTATTCGGTGAAGGAGGGATACCAACATGGTTGGAGGCTCTAAAGACACCAAATGGTCAAAGGTCTGGTGCAAAGACAGGCTTCCAAAGGTGAATGTCTTTTTTTGGGTTCTGGCTCACAGAAAAACGTTAACTGCAGATAATCTGAGAAAACGAAGAATTAAGGGACCTCTTCGCTCTATTTTATGCAAAGAGGCAAAAGAGACGTTGGATCATCTTTTCCTGAATTGCAAGTTCACTCTTGAGGTTTGGAACTATGCCATCGGTAGTCTAAATATCAATCTGGTGATGCCAACCAATTGGAATGACTTATTTAAATGTTGGAAGGATTTTTATCAAGGCTCCTTCTTAAGAAAACTAGACTTCACCAGAGCCTAGGAAGCTCTCCCCAGGTTCATCTGCTAGAAGGTATGGACTGCAACAAATAAAGAAATATTTGATGGGTTGCCCTCCTGTCCTCACAGGACCTCTATTGCTGCAAAGGCTCTCTGGTTCGAAGCCTTATCAACGAGGGGTATGCCCAGTATACATCAGGAACCCTTGAATGTTGAAGAAAGAAATTGGATGGTTGATTTCCTTCTGCCTCCACCTAATTTTTTTGGATAAAACCCCCCAAAAAACCAAAGCATTTGAGATGGCAGCTAAGGATGAACAATGAGGAATTTCAGTTATGGAAGACTCAATTGGGAAGCAGCATTTTATTCTTTGATGGTGCCTCGAAAGGCAGTCCTGGGCTGGTAGGTGCAGGGGGGGGTAATTTTCGACTCCAAGGGGAACAAGTAGAAGGAATTTGCCTGGGATTTAGGGAGGAAAACCAATAATGGAGCAGAGTGGCTTGGTCTCATCAAAGGGTTGGAGATCGCCATCAACCTGGGGATATCAAGACTTACTATATTAAGAGATTCCTTAATCGTTATCAGAGAAGCTAGAAATATAGTTGGCAATAGAAAAGAGCCCACCTCAAAAATGCATCATCTTCTCCTCTGCATTGGCAGGGATTTTCATGAGATTACCTTTCTACATATTCTTCGAGGACAAAATGGACAAGCTGATGAAATGGCCAATTTCGGTGTTAGGCTTTCCTATGGTTTGCTAAGTTATAACAATGAGTGTTTGGAAAATGCATGGATCCCCTAAACTTTGGAGAGCCTCAATGGATTGGGCTCATGTCACCTCTTTTTGGCT
Source organism: Larix kaempferi (assembly GCA_027924585.1). Taxonomy (NCBI): domain Eukaryota; kingdom Viridiplantae; phylum Streptophyta; class Pinopsida; order Pinales; family Pinaceae; genus Larix; species Larix kaempferi. The sequence continues at coordinate 2,281,388 of BSBM01000097.1, forward strand.
CCTTATACCTCCTTGGTCTCAAAACTTTAGAGGGTTAATTTTTTCAATTTTTTGGAATCTATCCATTGAATTTCCGAGGGCTCCTACACTCCTCGTAGGCCACCCTCACATGCTCGAATTTATTGTCATAGCTCAGCTTACCAGTTGGATGGCATGCGCGAGGGATGTTGGGGTTTATCTTTGCATCTGGAAGCTTCCCAACTATATTTCCTTCGTCCCTAGAACTCTGCGTCTGTTGTTTGTTTCTCTGGTGCTTCTTTGCGTTGTCAGGAGTATGATTTTCATGGCGTGAGGCATCCTCAGGGCGGGGGAGATGTGTTTTTTTATGGTGTTGGGCGCCCGCATGGAAGGGGAGAAGTGATACAGAAATGTGGCAGGTGTTTCAAGCTGGGGAGAGGTCTTAGTGGAGGTTGCAGCCGTCGAATGCAGCATGAGGAACTGGGAGAAGACTCGGCAGGAGCGGAGTCCAACCATGAGCTTGGCCCATGTTGCAGGCACGCCGAGATGGGAATTCACATGGCCAAAATGGGAACCGCGGTATCTCCAAAGTCGAAGTTGAATTCTTGGACCGTTTACAGGAATTAGAGCTGCAAGTTAGGCTGATAAGAAGTGAAAGCCTGGAGCATAAGAAAATCCTAACTCACCTGTACAATCTGGCGTATGCTACTCACACAGAGGCTAAAGCCCAGCACCAGAGCATTGCTGAGAAAGTGGAGCACCTTGAAGAGACCTTGGGCCTAGCTTACCCCCACAAGGTCCGAAAGCACAAAGTCTCGGGCAGAGATCTTGAAGACATCAACAGGCCCGAGATCTTGAAGACATCAACAAGAAAATGGAGAAGCTACAGAAATTCATGGAAAATGCTGGAAACTTTGTGGACCTCAGCACGGAGAAGAATGGGCAGCGAGCTCTACTAGTGCTGCATGGACACGGCGCTGCAGTAGTTGTTCGTCGGTTCGAGTCTCAGGTTGGGCTCTTTCTAGTTCTGTTTTGGTTTTAATGTATTTCAGTATTATGCTTATGGCTTTTAGAACTCATAGTATAGATACCAGCTGCAATTTTGGCATCTTGGAAGGTTTGAAATTCCAGTTTTTGTATAAGGCAGAACCTCATGTTTTTTTTTCTGCATATTCCTTCTAGGATAGTTCATAAGATGCTATAGCTTTCATAGGACAGGAAGATACAATGATAGTTATCAATTAGAACATGATGAACTTGGTGTGATGGATGTCTTCCTCATATGGGAGCAAACTGATCACTCTCTGTTTTGTAATTTCCATCTTTTTATCTAATTAAAGTTGGCTAGCCATTTCTGTTAAAAAAAAAAGATCTAAGCAAAAACTTACAAAATTAAATATAAATACGTATAATTTTTAAGTACTCAAATATAACTCTCAAAATTTTAAAAATATAACATAAAAAGCTATCCATCCCATTATACCTAATAAAAATTCTTGAACAAGGGGCATTGGTTATGATGGAGAATGGGAGGTCATCCTAATTGGAGCCACGATGGGTTTTCTAGTGTTTCGACATAGGCCACATGCAGCCGCTCTGGCAGGTCCGTGGTGATCCCTAATTCCATTGCTTTTTAGAAGGAGTCTCTATCAGTCAAGTTTTTTTCTCATTTTTCTAAGGTGTCTAGGCACAATGGTGGTGGTTTTTGTTGTTTAGTGAAAATCACTAGGTTTTTTCTTAGAGTTCCCATAGCAGAGGTTTTGTACTATTGTTACATATATTAAATAATATAAATAATTAATAAATAAGACAAATTATTAATTATTAATAATAATTAATAACTATTAGCTATAGTCATCTAAGAGGATGTAACTCCTCAAATGAATGCCAGGTTGGTTGATTATTCACGTGATTGAGTACATCCGGATTCAGATATAACATTGGTATCAGAGCCAAAAATCTGACCAGGCTTTTAGCCATCATCTCATAGTATCTCTGAAATCGGGGGCCTTGTCCAAGCCAGGCTTTTAGCCAATCAATCTATTTAACTAGAAGCAACGATCATAATAAGAAAAATTCAAGTTGCGGTCTGTTTCTCTCCACGCTCTTCTTCTCCACATCCTGTCACCTTCACACTCCATCTCCTCACCATGTCTCTACCTGCACTCCCCTTAACCTCACACTCTAGCAATCCACCTTGCCCTCCTGTCACACCACTCCCTTCCCTCGTGTGCTCCACGCTCGGCCACTCGCAGTCCTTCGCTGCTCCCACCTTGCACCTGCTCTCCATCCACTCCAACACACCCCTGCGCCCATTCCAACCTATCTCGCCTCCATTCCCCTCCTGCAACACCTTACACGCCCCACCACAGCAACACACCCTCCCTCCCTCGTGCCCCTTCCTCTTGCCCATCGCTCCACACTACACCACGCCCTCCCCACCTCTCGCGACCTGCTCCTTCTCCCACTTATGGTGATGCCCCCTTCTCTCTCACCCACATAATCAACACTCCTCCTCCCTTCATATACCACTCCACGCCCTGTCTTCTATCCCACGCCATTCCCCCACTCTCCCTTCCCATGCACTCTCTATCTAGCTCCACTGCCCCCTCTCTGCTTGCCCTCTACCCACACCACCCTGCTCCTTGCCCAACACTTTTCCTCGTACCTTATCCCAAACTTCCCCACACTACTCACACCCCACCGGTCTACACTTCCCCAGCACTGCACGCACTCCCATACGATCTGCAAACCACATCACAAACTACGTCTCACTCCTCCTGTACTCTCATTCTCCTCTCACTAGGCAATCCCTCCTCCCATTTGACTAACGTTTTTCCCTCGGCTACCCACGCACTCACGACTACCGTCAAACTCTAAGCCCCACAACCTCTCAGTCCCACGCCATCTCTACGCACCCATCATTGCTCCACGATTTTCCGCGTGCATACTACCTCCCGCTTAAACCTAATCACTTAAAAACATTATTATAATAATAATTATTGTTATTATAATATATTTAAAACCTTAATCTCAATTCAAATAAATTATAGTAATAGTATTATTATTTATAATAATATGTATTGTTATTATTTCAACAACTCTAAAAATCTTACCTTCAAAACAAATATGTATTATTATCGTTAATAATTATTATTATTATTACTTAATAATTGTATAAATTACAATTATTAATTTAAAAAAATGGAAAGAAGACAAGTCAAGATCTAGAGAAGACTAATTATTACAGAAGAAGTTGAAGTCAAAGTAAGACCATTTATCGCTGAAAAAAGTTGAAGACCATTCATCGTCTAACAAGTCAAAATCAAAGAAAGATCATTTATCACTGAAGTCGAAGACCATGGAAGCCAGTTTGCGGTTACAAATAGAAAAAATGGACGCGAAGTTAAACCGTTATCGAAGAAACAAAAAGGAATTACAAGACATGAATGAAGATTTGGAAAAGACGAGTAAAATAAAGGAAATTCAAATAAAAATCAACAAGCAGATAATTTCCAATCAAAAGGATCACATAGAAAGGTTGTCAAGACAGATTGAAGAATTTAAGGACAAAAAAGGCTTCAATTAAAGATTACAAAACCAAGAGATAAAAAATGAATTTGATGATAATAAAGTAGAGATAGTGCGCTTACACAAAAAGTTTGAACAACAAAGATGAAGAAACTACAGAAAATCCGGAAACAATTAAAAGAACAAGAATCAGAGATATGTCAACTTTAGCAACAGATAAAAGAACTCCAGCAGAAAGATGTTGACACAAAAAAGGCGCACACGTTGGAAATTACGAAAGTCAATAACACATTATCAAGCAATACTGAAGAAATATTTCGGCTAAGAAACCATAACAAGGCGTTAGTTACAAAAATCAAGAAATTGAAAAACGACTAGAAAACAGAGCATTCTAATGAAGACGTCAAAGAAAAAATTCTAGAAAAGCAAGAAGAAAATCACCACCTGCAAAATTTTAATGAAGAACTTAAAGAACAGCTTAAGAAAGACGAAGACAAAGAAAAAGTGCAAGAAGAAATTATTAAGAAGATTCAGAGTGAACAAGTTAAAACACATTTAGAACAAAACATCAAGATCTTCAAGAATACAAATTATGGAAAAAAAGCACTTACCGATCCAATTCAAATCATCACTCCAGATGTCGCTCCAGTGGAAGAGAAGCATACACGAAGATTAAACCAAGAAGACACCACAAACTTGATAAGGGAAAATGACATCACAAAAATTCTCTATCGACATCCAAATCATAAAAATCAGTATCTTAAGAATCTTAAACAACTAACAAAAGTCACTAACACCCGTGCACTCAATTCTCAGGATGTCAGTTCACTCAGGAAGTGCAACATTCAACAACGAATCAATCTGGGATGGATCGATCCGTCCACATTTCGAAAGTTGTGCTTGACACTTAGAAGTTCATATCGACGTGTATCAACAACTTGGACAAAGAACGATGCAACATCACAAGTAATTGGCACAAATCTTCTTCATTAATATGCTTTGAGGACAAAGCATTTTTTAAGGGAAGGCAATGTTACATATATTAAATATTATAAACAATTAATAAATAAGACAAATTAACAATAAATAAAAACTATTAGCTATAGTCATCTAAGAGGACGTAACTCTTCAAATGGATGCCCAAGCCATATTTAAGGCGAGTTGTATTTGTAAATCATCATCTTTATTCATCATCAATTATATATATTTTTATTATGGAGTTATCTTCAATTGGATGACTTATCCATTTAGATAGTCCTGAGTACAACCAAATTGGTTGTAACAATTGTTTTATTGGAGAACTTGGGCAATTGCCTTTTCCTAAGTTTTTTTTCCGTTGGTGTGGGTCAAGGTGTTGAGGTTACTCTTCCACGATTGAAAGGAAGGGCGTTTTTCCTCCAGATTCCGAGGGCTACCTCATTTCGCCTCATAGATCCTTACTGTTTATTTTTTGTGGAGCCAAAGGGTTGCTAATTTGCTATCATTTGTTCCCGGTTGGTTCCATCCATCGATATAGGTTTTAGCCTCGAGTGGGTGCTTGCAGGATCACTTTGGGCTGTCAAATCTCCACCAAATCCTATGGCTGGGCTTGAGACTAATTTGGGTGATCGTGGAACACAATAATCAGATTCCGACATCAACTTGTACTCTTCGTGGGATTCTCTAATGTCAATTGGACACTCCTCACTTCCTTGTGGCACTACAAAGGAGATACAATGGACTACTATTTACCTATTGTGGACCATAGTGATGATGACCTTTCTAAGGAAGCAATCTTCGGGTTCAAGGTGGAAAAGACGATGCGGAGTGCCTTGTCCGCAATACCATAGCACAAGGTTTTAATGGGGGCCTTGTCCGTGGAGATTTCAATTGATCTTCCCATACAATTGAGAACATTTGTACATGGAAACTTTAGGAATCAAATACAGAAAGCACAATTTGCCAAGAGCATTTCAATTCCATTATGAACGTGGCAGTTTCTTTTTGGGAGCCTAGCATCCAAAAAACCTACCAAACCTCTATAATTAATTGGGGTCTCTTCATCAAATGTGGTGCTTGGAAATTTTGGCTTACATACATGGGTGAGCTCAAGCAAAATCAATCAAAGGGGTCATGCTCTAGCAGAGATGGTTTTGTTGATTCAAAGGGGACTATGCAAGAATTATGGGGGCCTATGTGAAGTCTTCCGAGAGTAAGAGGAAGTGAAATTGTCACGTTATTAAGTTTAGAGGAGGCGGGCTATCCTTGGTAGTCAAGGAACATGTAAGCATGGCCCAAATTGGTGAGATTGCAAGTAAATGCTCATAAGTAGATTTTTGGGATGGAAGATAGGGTATGGTCAGCTTAAACAATTGGGTTCAACAAGTGTGGGTACCCTAGCTCAAGTATGGTCATATTTTTGACATTCTGGTCAACAAGTGATTGGGTTTTACATTCTACAAGGAGTCGAATGTCCTCAAAACCCTAAATGAAAATTGGTTTATGGACAACTCACACCTATCTCTGAAGTTGTGGAAGCCATGTTTTGATGTGCAAGATCCTAATGATGGAGTTTGAAATTTGATTGTTCAACTAAATCATGTTATGACTTCCTCACCAAGAGCAAGGGTCATGGAAACTCGCCCCTTGAGTAGTGTGAAAGAAGGTGATCTATTCTTGGATTTCAATAGGAATTATTTAAAGATGCTTAAAGAGGCTCTTAAGGTTGGAGACCTACAAATTCCTTTAGACGAGGACAAACTCTCCAAATAGTGACACCATAACATCACCACATAAGGACTTAAGTCTTGGAATTCACCCCCTTGCAATTGAAGCTAGTAAACAACCTGTGGCAACAAAGTTCAACAGAGTCGAGTAAGTCCTCATTAGGCACTCTTCTTAATTGTAATCAAAATTATAATTTGTTTTCTTCAAAGTTTGGTTTAGATGGCCCTCCTTCCCCAATCCCTTCTATGGCCCCTACACCATGGGGATTCCCCTTCCCTTTTTAAGGTTAAGGGAATAGCATCAATTCTCCAATTTTGTGGTGAATCTTGATAAAGACTTGGGACTCTTTAGAGGGGATGTGAAGGGGGGAACAATTCTCCAATTAAGCATTTGGTGGTGAATCTTGATAAAGACTTGGACTCTTTAGAGATGTGAAGGGGGGTTAGTTCTCCAATTAAGCATTTGGTGGTGAATCTTGATAAAGACTTGGACTCTTTAGAGGGGATGTGAAGGTCTCTCTCTGTCAAAAACCCCTTTCAACTCAAAATATGGCCATGGTAGAGGGGGAGGGTCATTATGGCCTCCAATCCTAAGTTCCTAAAAAAAGACACTAAACCCTTAGGCAATCAAGGCTTTGATTGTCTTGCAAACTTGGGGGAGGGTCATTATGGCCTCCAATCCTAAGTTGCTAAAAAAAGATACTAAACCCTTAGGTAATCAAGGCTTTGATTGTCTTGCAAACTTGAAACCCTCAAGAGCAAATTGAATCTCCATTATAAAAAAAGCACAAGTCAAAGCACTATCTAAAATCAATTAAGGAAAACAACATCTTTTTATGGAGTCCTATGAGGGTAAGCAACAAAAAAAACCCTCCATAAGTTAATCTAACAATCTCATTCAAAGGTTATCTTGATATAAGAGACAATGGGCTCAGGTGAGTCATTTGTTCATGATCTACAAAAATTGACATTAGATTGGGCCTTTGTTGCCCTAGGATGTAATAAGGGCATTGAGAGGCCTCATCACAAGATGGTGCCCTAATATGATCTTGACTAACTCCTTAGCTATCAAAACAAGGCACCATACTATTTTTAAATCAAAAATTGGACTAGATTTCTCCATCATTGACATTTAATGTGCCATATGAATGAAAGGAGGCTTTGATCTATGAGAATTGAAGAATTTGTCTCTTTGACCAAGTGCAAGCAAAGAGCATCATTATTTAGGGGGACATGAATTCCACTCTTCATGGTAATGTGTTTTGGGGTTTTCAACAAGATTGAACAAATTGGCTAGGTTTCTAAATCTAGGAGAAAATCTATTCAAAATCTCTAATCATTGACAATCATCTACCCTAGAAGGTAGGTAGTGGACTAAATGTTGATATTAGAATCAATACTATATTTGGCTATGGCCATGCTATTTTCCTTTCAAATAAATTAAGAGCAAACTAAGGGTTTCAAGGGCTTTTCAAAAGGGTACTTAAGGCCCTCAACATTGTGTTTACTCGAGAACAAGCCCATGAATGGAAGTATCTTACTAAATTAAAGAAGGCTCACATCAAACCAACTAATTCTTTTAATGAGCTCATCTAGATTGGAGCAAAAGGAGGATTCTTTACAATGTAAAACACAATACTCTCCTCTCCAAACTCCTACAATCATAAATACTTGTGGTGGGCTAAGCTCTAGAAGGTGAACTCTCCTCCTTAAGACTATGTACTAACTCGGGACAGACTTCAAAACAGAATTACAAGTTGGGCTAGATGGTGCAGTTTATGCAAGTGGGATATTGAAACAAATGTCCATTTATTTTTAACCTGCCCATATTCTATACAAATTGTGAAAAGACATGGAGGCTTCTTTAGGCATGTAGGACCTATAGGGGTGAGAACCAATAGAGGCATGTCTGGAAAGGCGGCTTCAAAGCCAAGATACCGAGAAGCTCCATATCTTGTAGCATGGGGTATCTAGAAGGCTAAGAATTTATGCATTTTTGAAGATAAATCTCTTCCTTATTTCCAACAGCTACTCAATCTTTTGCATTAATTGATTGTTTTCCACAAAACGTTAAAGTTATGGCTCAAATCTTTCAACATATTTTGGTGGACAGACCAAAATCCTGGGGCTTTTTTCAACGGGGCAAGTCAAAATGAAAGTCATTGCATATCTTTATCTCTCTGAAAGTCATCACATATCTAACAAAGCCCTTCTTAGGGCTGGATCAACCAACTATGGGGAATTTCTTGCTCTTTGTTTCTACTTGAATTGGCTGTTAACAAATGTCTCAAATCTTTTCAAACTTTTATTGTTACAGCCATTACCATAAACTGGAAGAAAAACTCTGTACAAACAAAACGCTTAGGGCTTCTTGCTGAGCTATTTATACATTTTCTACTCAATCAAGAGGGAACAGAAAATTCAAGCGGATGCTAAAATCTGCATCTGGGAATGGAACAGGAATTCATGAATGGAATTTTGACGAGCCCAAGGCGGATCTCTATTGATAATTATTAGACTTCTAGGGGTCAAAGTACCTCTGATTCAATATACAGAGTCTGGGAGAGGGCAATATAAATGTGATATTATTGTTTACTACATATTTTAAAATAGTAACTTGTAACCCCTATTTCTGATAAAGCATCTATTCAATAAAATTAAAAACACTAGAATAAAACTTACAATACTGATAGATTTACCAAACCCTGTTGCAGCAAACAGTCATAAATGAAAAACTTTCACCAATCAATATTCACGCTAAAATAAAACACGGAACACTGAATGCTTTAACAGATGAAAAGTTAAATAATGGAGGCTTCCCGCCACATAATAACAGACAACTTTAAAAAATAAAAAGATAAAGAAAAGCTCAAAGAGCGAATTCAAACCCCGTAGAACTGGTGGCGTCAAAAGACACCATTGAATTAGATTCAAAGAAAACGCCGAGCTTAAGCGCTGGTAAACTTGGTCACGGCCTTGGTACCCTCTGAGACAGCATGTTTAGCTAACTCCCCTGGAAGAGCGAGTCTTACAGCGGTCTGAATCTCCCGGGACGTAATGGTAGGCTTCTTGTTGTAGCGGGCAAGCTTCGATGCCTCGCTCGCCATTTTCTCGAAGATATCATTGATGAAACTGTTCATGATTCCCATGGCCTTGCTGGAAATACCAATATCAGGGTGGACCTGCTTGAGAACCTTGAAGATATAGATCTTGTAGGTCTCGACATTCTTCTTATGCCTCTTCTTTCCCTTCTTGTCTCCTCCGTCCTTGGGGAGCTTCTTCTCAGCCTTGGGAGCAGGCTTCTTCTCTGCAGGAGTTTTCTCTGCGACGGGCTTCTTCTCAGCGGGCTTTTTCTCTGCTGCTTTGGGAGCCATTGCTGATAACAACGAAAATGGAAAATGCGATCACTGTCAAGAGAATATCAAAACAGAAAACGAGAATTCGATGTTGAGAAAGAGCGTGCGTGCGGTATTATATAGGAGGGAATGACTTGTTTTCTATTGGTTGATTGGTTCTGCCACGGATCGTAAAAATCCTCAAAATCTCAGTCGTCGGTTAGGATGTTAGGATGTGATCCGCGAAGATGTTTTAAAAATGAGTAGATGCCAGCCGTCCATCTTTGGTAGAAAAGAGCGGGAATTAGACTGTTCCCCAATTTTAAATAGATTTATTATAACCTTTACTATGACACTTAGTATCTATATATATTTTTTTAATAACAAGATTTATGGAACAATGATAAAAGCATGAACTATGTTATCCAAACTTGAAAAGAGATGTATTAAAATCTATTGCTTAGTAACAAACAACTTTCAAAGTATGGAAGCTTATGAAACACGTATGGCAAATGTCACACAATACACTTTATGTGATAAATATGAACATGGAACATTGACCACCTAATTATAGGTATTTTTACTCGAAAATCCCTCATGAGCTAGGGTGGGTTGTGAAATAATGAGGGTTTATGAACAAATTGTGAGCTCCCTCTTTATCAATCCCAAAATATATGCAAAATAATATTGTCAGCTTATTTGCTTAGCATGGGAGAGACTTAACAACTCTGGGCTTTAATAAAAGGGAGGTCACAACATTTAGGCTTTTTTGTTATCTTACTCAATAGAGAGATTGATTATGAGTGATTGATTGTTGTTGAATTACATTTGCAGCAATTCATGTCTCAATTTATCACTTTCAGTCCCTCGTATAAGCATGAAAACTTTATTATACCTTGTTTTTACCAAATTTATGATGGGAACCCTATCAAAATCTCTTGTATTTTTGTTCAAAAATCTCTTCTTTAATATTTACAAACCCCTCACCACATTCACATAACCATAAATTGCTTTAACAACCTTGGAGAGACCTGGGGCTTGCATTTCAGGTCAAGGGTTTGGAAGTATGGATTGAGACGTCTCTTTTGATTCTCTAGGCTTCCTCCAGGGGGGTTTTTGGGGTGACGCTCTGTCTACAACTCTAGCATTCTTCTCTAAACTATGGTGGTGTCTTTTTGTTTGGTCGTTGGTGGTGCCTCGTTTGTCGGGTTGACTTATTTATGCAGTTTTTCCAAATTTTTCTAAGGTTTGTCCTGGTCTGCTTTGCTATTTATGGCTAGTTTGATGGAGGAGGAACTCGTGGACTATTCAGCGGAGGAGGAGATTCTGCATGGCACTTTTTGGACTGATGTGGAATTGAGGTATTGATGTCGGGTACTGGATACCTCGGCTACTGGTGCACGGGGCTCACAGTCTGTCTCTCTAGATAGGCGTTGTCTGGTTCCCTCTTGTTTTGGTGTGTCTCTTTCTCCTGGTCATCAATGGTCTTCTGGGTTATGGCTTCCCCCTCGTGCTTCCTCTTTGCTTGATGGGGACCGGGAGGCGAGAAAGTCTTCTTTTCCCCTCACTCCTTTGCCTATCTCTTGTTCTAGTGATGTTGTTTCTAGAAAGCCTCGGGGGGTTAAGGGCAGAAGAGACTATAGCGGGGCGGTGATCAAAGGTGTTGTGCCCGGAATTAAAAGTGGCTCAAAGATTCTTTCGGGGGCAAGGGCAAGGGTTCGTCGTAGTCGCAAGGTTATCCGGTCCTTGACTGACCCTGTACAGATGGTGGTGGGTAAGGATGTAAATTTATCCCTGGGCCTTAAACATGTCAAAACGTGCCTCAATAGGAAGAATGGAGAATGCTTCCATGTCGCGGCCAGATCTCTTATCCTGGATGAAAAATAAGTGGGCTCCTCTTATTGGTTATTGCCCAAAGACCCATGCCCTTGTTAATGGATGGTATGTTTTTCATTTCCTGGCAGATGAAAATGTCGATGTCATTTTGAGTCAAACTTGGGTGCTCGCGAAGGGCTCCCTGATTTTGGACCGTTGGCACATCGACTTCAATCCTGAAAAGGAGAAATTTTATAAGAGACACATGTGGTTATTGATGCTCGGCTTTCTGCTTCAATTGTGGACTCACCCAATGCTGGAAGCGATAGAGGACGTGGTTGGTCGTTTTGTCTCCATGGAGGATTCAATGTTATATGGGATGGATAAGCGGGTGGCATCAATTTTGGTGGAAGTAGATATTTCAAAAGGCCTTCTAGCTGACTTAGTTATCAAGTGGGGAGATTTAGTCTTTCATCGGGTTTTGGTGCTTTCGCTGCAAAAGAACCGGACATCTGCGGGATGCCTGCCAAGGTTTCTCTGATCCAGATGTTGATTCCTCCTCTATGTTTTCTGAGGACCTTCCGGATGGTTCCTTGCGGGAGCACAAGGCCTCTTCCTCCTCGGGGGGTTATGGAAGTGGTGGGACTGAACCGGTGGTTTCGCCATCGTTTGCAAGGGCCCCCTAGATTCCAGACACTTCGACTGATTTCCTGGGTGAGTTGAAATTTTTCCTCCCTGCTTTTTATGATTCTTTGTCGATCGAAGATCTTTTTATGGCTAGGAGTTTTGATTCTTCTTGTCGGGTGTCCCCCCAAGAGGGGTTGGGATCCCAATTATTACCCATTCTCTTCCCCTTCTTTCCTCAGCTGATCTGATAGGGGTTATTTATGCACCTAGCTTAGTGGAGGGATAGGGAGATGCGCCTTCTCCTCTGAGGGTGCCTTTGTCGGATTTTTCCATTTTAAGGTCTATTGATTCTCTTAACCCTCCTGTTATGTTTGCCAATTGAATTGTGGGGGGTGTTTCGCTTCGATCTGCCCTTCCCCTTTGCAAGTATTTACTCTAAATCATGGCATTCTTTGTTCAATTGGCCCCTCTTACATAGAGGTTTTGGCGCAGACTCCCATCCCAATTATATATAATAAACTCGCAAGCTCTAATGTTGGCCATCTTGCCTCCATCAGTTGTGAAAATGTGACAATTCACAGGAAGAGAAATAAGAAGGTGATTGCCAGAGAGGGGATGGGAACTACAGAAGCTGAATTTGTTCCCTTGTCCGCTCGAATTGTTGAATCTGAATCAGTCGGGGTCCTTAGAACCAGGATGTCATCCCTGGCCTCAAAATGATCTTTCTCTCCTATGACATTAGGGGTCTAGGGGGCAAGACCAAATACAATGCCCTGAAGTGTCTCTTATCAATCTTTGGTGCGGACCTAATTATGATTCACGAAATTATGTGTAGTTGAGACAAGGTCGTGTCTTATTTTTTGAGAATTTTTTCAGGATAGAAGTGTTGTGCCCTGGATGATGTCGGTTTTTCAGGTGGCATTCTTGTCATTTGGAGCCCGATTAAATCTTTCTCTACGATGGTTGGCGTTATGCTTGAAGGAGTTATTAAAGGTTTCAAACACCTGGTTAAAATCTTCAATGTTTATGCCCCTTATTCATACATGGAACCTTTCTGGGACAAGGTGGACAACAGTGACATCTTAGCGGATGATTTTTTAATTTTTGGTGGTGATTTAAATTTGACAATGGTGGCTTCTGAAGTTTGGGGGCCCACCGTGCGTCGTGATCCGATGGAGGTCTATTTCAAAAATATGTTATTTGGGAACAACTTGGTTGATATTACTCCCATTCCCTTGTCCCCTACCTAGAGGAACGAGAGAGCTGGCAAGGAGCAGGGTTCCAAAAGATTGGACCGTTTCTTCAATTCAGAGCCACTTTCAGGCGCTGTATTCAAATTTCATTCTTGGACCCTTAAATCCGGTATCTCTAATCTTCTTCCGGTGTGCCTTCAATTGGATGTTGACTCATCATCTGGACATTACCCCTTCAAATTCAATCATGTCTGGAAATAAAAGGTGTCCTTTATCGCCCTTATCAAAGATTTTTGGGTTGGTTTCACAAGGGTCGAGGATTGTTCCGCGATGCATCTCCTACATCTGAAGTTAAAAGGCTTGAGGAGCAAGATAATTGAATGAGAATCTGAAATAAAAAAGGATCTCAACCGGGATTTGGTCTTATTGGAATATAACATCTTAGACCTCTTCACCAACAACTCTGTTGGAATCTTCTCCAACAAAGATAAATGCAAGTTATTGGAACTTGAAGCAAAAAACACAGATTCTAAATATCCAGGACCAAGCTTGGCAGCTAAAGATCTGAGCCATTTGGCTGAGCTTGGGAGATGCAAACTCAATTTTGTTTTCATAAATATGCAACCTTCTGAAGGAATCTCAACGCCATTTGGGAAGTGTAGGATCAAAATGGTTCGATGGTTCAATCGTAGAAGGACCTGGTGAAGGCCGCGGTCTCATATTTCTCATATGTGTTTCAGGATCCTAAGAGGACAAATTTAGCAAAGCAGTTGAAGGTGGCACATCTTTTTTCTTGGGTTTTTTCAGATGAGGAAGGTTCTCAGATTGGCGGTGAGGTGTCCTTGGAAGAACTGGAGGATACTTTAAAAATGATGGCCAGGGATAAAAGCCTTGGTCCGTATGGATGGACAACGGAACTTTTTATCTATTTCTTTGATGTAATGGGGAAGGATCTTCTTCTTGCTGTTGAGGAGTCCATAATTCATGGATCAGTCCTTGGGGCCCTTAATGCTATTTTCTTAACATTGATTCCATAGACCTCCAAGCCTACCTATTTTGAGGATTTCAAACCAATTGCCTTAATGTAATTTGACCTATAAACTTATCTCCAAAATTATTGCAAATAGGCTTAAACCCAAGATGGGTGACTTCAGCTCTTCTGAATAGTTTGGATTCCTAAATAAGAGATAGATCATGGATGCAATCGGTGTTGCACAGGAGTACATTCATTCTATAAAGCAAAAGAAATCGTTGGATTTAGTCCTAAAAATCGATTTATCTAAAGCCTATGACAAAGTGGACTAGAGTCTATTGCGTCTTATTTTGATTCATATCGGCCTTCCGTACATGGTGGTTGAGTGGATTGTGGCTTACATTTCTCCAACCTCCTTTTATGTCCTCATTAATGGAAGCCCCTCCCCTTTTTTTAAGAGCTCTAGGGGGTTGAGGCAGGGCTTCCCTCTCTCCCCTTTTATTCATTTTGGTTATGGAAGGGCTTATCAAACTTATTGGTCAAGCTAAATAAAATCACCACATGTCTAGGGTTAAAGTCTCGGCCACCCATCATATCACCCACTTGCTCTTTGTGGATGATGTGCTTTTATTTGGTTTAGGTATGGTTGAGGAATGAGCTACTTTGCATAATATTATTCCTCTTTTTTGTTTATCTTCAGTTATGGAGGTCAGCCCTGTCAAGTCTTGTTTTTTACAACATGAAGTGGCGAATCTAGTTCTGGAACAGATTGGCCATTTCCTACCTTATAAGGTTGAGTCCCCGGTGAAAGGATTTAAGTATCTTGGATATTTTTTAAAACCTAATGGCTACTTGAAATTGGACTGGAATTGGTTGCTCATAAATATGGATAGGCGCATAGGGTGTTGGGTTTATAGATGCATTTCTTTGGGAGGAAAACTCACTCTGCTTAAATCTGTCTTGGTCAGTATTCTAGTTTATTGGTTCTCCCCGGCAAGTATTCCTAAGTCAATCATTAATGAGCTAAGAAATTTGATGATGTAGTTCCTTTGGTATGGCATCCTGGGAAAAAATAAGTTTCACTTAGCTAACTGGCTTAGTATCTATCTCCCAAAATCTAAAGGGGGATGGGGTATCAAGCATCTTTTATGGTTTTGCGATGCTTTGAGGTTAAAAAGCCTATGTAGAGGGTTATTTGTTCAAGGTCTCTAGCAGGATATTCTGAGAGAAAATATCTAGAATATTTGCCCATAAGCTTATGGATCAGGGCTCCAATCAAGTCTGTTTCCCGTGCTTCAAATTTCTGGCAGGCTTTTATGAAGGTTTACCGTTGGCTAGGTTCTGGCCTATCATGGAAAGTGGGCAATGGCTTGATGGTTCAGCTGGGCATCGACCCTTTTGTGGGAGGCGAGCTCTTTTATAAGTTGTATCCTCCTTTAATCACACAGTTGATCTCTCGTGGTTGAACCTGTATTGCACAGGTTAAAAATGAATCAAATATGTTACGTTCTTATTGGTACAATGTTGGAGACCTGTCACTGCCCTCTGAGGTTGCAAATGAATGGAATCGATTTGTACAGGGTCTTCTCCATGCAGGCGTTCGAATGAGCGATTTAAATGACTCCTTGGTTTGGGCAATGAATAAGCAAAACGGACAAATCACAACAAATTGCACT
Source organism: Larix kaempferi (assembly GCA_027924585.1). Taxonomy (NCBI): domain Eukaryota; kingdom Viridiplantae; phylum Streptophyta; class Pinopsida; order Pinales; family Pinaceae; genus Larix; species Larix kaempferi. The sequence goes on from BSBM01000097.1 coordinate 2,297,201, forward strand.
TATGTTGTATTGGTAAGTGAATTAAGGGATACCTCATAGGCTTGGAGGCATAAAAAATTGTGGTCTTGGAGTCTTCCGAAATAAATAAATAAATTTATTTGGATTTGCCTCCGTAACATAATTATTTAATGGGACAATCTTGTTTCACGAGGTTTTGTGGGACCAAATATTTGTTGCCTCTATAAGAGGGGCCCTGAATCTGTAAATCATCTTTTATGCAGCTGCATTTTTGTAGATGTTGTCTGGACAGAGGTTCGATCTATACTTCACATTTCATATATTTGGAAAGGGTCATCCTTTGAGGAATCCCTTTTGGATTGGACTACGCACTGCCCAACTCACAAAGAGCTCCCTGGGTTGGTCAGTTGGGTTATTTGGAACAATAGGAACATGTAGATCTTTGATGGCCATGATGCAATTGTCATGGTTACCAGTCTCAGGATCCTGAAGCTTTATAAGGAGATTCACAAAGTTGTTTCTTTAAAGCCTCTCAAATCTATCCTTGCTCCTGCTCTCCCCTCTTATGGAGTATTGTGATTTTTTGATGGAGCAGTTTGTCATTCTCTAGGGGGTTGTGGCATGGTTTTTAAAATTCAGCGTCAGCATCAGTTTTTGCTAAGGATGGGATGTGGTCAGGAAAAAAACACTCGCTTAGAGTTGTTGGAATTGTAGGCATTGCTTTGGTTTTATCATCACAAGCATATTACATCCCTACATGTCTTTAGAGACTCAAAGATGGCGGTGGATTGGGTTGATGGCAAGGATGCCCTTCAGGTGGCCACTCTTGAGCATTGGTGTGAGAGAATTATTCAGTTGAATACTCTCTTCTCGCACCTCTCTTTCATGCATATTTATCATACTCAGAATTGGCTTGCAGATGTTTTGTCAAAAAAAGGTGTTGGATCCCCTAAGGGGGTCCTCTTTTTGTAGGAAATTTAAGATTCCCATACTATTGATGAGGGATCCCTCTTCATTTATTAACTGTAGCACCGAATGACATAGTATCTTTTCATTTCTTCGATATTTATAGTTTTGATTGGACTTTTGGGTAATCTTGGGATGAAAGGGATGGGGTCTCTTATTGTTGGCTTAAACTGACCTAGAGGTTTCCAATTAGACCCAGGTTCTTTGCGGTTCTCCCTTTGACCAACAAAACCCCTTCGCACCGACCCTTTCGGCAACAACCTGCGAGCAGGTTGAGGTCTCACCCGAGGTGTATCTTATGGGGTACTGCGGAATCAAGTTTCCACAGTAAATGATGAGTTGTTTATATGAACAAGCTACGTAGCACAGGACAGAAGGAGTGCACTGCGGGGCAAAGTGATGCGGTACGCAGTAGGATCTACACTGTGAGCAGTATTGCGCGGTGGAGGCAACACTGTGGGCCTCACTAAGGGTTTCTTACTGTTGCGAATCTTCTACTGGAACTACGAATTACCCACACTTATCCTCTACTTGGAAGATCTCGGAAACGTTAAGGCACTGAAATGAATATCACTCATCCATTCATTCAGGCACTTACGGGTTATCTTTCTAGCATTCATTCTAGAACTTGGATTATTACAACGTGAACTGAAATGATAGACATGACTAACTGTGTTGCGTTCCTTCACTGTGTTTAAGAAAGTATTTAAACTTAAATGACTGATTCACGATCTTAACATAGAATTGAAATGTTTGTCATTCATCTGCTTCCGTGGAACCTAGCATATCATTCCCAAACTTCTCCCATTGGTAAATGCATATCAAAGTTCTCATATTACAACATGCAAGGAAACATTCAAGCATTCATTCTACAGAAAATACAGACAGTCATTCTCCCATTGGTAAATGCATATCAAAGTTCTCATATTACAACATGCAAGGAAACATTCAAGCATTCATTCTACAGAAAATACAGACAGTCATTCATTCATATACATCATCGTATAACACAGGATTTAATGTGGTTCACTTCCCTGGATGGAAAGCTACGTCCACAAGAACGGTTGGTAATATATTTCTTTCAAAAGGGATGGGGCAAATGTTCTTAGTCTGCGCACTCAGCTGCAGACTCTCCTTTCTCTCGGCTAGGTCTCTGTGCACACAGCTGCAGAACCTTTACAATATTCTCAGCTCAGAGAGATTTTACAATACAAAAAGGTTATCTCAAGATTACTCTAATAACTAGCATCTAGTATCCAAAATAGAGCAACCCAACAACAACCACAACCCCCATCCCATACAAAAGTGTCTTCTTAAATAGATCATGCCCGAAGGTCATGTCTGTACAATGTTGAAGACCTAAAACCCAAAACCCTAAGGGTTTCCAAAACTGCGCCGATTTTCCAAACCGGCTTGCTGGCTCCTGGTAGCGTCTGCTTGATCATGGCGGATCTCCACGTCCTCATTCTGTCGCTATCGGCCTTCCTGTCGCATGCGTGCCTACAGGCTGCTTCTGTCGAACCATTTCTCTCTAACAATTTTACCTTCTAAGCGTGCCAAACGTCGCTTTCCTTAACAACCCACGCATGGCCGCCTTCCTGTTTTGCCTATGTCTGCCACTCGACAATCCTGGAATATCTTTCCTGCTACCGGTCGAGCCAGTAGCTACACTTGATACTTGTCCAGCACACCGCTTTGCTGGCTCCACGTGGCCTTCTAACTCTGCAGCACTGCTTTGATGCAGTACTGGTCTTCGCATCACGGCCAAAACTTCGATGCTACGCGCAACTCTGCAGTCTGGTCAAAAGTTGGATGCTGCGCGCAACTTCGCAGCATCCTCAATACTTAGCCAAAATTGTATTTCTGAGCTGCGCTCTCAACTCAGCTTTCCCTGCTTGCCTAAAAAAGGTGCTTCCAAAACTTTATCTCAACTTGGGCCCAACATGCCCCTAACACTTACACGTGGCTCGTCCTCGAGCCACTGATTGTTTTCGCTGTCTCACTCTGCGCTGCGACCGGTGGAACGAACTTGGCCGCAAACTTGTTATATGTACCGCACAACTGCACCACTGCTTCTCTTGTATCGTGCTCAACCTATTTAATTGTCTCAAGCAGTGTTGGAGTTATTTCTTGTCCAATTTGGTCTTGTACCTACTCCTGGTTATCACGCAGTTCTACTAACTTATCTTCAATCTGCTGTGATACCGCCATGGCATTCTCCAGGAGTTGTTGCGATTGATTATCCATCTCAGTCTCTTTTTGTTGTAATTCCTGTACTTCTTTCTTTAAGCCGGATATCTCCTTATATCTTGGCAGCCTTTCTCTGGGTGGCAGAGCTTTAACCTCTGCGTTCAACTTGTCCAGCGCGATCTGTTTTTCTTGTACTGCGGTTTTGACCTGCAGTAACCCTTGATCCTCTTCAAGGGTCGTGATTTCCTGTGAAACCTTATCCAGGAGAGATTGGCACTTAGCCATCTCACTTGTAATGCTTTTCGAGGCGACGCTCACTGCTTGCTCTCTGACTTGCTGTTCAGTTAATGGCGCCTGCTTATTCAGCTTCTCCTTCAATGTGGTAATATCGGCCTCATAATAAATCTCTTTATCTTTCATCTCTGACTGCAAGGATCTCACCTTATCTCCGATCCTCAGAACCGTGCCTGCAGGATCATCCTGGATTTCTATGTCTTTAATATCCTTCGCCACATTGGATGTGGTAGTCTCCAAATTTTGTCGGCGATCCAGTTTGTTCCATAGCTGTATTTCTACCTATAGCTGAATTTGCCTGTTTGCTGCGGTGAGCTCTGCTTGTGACTTCATCGATTCAACCGTCCGTTCATGCATCTCCTCAATGATCTGCATGTGGATGAAGTGCAATCCTGGTAATGGGATTTTGGCTAAGTCAAGCTCTACCCTCTCGACTCCCTTTGTGTCCAAGACAACGTGTTCTGCCATTGGCAACGCAACAGCCAATGGGTCCAGATGGACAATTCTAGTCTTCGACGGTAGCGTTATTGCTAGTTGTTGGCTTTCTTGTTGCGAGGTCCCTACCGACCTCCTTTCAGCCCCTGCTTCCTGTGGCAAAATAAGGCTTTTCTGGACATCGTCCATTTTCTTCATTAGGCCTTGCATTGCGAGCCGCGTCTTGTGCAGGTCATCCTGGATGACCATGTCCTTCCTTTCTTTAGCCGCCATAAGCTCCTTCATCTGCTCTGAGACTGTTTCGGCTATCATCTCGTAGTCATCATCATTGAGGACTGCCTCCGATTGAATCTTTGTGGCCTTCACCTTTTTCCTCGACCTTGGCTTCTCCGAACTCTCAGCTTCTTTTCTCTTCCCTGTTTCTTCAATGATTGGGCATGAGAGCGAGATCGGCTCATCTTCTGTTGATTCCGTCTCTACGTCCATAACCTCTACGCGGAACTCTGGTGGCCAATCTTTCATGAGTTCCTCAATATCCTACTCATACATGATGTACTTCCCTGGGAACCACTTCGGTTTCTTCATTTGTGCTTTCGACAATATGAAGATACATTTCATATCCGCCTCAAAGTCGATGATGCGGATATACTTCGCCGTGACCTGCTTTGTAATGCAGCTGAATATAGTACTGGTAAAAGACTTCTGCTTTCGCATGCTAGCACTCTGCATTTGTGCTTGCCCAAAGGTTGACGAACTTAAACCCTCTAGGATCCTTGGTGTCCATAATGATGCCCGCATAATCTCGCGGCTCCTTCCATCCACACAAAGCAATCAGGATGATGAGCTAGGTGAAATTGAACTGGCCACCAATCACCTGTGTGTCGTTGAGTTCTTCAAGGAACTCATTCAACAGAAACTGACACCAATTAAAGTTGTTGCCTTCGGCCGCTGCGGCACCAAGGAGTATTGTGCCCACAGGCACCTCCGGAGACCTAGCTGTTTTGAGTATCTTGCCTGTGAGCAACTGCGTTACAAATCTTGTTGCTCTGTCCTCTATATCTTCTGTCGGGAAACCTCTTTTTGCCTTCACCATCAGATGGGTTTTCTTCATCTTCTCAACAACCTCTTTTTCTTTGCTCTTCCCCTGGAAGAATTGCTTAGGATCCTTATCGCGCTTGCTTAGCCCGGTGATGTGGTGGATCAAATCAATGTTAATATCAATGTTCCTGTCTAGCCACAGATAACCTTGGTGGATTTGCGCCATGAGTGTGCGAACCACGATATTAAGTTCTGGGGAACGGTCAAAATATGGGAATCTCAGCAAGTTCAGTAGCCCCGATTGAACGACAGGTGCTAGCCAACTGTCAGCTACCAAGTTCAGAGTTCCCTTGGCATCCTTTTTCCAGCACATATACTGGTCTGGTTGAAAATCTGGGTATTTGGGAACATCTGGCTCGTCTTTCTTCATTCCCAAGAGGTCATAATCCTCCCATTTACAATCTGCTATCTTTCCCAGCAGATTCTTAGCAACGTTTACATGCTTTGAGATAGGTGACAGCGGGATGTCGTATCTCACATTTTTGGACAATTTAAACATAGGGGCATTCAGTTCCCGTGGGGAGATATATTCGAGTGTCATCTTCAGGGGTTCTGTCTGAAAGACTGGCGATTTCTGTGCCAAGGAACCCATCTTTATGATGTTGGATCGAGGTGCAGTTACGACTTTTCCTTTATCTTTTGCTTTTTCTTGCATCGTCGGATTAAATCTTGGTGATCTGCGGGATCCTTCACCTTGTTCTACGGTGACCTTCTTAACTAGAGTTTTCATTAACTGTTGAATCCCTCCGTGCTGAAAGATCCTCAGTACTTCTTCAATGGTCAGTTATTCGTCTCTATAGGAAGGTTTGGACATTCACTAATGAGGTAGCGGCTAAGGCAGATAGAATACAGATGACTACTAGCTCAGAGAGGTTAATCACAAGAAAATTCTAAGTGCTCGGTAATGCCCGCGAGTCTCCCAACGGTGTTATTTATAGGTGCAACAGACCCTCTCCCACGCCCTTCAACGGCTAGATAAGCAATTAATGTGGTGTCCGTTGGAAAATTTGAGTGGATCCTTCGGTCTTTTCTGTCGTCAGTGTGCTCAGAACGACTATCTTCTCTTTAAATGCTGAAGCGGTTGTTGCAACGGTCATCTAACGACTATTTTTCTGAAAAGCCATGCAACGACTATTTTTGTCTGAGTGTTGCGCCGAACTGCGCGGCAAGCCATCTGCAACCCTGCTCGGCTACTTCGCAGTGCCAAAAATTTCCAACTGAGCGGCTTCCACTCTAAATATATATATATATATATATATATTTTTTTTTTCCTTCCGCGCAACTTCAACAGTGTTGTGCGGTGCATAGATCATTCTTCTTATCATACCTTCTTCCTTTTATCATACATGTACAGACTCCTTTACATTTCTAGTGTCCACTTTCAACTGTACTTGATACTTAGAACTTCCTTCCTTTATTCGTTATTCAGGGTTCTGCGAAGCAGTGCTATCATGGTATAGCTTTAGCCTGCTTCCATTTATCAAAGTTGGCAAGGTATCACCAACTAAATTGGCTAACTGGACTGCACCAGTGTTAGTAACATGTATCACAGTATATGGACCAAGCCAATGCATCTTAAATTTACCAGGGAATTTCATGAATTTGCTATCATACAGGAGGACTAGATCACCTACCTGAAAACACTTGTTCTTTATATGGCGATCATGCCATGCTTTCTCGCGGTCCTTTTGAGCTTGCTGGTGGAAGCCTGCGATGAAGCGATCTTCCTCCCAAGCCCAGTAAGTGTAGTAATCTTTCTTCTAGAGCTTCGCAGTCTGCCATCCCCGTAAATACAGCAATTCTCAAACTAGGGACAATGTATTCCATAGGCATTATAGCCTCTTGCCCATAAACCAACCAAAAGGGTGTATGTCTTGTCAATTTCTTGCATGTGGTCCTGTATGCCCATAGCACAGATGAGACGCGCAGGTCCTAATCGTCTATATTTACATTGCACACCTTAGTGAGTGCGCTCTCCAATATTTTATTGAAAGCCTCTACAGTACCATTCGCCTGTGGATGATATGGAGTACTGCATTGATGACGAATGTGGAATTCCTCTGTAAGCGCCTCAATCGTCTTGTTCAAAAAGTGAGTACCTTGGTCACTCATCAAAATCTTCAGACAGCCAAATCTGGTGAGTATTTCTTCAAAAATAAACTGTGCTGCAGTCCTTAACTGGCTTTGCTTCCACCCATCTAGTGAGGTAATCCGTAGCAGTAATAATATACCTTGCACCTGTTCTTTTTCCTGGTGGGTTTATAGGACCCACAAAGTCTATTGTCCATTTTTCAAATGGCTGCAGTGTCAACTGTGGATCCAATTGTATCTCATCTCGGCGTGATGGTTTTCCTGTCCTCTGACAGACATCACAGTTCCTGCAATGTTCTTTGGCATCTTTATGGAGCGTAGGCCACCATATCCCTGCACGCAATATCTTCTGCGCAGTAGCCCTTCCTGCATAGTGACCTCCCGCGATTCCTGAGTGTGCGTCGGTTAGAATAAATGGCTTCTCATGATTGAGTACGCACCTGCGCAGGACTTCATCCAACCCAAGTTTGTATAACTGTCCTGCAATTATAGTGAAGTCCGTGGCGCACACCACTGATTGTTTTTTCTGTTGGACCGAGAATTCCTGGGGTGCCATCCCTGTGGTTAGGAAGTCAATGATATCCTTGTAATAATCATCGGCAACCTGTATAATAAACAACTGTGCATCAGGTAGACTGTCTTCAATATTCGTCGACTCCTCTCCTAACTTGATCCTTGACAAATGATCAGGTCCCAAGTTCAGTCTACCTGGCTTGACAATAATTTCAAAGTCATATTCCTGGAACAGCAGTAGCCATCGGCATATGCATCCCCCTAACACTAGCTCGTTGACCAAATATTTCAACGCAGAATGGTCAGTAAACATAAGGAAGTGCGATCCCAGCAAGTAGTGTCTAAATTTCTATAGGGCATATACCATCACAAGGCCTTCCCTCTCAATAGTAGTATAGTTCTTCTCTGCTGTTGAAAGCTTTCTGCTAGAAAATGCAATAGGGTGGTCAATACCTCCCTCTCCTGGCTGAGCTAACACGATCCCTAGGGCAATACATGATGCGTCAACATGGACATGGAATGGCTTCGTCCAGTCTGGAGAGACTAGAATAGGCGCAGTGACCATCTTTTCTTTTAATGTGTCAAAACCCTGTTCGCATTTTGCGTTCCAAATGAACGGTGCGTCCTTCTTCAGTAGCTTCTCCATTGCTGCGGTTATTTGTGCATAACCCTTTATAAATTTCCTGTAATATCCAGTATGGCCTAATGTAGATCGCAACATCTTAACTGAATTTGGTGTTGGTAAGTTTGCAATAACTGCAATCTTCGCAGGGTCTACCATCAATCCTTGCTTACAGACAATGTGGCCAAGTAAAATTCCATAGGGCACACAGAAAATACACTTTTTCAAATTCAAGGATATTTGATGTTGTCGACACTTCTCGAGCATCATACGAAGATTCGTGCAATGATTTTTCAATAGACCAAATACAGTCCAATCATCAAAATACGCTTCTAAAAATTTGTGCATAAAATCTTTAAATGCTGCGACGATGACTCTAAAGAATATGGCAGGTGCGTTCTTTAGCCCAAAAGGCATGACGGTGTACTGGAATGACCCCCATTCTGTAGCATATGTCGTCTTATGCCTATCCGTAGGATCAATCCTGATCTGATGGTAACCAGAGAAACCATCAGTGAAAGAATATGCCTCATTTCCTCCAACGTTATCAAGCACTTCGTCTGTGAATGGAGTAGGAAATGGGTCATGCATGGAAGCATCGTTCAACTTTCTAAGATCCTCACAAATCCTGATCTCGCCTTTTGTTTTCTTGTCTTGAACAACCATGGGGCTAATCCATTCGAATTCCTCGACTGGTTCAATGATTCTTGCTTCTAGCATCTTATCCAGTTCTGCGAGGACTTTTTCCTTATAGCGCGAATTCAATCTGTATGGCCTCTGCTTGACAGGCTTAGCACCTGGCTTTAAAGGTATTTTCATGACCCCTAGGTCTCACAAAATTCCTTTAATCTCTGTAAATTTTGTTGGAAACAGTTCCTGATACGCATGTAAGGTATCTGCGATCTCTGCAATAGTCTGATCGTCCCAATAATCTCCTATTGATGCGAACTTCGGCTCTTTGTCTGTGCCAATGTTCACTTTTTGTGTTTTTACTGGTCTAGTCATATCTGGGATTTCCAACGAAGGTCCTTCTACCTCACGCGCACCTTCTGACTCTGGTATATCTATGTTGCGCGGGTCCTCCTCATCGTCTTCATTTGTATCATTGGTATCTTCAGCTAAGTTGTAATACTCGATAAAGTGTTCTTCATGTTCCTTCCATTCTGACTGTAGGTGCGCAGGAACGCACTTTGTCCCAAAAAACTCCTGCAATGTCATGTTTTGATGAGGACAGTCATCCTGGAATATGCACTTCTTGATTAGTTGTAATGCTTCATGGATTAATGGATTCTTGTCTTCAAAACTGAAGTCTTTCCGAAAGTTTGCAACGAGCAGCTCCCAATCAGTGAGTTCATTGCGCAACTCCAGGTCTAGGTACCATTTCTCTGGGATACCCGCATCCAATGTATGTACAAACAAATGTACCCAGTCTGTAAGTGGTATGCCTTTGAACAGATTTCAATATGCTGATTAGGGTCTGTCTGTCCATTATACTTTTCAAAGGGTAAAATAACCTTTTCGGCGAACCGGATCTGCATCTTAGTTCTACATTGATCCCAAGTGGTCAATGTTTTCTTATGTGCATTCCACCATCTGGCAGGTGTATTGCGCAATGCTATATCTAAAGCTGGCAGTCTATGCTCATCTAGTATAGCTGCAGTATATTCCCTTATGAAACTGTAAACATTAGCAGAACCATCATATGTGGGAATAGGGCTCACCTCTTTTCCGATCCAACGCAGTGATTTTGTAACCTGCACACATCTTCTTGCTGATACTTCATGCATGCAGCTTTGCCAATTCTCCAGTCCTGTATCCGAGTCAGAGATACAAGAAGTGTCACATTGCCAGCTGAGCGTACCATCCATAGTAGGATTAATGTAGTCTTCCTTGTTCGCAGTCAGCTGGTATAGTCGATATAAATCTTGAGCTTGGGATTCCTCCTGAATCGGCTCACTATATATGTCACCATCTTTAGGATCCAATGGTGCGATGACCCTAAGATGCTTCCCTTCAAAGATCATCTTCTTTTTCTTCAAGTTTATGATAGCCAAGTTATCCATAGCCCAATCAATTCCCAGTATTGCTGGAAAAGGTTGACTATCATCCACAATTTCAATAACCTCAAAGTCTGCATGACTCCGTACTCTGTCGATGTCAACTACTACATTAGCTAAGCGGCCAAAAGGTATGACCTTCTCCTGATTAGCCATTCGTAACTGGATAGGTGACCAGAGCAACTTTGGTCGACCCATCTGCTTCCATGTCTGCTTAGTCAAGACATTCACTTCTGATCCCAGATCAAGGATGACTTCATCCATTTCAAAATCTCCTATCTGCGCAGTAAGCCTCATCTCTCAACCTGTTCTTTTGTGCTTCCTTATATGATGTACAGCGCTATCTGGAGTCTCTGTTATAATCTGAGGTTCATACTGGCTGATGAGCTTTTGGAGCTCTACTATGGCTTTTTCGCTTTTTAGTAACTTCATGTAGCTTTGCAAGAACTGCACAACAGAAGTACAAACATTTGTCGCAGTACTTGTTTTGTCATACGGAGTCGGCATGTCTTCAACATGCGGTGTTTCACTGCGCAACGGGATCCTTGATGACTTATCTGCTGGTTCTCTAAAGGTATCCCGCGTGTCAATGAAGATCTCCTTGTTCTTTTGTAAGTTAAGAGGGGGTGCTTTTCCTGGGGCTTTCCTTATCCATACTGTTTCAAGGGGATCCTTCTTCGTATGTGCCTCTCCTAATGTTGAAGCTTCCGCTCTGTCGCGGCCTGTCTCAGCACCACTGGGCGTGACCACATTAATGCTCGGATCCACTGGTCTATTTTCTACTGCGATCCACTGGACATTTGGATTCGGAGCCTCTGTTCATCTTCTCTTCTGCATTTCCACCTCTAATACTGGGAAATCTTCAATGACATGCTCAAATGATTTACAATAATTGCATGTAGTGCATGGGTTAACACAATCTCTAGACACATGCCCGGGTTGGCCACAGTTATAACAAATGACTTGGCCACGGCCTCTTCCCTGTGCTGGACCAACATTTCTTCCTCTGCGCGGTATTCACCACCACGACCTTTGTATCCTCCTTGGTCATATTGTGCATTTTCTTGTTTCGGCTGGGTATCTTCTTATACACGGTACAAGCCAGCGCCTCGCATTGAATCCATATCCCTTTTTCTTTCATTCATTAATTCATATGCGCGGCAGTTGGATTCATCATGTCCAACTGATTTACAGAAATTGTAGTATAAATTCTTAGGAGTTTTCACATATTTCTGGATGAGGTAACAGTCTTCAGGTCTGTGTCTTGTGGTTCTGCAAATTTCACACCATGGGGCCTGATTCTGATTTAATGGGTTAGGCGCACCACTGTTAATATAGTCACGGAATAGAGGGCAATGCTCACTGTCATGACCTTCTCCTTTACAACTTGTACACCTGACCTCCTGTCTAGGTTCATATCTTTGTTCTTTACCATTTTTCATACCTTGCAGTTCAAGTGTTAGGGTGGTCATCTGGTTCTGGATCTGAGACATCCTAGAACTAGTATCACCAATCGGCGAAGCTTCCAGCTTCATTGCAATTTCCAAGGCCTTTGCCTGGGATAGAACCTTCTACTGCATCAATGGTAATCTGATATGAGGTAACAACGCAGCAATGAACCATTCTTTATGCTGTTCTGGTGGTATAACAAAACTTACTTGGTCTAGTAAGGTCTTAAATTTCTGATCAAATTCCCAGACCGTTTCAGTTGGTCTCTGCTTTATTTCCTTCAGCTTAGTTATACACTGAGACTCAGACTTAGGTTTCTTGAACTCTGCCACCAACGCGACTTTAATTTCTGCGAGGATTCTCGGCTGAACGGTAGAGTATTTCATAAACCAATGTAGCGCTCTATCCTTGAAAGTGGCGATGAGCTGTGCTTGCTTCACAGCATCATCCTAGATTTGTATTACACTCCATACGGCTTCACAAAGGAACCAATGCTGATTAGGGTCTTCTAGCCTAGTTCCTCTGAATATTGGCAGTTTCATATCAGTGTTTGCCATTGTGCTACTAGGTGGTGGGGCGCCGGGATTAGTGCGCGGCTGGTGTAAAGGGATCTGCGTAGTAAATACAAATGGGACTATCGGAGAGAGATGGACTAGGCTGAGTCTTCTGCGGGGTGGGCTGCGTAGCGGGTGGGTTCTGCTATAAGGGTGGTGCGGTTTGTGCAGCCGACGGCTTCTTGGGAGTAAATGGTTGTGCAACTTCGCTATCAAGATCGCAGGGGATCTCAGTATCTATATGAATTTTAGGGCCTTCCGGATTCTTATTAATTTTATATCTCTTACCACTTCTAAGAGTATGTGTCTCTTCGTCAGAATCAATATATGTACTGTTTATCATGACAAACTTCAAGAATATTACTGCATTCTTAGAACACCTTTCTCAGCTAACAACATCTTAATGTATAGACTGAGATTGTTCAGAAACTTACCTTGGAATCCTATGAAAAAGTGTGCTTCTGCTTGGCTGTAGGATTTGAGTGTGTCTACAGCAAATTCTGTTACAAAGCCTTCTAGCATATGATCGACCTAATAATCAATTGCGCGTGACAACGGGCTGTCTAACACTTTAAGCTGCGCTGTGAGCTCGGGAGTCCACTCTGTAGGAACTCCTCCTTGGAAACAGTTTTTCTTCTCTGCGAGTCACGAGATCCACGCATGCATCTCATTTGGAAACGATGCCCAAAAGATCTTGTGAATGTCGTCCAACAGATATCTATCTGACCACTGTGTGTCGCTTAGACGCGGATGTCTATTTTCTTGTATGTTAAAATCTCTTATGGTCTTATCCCACCAAGCTTGGATTTCTGTCTTTTAAGGATGCCAATAGTCAGATCCTTCGGGGAACTGATATTCTTCTTCACACATTGTGATTGCAACTCATCATGGATTCTAGTCCCGGCAACGAAACCATTTGTTGGCTTAAACTGACCCAGAGGTTTCCAATCAGACCCAGGTTCTTTGCGGTTTCCCTTTGACCAATAAAACCCCTTTGCACTGGCCCTTTCGGCAACAACTTGCGAGCAGGTTGAGGTCTCACTCGAGGTGTATCTTATGGAGTACTACGGAATCAGGTTTCCACAATAAATGATGAGTTGTTTATATGAACAAGTTGCGCAGCACAGGACAAAAGGAGTGCATTGTGGGGCAAAGTGATGCGATACGCAGCAGGATCTACGCTGCAAGCAGTACTGCGTGGTGGAGGCAACACTGCGGGCCTCACTAAGGGTTTCTTACTGCTGCGAATCTTCTACTAGAACTGCGAATTACCCACACTTATCCTCTACTTGGAAGATCTCGGAAACGTTAAGGCACTAAAATGAATATCACTCATCCATTCATTCAGGCACTTACGGGTTATCTTTCTAGCATTCATTCTAGAACTTGGATTATTACAACGTGAACTGAAATGATAGACATGACTAACTGTGCTGCGTTCCTTCACTGTGTTTAAGAAAGTATTTAAACTTAAATGACTGATTTACGATCTTAACATAGAATTGAAATGTTTGTCATTCATCTGCTTCCGTGGAACCTAGCATATCATTCCCAAACTTCTCCTATTGGTAATTGCATATCAAATTTCTCATATTAAAGCATGCAAGGAAACATTCAAGCATTCATTCTACAGAAAATACAGACAGTCATTCATTCATAAACATCATCGTATAACACAGGATTTAACGTGGTTCATTTCCCCGGATGGAAAGCTATGTCCACAAGAACGGTTGGTAATATATTTCTTTCAAAAGGGATGGGGCAACCGTTCTTAGTCTGCGCACTCAGCTGCAGACTCTCCTTTCTCTCGGCTAGGTCTCTGTGCACACAGCTGCAGAACCTTTACAATATTCTCAGCTCAGAGAGATTTTACAATACAAAAAGGTTATCTCAAGATTACTCTAATAACTAGCATCTAGTATCCAAAATAGAGAAACCCAACAACAACAACAACAACAACAACCACAACCCCCATCCCATACAAAAGTGTCTTCTTAAATAGATCATGCCCGAAGGTCATGTCTGCACAATGTCGAAGACCTAAAACCCAAAACCCTAAGGGTTTCCAAAATTGCGTCGGTTTTCCAAACCAGCTTGTTGGCTCCTGGTAGCGTCTGCTTGATCATGGCGGATCTCCACGTCCTCATTCTGTCGCTATCGGCCTTCCTGTCGCACGCGTGCCTACAAGCTTCTTCTATCGAACCGTTTCTCTCTAACGGTTTTACCTTCTAAGCGTGCCAAACGTTGCTTTCCTTAACAACCCACGCGTGGTCGCCTTCCTGTTTTGCCTATGTCCGCCGCTCGACAATCCTGGAATATCTTTCCAAAAATGGCTGCTACTAGTCGAGCCGGTAGCTACACTTGATACTTGTCCAGCACACCGCTTTTCTGGCTCCACGTGGCCTTCTAACTCCGCAGCACTGCTTCAGCGCAGTACTGGTCTTCGCATCACGGCCAAAACTTCGATGCTGCACGCAACTCCGCAGTCTGGTCAAAAGTTGGATGCTGCGCGCAACTTCGCAGCATCCTCAATACTTAGCCAAAATTGTATTTCTGAGCTGGGACCAGCTCAGCTTTCCCTGCTTGCCTCAAAAAGGTGCTTCCAAAACTTTATCTCAACCTGGGCCCAACACTTATGGTCTGTTAATTTGTATTGCTGTGAGAGTTGTTTTTTAATCTGAACTTTCGTGTAGTGCGACAGTATTTCTGGTTTAGGCTTTGATGAGATGGATTCATTTTTTAATTTGGTGTTTCTCCTAGTACTCTGTCAATAACTTTTATTCGATCTAGAATAGCAAGTTAATGATCATTTTTTTGTGTGAAAATATCTACAAACCCCTCTTCACCTGGTGCCTATAAGAGGCTAGAGAAAATCCTTCACAATTTCCTCTAGGTGAACATTGAAGGTGGACTTCCACGTAGTAAATTGGAATCTATGTTGTCCTCCAAAAGAATAGTGTTGGTGAGGGTGTGGATAGAGTTGATCAAGGCTCGTAATAAGGCCCAGGCCCAGGCCCATGTTCTAAATGGACCATCTAAGCTCTTAAGGGAAATGTAGCATGAAAAAAATTACATAGAATTTTTTTCATTTATGGGACCTCACTTGGAGAGAGATCTTCAAAGGGTCTTGGCCTCCAAACTCTGATTCTTACTCTAGCTCAAATAAAATTAAATCCAATTATATGACCATGAGTGAATGGAAATATTGGGATCTTGTTAATCCAAACTTTGTCTATAAAGGGGACATACTTGTGTTAGGCCTACTCTCTTTAATGGTCACCAATGTTGATTCGTACTGGTAAAACCCTAGTTAATGATTTGTAGTTCTTGACCCTCTACCTATTAAGAAAAAACATTAGCATGGTCATTATTTTATTGAAACCCTAGAACCATGATTAAATGCCATGGTTTGAATTGAGGCCAAGTTTTGCTTCGTTAACAAGACAAGAGCACATTAAGGACTTTGTTTATGGCAATCTATTATTAAGTTAGGCCATCAAATGCTTGCAGCTTGGTGGAGATTAGTTTCATAACAACATGTGCATGGTTTGAATCCCATTGGGTTAAGCACATTATAATACACTAACAAGTTTACTAGGTATTCCATCCATGAATGTAGAAAAGCATCCCTTGGATTTCCCTATGAAGTTTTCCTTAAAAAATGTTGGGTATGTGTTATATTATTTACATGTGGGTTGCATCAACTACAATCTAGAACAATCTAGGACTATGTTGTATGAACATGACGTCGGCTCATGGGGGGCACGTCAGGACCTCCCCCCTGCTCTGCGAAGCAAACTTGATTAATGGATTGGGGTCTAAATCTACTCTAGGCTAATGGATTAGGGTTTTGGATGTTGCAGAATACCTAAATATTGTATTGTGAAAGATTAAGGAACACAATAAGGAAGATAGAGGTGTGGCTTTAAGTTTTGTTGGTTTTTCCTATTAAGGATTTATAGGGTAAATATGTGTGTATTATGTGTGTGCCATTATTTAATTTATGATTTGCTTAAGAATCTATATGCATTGCTTCAATTCACATGTTTAAAACTTGCATGTGGTATCAAAGCTTGATTATTGGCTTTAGGGGGGTGTCTTTAATGTTGAGAGTTCGACTTGTTTGGTAAATCTCAGGTTTGTGATAAACCCGGGTCCAATGGGAGCTTTGCAATAGTGATTTATGCACTGAAAGATAATGGTAAGTGGTTCTAGAATCGATATTGAGAAAGTTAACAGTCAGAACTTTGAGCCATGGAAGCTAAAAATGGAAGATCTTCTTGTAGATCAGGAATAGTGGATTGTTGTGGATCCAAGTACACAACCTATTGGATCAACAAAAGAAGATTAGGATCAATTGGAAAGAAGGAGTACAATTTGATGTTTCCTATCAAATTCAATATTGCTAAATGTATCTAGTGAAAACAATGCATTAAAACTATGGACTAGGCTAAGGAGTTTGTATCAATCAAAGTCCCTAGTAAACAAGTTGTTTCTTTGAAAGAAGTTGTATCACCTTAGGATGGATGATAACAACACAGTGACAGATCATCTAAATGTCTACAATACTCTGGTAAGTCAAATTACCTCTATGGGTATTGAAATGGAGGAAGAAGATAAATGGATTACATTATTATGTTATTTGCCATATTCCTTGGATGATTTGATTATAGCAATAGGTAGTTTTAGTCAAGCCACATTAAAGTTTGAAAAAATAGTGGCATCCCTGCTATCAAAGGAAATGAGGTGGAGAACCATGGATAATCATAGCATGGATATCTTGTTTGTGAGAGGTCATCCCTAGGAGAGAAATACAAATAAGTCTTCAGGGGGGGTATTTAAATCTAAGGGTAGATCTGAATCTCCATGAAAATCTTCGAGTAAATGTTGGAGATGCCTTAAAATTGGGCACTATAAGAAGGATTGTAGACCTAAAAATGTTAAAAAAACAAAGGGATCTGATGACACCCCTTCAACAAAGGAAAAAAACTCATCTCAAGAAGGAGGGGATGCATACTTGGCCTCTACAGGTACCCGTTCAGATCGTGGTGTATGACTAATTGACTTAGGTGCATATTTTCATATGACTCCTCATAGGGAGTAGTTTTGTGAATATGAAAAGTACAATGGAGGAGATTGTTTCTTAGGAGATGATTCAACAACCAAAATCATTGAATGTGGAAGAGTTAAGTTACAGCTCAAGGGTGGAAGGATTAGATATTTCCCTGAGGTTTTACACATTCCAGATCTAGCTATAAAGTTGATATCCATCGGAAATATAGACTATGTTTACAAAAGAAACATGCAAAATGGTTCATGAATCAATGATCTTGATGCATGGAGTTTGGAATGGAACTCTGTACAAATTGTATTATGTTGTGCACGAGGAAGGAGATAAAGAAGATAGATCCCTTATTATCTTTGGAGGAAAGACAATGCTATGGAATCAAAGATTGGAGCATATTGGAGAGCAGGGCCTTCAAGAATTACAAGGTAATGGTATGGCTGAAGGTATGTTTGATTGCACATTAAATTTCGATTTCTGTGAACATTGCATATATG
Source organism: Larix kaempferi (assembly GCA_027924585.1). NCBI lineage: Eukaryota > Viridiplantae > Streptophyta > Pinopsida > Pinales > Pinaceae > Larix > Larix kaempferi. The sequence goes on from BSBM01000097.1 coordinate 2,314,990, forward strand.
GAAAACAAAATCGAGTAAGATTTGCATATGGTGCTACAGGAGCAAAGATAATTTCAGAGTTAATACATAATGTTGATGTGTCTATACCTATGCATGTTCCATCATTAGTTAGATCTGTGTACTGTGTTTCATTTATAGATGACTTCTCAAGAAACACATGGATTTATTTTCTTAGAAAGAAATATGAAATATTTGATAAATTTAAAGAATTTAAGGCTCTTGTAGAGAATCAAACAGAGAAGAAAATAAAGGTGTTGAGGACAGATAATGGTGGGGAGTTCTACAGGAACAAATTTGAGGAATTTTGTAAGAAGTACGGAATAGAAAGGCAAAAGACTACCCCATACACAACTCAACAGAATGGAGTTGTAGAAAGAATGAATAGGACATTGATGGAAAAGACAATGAGCATGCTCAGTGGTGCAAGGAGAGGACAAGAATTATGGGAAGAGGTACTGGATACTACATGTTACTTGGTAAATTGATCACGCACATCAACATTGGTTGGAAAAAATCTGCATGAGGTATGGACTGGTAAGAAACCCTCTATTAAACATTTGATTTTTTTTTGGTGCGATGCTTATGTACATGTTCCAAAGGAAAAAAAAGAGTAAGCTAGATAATAAAGTTGGAAAATGTGTTTTTATTGGTTATAAAGATGGTGTGAAAGGTTTTAAACTTTGGGGCCCAATAACTAAGAAGATTCTTTACAGTCAAGATGTTTGTAGAGAGCTTAAAGACGTTCCCAAACATGAAGTCATTCCAATGGAAAAGGAACTAGAGAAAATAGAGTTCGAGTAGGAGGGTGAAGAATCTGACCCAACATAAGAAGTTGAATTAGAAGAAGAACCTCATACCCCAATTTTGAGGAGATCATCTTGAGAAAAGGAAACCAAAAAGGTATTCCCCTCCTCATTTTTGGCCTTGTTTTTCTTTAGATATTACTAATGATGATCCTAGAAATGTGAAGGAAATAGTTGATTCAAAGACAATGATCTCTAGAAGAAGACCATAGTAGAAGAAATGGATGCCTTGGATAAAAATGAAGCTTGGGATCTTATTGAGTTACCATTTGGAAGAAAAATAGTTGGTAGCATGTAACGTCCCCACCCATCATACCAATGCGATGGAGAGAACGTTAGACTGAAGCCAGGGCATCTCGCCCCATGAACTTATTAAATAAGCATTCACATAGTATAAAAAGACATATGGAAATGTATAATTATAAGAAAACACAACAGAAGTAATTTCAATTACACATCCATCATACATTCAAGATATTCATGATATTCATCAAATAAATAATTGCAAAGTTAACACAAGAGAGTACTTATCTTATAACAAAGTAGCCTCGAGCAACTGGCTATGCAACTGCAACATTCCACCCAACCATAGGCCAGTTGTGATCATCAATATCTCAACACACTGCCACCCCCGAGCTGGGCATGATCTCTACAAGGAATCAGGGAACAACAGACTCACACATAGCCCAAAGACACACCAAATCAACCAAGCCAATCTACAGTTGGGTTTATCAGGCTGTTAGGCAATGGAAGGAAGAATTGCTAAGCTAGTGGGATCATCCATAGAGATATGGGTACCCTCTGCAAGATCTATATAGCTTGGCTCCCACAATACCTACACACCTGGCACATGGAAGTACTCCCTTCACTACTACACAATCCCTCAGGCCATACCTTCCAATCTAATATTGTTCAAGGTGTGCATAGAAGAGTAGCCAGCCCTCTTGATCTTCTTGAGAGGTTATCCCCCTCACTAGGTTTATCAAGCCAATTTAGGTCCACTTCCACTCCTAATTTCTTGCTCACAGTTCAAACCAATGCAGGGATGCACCCAACAACAAAAATACAAGTGCTGAAAAACGTGGGCAACCAAAACGAACTGGTAGATGGGAAATAAACCCTGGGAGAGCCATTCGTTTTCAGAAAACGTTTATATGCATTCCAGGGGCTGAAACGACCTCTATAAACCCCCAAAACGTGACTCCCTTTCTCACAGCCACTGTGCAACACAAAAACGAGCTCCCAGCTATGGAAAAATGAGGAAATTGGTAAAAAAACGTGATGGGGAAAGCCCAGCTAGCTCAGATTGCGTGAAAGAGGAAAGACTATGGGTTCAAAATGGCTTTAGGCACCATTTCGTGGGTGTTTTCTTGCCCCAGAAGCAAAAGTACGTTTTCCCAGGTTGATGGCTTGCCCATGCACGAAATTGGCTGCCATGCCTCTTCATTCCCAAGGCATTAACTGCCTCAACCAATTTCTGGAAGAATTAAATGATTGGGTGCATAAGTCAGAATGGGTAGTTGAGGGTTTATTCATTGACATTTGGCTTATCACCATTGGCTCAAGGGTTTGAATAATTTCCCTCCCTATTCCTTGCAGAATCATGCCCCCATCTCTTTGTTGCATTGCATAGCCAGTTGTGGGTATTTCATTAAAATTCGTATTTACATGATGTCTTAGTTTACATTGTGCATGTCCAACACAAGAACCATAGGCATCTATTTTTAATTGCCGATACATAAAACGCTAAATCAATGGTGGGGCCTTGGCCTTGAGCTCCTCACCATGATTAAATAACAATATTTACATCATTTACGATTTAATGAAAAAGGGGGTCAAAATGGGGACGTTACATAGCAAATGGTTTTTTAAGAAGAAGTTGAATGTAGAAGGTAAAGTGGATAAGTACAAATCCAGTTTGTAGCAAAGAGATATTCCTAGGTAGAGGGGAATTGATTTTGGTGAAAAAATTTCTTGAGTTGCTAAATTAACTTCTATTAGATTCCTTCTTTCTATTATTGATGCTTTTGATCTTGAAGTGGAGTAGATGGATGTAAAGGCAACATTCCTACGTGGGGATCTAGAAGAAGAAATCTACATGAAACACACACAAGGTTTTATAGTAAAGAGAAGGAAAGATTTTTCTTGCAAGCCAAATAAGTCCCTTCATGGTCTAAGCAATCTTTAAGGATTTGATACCAGAAGTCCGACACATACATTCTTGGATTGGGGTTTTTAAGAAACGAGGCTAATCACTGTGTATATTCCAAGCAGGTTGGAAATCACTTGATTAATATAGTATTATATGTTGATGACATGTTGCTAATTGGAAACAACATGAATGTCATAAGGGAGGTTAAATCACAACTATCTTCCAAATTTGACATGAAGGATCTCGGTGCTACAAACTTCATACAAGGAACGAAGATTAAAAGAGATCGTGCAAACATGAAACTATGTTTGAATCAGAGAAATATGTTGAAATGACACTACAAAGATTTAGCATGCATGAAAGCAAGCCGATCAAGTTCCCTATTCATGTAAGTGTAAATTATATGTAGATTAGTGTCCCAACACACAAGAAGAAGAAGAATACATGGCATAAGTTCCCTATGCTAATGTTGTTGTAGTTTGATGTATGCAATGGTATGTGCCAGACTGGACATTACTTGTGTGCAGTGAACCAACCGGGTTCACATACACATAAACAACTATCCAAATGAATAGACCAATAAAATACAATCCATATTGGATAAAATGAATATATATTTGATTAATATGAAAATATGATGATACATTTATAATAGGTGGGATTTTATATAAGCCTTTTCGTTCCCTTTCAACAAGGATCACGTCATTTAGACTTTTTAATTAATCGTTACATTATATTAGTTTATCATGTTATTATTAATATTATTTATTTATGTATGTAGCATTGCCTTCCTGTTCATAAATGCTTTGTCCTCAAAGCATATTGATGAAGAAGCTTTTATGGTTTTTACTTTTTATTGTAACCATCGTCACATCTTTTTATGTTATGTCGTAGTGGACAATACGAGATGATTTGGACTTCTGAGTGCTGAATAGAATTTTTTAAAAGTAAAAGGATCGGTCCATCCTAATTCAATTCTTTACGGAACGTAGCACTTCAACGATGAGTTGTTATCTTGAGACTTGATTGCGTTGGTATCTGTATTTTTTGTTGGTTGTTCCTGACCTTTAAGATATATGCTTTTATGATTTGGATGTCGATAAGGAGTTCATATTGTTTGTACTTCAGTTGGATTGGCATCTTCTTGAGCTGTGATGTGGATTGGATCTGTGTTTGTTCCCTTTTCCACAGCTTGGTTTTTTAACTTTCCGAGGGTTTTGATGCCTCCTTTTGGTTTTGATCTAACTTGTCTTCCAACAACTTGTTATCACTCTTAAGCTTCATGAGAATTTATTCTTGCGACTTGACATTATTTAACTTCTTAATCTATTCCATCAAATCTTGATTATGACTTTTAAGGTGGCAATTATCTTCTTCTTTTCCAATAATTTCCCTTCGATATGTTCATTAGCTTGTTATGTCTTACAGATATTTTTTAACTTCTTGATCTTTGTGACTGGAGTTTTGTTATGATTTCTCAATCAAAATATTTCATCATTATTGCTTGATATCGTTTTATTGATCCTTTCAACCTCTAATCCGTGAGTACTTTTAATGTTGCCATTGTGTTGTTGTAGCTCTTTAATTTGTTGTAGTAAATTTTCATTAAGTTTGCATAGGTGAGCGTTTTCTTCTTCTTTCTCTGATAATTTTCATCTCGAGATCTTGCTTTTCTTGTTCTAATTTTTTATTGCACTACTTTGCTTCCTTTGACTTCACGATCTTTGTAAGTAGTTTTTGATTGTGCTCTTTTAAGCGACAAAACTCTTCATCTATCTCTACTGTACTCTTGTCAAACTTCCTCTCGATATTTATTTTGTGATTCTCAATTGAGTTGCTTTTCATCCCTCAATTCCTTATTTTGTGCTAACAAATTTTCCATAAGATTTGTTTGGTCGAAATAAGCCTTGTCTTTGAATTCCATTCGAAGTTTCTATAAATCAATCGTCATTTGTAATTTCCTATCTTCCTATAGAGATGGTATTATTCCTCTATAAGGAAGTGTCGTCATTTATATTGTAAGTGTCGTAACTTATACTTGATGGGTTATTAGACCACCTTATTTGGGGTCGGCCCTGTATAAGTCATGTGGGTCAAAGGGTTATTAGACCACCCTATTGGGGGTCGGCCATGTGGGTCAAAGGGTTATTAGACCACCCTATTGGGGGTCGGCCCACTCAGCATTATGTTATGTGGTTAAGTTCGAGCCTACATGAGTTAGGTAAAAAGGAAAGTCAAGTCAAGTATAAATAGAGTGCGGGAGGCACTCTATTTACTCACTCACTTCTCACTTATGCACTCAAGGAGGAGTGGCGCACTTATGGAGGAGGAGGATCTGCTGCTAGGTTGTGTCTATCTCTCATGGTTGGTTGTATCATTGCTCTATCTATCTCTGAGGAAGTTATTGGGGTTTTTCACCTTTATGGTTTTCCCCAAGTAAATCTTTGTGTCTCTTGTGTGCTTGCATTATTGTCTCCATGATTGATATGCTGTAGATATGCTGTACATGTTGTTCTCTCAGTTAAGATCCTAGATCATATTGAAGTAAATTCAGAAAATTTAACATGGTATCAGAGCTAGCCTGAAAGAAGGCATGATATGGCATGTATGACACTTGTTGCACTTACGATGATAGGGCTTGATATAGCAAAAACCAGTCATCGTAGCACTTTCGCTATAAATCCGTTTTGGCGAAGTTTTCGGATCTGAAATTGTTACAGGCCGAAGCTAAGGTCTCCAGGTACCTTGTGTCCAAAGGACAACCTCTAATTCGTTGTACTTTGTGATTTATGATCTGTACAATATAGGGTTTCTGCCTCTTCCAGATCTGAGTCAAAATCAGGTGACCTTGGGAAAAAGGTCATAACTTGGGCTAGGAATATCCAAATGAAATTTCATGAAAAGTGACAGGTAGTACACAGACTGTACTATCTTAGAAAACTTTTTCAGAGGCCGAAGTTGAACCAGTGACACGTGGCACTCCGTACAAGTTCGCTCTACTGTTTTATCCCATAAACAGGTCACGTTGCGACACTTGGCATAACTCTCTCTCAGAAAATCCAATTGAGGTCAGACCTATCAGGATGGAAAGATAACAGGCTGAGCTATCTCAGGAAAAGTTTTCAGAGGCCGAAGTTGAAACAGTGACACGTGGCACGCCGTACAAGTTCGCTCTCCTGTATTATCCCAAAACAGGTCACGTTGCGACATTTGGCATAACTCTCTCTCAGAGAATCCAATTGAGGTCAGACCTGTCAGGATGGAAAGCTAACAGGTCAGGCTATCTCAGGAAACTTTTTCAGACCCTGTGGATTGAAAAGTTCGGAGTTACACCAGAAACAATCAGGTACATATTTCTGTCAAAACAGAATTATTTTTGAGTACCTTCATTCATGGCTTCCGGAATTTAGGGCTTCCGAGAAAGTTGGAATTTTTGTAATCGGAGACCACGGCTGGATGCTACTCATAAAAATAGAAATTTAGAGACCAAGATCAGAATTTTTGGTTGGGCAAAAGGCCGGGCTTGATCAAACCCTTGTTCAGGACTTTGATCAGAAAAGTGGAAAATTAGGGCTTCTGTAAAAATGGGAATTTTTGAAATCTGTGACCACGGCTGGAAGCTCCTCAGAAAAATAGAAGCTTAGAGATTTGGATCAAAAATTTTGATTGGGCAAAAGAGTGGGATTCATCAAACCCCAGTTCAGGGTCACGTCCAGTGAATCCAGAAGTTTCAAAGGCAAATTTGAGGAGTGAAACTTTGCAGTTTTCAAATTCTGAATATACCAGTTTGATCAGCTCATCAAGGCGCATATTTCTATCCTTTTGGATGAAATTCAAAGTTTGAATTTTTGGGGTTTCTCTGACAAACCCATATCCAGCTCCAGGTCCAGCTCTTGCAAATCAAGTGGATTGGGTTAATCCTAGAAGAAGATGGATTGGTCACTTGCGTAAGTGAAGATGTTCCTGTTTCAGAGGGAGATGAGGCTAAGGCTTTACATAAGGAGATTACAAGCGATCTCGACAGGTATGACTCATCGAGGTATGTTTTGATATTTGTCCATGATTAAGTTTATGGTATGTTTGTCTTCATGTTATTACGGTTAGTACAATTTTGATTTTAGATTTGTCGTATTACCTTAATAAAACTATGAATGCACGATAGAAAATATTCATTGATTAGGGTGTTGACACTTATGATTGTACTAATGCATTATGGTGTTGTATGAGGTTTATGTTGTCTACTAACATGAAAGGTACACCAAGAAAGACAAATCATGTTCTGGTTCAAGAACATATGATCATGATAACATGAGGACAAAGATTCATCCATTGTCATGGATCTCATAGAAGATCCATTTACGAGGTATGTATAACTTGATTTTGTAATAGTTAACCTATGAGATATACAGGTTACTAGCACAAGTCATTGAAGAAGAACAAGAAGACATCATGTGAGTATGTTAGACATAATTAGCTAGCATGCTAATCCAGGTATGTTTTTCCTATATCAAGTTAGAATCTCACCTTGTGATAAGATCCTTTATTTAAGTATACTTGGCATGATTGATTATGATTATTCATTGAAGTTAGTACTCATGGGTTTAGGCATATTATGATTTTTACTTTGATTGATGATATGACTAACCAGAAAAGTCCTATGGTCAAATAGGAATATAAGTAAAAGAATTATGTCTCTTATATTGATTGATTTGACTAACCAGAAGAATCATGAAGGTATAGCTTTGAATAATCACAGGTTTTATGCATATTATATCTCTTATCTTGATTGATGATTCAACTAACCTGAAGAGTCATAGGTTTGAGTAATTATAGGTTTAGATATGTTATGTTTCTTATGATTCGACTAACCATAAGAATCCTGCATAAACCTTGAATAATAATGCTTACTATTTTTGTTTGAAATGATCATGACTATACATGCTTGAGATTATTGTGTTTTAATGGTATACTAATGAATGTATGTTTTTATATTAGACCTAGAGGATAACACAATGATGATACTAACAAGCATGCACAGGGATCAAGAATGAGTATAAGTTCAAAGACAGGTAATCCAGGAAGCAAAGATCAAGAGGGAGCACACTCAAGTTGTTCCTGCAATAAAGCAAAGGAGCACACTTCAGTAGTTTCTGCAAGGATGCAGATATTCAGAGGGAGTTGACCATCTCTCTACATTCCACAACAGAAAGGTGTAGAAGAAGCTACTTCAGATTAGGACTCCAGCAGCTCTTGTAAGGAAGCAAAGACTCAGAGGGAGTCCACCCAACGAACAAACAAAGATAAGTATTTTAATTTCTTGCATATGTGTTTGTTTAAATAAAATTGTTCAATGATGTATATGCTCATGTTCCTAGACTTAGGATATGTATAGTTGCATTGATGAACAGTATACTACTAATATACATGGGTAAGTGGCCTATGGCACTGTACAACATTCCATTGCTACTTATCTAGAATGAAACCTCTTTGCTGACATGTTGGGAGTTGTGCACACTCTTAACAATGTTCTGGTAGAGATTGGAAGGCATCTAGAAAGTTATGGGATATGGATAAATGTTGTATTGAAGCATTGGCTAAGATAATTGCATGACTGTATGACATATTTCTTTATGTGTAAGAATTTGTTCTGAAAACTATGAGATGTTTTCTAATCATTCAATTTAACTTGTTGTGTAGGAAATATCATATGCCATCTCCTACAAAAGAAGAACTACAACATTTGTTCAGCAATAAAGATATCTATTGAAGATATTGAAGTTCCCAGGATCTGGGATGAAGAAATGAAATGATCCGTCAATCATGAAGAATGATGTTTGGGTTGCAGTCCCAAGACGTGAAGGGAAGTTTGTTATGACTTCCAAATGGAACTATCAGATCAAGCATGTTGCAGATGGCAGCATTGAGATGAAATAGAAGATGCACCAGATGGATTTCAAGACAGCATGGTGTAGTCATTTATGTGTGCAGAACTTGGTATGGTAGGATAGACAGCTTTCTATCCAGTTTGGGCTTTACCAAGAGTAAAGCGGAGTCCAACCCTTACTACAAGGTTGAGGAAGGAAATCTAGTGATACTACTTTTGTATGCAGATAACCTGTTTGTTACAGGTGAAAATAGATTGATTGCCGACACGCAGCGGAAGCTTACTACCGAGTTCAAGATGAAGAACTTGGGGATGATGCACTATTTGTTTTTGGCATGGAGGTGTGGCAGAGTGCAGATGGAATCTTCCTTGGACAAGGGAAGTATGCAGTAGAGATCCTGAAGAGGTTCAGAATGATGGATTGCAAGGCCATGGCCACACCTATGGCATCGAATCTGAAGCTTCTATGTGATGCTTCATCTGAGCTGGTTGATGTCTCTATGTATCGTCAAATGATTGGGTCCTTGATGTACCTGAAAAACATGAGACCAGACATTTGCTTTGCTGTGAACACATTGAGCCAGTTCCTGACGGATCCGAGGAGTGTTCACCTGGTTGCTGTAAAGCATGTTCTGAGGTACCTGAAGGGTACAGTGGATTATGGGCTCAAGTATGAGGCAAATCAAAAGTTTAACCTGCAGGGTTATGTTGATTCAGATTGGGCTGGCAGTGCTGCAGATAGGAAAAGCACATCTGGGTGTTGCTTCAGTATGGGATCAAGTGTGATCTCTTGGTTTAGCAGGAAGCAGTCCTGTGTAGCACTGAGTATAGCTGAGGCAGAGTATGTTGCAGCCTGTTCAGCTAGTTGTGAGGCAGTATGGCTACAGAAGCTACTGTCTGAGTTATTTGATCTCCCGTTGGATGATACTGGTATCTTCTGTGATAGCCAGAGTTGTGTGAAGCTATCCGAGAACCCAGTGTTTCATGACAGGTTGAAACACATAGAGATCAAATATCACTATATCAGGGATATGGTGCAGAGAGGAGCTGTGAAACTCCTGTATGTTGCGACGGACGAGCAGATTGCAGATGTGCTGACGAAGCCACTAGCCAGGGTGAAGTTCGAGTACTTCAGAGAGAGGCTTGGCGTTCTTCAGATCGAGGACACTTCGAGGAAGAAGTGATGGTCACATTTGCTGAAGCCATTCCAAGCATGTTGGAAGGAGGATCCTTCACATGGCTGTGGATGTAAGCGCTGGATGATGAGCATCAGGATGATGTTCTGGTTTCTGCTTGGATATGATCAGTTGGATCATTTGTATGTATTTTGTATATGCATCATGTTGGATGCTTGGACCATGTATCTGTATATGTATCAGGTGGATACATTGTATGATCAGGGGGATCATGTATGGTGATATGTATCATGTATTTGTATCAGGTGGATACACTATATGATCAGGTGGATCATGTATGATGATATGTATCAGGTAGATACTTGGTATGCATCAGGTAGATACACTGTATGATCAGGATGATCATGGATGACGAGCTTCAGGATGTTGCTCCAGATGACATGCAGCAGGATGTTGCAGTGATGATCAGGATGATCATAGATGACGAGCTTCAGGATGTTGCTCCAGATGACATGCAGCAGGATGTTGCAGTGATGATCAGGATGATCATGGATACATCAGGATGATGTATGGTGAGTATCAGGTTGATACTCTGTGGCCGTGGATCAGGTTGTGCAGATGAGCATGTAATCCGGTGCCCTAGGAGATTTGCAGATGGTCTTTCGAGGTTTTTCCTATGGCATGTAATTAGGTGCCCTGGGACATCTGGCAAATGCTCTTTCGAGGTTTTGCTCTGGGAGGACATGTAATTCGGTGCCCTGGGAGATCTGCAGATAGTCTTTCGAGGTTTTGCCTATGGCATGTAATTCGGTTCCCTGGGATATCTGGCAGATGCTCTTTCGAGGTTTTGTCCTATGGCATGTAATTCGGTGCCCTGGGAGATTTCAGGTCGGAGTTGTGTACCCGTAACATCCTGAGATGCTCTTTCGAGGTTTTGCCATGACCACATGTAATTTGTGCCCTGGGAGATTTCAGGTCGGAGTTGTGTACCCGTAACATCCTGAGATGCTCTTGCTAGGTTTTGTGGTGACCACATGTAATTTGTGCCCTGGGAGATTTCAGGTTGGAGTTGTGTACCCGTAACATCCTGAGATGCTCTTGCGAGGTTTTGTGGTGGGGTCACATGTAATAGCGCCCTGGGAGATCCTACAGGTCGGAGTTGTGTACCCGTAACATCCTGGGATGCTCTTTCGAGGTTTTGTGATGCACGTAATAAGTCCTGAGGATTCCACAGTATGGCCAGTGATGATGAAGACCTGCAGGTGGTGGGCCTACATCCAGTATGAAAAAGGACTGGCTCTGTAGAACTTCCTATGACGAGTAGATTCAGAGATTGATTGAGATAGCAGCAGCAGTGACGATGATGATGACTCGATGACGATTATCCAGTGACGATGATCCAGAGAAGATGACTTGTGCTAGAAGAACTGTGCTGAGAAATACCTTCCTAGTTAAGAGGGAGTGTTGATGTATATGTAACTTCGGAATGTATTTCACATATATGTATATTGTATTCCTATAGAGATGGTATTATTCCTCTATAAGGAAGTGTCGTCATTTATATTGTAAGTGTCGTAACTTATACTTGATGGGTTATTAGACCACCTTATTTGGGGTCGGCCCTGTATAAGTCATGTGGGTCAAAGGGTTATTAGACCACCCTATTGGGGGTCGGCCATGTGGGTCAAAGGGTTATTAGACCACCCTATTGGGGGTCGTCCCACTCAGCATTATGTTATGTGGTTAAGTTCGAGCCTACATGAGTTAGGTAAAAAGGAAAGTCAAGTCAAGTATAAATAGAGTGCGGGAGGCACTCTATTTACTCACTCACTTCTCACTTATGCACTCAAGGAGGAGTGGCGCACTTATGGAGGAGGAGGATCTGCTGCTAGGTTGTGTCTATCTCTCATGGTTGGTTGTATCATTGCTCTATCTATCTCTGAGGAAGTTATTGGGGTTTTTCACCTTTATGGTTTTCCCCAAGTAAATCTTTGTGTCTCTTGTGTGCTTGCATTATTGTCTCCATGATTGATATGCTGTAGATATGTTGTACATGTTGTTCTCTCAGTTAAGATCCTAGATCATATTGAAGTAAATTCAGAAAATTTAACAATCACCTTTTCCTTTCTCTCCTTGTTTATGAGAACAAAATAACAATAAATAATAACTACTATTATAAATTAATAGTTTTAATATTATATACTATTAATAATTAAAATATTGTAATAATTATTATTATTAGCAATAATAATAAATATTGTAATAATTATTATTATTAGCAATAATAATAAATATTGTAATAATTATTATTATTAGCAATAATAATAAATATTGTTATTTTTTATGGGAGGGGTTTAGAGTTTTAAAATATTATAATAATATTTATTATTTTTAATAATAATACTATTATATTGTTTTTGTGAAAAGGATCGAGAATTAGGGTTTAAACCCTAGGTCGTGGGGATGGCATGCATGTAGAGAAGGCTAGAATTGGAAGGTGAGGGAACATGGATGGTATAAGAGGGTGAGTGTGTATGCAGATGAGCGTAGTTATAGAGTTTGGAGGAGGCGTGAGAAAGGGACTGTGAGGAGTGGGGAAACGTGAGTGGATAGCAACCGAGGGGGGAATTACAGTGTTTTGGGGAAGCTGCGGTGTTGAGAGGTGGTTGGAATCGTGAGGTGTAGATATGGTTGGGAGTGTGGAGTGTTGGAAGGAAGGAGGGAGGTAAAAGGTGAGGGGAAGAAGTGTGCAAGAAGAAGGGTGTTGTTTGAGTGTGCTATGTCGAGGAGCGAGGGGTGTATGCGTTGGAGATGGAGAGCATGAGGGCACAGTTGCTGAGGAGGATGAGGGGTGGTATAGAGGGAGATGGTATAAGGAGTGGGCATAAGGATGGATAAGAGGATAGAATGAAGGAGAGGCAAGGTGGGAGAAATCGATGTGGAGGGAGGGCCGCAGGTGGGAGAGGACAGTGTGGAGGTAGCACATGAGTGGAGGGAAGCAATATTGGGTGTTTGAGAAGAGTGCAAGGAAGGGAGTCCAAGAGGAGCTGGTGCGTCAAGTTTTTTTGAATGAGTTGGCACAAGGAGTGTGTGGAGTGAACACTAGACGTGGGAGGTAGAGCAACGAGGATAAGCAAAGGGAATGGAGCATGGGTCATAGGGTGTGGTTCTGTGGGGAGAAGGATCGGGAGAGGACAATTGAGGAGTAGTGGAAGGGTACTTTCTGGAGTATGCGTGGAAGAGGGAAAATGCATGATTCTTGGTCAAGGACCAAACAATTTGGATAAACTCTAATTGATGGATAGAAGCTTGGATTAGACTCGCTCTGATACCAAATGCAATGAACCAGTTAGGTTCACATACACATGTTACACCAAAATATCGTTATCATGAGTTATGTGTCCTCTGTATGCCCTGATCCCTAAAGTCCCCGAGCTAAAACATTGGAAGAGAAGTTGTTGTCATTCCCTTTGACCTTACGTGGTCACCCCGATGTGCCCTGCTCTCCAGCAAGGTGTGTTTGGTTTAAGGTGACGCGCTCTGCACCTTAGCAGAGTGCGTCAGTGGCGCAGTGTGCCCTTTTACAAGGTGCATTGATCTCTCTTTGGTGCATGTTTCCCTTGTGCAAGGTGCTTCACAGTTTGTTAAAATGGATAAAGAGAAGATTCAAGCGACTTCTCGAAGCTTGGATGGCATGGAGACTTATCCCTACTTACTTGGAAAGGTGGCATTCGATCCCCTTGTCTAGTGGGATGATCCCTTAAGCCTCTCCCCTAAATCCTCAACCTCTCCTATCCCTTTAGCCCTATATATATGAACCCCCTCTCCATTATTAAGAGAGGAAGGATAAAGTACCTATATGTTGGTGGAATTTCTCTAGGTGATCATCTTCATCCATTAAGAGGCTAAGCATTTGATCTTGGAGGTTAGGATTGTTGGAACGAGGTTATGACGCCAAAGCATCGGTCGTAACACCTCTCCCTTTGTACTTCTTATTATTATATCTAATGCAAATTATTTCCATAAACTTGTTGTGTTAATAATGTTTAGGATTAACTTCTTTGACTGTTGATCTAGATCAATTCACATCCATGTGCTTCTATTACTTGTTTGTTTCCACGTTTTTTGTCCAGGTTTGCAGCTAAAGATCTAAAGATCAGGGCTTGGATAAGCAAGGAGAAATGAATTGCACACTTAAGGTAAGCCATCTCTTTCACTTTTCTTGCATTTCAATTGATATAGGAAAGGCATTTGTGTTACTATTCATTTGTTCTCGATCTGAACCATTAAGACTAGGGAGATCTATTTGAGTCCGCTCTCAAAGATTGTCCGTAAAAAATTTTGACGGCCATATTGGGGATAGTAGTCCATGATTTTTTATTTCATTGCATTTTTAGTTTCTTTGATTTCTTTCCAATTAGCCTCTAGCCTCTAAGTTGCCTTTTCTTTTTGGATCTGACCATCAGAGAGTCTTTGGGCCATCAAGACTCTATTTGGGATCTTTATTGAGCCTTCTACCTTTTTTATTCTTGGAGAATTTTTATTTTTGTTGCTTAGATCCCGCTCGACGCACCTAAGCAATTCATCACCCGCGTCACTGTATTTCTGACGCTCTTAGCCTGTTAGCAGACTGCGCCGCTGACGCTCTTTGGAAGTTGACAGCCTGCGTCGCTGATGTGGTTTCCCAGTGTGCAGAGCGCATCATTGGGTATTCCAACGCTCTGGTGCACCCTTGCAGGGCGCGTCGCCCTTCACTATTTGGCATTTAGTGTTAAAAATTCTCAAAGTTGGTTTTTTGCTTGATTTTTGAGTTCTGTATGTTTGTCTTTCACTACTGCAGAACCTCCTAGGCCCAGCATACTTCATCCTTGGCTTGTTTTATGAAGTTAGAATATTGATTTGAGTCCTAACTAGTCAAGCGGGCGTATCCCTCGTTGTGGGAAATTTCAATCCCCCATGAGCACACTCAGTCTTGTGACTCCGTATCAGGCCATCTGATCTGTTTGATATGGCTTCTAATCCCTCCAATATTTGATTATTGTGATTTTGCTCAAATTTGTGTGTTTTTTAGATTTTGGGTGATTATTTTCTTTGAGAGTTTCTATTGAGTACATTGATTAGAAAATCAAAATTGTTCATTATCTTCATTTCAAGCTTGTTTCTTGGAATTGTTGTAAAGAATTTTTATATTTTGGAGCAAGTATTTAAAAAGATCTTTGAAAAGTTTAAAATATTATTATTGGCTTGCATTTTCTTGGTTCTAAAAAGTAATTCATCATTTCCCTGAAAATTATAAGTACATTTGAACTTTTGCAAAGCATTCCAAAGATAGTGAAAATTCTTGCATGTTTGATTTTCTTCCCACTTTTTGATCATTATTTTGGAAAATAGGAGTTATTGCATTCAAAAGGAAATTCTTCTTTTCATTTTTTCATATATTCGCTTAACTTGAAAAGAGAAAAAGGAAAAAAACATTTGGATTTGGTGTATTATTCATTTTTGTTGGATTGTTGAAAATAATGCTTTTGAATTTTTTGGTTGATTTTGAAAGTATAGAGGTACTTGTTCATTTCATTATTGAAAACAAAAAAGATTTCTCCTTACCCTAGCTAGTTTTCATCGAAGAGAAAAAGAAAATATTTGCATTTTCATGTAGTTAAGATTTGCATCTTTTTAAATTCCAAGTCTACACTTCATGAATTCACTTAACCGCCAAGATAAAATTTAACAGTAGCTTAGGTTAAAATTGTATAGAAACTTGTGTGTTAAGTTAGAGACGGGTTCCGGCGTCTTTAAGCTTGGCAGTTGTTGTTAATTGCCTGCACTGCATCCCAAGGGCTTGTAGTTCTTCCATGTACCAATCGGTGTATCGAACAGACTTTCACGTACCTTTGGGTATATAGAACGGTACTTCACGTACTCGATAGTATATCGGAAGGCTCATGTCGTGCGGTTGTGCATTAGAAAACACCACTACGAATTTGAGCTCCCACGTACCTTGTGTATATCGGGATACCCCACTAGGATTCCTGTAACCATCTGAGTTAACCAATTGGTCGTCTTGGCATGGCAATACACCGAGAACAACACTCGGGGAGCTACTACACACGTACTGCCAGGTAGTCGGGTTATACGGTCAGGGGTACGGTCCTAATCCTCCTTGGTTAGTGCTCTGAAAAATTGGGCCGAGTATAACTGTTGGACCCTGTGGTATATCGCGAGTTGCTACGCCTTGATAATCCCGTGAGGTTCTAGACCATTGAATCCCACCTACCACATAAGTTTGCTTGCAGCTTTATCCTGAGTAGATCTTGGAGTGTATTTTTTCTTTTTGTATAAAATCTTAGGAGAAATTTTGATTCAGTCATTCTAGATGATCAACCTTTAAGAATATCCCGCAATATTTTAAACTTGCCACCCGAATATCCCCTTAATCAGGAGGATAACTTGGGAGCAACCATGGATCAAACTACCGCATATGTGTCACATGAAGAAGATACTTCTACCATGGACTCGAAAATGAACTATTCACCTCCCGCAAATCCACCTATCATTGATCCTATGGGACCTTTGATTGTGGAACAACCTGCTTCACGCGACATGACTTTTCATCATTCGATGGAAGGACATCTTGGAGCCACATACTGGATTTTCAGTCGACCCCAGGATGACCAGATATCAACGAATTTTGGTCCAACTACATCATTTTGGGACACTTCTTTAGGGCAACATGTTTCCAATTTTGATTCACTTCCGACGGTGGAAAATCCACTTCATCGACTTCCTCCATGGATTCCCAATGACGTCTATTTTGCACCTGTTTACGTGACTATTGATCGTTTATGAACGTTTGGTGAACAAATTGGATGACAGAGTTTCCTACCTAGGTTTAACCCGGAAGTACCAACTGTTGAACAACATTCCCCTATCCATTCTTTATCTTTTTCTTCACCAAGAATGTTTACACCTACCTTGACCACTTACGAACCAGGTCAACCATCGTTCTCAATGAGTACACCTCAGAGTCAGGCGACTGGTTCAACATCTCATCCGACCCCAACCACTGGAGGTAAACCTTTAGTTACTATTAACTACGTTACCGGAACATCACCTCCACCACCCCACCTCAAAATTCGAGGGGAGGTTATCATCTACCTGTTAGTCAACAGTTGAGTGGACGTCATCCCTTAGTTAGTAGTCAACAATTAAATTCGGGTCAACCTATGATTAGTTGTCAATGTATGATTATTGAGCACACTTCTATAAGTGGGAAATTTTTTACTGGAGGAAACCCTTAACCAGTGGACCTAATCTAACTGGGGGACCCCACCCAATTAGCGGACATAACGTGAGAAGAGGACATGCTTCACACATAAACTATAGTATGGTTGGAAGTCATCAAATGGGGGGATCATCTACTTGGACCCAACCCCCATGGGGATATATCTATCCGGGAAATCATCATGTCGCCATAGGACAACATTATCCGGGAAACCTTTTTCTTGGATTACCCTATCTCGGAAACATGAACACCCCATGGGGCCACCATAATGTTCCACCGCTTGAACCTCCAGTGGGTGGACCACCCCCACCACCTCCACCACTTGTCCCACCACCTCCCCCACCATCCGGTCCACCACCACCACCTTATTCTGGAGGAGGAGGACCCCCGCATTTTGGAGGAGGAGGACCCCCGCATTCTAGTGTAGGGCCACCTTATTATGGAGGAGGAGTACCCCCGCATTCTAGAGGAGGACCACCTTGCTCTTGAGGAGCAAGACCCCCACCTTCTGGCGAGGGGACCACCTTATTCTGGAGGAGGAGGATCCCCACCTTCTGGCAGAGAACCACCTTATTATGGAGGAGGATGACCCCCACCTTCTGGCAAAGGACCACCTTATTTTGGAGGAGGAACCCCTTCGGTTCCACCTCCCAACCTAGGAGGCCCACCTCCATATGGAAAATTCCCTATGGGAGGACCTTACGATCAATCCATCCATGGTCCTACTAGTACACATATGCCTTATCCGTATTACCAGTATCCATAGTTGAACCAACAATAACCATTTCTAGATGCACTTGATCTGTCAGACTTGTTTCGGTTGACTAACGATCCCATTCAACATGGCATAAAGTGGCCTATGATTCCTGTGAAGTTACCATCATATATTCCGAAGTTTGACGGCAAGCCCGATGAGGACCCTAAGAACCACGTTATGACTTATCATTTGTGGTGTTCTTCCAATTCCTTAATGGATGTTTCCATCCGTCTGAGGTTATTTCAACGAACCCTTACTGGAACTACTGCAAAGTGGTACATTGAGTTTCCACCACATTCCTTTGCTGATTTTCGATCTTTATCTATGTCATTTTTTACTCACTTCTAGATACCAATTCGCTACAAAACTGGCACAGACCTTTTGAATTCTCTCCGTCAAACCACATCCACTCACATTTGTGATCGTATTCATGAGTGGAGGAGGATACAATGTCTTATTAAAGCCCCCATTCCGGATCAACTTCTGTCTGATTGGTTCACGAAGTCGCTACTTCCCATCATAGCTAAAGACGTGGCTATGGGTGGGGTCGTTACAGAGGAACAAGCCATATCTCGTGCTCAGTATTTAGACCTGGTTTATGCCCAATCTGGCACCTTATATGATATCATTCCTAATTCCGCCCTCCCTACATATGATCCAACCAAACCACCTACGGGACCTCAAGCCGATGGCATCATTGGTTCCGTTCATACCCAACATGCTACCCAATCCGGTGGATCACATAACCATCATAGCTCGACTCCACCTTCGACACAGGCTGGAAACAACACCAGACAATCACCCAGCCTTGCTTCTACTAAAGAAGTGAATTCAATTCAATCTGCTTCACCTAAAAAATACAGTGGCAAAAAGAAGAACAAAGGTAAATCTAAAAAGTCTTCTAACCAGCGGGAGCCAAAAAACAATCCCAAAGACAATAAACAAAAGCGGAAGGTTAAATATCCCTGTTTACTGTGTGGTGATGATCACTTCACCAAAGAATGCCCACATCGGGAGGAAGTGCACAAATTCCTTAAAGGGAACCCCACACCTGCAGTCTTAATTGATCCCTTCCCCACACAACAACAACAAATGATTGCACAACAACCATCTCCTTGTCAAGGAGAACCGTCCACAACCTCTCATGTTCTCATGATGCAGAGCGAAACAATAAACTTATCTATTCGATCACGTACATATGACTCTACTTCTAACAAGGAATCTAATGGAGGTAATCCTGAAAAAATCCTCCGCGTCTACATCTAGCATTCCTTCACCTCAAGGTCCTTTCATCATAGATAAACCTTTACCGGATTTAGTATTACGTCCACCCAAGAGCACGATTCGAAAAGCCATTTTCAATCCAAATGCTCGGGCTGCTCAAAACTATAATATAGTAGAGGATTTAGCGCAAGCTCCTTGTGCTATGTCGACACTAGAAGTCTTACAAAATTGTCCCATTCAGTGTAAGACCCTGTTATCCACGATAAGAGTTGTAGATCCATATTCCTCCAACACCATCATGTTCAAGCTAGAGTATTTCAAGCCGAGGCTTTCCCACCAACTCGTGTTTCAAATTGTTATTAATGTTTCTGGGAAAATCATCCATCGTATTGTCCTAGACGAAGGAGGCTCTACCTCGGTTATGTCGTTGTTCTGTTGGCGAGCCATTGGCTCTCCTAAGTTGAACCGTTCCCCCACCACATTGAAAGCCTTTGATGGACATGGTTTTCAACCTCATGGGTTGTTACAATCTTTAACCATCGAGTTGGGTGGTAAGACCGTTTCCATTAACGTGGAAGTCATCCTTGCCCTATTGGATTACAACCTATTACTTGGTCGAAACTTGTTCTATGCCATGACCACAGTTGCATCATCCGTCTTCTGCATTGTGCAATTCCCCACCAAGGGAAGATTGTAACTATCGACCAATTAGATTTATGTACTCCCAACACCACTACTCATCCTCTGGACAATGTCCTTCTTTTAGTACACTCGACGCATATATATGAGAGTGTGGGGGTAGGACTCCTTAAAGATTCATCCCTCATGAGAGTCTTTCCAACACCATATCCCCCTGCCCATGTTGCCACGGTGAACATGATTTCGTCCTCTCATTACTCGACAGATCAATGGATTGTGCCTGATCCTGATCATTTGGATTCGATTAGAGATGTGATGCCTCTTAGCCCCTCGAAAGCTACTTACGAGGCCATCCAATCAGCCCTTGATTTTCCATATGTCCACTCTTCCGTGGCATCTACCTCGGGTTCTCTTCCATTACAGCGGACCTCATCCCTACATGATCCTCTACTCCAGAGTTTTCATTATGTTGATTCCATTATGGAGATCATGAGTGTGGATGAACCCCCATGGGAAGACCTTCACCATAGATCGTCCTTCCTTCCGCCATTAGATTCGGTAAAGAGCGCCATTGAAACAACTGTTTCATCGAATGTCTTTCCTTACCCTCAATCTCCTATCCTGACTTTGGATATGGTAATAGAGGGAAACCTGGCAAACATCACGCCTACCTTTCCGATCGACATCTCGGTAAAACCTGGAGTCGTGGAACAAATTCACCTAGGCCAAACTTGTTCTCTGGAAGAAGTCACCACTTTCACGACATTATTTAAAAAATTCCGCGATGTATTTGCATGGAGCTATGAGGAAATGCCCGGGATTGATGTTGCTATTGTCATGCATGAGATTCAAACATATCCAGACGCAAAACCTGTCCGACAAAAACTCCGCCCCGTGCACCCTAGGAAAACAGCGGCTATTAAGGCAGAGATAGAAAATCTATTAAAGGATGGGTTCATTTATCCTATTACCTTAACATATTGGGTCTCTAATGTCGTCCCCGTTACGAAAAAATAGGGAACCATTATGGTTTGTGTTGATTATAGGGATTTAAATAAGGCTTGTCCCAGGGACAATTAGCCCACCCAGTTTATTGACCAAATCATCGACAACTGTGCCAGAAGCATCATATTTTCATTCATGGATGGATTTTTAGGCTATAATCAGATTGAGACCCATCCCGTTGACCAACATAAGACAGATTTAATCTGCCCATGGGGTACATTTGCATATTGCAAACTCCCTTTTGGCCTTAAAAATGCAGGTGCTACATTCCAGTAGGCTATGTCGTACGCTTTCCACGATGTGAAGGATTTTGTGGAACCTTACTTAGACGATATCACTGCTCATTCGAATCGTCGTGACTTCCAAATCGATCATCTGATGGCAGTATTCCTTAGGTGTCGATGGTATAATATTCGTTTAAATCCTCATAAGGGAATTTTTTGTGTTGAGTCCGGACGCATTTTAGGCTTCATCATTGCAAAGGATGGGATCTGCATCGATCCCCTCAAGGTGGAAGCCATTGTTGCTCTACCACCTCCTACGGATATTACAGAACTTCAAAGTTTGCAGGGGAAGGCAAACTAACTGAGGCGTTCATGTGTAATTTCGCAGAGAAAACACAAGGATACATGCGGTTGTTAAAGAAATACGTACCATTCATTTGGGATGACTATGCTCAACAATCCTTCGACAACCTCAAACATGCCATCACTCATGCACTCGTGTTACAACCGTCGAATTACACCAAGGATTATATCCTTTATATTGCTTATTCCACTTCCACAATTGCTATGGTTTTGGTACAGGAAGATAGTCACGCCTAAGAGCATGTGATATACTACCTTAGTCAGGGTCTCATTGATTCTGTAACTCAATATTCGCATGTAGAGAAGCTATCTCTTGCATCAGTCATTGCTGTACAAAATTTTTGCCATTACATCCTCCTCTGCACTACCACCATCATCGCCGAATCTAACCCCATGTACCACATTCTCACACACCAGGTACTAGGGGGGAAATATTCGCGCTGGATCGTGACTCTTCAGGAATTCAACCTCCAATTTGAGAAGGCCAAATCAAAGAAGTCTTTGGTTTTTGCATAAATTATTTGCGATCTTCCCCATACTGATAAGGAAACTGATCCCATGGAATCTCTCCCCGATGAGTCTTTGTTTCTCATCAGTACTTCTGACCCATGGTATGGAGATACATTGTATCTCCAAACCCAACACTTCAGTCCTCAATTATCTTGTGATGAACGTTGTCGTATCTGTCACCACGCAAAATATTACCTCATCATTGGTGATACATTGTATAGTCATGGTATCGATTCCATTCTCTGACGTTGCTTAAATCGTGAGGAGGGAGAGCATGTTCTGAATGATTGTCACTCGGGGGCATGTGGCAGTCATCTTTCTGGGATGGCTACAGCCCAGAAAATCCTACGGGTTGGATACTATTGGCCTTCCATCTTTAAATATTGTATTGAAGTCGTCAAGAAGTGTCCTCCTTGCCATCTTTTTCATTGTAAAAAGTGCTCACATCCCACCTCGCTACATCCAGTTATTGTCGTCGGTCCCTTTTCCAAATGGGGCATCGACTTCATGCACTGTAAGCCTACCTCGACCGGAGGGTATGGCTATGTTATTGTCGCAATCGACTACTTCACCAAGTGGGCCGAGGCCATGCCTATGTACAAAGAAGATGGCAAAACCGTCGCACTCTTTATGTTTAACCATATCATTGCATGATTCAGAGTCCCTCAAGCCATTGCCATCGACCATGGATCACATTTTCAAAACAAGATGGTGGATGAATTAAGCGCTAGACTTGGTTTTCGACATGAGAACTCAACTCTCTACTACCCTCAGTCAAATGGACAAGTAGAGTCCATTAACAAGGTCTTGAAAACCACGATTCAATGTATGGTGGGATCACATAAGTCCAACTGGCATGATCCATATCGCAGTTGGCATTATTGTCGAATGCTAACATGGACTGTGACAAGTCATCGATGTCGATACAACTTCGAACAGTTTCGACTCGACATGACTTCGACAACCTTAGCAACTTAGATAGGTTTCGATTTCGACACATCTCCGACGAGTCTCGACTTCGATATACTGCGACACATTCCGCACCTTCGACATGTTCAGCAACCTCACAGTTCGCGACATCGACATGCAGCGTCGACATGCAACCAACGACTATTGAACTTCGACAGACTGTCTCTCTGTCTTCCAGTCGATTGTAACGGTTGAACTGTTGAACCGTTCTAACTTCTTCTTTGTAACTGAACGTAACGGGAAGGCACCCAAGCGTCTCATAACTCTATATAAGCATGTAGACTACTGTAACATACATTGAATCTTCCTGTTTACAAGTAATAGAAGAACAGTTCGCATTCATGCATATTCTCTGCGCATATTTTGTGTTTACCTATGTAGTGTAATCCTGCTTTTAATCATTCCATTTACTAAGCTTCTGTCATAACATATCTGAATCATTCAGTCGAATTATTGTCCCCCTCATGCTTCCTGGGCACGACCCGGATCATGGCATACAATGCTTTTTTCAGCCTTATGGGCATATAGGACTTCCGTCAAAACTGTCACTGGTTTTACACCCTTTCAATTGGTCTACGGACTAGAGGCAATATTACCTATCGAGTGCGAGATTCTGTCACTAAAAATCGTTGTCGAACTTTTACCAAACACCACTGCCGAGGAAGAACGATTTCTATACTTGGAAAAACTCAATGAAACCCGCCGCGATGTAGCTCTGGCTAATGAAGCACACAAGAAATGCATCAAGGCCTAGTACGACAAATCAGTGAAACCTCGTATCTTCAACGAGGGAGACTTGGTCCTTACTTATGACCAAAAACACGATAAGCTGGGGGCAGGAAAACTTGAGTCTATGTGGCACAGTCCATATGTGGTAAAACGTGTTTTGGAAAAGGGAGCATATGAACTAGAAGATTACGATGAAATATCTTTGAGGGAGCCTTGCAATGGGATCTACCTAAAGAGGTACTATGCCTAAATCATTTATGCATCAGTACTTTGTATATACTGTATATGACGTGTGTTTTTGTTTGGTGTGACACTTTACTTTTATTGTGATAGGATATTATCATTACGCTTATACCATGTTCAACTTGGATGTGCATATGGCAACGTGTCTTGGATTCCTAGACGGCTCTAGCCGAAAAACCCGTAACGTCACTTCGACAGCTTGGGTACTCTATTCCCCTACCGACGAATTGATTAGTTTAGGAGGAACTTGCTTAGGGTTTGCAACCAACAATGCCGCTGAGTATCATGTGGTAATTGGACTATTGACCGACGCTTGTTCCTTGGGTGTGGACCATCTTGTTATCTATCTCTATTCACAATTAGTGGTCTCCCATCTCAATCGTGTCTATGTTATCCGCAACCCCATATTAATCCGTCTTTTTCGGCGAGTACGTCTCTTGGAGAGGTCCTTTGAGTCAATTCAATACCTACACATTCCGAGAAACATGAACACCGTTGCTGACTCCATAGCTAATTTTATATTAGATTGGTACATTGCACATTCATCAACATTTTCATCAAAGATGTATAAAACGACATAACATGTAAACTACTCATAGTCTATAAGCTAACATTCATAAAATCCCAAATCATCATAAGAAGACACAGTGTATAAAACCACAAAATAATGTTTTGTATATATATATATATCATGTACAAAAAAGTGGTACTGATACAAAATCTGAAGCACATAAGCTTTCAGTAGGTCCTGACTACAACAATATGAAACCTATGCCTTTCAGTACATATATCATACAATGAGCTATCCCCGTGGACGCTCGTGACAGCAGGTAATAGCCCTAGCTACTCGACGGAGCAACCGACCAAAGCGCCCTGAAACTCCACCTGTCTGGCGCTGGTATCGGTGAGGCAATTCATCGATATATACATCGGGAATATCCAACGTCAATATCTGGAGTTTCTCCTCTAGCTCGTTTAGCTCCTCTGTTGCATCCTGATGAGAATCCTCTATATCTCGTACTACCCCTCTTCTCTCAATTGGAGAAGAACCTACCGAGCGAGACGAGCCAACATCTTCATCAAACATGTGTGAACCATCAATACTACCCAAAAACATTAAAAAATTATAAAATGCATAAACACAACAAGTGTTTCATTCTTACCTAGGTCTCCCCACTGCTCCCCCTCAGGAAGAGCTAAGTCTGGGTCTCCCCTAAAGTTAGTACCTGCATACGCATAATCCTCAACCACGAGGAGCTTCCCTCGAAGCCACCTAAAGAAGGTAGTCCCATAAATGATGATAGGACCCCCACCTCCATGGCGGGCCATGACCTCTGACCATCTGACCATATGAGGATCTCGCAGATCGATATCATCCAACTCTACCTGTGGTCTCAGCAATGGAACTCGCTCCAGGAAGAACGAGACCATGATGGATCCGTATTTGAACTGTTTCAGCTCACCTTTGCGGCAATTGGTGAGTTGTTCCTTAAGATTGGTGAGGAGTCCCTCACACCAGTTGAAAATCGTCGGTGCCATACACTCGATGGCATAAAGCATATAGGCCTTGGTGGCCTGATGAGCAACCCTGCTGCCCGCAACCTGCTCTATGGTAAAGAGCACAGTACGCAGGGGTTGATCTCATATGTTCTTGATGGGAATCTTCCCAGCAAGCATCTGTGTCCCTGGTGTACAAAACTGTGCCACCAAGCTCTCTGTCGACTAGTCAATACCCCGCAGACCGGATAGTGAAACTGAGGCTCCCCACTTGGACAACCCCATCAGAAAGTAGATATCTTCCACATCCAAGGTAAGGATGTGGGCACCGACTCGGAAATGTTGCTGATCGGGATCCCATATTCCGATCAGATAATCTAGCAACTATACTTGGGCCCTCATGCCCTGTACATGAAATAATTTCAACAATCCGCATCTTTGTAGAGCATTCATTGAATGTGGATAATTTTTTGCTTGGGAATCTTCCATTTCATGCTCCAATTCTTTCCATTGGACCATTATGTAAGCCAAGACCTATGTAAACATCAAATAGATGAATATTAGAACCTTTCCATGGCTTTGGTTTGGGATTTTTTGGCCCCTTTATTATTATTATTTTTCATTGTGGATCTGCGTCGACACACCCCGCTTTTGCATACAGTGCACCGACAACGCACTTTATCCATGGGAGAAATGCATTAGAGATCCCTCGTCGCACTTCCCGCAAGGGGAAAGTGCGTTGGAGAGCCCTCGATGCACTTCCCGCAAGGGGAAAGCGTGTCGCCCAGGGCGTGCGCAATCCCCTTCTTAATGAGCCAAAAAACCTCAAAAATAACCATTAAACTAAAAATAAATCCACTAGAAAGGTAAAGACCAAGACTAAGGCCTACTTGTGACTGACGAGGCGTGAAACAATTGATCATAGCTTCTGTAATCAACGTTTGAAAATCGGGCTCCAAAGAGGTGTTTTTACTATTCCAACTTGGTAAAAAAACAATTGGTAAATATTTTTTACTATTTGACTTTTTATATAAAAGAAATGGAATATTCCTTTTTAAATATTTCTTTTGTGGGTCTTTTTGCAATAGTTGGTAATCATTTTACATCTTAACACCTTATTGTCGATTCTGACTTAGTTTTTGGAGTTCACAGATGAAGTAAAGTGGTGTTCTGACTTTATTGGCGACCATTGTTGATGTTTCATACTTTTTATCAAGTGTGAACAATTCCTTGAGCGTTTTTTATGCTATCATGATGCTCGTTAAAATCAAATGTTAATGGCATCGAGCTTACACTTTGTTCTTTCTCGTGCTCGTGAAACTATGAGAATAAGTCACCAAGTTATATTTTATCAGTTTTTTGGGTTTGTAAAACTCCCACGAAAAAGGAACCCCTTGGATTTCCTCTTTAAGCTCTTTTCAGACTCCCTAAATATGAAAGATCGCTAAGCGAACTTGATTCTTTCACGCTTGCAAAAGTATTTGAAAGGTCGTCTTTCTGGTGATAATTTACCCATTTTTCGGACCAAGATGACTATTTACGAAAAAGGAGCACTTCGGTTAATCATGGTTGGAAGAGTTCTCCCTCACGTTGTTTTATCCTTTTTCGGATGAGGAGACTAACTTCTATGAAAAAGAACCATTTGGAGTCTTCTTTAGTTCTTTTCAGACTCTCTAAACATGAAATGATGGCGATTTTTCCTTCTTTGGACTCATTAAAATCTGACATTGAAGGGCCCTTTTAGGGACGAACCCCTCCTATTTCAGGTTCGTAAAATGTATGAGATTACACTCGTCCGAAGGATGAGCTATACCGAGCATCTGTTACCCTCCTCAAGCTCGTTAAAAAGCAAAAGAGGTACTCATCAATCATGATGGGGATAAGGAAAGAGTTTGTGTTTCATTTTAATTATGGAAGTACTTAGTCACTCTTGAACATGGCACTCGTTTGCATATGCATTCAAACACTTGGATAATCTGCTTGTCTTCGAGTCCCACCCATTCCACGAGTCGTTCCACTCCTTTGAGTCATTCAAAGAATGTTTCCATCATCAGTTGAATTACGATTCAGTGTCATTATCGCTATGTCAATTCTTTCATGTCACACCATTCCCATGTTCAAGAGAGGTTTGTTCACAGAGTCAATCTCCGCAATTGTTCTACCTTCTATCATGTCAGTCATTCCTGATTCAGTCTCAAGTGTCACTCTACAGTCTGATCTACTCCAACAAAAAATTGATCGTGTTTTGTGTCGATGATGGGGGAAACATCATGGCCCTCCTTCGACCGGTTTATCCTTGTCGAATTCAACACATCATCTGAGGATTAAACCTAGAAACCAATCAAGTACCTTGGGCCTGCATGCCTCAATGGCAGGTTACCTCGCTTTCAAAAGTAAGTTCACATCATTGACTTTTGATTGAAAGATTCCACTAAGTGTTCGACCTCAGATCATTGATTCACATTCAGTGGTATGTACTATGATACCTTGGGGATCATTGACATCAATGGTGATTTCCCTTGCACTTTTTAATGGTATACATCAATGACTGGTAATCAAGTGGTTTATATCATGTTCGACTTCAAGACATTGTAATCACATGGTTAGATTCGTATCGTTGCGGGTTCAGCTTGAAGACCCTGGGTTAAGTCATGTATCTCACCCAGGTTGCGATGGAGATTTTTTGAGTCATATTACATGGATCCACTATTGTATTGGTCGTGGTTGTGTTATCATCTCATCATGGATCTATGATTGTGTCTAGTAGCCATGATTGTGTTCAATCGGTATTTACTATCATGGATTTGCAATGTATTGGTCGGAAGCCATGTTATGAGTTAGTTGACACATGTATCTTTGAGTCAATTGTACTGCAATAAGTTCTTTGTTCGTCACTCCAACCGATAATCCTTGCCTCGATTTTTTCCTATTACAAACCATTTCACCTACCTTATTTTTTCAACTTCATGCTTTGGGGGGCATTCTGTTACACCAAAATATTGTCATCATGAGTTATGTGTCCTTTGTATGCCCTGATCCCTAAAGTCCCCGAGCTAAAACATTGTAAGAGAAGTTGGTGTCATTCCCTTTGACCTTATGTGGTCAACTCGATGCGCCTTGCTCTCCAACAAGGTGAGTCAGGTTCAAGGTGACGCGCTCTGCACCTTAGCAGAGTGCGTCGATGGCGCATTGTGCCCTTGTACAAGGTGTGTTGATCTCTCTTTGGGGCATGTTTCCCTTGTGCAAGGTTCATCGCAGTTGGTTAAAATGGACAAAGAGAAGCTTCGAGCGACTTCTCGAAGCTTGGATGGAGTGGCGACTTATCCCTACTTACCTAGAAAGGTGCCATTTGATCTCCTTGTCTAGTGGGATGATCCCTTAAGCCTCTCCCCTAAATCCTCAACCTCTCCTATCCATTTATCCCTATATATATGAAACCCCTATCCATTTTTAAGAGAGGAAGGATAGAGTACCTATATGCTGGTGGAATTTCTCTACGTGATACTCTTCATCCATTAGGAGGCTAAGCATTTGACCTTGGAGGCTAGGATTGTTGGAAGGAGGTTATGACGTCAAAGCATCGGTCGTAACACCTCTCCCTTTGTACTTCTTATTATTACATCGAATGTAAATTATTTCCATAAACTTGTTGTGTTAATAATGTTTACTAGGATTAAATTCTTTGACTGTTGATCTAGATCAATTCACGTCCATGTGCTTCTATTACTTGTTTGTTTCCATGTGTTTTGTCCGGTTTTGTAGCTAAAGATTTGAAAATCACGACTTGGATAAAAAATGAGAAAGGAACTGCACACTTAAGGTAATCCATCTATTTCACTTATCTTGCATTTCAATTCATATAGGAAATGCATTTGTGTTATGTATTCATTTGTTCTAGATCTGAACCATTCAGACTAGGGAGATCTATTTGAGTCTGCTCTTACAGATTGTCCATAAACAACACACGGACAACTATCCAAATGAATAGACCAATAAACTATAATCCATACCAAATAAAATGAATATATATTTTATTAATATGAAAAGATGATGATGCATTTACATTAGGTGGGATTTTATATAAGACTTGTCGTTCCCTTTCAATAAGGGTCACGCCATTTATACTTTTTAATTAATTATTACATTATATTTGTTTATCATATTATTATTGATATTATTTATTTATGTATGTTACATCATGCAGTGGAAGTTCTGAATAGATATATGTCAAAACCAAGAAAGGAGCATTGGAAAACCATAAAGAGGGTCTTTGGATATTTGCGTGGCACCATAGATTATGCAATTTTATACCAAGGAATACCTAGACTAGACATAGTAATATATGTACATGGATTTGTTGATGTAGACTAAACCAGAGATCTGGATCGCATAATATCTACAAGTGGTTATGCGTTTAACCTATTTGGAGGACCTGTTAGTTGGATGAGCAAGAGACGGTTGTAGTTGCACTCTCAAATATATAATTTGAATACATGGCAGCCACTCATGCAACTGAAGAAGTTGTATGGGTGTAGAGATTGTGTTCAAGTATTGGGTTTGTACAAAAAGATGTAAGGTTAGATTGCAACAATCAGAGTGTAATATTTTTGGAAAAGAATCCTACTTATCATGGTAAAACAAAGCATATTGATGTGCAGTACCATTTTGTGAGAAATATGGTTGAAGATAAGAAGGTGTTGTTAGAAAATGTTGACACCTTGAAGAATGTTGCAGACTCATCGACGAATTATGTTAGTACTGAGAAGTTCTCTTGGTGTAGAGAATTTATGTGCATTGTTTCCATGAACTTGTAACCCTACCAGTATGTGGCCCACCTTCTTGCAAAGAAAAAAACAAGTGGAAGAATGTTGGGTATGTGTTATATTCTTTCCATGCGGGTTATGTCACCTATGATCCATAATACTCTAGTTCTCTGTCATATGTGATGGGTGTTGCATATGGCACTAGCTCAGGGGGGGTGTGCCGAAAAATATGTAATTAGTCCAAGTTAAGGGATTGGGGTCTAAATCTAATCCAAGTTAATGGATTAAGGTTTTGGATGTTGCAGAATACCTAAATTTTGTATTGTGAATGGTTAAAAATGCAATGAGGAAGATAGCTCGGTGCAACTCTAAGTTTTATTGGTTTTTCTCGTTAAGGATTTCTAGGGAAAATGTTTGTGTACTGTGCCATGTGCCATTGTTTAATATCTATTTTTCTAATGAATATGTATGCATTTATTGACTTCACAGGTTTGGTTTTATGAATTCACTAATTTGGCTTAGGATCGGGTCTCTAAATTTTTTAACTAGTGCCTGCTTGTGTATATTACCTAGAAAACTATTGGATTGATTGAAGAATAAGTTGCTTAACCAACGGAATAAGCTACTAGAACCACTACTCAATATGATGTTAGTGGTGCTGCTGGTTCTAATAGTGGTGCTACTTATAAAGATGGTGCTCCGCCACACTTGGTTATATAAGTGAAGCGGAGCAACACATTATATTATAGGGCGCATTCATTGTTTATGACATGGGGTCCCGATCTGGGTAATTTCCCTCGTAAGGGACTTTCTACCTTTTGCTATCGAATTTAATGGAACATGGAAATTCACTAGAATAGGAGTTTTATTTCTTATTTGAACAAGAAGGAATGAATTTTTTTTTTCCTCGAAAAAAAAGCGTAATTTTATTTCATCTTACGAGTACAAAATTACATTGAATCATCTTCACTCGTGAAGAGTGTATATGCTGTTGAACAGTACCAATAAAACTACTTTGAACTTACATCTATGAAAGAACAGATACAGAGAAAACTCAGGTAAATCCTACAGGTAAAACCTAAATCTAGGCAGCCATTAATGGCTCTACAAGAAGCCAGCAGAAATGCCATAGAAGAGAGGCAGAAAAAAAAAAACAGTTCCAGAAACCATGAATAAAAAGCAGTGCCACTAGCAACTGCAGAAGAAAACCCCAAGCCTGCCGAGAAGACGGAACGTCGGCCCACGAAAGCTCGCAGGCAGTAGCCGCCGTGTTCTGCCGCCGCCATCAAAGAACCTCAGCAAACCAGGAGATTGGAAGCCCCGTCGCGCGCCCTCCACGACCTAAACGCCGTCTGAACCGTGGGATAGAGCCCAAGCTCGATAGCCCATCATCTGCCGACGCCGCCTGCCGAAGAAACGCTCTGACCAGGAGCTGCGATCCTCTGCGAGTAAGCTACCGCTGCCGCCACTAGGGAGCCGAGGCTCACAGCCAATGGGTCGCCGCGCTAACGCGCCTCCAATCAATTCATAGCGGAAGAAAAACCCTCAGTCGACCAGACAGATAGCGGACTCAGGGGAGAGTTGAGGAGGGCGGCCATGGAAGGATCCATGGCCGCCAAAACCAGTTTCAGAAATCGCCTATCAAAACCCTAGCAAGAGCGAAAACCTCATATCATTCTTAACGAGCTAGAAGGAATGAATTTATGTTCAAGAAAGTTCAAAATATTGAATGTTTTACCTAGTGTGATGGCTCTCTAGTATGTATGAACATTTAAATGGGACTTATTATTGAAGTAAAGAAAGTGGAGATGAGCATGATGCACCTACACTAATTACTATAATTCTAAGGGTGACGTCACCTTGCATAGTGAGCACAGAACTTTCTACTAATTTTGTAGCCCCCTCAACTCCTCATTGGTCATAATGATCTAAATGGAGGCTTCGGCACCATGTTGTTCTAGTTATTCATGAACGAAGAGTGAGGTGCCATAGTTGACCTCCCTTTCACCACCTTGAGTAGATAAGTGCTCGTGACTTTCCTTAGCCATATTTAAATTAGAGAAGATTCCCAAGACAAAGTAAGGAAATTATGGCCATGGACAAATCATTATTGACCCAAAAACTGCAATTGATGTATGAGGGTCATCTCCCAAGGAAAAATATGGCTCATCACATAGTTCCAGCATGATTCCCTCAGTTTCCAAGTTCATGGATTTTGTTGTATGAACTATGTTGGTTATTTAATCAAGGACATGTTCTTAATTCTTATTATTTAGTTTCACTCGACTATAGATACTTTAAGGTAATTTTGCTTCTAGATTCCATGGACTACTGGGTTGTTGTGGTTACTTGCATCGTTAATTTATAGTCTTAGTATTTAATAACATAACCCCCTTCCTTGCATGACTATGAAGGCCACCGAGGTATTTGATGACCATGTTCAATTTCTTGGGAGAGGTCCCAATTTGAATGAGTTTCTTTTGCAAATTTTTAGTGTACCCTTATACACTTTGTCCTTGCTTCTACCCATAGTAGTGCCACCAGATCCATTTATCATCTTCATAACCTAGGATAAAATCGAAACATGAAAATTATTTTGAATACCTACCACTTGGTTACTAGTAGGTTTCCCTTTAACCCAAGTTTCTTGGTGTATATTTCCCATCAAGTTTGTGCACGATCTTCTAACTAGAGTGTAGAGAAAAATATTTCATTCTCCTCTTGCACATTGTGCATGGTGAAATAGACTTATTATTACTGTGACAACGATTCAACTTAACTGCATATGCCTCACCCCTACAAGGCTTGATCTCAATCTCCACTCCCACTCTAAATAGGTGACTGAGAAAATTAGTTAATAGGCCCCCATTTTTCTAGTTTAAATTCTTCCTTCTCTTCCTTCTCTTCTTTATCTTCCATCTACTCCTCATGATCTTCCAGTTTCTAAAGGTTGAGATGGTCTGAAAAGAGGTCAATCTTCTTCTCAAGAGGGGTCATTCATAAGGTCATGCCCCTAAAAATATCGAATCCTTGAGATTCCAACCTAACAAATATTAACTCACCTTCATTGATAGAATTTTCCTTATAGTCTTCCACCATATCTTAGGATTGCAATTGATTATTCACCCTTCTCATGTTGGTCTATGTTGACATAAGGTGCAACTATCCCTCATATTTAGACTTTATAAGTTGGGTACAAGACGTTTTTCCTTGGAAAATAAATCCCCAAGAAACTCTCAGGCACTTCTCCTCATTCCAAGGATGTTATCCAGTGTAAAGTGGGTGGTGCTTAAGTTCCAAGAATTTCATCCTAAGGGAATTAAAGAGAGCCAAACCTATGACCTCCCCTACATCGGTGGGAGAGATTTCACATCTGGATCATGACCACTTGAGCGAACCCTCAAGGTTATAAGTTCGGTAAGACCATGCAACATTCAAATCACACAAACTATAAAACAAAATCAACTTTGGATACCATTTTTATCTATAATCCACCTTGGATATTCCAAGATTGAGCTTGCCAAAACATATATTAAACTTTGTTTTACGAAAATGAGCCATGCTCGATTGTGTGACTAATCTTTTTTGTATTTTACTAATTTAACATAAAGATAAAACACGCCATAGCAATTATATAACTTTTGTGATATACAAATAGAACTATAATATAAAATACACACATTGGAACACCATGCACACAATGCTTACCCTAGAAAAACCTATTCTAGAAAAGTTCCAGCAAAAATGAAGGGATGTGTGTTTCTTCTTAATAAAACAACATGACAAGGAAAATACAAAGATCATCAAACTCACTATGGAGATTTGAGACACCATGGTCTTCTATAATCCCCTGCAAAATGCTCTTTATTCTCTACTTTTCTATCTATTTACTCCTCTCGTGTTTGTTATTTTATGGAACATCAAATTTCCACAATAGGAGAAACCCATTTCCCTCCTTTCAACTAGGATATTAAATCCCTTCCTTGGTCATTAAGGTTAGGTTTTATGGATTATCTAATGCTTCTAGAATTCTCTGGTGGATTCCTATATATTACTAATTCCTTATGTATGAACCACAATGAATTGACATGGGTGCCACATGGACTTGAGATGAATAATTGGACTGCTACCTTTCTAGGGGCACAAAGTTTTCATATGGGCTCCACTTGAGAATAATGATCTACTGTTGGAGAGATATTGACTTGTAGAATGCAATGAGGACCTTGAGGACAATGTCCCTCCATTTTAAAGACCCCAAAATTCCATTGTTATGACCCCAAACTGAAGGAATTTTAGTTATGGTCTATAAGTAGAGTTTTTAAGAACTTACCCATCCTATAGGCCCAAATTTTTCTCTTCCACATTGCAATCATCATTAAAGGATTGTGGATATTATGTGTATCCATTTTGATCACTCCCTAAAATGGAACTTTAAGATGCTTACTTCATTAATGATTCATAAAGCACTTCGAATATTCTAATAATTGACTCGTTACAATGAACTTGAAATTTTTCTTCTTGATCCTATGTTTTGGCCCAGTGAGATAGCTTATAAGGGATTGCATCTGATGTGTCTACAAATATCATGCTATCATATAGATCCTCCATCTTTTAATGTCGATTTTTTTATTGACATTAAAATTTCAATGTTGAATTCTATTTATAATTAAAGTGTTAATCATTGTGATATAAAACACACACACACATTTGCAGATGAGTCATACAACATTCCACGTGCTTGATATGCTGTGATATAAAACACGCACACACACACATACATGCATAGGAATAAGTCACACAACATTCCACGTGCTTGAAATGTCTTTGTACATTGAATGAAAATAGAAGAATACAATTCAAACAACAATAAATCATTGCAAACAAATATTTATAATCGCTCTTTGGACTCAATTGATTATCTCAAGCATAAGCAACGAGATCCCATGACGATGGACTCACGTGGAAGACTAAAATGTTGGGTTTAATAATTTGGAACATGTTTTCCTCTAATACAACAATAAATCAACCATACACATGTTGCACCATGATTTATCATGGACATTTAACACAATGTGGGAAAAAACTCTAGCTAGTGAATGTATGCTTTCAATTTAATACCTTGAGATACATATAAATATAATGTTATGGCTCACTCTCTCGAAGCATAAAAGTGTGATTACTCATCTCTAGAGGATGTTTCCCTCTCTCTCTACAACATTATTGTTTTGATTCTAAAAGTTGGGCACCATTATGCTATGGAACATATCTATGAGATAGGATTGTTCATCTTTGAAACAAATCCCTCCATCAATTACTTTGCTTCCTCCCTTTCATTTTTCTTCATGTCTATATCCATACGAATATATATGAGAGTGAAAAATATTTTGTAAACATCTTGCGTGATCTTGCATTCAAATTAGGATTAAGAAGCCAAAATAGCAAAGAATCATTACATGAATTCTCTGAAAATACAAATAAATCCATAAAAAGGACCCAACCTTTTTGTGTTTTAGAAAACCAAACAAAGGATATTTTGTTGATTTGTAGTGAAACATGAGGATAAGCGTTGCATGTCTCCAGTAAAAAAATAGCTCCAACAAACACTACGTAGTTGGATTATGATCAAAATACAATTTTCTAGGTTTTGTTATTGTAAGGGATCAAATAGATGAATTTTAGGCTAAAGCTTGTCCTTTGTTGATTTTCAGTGAAACATGTAGATAGGTGTTGCTGATTTTTAGTGAAACATGTAGATAGGTGTTGTTGATTTTCAGTGAAACATGCGGATAGGTGTTGTATGTCTCCAGTAAAAAAATTAGCTTCAACAAACACTACGTAGTTGGATTATGATCAAAATACACTTTTATAGGTTTTGAGGTGAATGTTATGATTACTATAGAAATCCTAGTATCGAAGATCATGGATGAAGAATAATTGTTGGAATATAGCGAGGATCCATATTCGGAAGAAGCCATTTTTGTGTATTTAGAAGTGACCCCATGTGACATAGAGAAAATGTGGCCTCTAGGGTACCTTGGAGACCCTAAAGGTATTACTCATTGCACATTTGTCTTTAGAGTTTTGGTCTTTAGTGGGTAACTCTGAAAAATTTGATCATTTGTTAGATTTTCCTACAAGAGATGGAAGGAGGAGCTCTATTCCTAGGTCTTTTGGGAGGTGTGAGGCTGCCATGCCAAATTTGTGCAACTAGTCATACTAGGGATCGTAACTCTGACATTATTTTGAACAATATTCACACTACTCCCTTGGATTATGCTCCAATGTCTCCCTCAATCGAGTGGTTGGACATTGGTAGTTCTAGTGTGCAATGGGGAGAGGAGGTGAGGGCCTCCCTATAGTGATTCCTAGGTTTCTTGGGTTGGGTTTTGTTGGTTGGGTTTAGTACATGTCAATTCTAATGGGGGACAACACCATTTCCCTGTAAACTCGCTGGGGTGGTCAAAGACATCAACGACTCCATAAGGTTCTCCGAAAAAAGGGTGATCTTGTGAGAATAGTTGTTGGAGGTGATATCAAAGTAGAGCATATATTAGATATGCTAGGGAAGACTATGGTTAGGTCATTTTTCAACAGTAACTTTGAAGCAATGGCTACAACAAACCTAGAAGCACATCATCAGTTATGCGCCAATTTCAATATTGTGACCAAAGAGTGGCTTAGTTTCTCTTTCAAGTCATCTATGGATGCAAAGACTATCTAAGGGGAGTGCGGTTTTGGGACCCATGTATCTCTCATTCAAACCTTGGAACCCTCTCTTTTATTTCCAAACAAATAAGACTTCCAATGTCCCTATTTGGGTGAAAATGTCAAGCTTGTTACGCCTCAGAGTGTTTGA
Source organism: Larix kaempferi (assembly GCA_027924585.1). Taxonomy (NCBI): domain Eukaryota; kingdom Viridiplantae; phylum Streptophyta; class Pinopsida; order Pinales; family Pinaceae; genus Larix; species Larix kaempferi. The sequence goes on from BSBM01000097.1 coordinate 2,352,026, forward strand.
AACGTTCCTTCTAGATGTGCCAAAGTGAGGGGTTTCTTTTTTCTTTTGTAAAGGCCACATTTTGGGTCTATATTGTGTAGAATGTTGATTTTGGGACTAAATACTCTTGGGAAAGTCATGGCAGGTCCCCTTGGTTTCCACCTCAAGGAGGTGTTGGCCTTGTGGCTCTGCTAACTACCCTTTTGGTGGGTGTCTGATGCCCTTGAGACAAATCATTAGGATAAGTGCCACACTCATATTTTGCTTTGTAGAGGTGATTGTGTGTGTAAGGGTTGTCATACTCATCTTAGCACACCTCATTTTTCTCACTTGGACCTATTATTTTGATATAAATCCCCTCCTCGTGGTCTTCAAACACATAAAACCTAATTCCTTAAAGAAGAAGTCTACATTGTTAAAAAAGCAGGGTGTCTGAAAAAACATATGTTGGGGTTAGTTGAGGCATGACACCCTTCTTTTGGCTCACCTTGCACTTGATGGAGCTTAATTTCACATTTTTATTGTTATTTTATGTCATTACGAGGTTTAATCCCCACCGTGTGGGTGCAAAAACCTAAAATTTTATAATTTGTCATTAGCTTTGCAGGCCTGAATTTGTAAAAGGTTGAGGGTTCTCTCATAGAAATAAGAAAACCTCACCTCATTTGTAAAACATGGACAAGGGTTCAAACATGATATATTTTCTTTTTCTCTTGGTATACCGGAGTACTTAAGTTATGTCCGTCTCTCGTGGGATGTATTTTCTTGCTTGAAGGAATGGAATGTATTCTAGGGTTTGATTTTGGAGATGACAAGTTGATGCTAAGACTAGTTGTAATAACTCATGCTCAAGAGTGACCTAAGTCGCACTTTCTTGCTCATTCTTGATTAATGTTGGTAAGGTTTTTCTCCTCACCCTAGTTTAACGTTTCTCTTGAAGTGCTTTGGACTAAGTTAGAGTTTATGGATAATACTTTGTAGAGTTGCTTGAGGGGACCATCCTACAAATAAGTTATTTGTTGTTTAATCAGGCCTTAGACTTCTCTATTTTCCCTAAGGATGGATGTTAGCCTCGATCTCTCAACTATCGCTTTATCAATTTTACATGTTTTACTTTATGCAAAAAATACATAAAAATAGTATATTGTTGGAAAAACCCTAAACATCTAATTAAATTAGGAAATCCAAAAATATATGCGATTTTGTATTTTTGGTCCAACCTGCAAATTCGCCCTAGGGTTTTCTTCATAAACCCTAGAGGGTGTTTTCCTTTAAGCAACTGCATTGGGATACATGAAATTGCCTAAAATCAATAATTACTCTCTATTGGGTATTTTTGGTTTATTCTACAAGTGCTCCTTGGTGTGGAGATCTAACCCTAAGGAGGCACCTTTCAGAGGACTTGCTTTGGGAAATGTGAATTGTCCTAGGAGTTGTGATAATTTCTTGAGAATTGTGATCAACAAGAAACTCCATTATCGTACGATTATTGTGTCTTGTTTAATATTGTTTGACTCCAATAAGGCATTGATCATATTAATTAGGGCTTAATGGAAGGTATTTGTGGTTTTGTTGGTAGTTAGAGGTATCTTTCATCAATTAAGGTCTCCCCTTGGGTTCAGGAATTATCCGAAGTGTTGAGAGGTCAAATTGTGGTGACATTGGGTTTAACCCCTCTTGGGCTTACTGTCACTAGCATTGAGTCTACATAGCCTTACTTTGCAAAGGACTGTTGTTGGGCCAGGATTTTGAGACTAGTTTTGGGAACTACATGTAGGGAGTGGACCGCAGGACAAGTCAGCCAAGGGACAAGCATGTGGAAAAGAAGAAAGTTAGTTAGAATCCTTTAGGCGGTTTGGTCCATTAGTTGGGCTAAAATCCCATTTTGAAATGTATAAATATGTAAAGGGGGGAATGTGAGAAGAAGAGTGGGGAGAGTGATTTTGCAGTCGATCCATTGTAAAAGTCCGAGAGGAATGAGAGGATAGATGGGGTATTTCGGGGATTAGGGACAAAGATTTGATGTAAGAGTGTAGTGCACATGTTTTGTAAGAAATTGTTTGGATGATAATAAAGAAGTGAGCTTGTTGTGGATGAATTGGCTATGTTTATTAATATGAATGTGCTCTATGTTGCTATGAACATGTGATATGTTTCCATGAATGTATGATTTATTTCCGTGTGCATGTTATAAATATAAGTAGAATGGTTAATGGATTTTCCCCCCTTCTCTTCATCACTGTGGAAACTTGGCTCCTATAGTCCCCATAGATTCCTCAGGTGAGACTTCATCTTCTTGTAGGTGATGCCGAAAGGACCGGTATCTAAGGGTTTTGTTGGTAAATTGATGTTGAAGCTTGGGATTTCCCACCGTGTGCCAACATGTGGTAGTTCAAGCGATAACATTTTGGCATCATTTCCAAAGACCTCAAGAACAATGATGAATTTCCGTTAAAGAGGGATTCTCGAGTTGAATCCATTTATCTTTTATATACATCCAACATCTTTCGTGTGATTCAAGTAAGTTCTTGTTTTGTACTTTGGTGAGATTTTTTTTTTATCTAACTCGACAGGTCTCACCTAGCGATTCCATTGAAGAAAAATAAAGAGGTAGTCTACAAGAACGAGTCCAAGAGGTAAGTGTTGCTTTGTAATTTGATATGATTATTGTTAAACGCTAACCTTGTAGGTCCTATTTGGTGACTTCATTGAAGAAAACAAATAAAAAAAGTGCAATTCAAAACAACAAAACTCATCTATGAATAAGGAGATGATATGGCATCCTTTGAAGAAACACAGATGCACAATCAACATGGTCCATTGGATTTCTAAAATATTTTGGGATATCTAAATCAATGAAATAAATGTGGTTGGGGCAAGTCCATCCCAATATTTCATGAATATGGAGATACAATTGCAAAGCATATTACGATGTTCAAATAATTTCACGTGACATGGGTTATTGTGGATGAGGATCTTAGAATGAAGAGGTTCATAATATCTATTGATTTGCAAAATAACAAGGACGTGGGAGATTGGTATGATGAGCTTCCTCGCAAGGGGATACCTTCACTCTTGCAATTGGTCAAGACATTCGAAAAAGAATGGGATCCTAATCTTGACGAAGAAATTATGGAGGCCATTATTTCCCTTCCCAAGAAGCATGTCCAAGAAATCCTTGCAGATTCTGATTCATTCATTGTTGCAGGGTTGGAAGACCGTTTTTCTTCTCATGGTTTGTCAAGCACTTCAAATGAGTTACCAAAGACATTCATTGACAAAATCTGCGATGGAGGTGATTATCCCACATACGATGTCCAAGAGTTTCTGGAAAATGCTCCAGATTGCAGTATCAAGGATGAAGATGCCTACATGAAGTCATTTGTGTTTCATTTGGGAGGCAAGGCCTTTGTGTTGCATAGAGGTATTTTGCAGCTATTGGTGCCCAGAAGAGATGGATGCTCTACGTCGAAGAGGTAAAGGGCTTGTTCAAGAAAGGACTCTAGGTAGAAGACCAAGTCCTTGAGGGAAATATTGAAGAGGAACATAAGGAATATGATCGGATCATCCCAAACCTAGAAGAGCATGAATCAGACTTTCTAGAAGAAATCCATGATCAAGATCAAGTCTTGGAAGGCTTTGCTTGAAGAAACCATTGATCAAGATCGTATCGATAATATTCTAGGACTTATGTGTGAATAAGAAGGCACTCTTGAAGATGAATATGATGAGGCTCAAAATAATGAAGACGAAGAAGGCTTGATTAAAGAAATTGAAGAATGCAAGGAAATGGTGAGTTCTCCTTACCTTCATTTAAAAAAAAATTATGATATCTTGGGCCTCTTGGAAGAAAATGGAAGTATTCTTGGAGATGATGATTATTGGAAGTTCCTTGGTCCTCAAATATATGATTCCTCAAGGCCTGACAATGTTCTATCAAAATTTTAGAAGAAATATATGAACCACTCTTGCCATTCAAAAGAGAAGAAGGGGACAGTCTAGATCAAGCGGTGAGCCAAATTTTCATACATGCTTCAAACAATATGAAGAAGTCTTCGTTGAAGAATTGCTTCCAGCTAGGAAGGATAATGAAGATATGGTTGATGAAGGTGTGGTGGATGTTTTTCCTTGTCCTTTTGATGATGACGGTTTGACGAACCTTCCGTTTTCTTTTGCTCGTAGAGACAGATCTATTGAGGATGAGAGGTTTGAGGATATTTCAGTTAAAGAAGATGGTTTCCATGGATATACTGATGCACATTTATCTTATAAGAATGATGATGTGGGTATGGATTGTTGGAAATTTGTTGAAGAACCCATACACGATTATTTCAGTAAGGGAAATCTAAATTTAAGAAGAAATACCTTTGAGATCCCTCATGATTTGGTTCGAGCATCCTCGTTCACTATTGGTGATACCATGAGGTTGCATATGGAGGACTCTATTGCAAATATTGAGCAGAGCATCCAATTTTACCCTCTCCTAGGGTGGATCTCACTCATCAATTTCATCCATGTCTCTTTACAATTGATGCAATTTATGGACAAAAAGAAGGTAGTTATATTGCAAGGTTAGAGTAGTAGAGTGTACCCTCTCTTAGGGAAATTTGAGCCCTGTTTCTCAGCCATATCTTTCAAGGCTTCTCACTAATTTTGAAGGTCATTTGGGGCAAACAAATTATGAAAACAAGTGTATGATTGAGTCAATTTGTACTTGAGCTCGGTTCAGGCATGGATAGAAAAGCTTGTGAGGGTAATCATTCCCCATCGCAAGAGCTTGAAGGCTTGCAGGTTCCCGATATTGTCCATCATTCCAGCCCCATTCTGGTAAAGGTAGTACCATTTTTTCAACTCATCATTGATGTGGTTTTGTCTTGGATTGTTTCCAAAGATAAAGGAAGAAACCTTGGCATAAATAATATGTTCATGTCATTGCATTAGTGGTATGATTTCACTTGACCCATCTCTTTTATCATAATTAGGGTAGGAAGGTATAGTTTTATTTGATTTCAACATTTACTTTTTCCCTTGCATTGCATTTGTTGTGTCATTTGATTTTTATCGCATTTCATTTTGAATAGGGAAAAACATAAGTGTTTGTCTCTGATGCATTTAATGTCTTTGGTGTTAGATGTCTGTGTAGATCTATAGGTTGCCAAGAGATTCTAGGGGGTTCTCATACACTCCCTTTTGATACATTTTAGTGTAGGGACATGTCTACTCTTTTATCTATCCTTACTATGAATTGGTGAGATTCAATTGACAAAAATGCATACAATAATTAACATTCTTTTGAGATTTCTAAGTAATTTTCAACAAAATAGAAGGGAGGAAGAGAGTAGAACACTTCTTGAAGCTAACCACTTCTAGAATATCCCCTTGCTTGAGCATCCATGTCCTTTAGCCCTCCATTTGAAGCGACTTGCTAAGTTCTTACCTATAGCTTTATCTCTAAGAACTTGAAAAACTTTGCAAAACTTGAAATCTATATACCAAACTCGAATTCAAAACTAGATTTAAAACACAAATTCAAACTCATAATTGGGGGGGAATTGAATTGCATCATATTGAATTGAGGAAAAATAAATTGCTACAACCTTGCTTTGGAGGTGAATTCCTTCTCCTTTGCTTTGAGCCAACCTTCTCCATCCATGCCTTTGATCATCCAAGTGCTTTATTTTGAAGATGAGCTTTCCAAACTTTCAATCTTCCAGCATGCCTTTACTCTCACTTTCTGTATTTTACTTTTCCCCAAATTCCTTTCTTTTATAGCATTGGGATTTGTGCATTCAATTGCTAAATATGAATGTGGGACTAAAATTTTCAATGATTTTTTATTATTTTCATAAAAAAACCCACTTTTCCATAGTTTTCCAGCATTTGACTTAACTTTCCAGAATTTTGAGGACAATTAATACACATCATGTATTATTTCCACTCCAAGAGTTGTAGAAACTGGGTTTTGGCCCTTTAAGTGGTCATAGACTTGGTCTCTTTAGAGCAAACTTTTTCTTCGCATACTTCTTCCTTTGCGGAAGTGGTGGTCAGATGAGAGATTAAAGCTCTCAATTGTTCCATATTTTCGGTCTTCATGTTAAGGGAGAATGGTAAAAGGTGCTTCTAACCTTCACTTGTTAAGGGTGTTAATTCGATTGTTAACACTCCCAAGAATAGTGCATGTCCTACAGTTGGAGCTAGTTGTTACGCCTCAAAGTGTCTGAAGCCTTCCTTCTAGATGTACCATAGTGAGGGGTTTCTTTTTTCTCTATAAACGCCAAGTTTTGGCACTATACTGTGTAGAGTGTTGATTTGGGGGCTAAATACCCTTGGTCAAGTCATGGATGGTCCCCTTGGTTTCCACCTCAAGGAGGTGCTAGCCTTGTGTCTCTATTGACTACCCTTTGGCTGGGTATCCAATGCCCTTGAGACAAATCATTGGAATACATGGCCACGCCCATTTTTTGCTTTATAGAGGTGATTGTGTGTGTAAGGGTTGTCATACCCATCCTAGCACACCTCATTTTTCCTACTTGACCTTATTGTTTTGATATAAAACCCCTCCTCCTTGTCTCTAGACCCATAAACATCATTCCTCAAAGAAGAAACGTACATTGTTAAAAAAGGAGGGCGTTGAAGGAAAAGCATATGTTTGGGTTAGTTGCGGCATGACGTCCTCCTTTTGGCTCACCTTGCACTTGGTGGAGCCTAATTGCACATTTTTATTGTTATTTTATGCCATTATAAGGTTTAGTTGCCAACATGTGTGGGTGCACAAACCTAAAAAAAATTAATTTGTCATTAACTTTGTAGGCTTGAATTTGTAAAAGGTTGAGGGTTGACTCATATAAATTAAACAACCTCATGAATTAAATGGATATTTGGAGAGGGAAGGCGACTAGGGTTCCTGGAGTGATGGCAGCAGATTTGGGGTAGGTATATTGCAGGCGGCAGGCTCTCGGTGGCCTGTTAGTGTCAGTATGATGGGACGGTTACCAAGAAGGATCCCATGACTCTCGGTGTACCTTAACATTTTCTGGTTGGTATTTTCTTGGTATTCCTGTTTTCACCTTTACCTTTCTAGTTATTCCTACTAGTGTTTTTTTTTTACCAGCTATGGAGTTGGATGATGCTGTAGACTATAGTTGTGACTTTCTAACGCACCGAGATATTTGGACCTCGGCACCTGGCGGGTATAGAGTTGAGGATGGCGCTAGTCCTCTCCGTGGGGGTGGGGTTTTTTGGACTATGCCCTCGAACAATTTCAACTTGGGTTTTGAGGGTTTGGACGGTTCCGTTACACCACATCCTCTGCTCAGTCCTGTTGTTGGACATTTACCGTCCGTCCTAGATGGAGTATTGACGGAGGTAGACTGTGGTATTAACTTGTGGGGTTTTTCGAGCTCCAAATCTCCTAACTTTTCAACTATTGGATCCCCATCCAACCTGGGAATTTTACCGGATTTCTTGAACTCCTCTGGAGGTGCGTATGGGGAACAGTTTGGGTCTGTGCCGGTTGAGGTTGGTGAAACTAGGGTGCCGGTGGTCAGTGAATTAGGGTACTCTACTTCTTTGCCGTCGGAGGGTTTCTTAGCCGGGTTCTTGGGGTCTGCAGAATAGAGAGGCTATCCTAGTCCATCGGTGGCACGTTCGCATGGTACACCAGCTCAGTGGAATGGTGCTGATGATGATAGGGAGGCTTGCTCGCGGGAAAAGGTGCGCAGAAAATGGTTAAAAAACACGGGTAAGGCTCCAAATTACTCGTTAGGGGAGGATATAGGCTTTCAGCAACTCTTAATGATGGCAAAGATTGTCTTGGTGGGTAGGGTTTACGACCGTGCGGTGGCTCTCAAGACGGTAATTCGATGGGCTTCACAGGCTTGGATGGGTCATTATGGCTATATGTTCCGAGGGTTGTAGCACTCTCGGGGGGATGGTATGCTTTTCATTTCTCGTCCGAAGTTCATGCACAGTGCGTGCTGGGATTAAATTGGAGCCTGGTTAATGTACCCTTGTTGCTCAAACCTTGGAACCCTCTTTTTGATGCGAGCCGTGAATGTATGGACACCATACCGCTGTGGGTTCGACTACCGGGACTACCCCTTCATTATTGGGCCGAAGAACATTTTCGCAGGATTGGTAATCTTCTTGGGTCTTATTTGGATGTTGATTTCTCTTTTGTTTCAATGTCAGTGCAGAAGGTGGCTCGTATCTTGGTTAACATCAACGTAAGGGAAGGTTTTCCAGATGGGATGGATCTCTGTTGGGGACCATACATCTTTCCACAAATTATTGATTATGAGAATGTGCCGTTTCGGTGTCGTCGCTGTCATGCTTATGGTCACCCTACAATGGAATGTAATCTTCCCTTGAGCATCAGGAATAATAACACTTGGCAACAAGAAAATTTTAAAGTGGACTGTAATTTGGAAGCTGAGGATCCGAATGCTGATGGTATTGGTTAGGTTCCATCTGGTTCACCCGTTCAGCCTGTGGGGGAGGATGTTCCTATGGGTGAGGATGCAGAAGTTCCAGATTCGGACTCCTTTGTGGACAGGGAGGATGATACCATTGTTATTCCATCAAATAAGGCTGAAGGTGTTGTCTAGAATTCTCTTTTGCGAGCGGTGGACTTGGTTTCGGGTACTACTTCCTCCCCTTTCACATCTCCTTCCATTAATTTTTTTGTTAAGAATTTAACTATTCCTGATATGGATTGGGTGACGGGTCTCAAGAATTTACACATTTCCTCTGAACTTTTGTATTCCTCCTCTGATCCTCTAAGTCCCTCTGTTGCCAAACTTCCTCCTAAACCCATTCTCTTGAAAGATATCCTTGATACCTCTCCTTTTAAACCAACTGTTTCCATTTTCGAGGTGGAAGTGTCACAGCCCTCTCCTCTCCATGTTTCATCACCTATTAAACCATCTGTTTCCACTTCTGATGTGGAAGTCTCACAGTCCACTCCCGGTTCGTTAGAGTCGGGGTATTTTTTACGTTCCATGAACAAATTGCCGGCGAGGGGTCTGGGAAAGGATATCTCCCGTGTGGTCAAGGGTCGAGGATGAAAATCATTTTTGACAAAAGCAAAGTCCAGAGCTTGCACAGAACTCTTGGAAGGAAAACAACTTTCTATTGAACAAGCACTTAGAGCGGTGAATGCCCAAATAGAAGGGTATAAATGAAGATCATGTCCTTCAATTGTCGAGGTCTTGCTGGTCCCCCCAAAAGATCAGCTCTTCGTTGGGTGTTGGAGGTGGAACACCCGGATATTTTGCTGCTACAAGAAACTATGGGAGGTAGCTTAGAGGTTTCGGGGAAGTTGAAGTCTTGGTTCCATGGGTGGGGTTTTGAGGCATTGGATGCCAAGGGTCGGTCTTGTTGATGTATATGTAACTTCGGAGTGTATTTCACATATATGTATATTGTATTCCTATAGAGATGTTATTATTCCTCTATATGGAATTGGTTGTATTCCTATAGAGATGTTATTATTCCTCTATACGGAAGTGTCGTCATTTATATTGTAAGTGTCGTAACTTATACTTGATGGGTTATTAGACCACCTTGTTGGGGTCGACCCTGTATAAGTCATGTGGGTCAAAGGTTTATTAGACCACCCTATTGGGGGTCGGCCATGTGGGTCAAAGGGTTATTAGACCACCCTAGTGGGGGTCGGCCTAATCAGCATTATGTTAAGTGGTTAAGTTGAGGCCGACCTAGTTGAGTAAATGTCAAGTCAAGTTAGTGTATAAATAGAGAGTGTGTCTCTCTCATTTTACACATTCTATTCTCTCACTCACACTTGGGAGAGTGGCGCACTTGTGGAGGAGGAGGCTTTGCTACTAGGAGAAGACTATCTCTTGTATTCTGGTTGTATCATTGCTCTATCTATCTCTGAAGAAGTTATTGGGGTTTTTCACCTTTATGGTTTTCCCCAAGTAAACTCTGTGTCTCTTGTGTGTTTGCATTATTGTGTCCATGATTGATATGATATAGATTTGTTATACATGTTGTTCTCTCAGTTAAGATCCTAGATCAAATTGAAGGAAATTATGAAACTTTAACATGGTATCAGAGCTAGCCTGAAAGAAGGCATGATATGGCATGTATGAAAATTGTTGCACTTACGATGCTAGGGCTTGATATAGAAAAAACCATTCATCATAGCACTTTGGCTATAAATCCATTTTTGGAAAAGTTTTTGGATCTAAAACTTTCATAGGTCGAAGATCAGATCCCCATGTACCTTGTGTCCAAAGGAAAACCTCTAATTCGTTGTACTTTGTGATTTATGATCTGTAAAATATAGGGTTTCTGCCTCTTCCAGATCTGAGTCAAAATCAGGTGACCTTGGGAAAAAGGTCATAACTTGGGCTAGGAAGCTCCAAATGAAATTTCGTAAAAAGTGACAGGTAGTGCATAGACTGTACTATCTCAAGAAAAAATTTTAGAGGCCGAAGTTGAACCAGTGACACGTGGCACGATGTACAAGTTCGCTCTTCTGTATTATCCCATAAACAGGTCACGTTACGACACTTGGCATAACTCTCTCTCAGAGAATCCAATTGAGGTCAAACCTGTCAGGATGGAAAGACAACAGGTCGGTCTATCTCAGAAAAAAAATTTCAGAGGCCGAAGTTGAACCAGTGACACGTGGCACGCCGTACAAGTTCGCTCTCCTGTATTATCCCATAAACAGGTCATGTTGCGACACTTGGCATAACTCTCTCTCAGAGAATCCAATTGAGGTCAGACCTGTCGGGATGGAAAGATAACAGGTTGGGCTATCGAAAAATGTTCAGACCCTGTGAATCAAAAAGTTCATATTTACACCAGAAACAATCAGGTACATATTTCTGTCAAAATAGAATTATTTTTTAGTACCTTCATTCATGGCTTTCGGAATTTAGGGCTTCGGAGAAAGTTGGAATTTTTGTATTCGAAGACCACGGATGGATGCTACTCATCAAAATCGAAATTTAGAGACCAAGATCAGATTTTTTAGTTGGGCAGAAGGCCGGGCTTGATCAAACCCCAGTTCGGGACTTTGATTGGAAAGATGGAAAATTAGGGCTTCTGCAAAAATTGGAATTTCGGAAATCTGTGACCACAGCTGGAAGCTCCTCAGAAAAATCAAAGCTTAGAGTTTTGAATCAAATATTTTGGTTGGGTGAAGCTCCGGGAAACTCAAACCCTAATTCAGGGTCCTCCCCAATGAATCTGGAAATCTAAAAGGCAATTTCGAGGGGTGAAACTTTGCAGTTTTCAAATTCTGAATATACCAACTTGATCAGCTCATCAAGGCGCATATTTCTATCCTTTCGGAAGTTTGAATTTTTTGGGTTTCTTTGACAAACCCTAATCCAGCTCCAGGTCTAGTTCTTGCAAATCAAGTGGATTGGGTTAATCCTAGAAGAAGATGGATTGGTCACCTGCATAAGTGAAGAAGTTCCTGTCTCAGAGGGAGATGAGGCTAAGGCCTTCCATAAGAAGATTACAAGCAATCTTGATAGGTAGGGCTTACAGGTATGTTTCATGGTTAAGTTTATCATATGTTTGTCTTCATATCATTACATTACAATCTTGATTAATTACTAGACTTGTCGTATCACCTTAATAGAAGATATTCATTGATTAAGGTTTTGACACTTATGATTGTACTAATGCATTGTGATGTTGTATGAGGTTTATGTTGTTTGCTAACACAAAAGGTACACCAAGAAAGTCAAATCATGTTCTACTTCAAGAACATATGTTCATGGTGACATGAAGACAAAGATTCATCCATTTTCATGGATCACATAGAAGATCTACTTTCGAGGTATGTATAACTTGGTTCTACAATGGTTAACTTATGAGACATGCAGGTTACTAGCACAAGTCACTGAAGAGAACCAAAAGACATTATTCGGGTATGTTAGACATAACTAGCTAGCATGCTAATCCAGGTATGTTTTTCCTATATCAAGCTAGAATCCTATCTTGTGTTAGGATCTTATACTGTTGTGTTGTTGATAATGATTATTCATGTAGTCATAGGTTTGAATAGTCATGGCTGTATGCATATTATGTTTCTTACCATAATTGATGATATGACTAACCAGAAGAATCATGAAGGTATAGGTTTGAGTAATCACGGGTTTATGCATTGATGATTTAACTAATCAGAAGAGTCCTATGATCAAATAAGAATATGCATGAGTAAAAGAAGACTTCCCTGAAACCTTGAATACTAATGTTTATTATCTGTGTTTGAAATGATCCTGACTATACATGCTTTAGATTATTGTGTTTTGATAATATTAAGATTATACTAATGAATTTTTGATTATGTATGAGACCTAGAGGATAACACAATGATGATACTAACAAGCATGCATAGTGATTAAGGATGGATATAAGTTCAAGGATAGGTAATCCAGGAAGCAAAGATCAAGAGGGAGCACACCCCAGTTGTTCCTGCAAGAAAGTAAATGAGCACACTTCAATAGTTTCTGCAAGGATGCAGATATTCAGAGGGAGTTGACCACTTCTCACAATCCACATTAGAATGGAGTTGCAAAGATTCAGAGGGAGTCCACCCATAAACCAAACAAAGATAAGTATTTGAATTGTCATTTCTTACATAATGTTATTCAATGATGTATATGCTTATGTTCCTAGAATTAGGTTGTGTATTATGCATATTAGAACAGTTGCATTGATGAACAGTATACTACTAATATACATGGGTAAGTGGCCTATGGAACTGTACAACATTCCATTGCTACTTATCTAGAATGAAACCTCTTTGCTGACATGTTGGGATTTGTGCACACTCTTAACAATGTTTTGGTAGAGATTGGAAGGCATCTAGAAAGTTACAGAATATGGATAAATGTTGTATTGAAGCATTGGCTAAGATAATTGCATGACTGTATGACATATTTCTTTATGTGTAAGAATTTGTTCTGAAAACTATGAGATGTTTTCTAATCATGCAATTTAACTTGTTGTGTAGGAAAGATCGTATACCATCACCTACAAAAGAAGGACTACAACATTTGTTCAGCAACAAAGTTATCTATTGAAAATATTAAAGTTCCCTGGATTTGGGAAGAATGCCATGATCGAGGAGTACTAGTCGATCATGAAGATGTTTGGGATGCAGTCACAAAGGGTAGTCTGTAGTGACTTCCAAGAGGATCTACAAGATCAAGCATGCTGCAGGTGGTAGCATAAAGACTTTTGCTCATGTAGCCAGATACACTTCCATTAGATCAGTACTTGCTCTGGCTGCAGTGATGAAGTGGAAGATACACCAGATGGATTTCAAGACAGCCTTCTTGAATGGTGTAGTTGAAGAAGAAGTGTATGTGGAGAAGCCACTTGGTTCTGAGACACATGACAGTGAGTCATATATGTGCAGAACTTGGTATGGTAGGATAGACAACTTTCTATCCAGTTTCGGCTTTACCAAGAGTAAAGCGGATTCCAACCTTTACTACAAGGTTGAGGAAGGCAATCCAGTGATACTACTATGTGGATGACCTATTTGTAACAGGTGAGGATAGATTGATTGCCGACATGCAGCGGAAGCTTGCTGCCGAGTTCGAGTTGAAGAACTTGGGGATGATGCACGATTTGTTTTTGGCATGAAGGTGTGGTAGAGTGCAGATGGAATCTTCCTTGGACAAGGGAAGTATGCAGTAGAGATCTTGAAGAGGTTCAGGATGATGGACTGCAAGGCTATGGCCACACCTATGGAATCGAACCTGAAGCTTCTGTGTGATGCTCGATATGATCCGGTTGATTATGGGCTCAAGTATGATGCGAATCAAAAGTTTAACCTGCAGGGTTATGTTGATTCAGATTGGGCATGCAATGCTACAGATAGGAAGAGCACTTCTGGGTGCTGCTTCAGTATGGGATCAGGTGTGATCTCTTGGTTTAGCAGGAAGCAGTCCTGCGTAGCACTGAGTACAGCCGAAGCAGAGTATGTTGCGACGGATGAGAAAGTTGCAGATGTATTGACCAAGCCGTTAGCCAGAGTGCAGTTTGAGTACTTCAGAGAGAGGCTTGGTGCACTTCAGATCAAGGTTCCTTCCAAAGGGAAGTGATGAGTCTAGAAGATGTATATGCACATGAGCTTTTCTGACATGGTTGATATGTTCTCCCTTGGTCGTGATGTAATTGCTGAGCCATTTTTCACATGGTGGTAGATGTGTTCTCCCATTCTGCAAAAGTAAGGGTTGGAGCCTTCCCCGAATGGTGGTAGATGTGTTCTCCCATGTCGGTGGTGTAAGTGCTGGATGATGTGCATCTAGGTTGTGCTTCGTGGACGATGAGATGATCTGAAGAGGACGATGCTATGATGATCAGGAGGATCATGGATGATGAGCATCAGGACGATTCTCCAGTTACTACTCTGTATATGTATATGCATCATGTTGGATGCTTGTTATGATCAGTTGGATCATTTATGTATGTATGCATCATGTTGGATGTTGGATATGATCAGTTGGATCATTTGTATGTATTTTGTATATGCATCATGTTGTATTCTTGGACCATGTATCAGTATATGTATCAGGTGGATACATTGTATGATCAGGTAGATCATGTATGTTGATATGTATCATGTATTTGTATTTGTATCAGGTGGATACATTGTATGATCAGGTGGATCATGTATGATGATATGTATCAGGTAGATACTTGGTATGCATCAGGTGGATGCATTGTATGATCAGGATGATCATGATGACGAGCTTCAGGGTGTTGCTCCAGATGATATGTATTAGGATGATACAGTGATGATGATCAGTGTGATCATGAGCATCAGGATGATGCTTTGTGCAATGATGATCTGTTGGATCATGAGTATCAGGTTGATACTTGGAGGTCAGAGATTATATGTGGCAGGTTGTGCAAATAGCATGTAATCACTCCTGGGAGATCTTGCCGGTCGTGCTGCAGCACATAAATGTTCCTTGGATACTCTTTCCGGTATTGCTATGTAGTATGTAATCAGTCCTCAGATATCAGATAGGTTGAGCTGTGTGCTCGTAATCAGTCCTGGGATGAGGTATTACTACGGAGACATGTAATCAATCCTGGAGATCCGAGAGGTTGAGCTGTGTGCTCATAATTAGTCCTGGGATGCTCTTTAGAGATATTGCTGGTCGTGTTGCAGCACATAAATGTTCCTGGGATGCTCTTTAAAGATTTTGTCTATCCACATGTAATCAGTCCTGGAGATCCGAGAGGTTGAGCTGTGTGCTCGTAATAAGTCCTGGGATGCTCTTTAGAGATCTTGTCGGTCGTGTTGCGGCACATAAATGTTCCTGGGATGTTCTTTAAAGGTATTGTGGAGGAGATGCATGTAATCAGTCCTGGGAGATCTTGTCAGTCGTGCTTAGGCACATAAATGTTCCTGGGATACTCTTTCAATATTGCATCCGCACATAAAATTAGTCCTGAGAGGCCACCTCTATCAGACCGTTCGCACAGATGATGAAGACCTGCAGGTGGTGGGCCTACATCCAGTATGAAAAAGGACTGGCTCTGTAGAACTTCCTATGACAAGTAGATTCAGATACTGATTGAGATAGCAGCAGCAGTGACGATGATGATGACTCGATGACGATTATCCAGTGACGATGATCCAGAGAAGAAGACTTGTGCTAGAAGACCTGTGTCGAGAAATACCTTCCTAGTTAAGAGGGAGTGTTGATGTATATGTAACTTCAGAATGTATTTCACATATATGTATATTGTATTCCTATAGAGATGTTATTATTCCTCTATATGGAAGTGGTTGTATTCCTATAGAGATGTTATTATTCCTCTATACGGAAGTGTCGTCATTTATATTATAAGTGTCGTAACTTATACTTGATGGGTTATTAGACCACCTTGTTAGGGTCGGCCCTGTATAAGTCATGTGGGTCAAAAGGTTATTAGACCACCCTATTGGGGGTCGGCCATGTGGGTCAAAGGGTTATTAGACCACTCTAGTGGGGGTCGACCCAGTCAACATTATGTTAAGTGGTTAAGTTGAGGCCGACCCAGTTGAGTAAAGGTCAAGTCAAGTTAGTGTATAAATAGAGAGTGTGTCTCTCTCATTTTGCACATTCTATCCTCTCACTCACACTTGGGAGAGTGGCACACTTGTGGAGGAGGAGGCTTTGCTGCTAGGAGAAGACTATCTCTTGTATTCTGGTTGTATCATTGCTCTATCTATCTCTGAGGAAGTTATTAGGGTTTTTCACCTTTATGGTTTTCCCCAAGTAAACTCTGTGTCTCTTATGTGCTTGCATTATTGTGTCCATGATTGATATGCTATAGATTTGTTGTACATGTTGTTCTCTCAGTTAAGATCCTAGATCAGATTGAAGAAAATTCTGAAAATTTAACAGGTCTGAGGGTTTGGCTGTAGGCTGGCAGGAGTCTTGTGTTTTTGTTTCCAATGTCTGGGGATTGGAATTGGAATTGGGTTTGACCTTCAGATCTTTGGATTTTGAACGAGAATTTACTGTGGTAAACATTTATGGTCCATATTGTAATAGGATACGCTTCTGGGAGGCACTTTTGGCTAGGGATGTCCTCAAGGGGGATTCGGTGATCTTAGGTGGAGATTTTAACTTTTCTTTGGGACAGGAAGAGGTTTGGTGTCCTCACGCTCAGGTGGACAGTCTCACTGATTACTTCATCAAAAAGTTGACTGAAGGTAATTGGGTTGATGTTGAACCTTTTGTTCTTAAGCCTTCTTGGAGGAATAAGAGAGTGGGGGAAGATAGGGTTGCAACACGCCTGGACAGATTTTTGCTTGCAGAACAGTTGGTGGAGTCTTTTTTTCATGTTCGACAGTGGATTGGATCGGGGGGTTGTTCTGACCATGACCCCATTTTCCCGGAGATCTTAAATGGTCCTCATAAGCCTCCATCTCCTTTGAAGTTTAATAAAATTTGGTTGAAGGACCCATCGTTTTCTGATTTAATTCAATCCCTCTGGATTCCATATCATCCTAGAATTCCAAACTCGGCAACATTTCATTTTGCTGAGAATATTAAGAATCTTAAGGGACCTATAAAATAGTGGGTGGTGGATAAGAGGAAGAAGGATGATCGGGTCTTGAAGGAGGTCGAAGGGGAAATTGCTTCCATCGCTTTGAGTTCTGGGGGTGGTTTTACTAACCAGGAGGCAAAGGAAGCATTAGTACAACTGGAAGGATGAAGGAATCAGTTACTGTTGGAGAAAGAGGAGACTTGGCGCTTGAAGAGTAGGGCTATTTGGCTGGAAAGTGGGGATGAAAACACCAAATTTTTCCAGGCATATGCAAAAGGTCGTAGATCTGCAAATACTATTTGGAGTCTGGAGGATCAGCTGGGTAACACACACTCTACATTTGATGGAATGGCTAGGGTTGGGGTTCAGCATTTTCAAAATCTTTTCAAGGCTAGTGACAGGGTTAATATCGAAGAAGTGGTTAGGGTGGCCCAGCTTTTTCCTCGTTTTGTTGAAGAAGACGATAATAGGATGCAGATGGAATGTATTATAGCTGAAGAACTTAAAACGGTTCTGAATAGTTTTCAGAAGGACAAAAGTCCAGGGCCTGATGGTTGGACCATTGAATTTATCCTTGGCCTTTTTTATATCATCGACGATGATTTTATTCATCTGGTCGAAGATTCTCAAAGGGAGGGAAGGGTTCCAGCAAGTCTCAACTCAACTTTCATTGCCCTGATTCCCAAGGTGGACAATCCTACTACTCTTAATGATTTTAGACCCATTTCCCTTTGTAACTGTGTGTATAAAATTGTCACTAAAGTCATTGCCCGGAGACTAAAGTCCATTCTTTCTACACATGTATCAAAGGAACAATTTGGTTTCTTGGAAGTTTGTCAAATACATGAAGCCATTGGTATTGCAAAGGAAGGGCTTCACAGCATTAAAACTAAGAAGTTGAAGGGGGCTGTCCTAAAAATTGATTTATCAAAAGCATATGATAAAGTGAAGTGGTTATATCTTCGACTTCTGCTCACTCATTTGGGCTTTGATATTGGTTTCATTCGCTGGATAATGAGTTGTATTTCCATAGTTTCTTTCTCGGTTCTTATAAATGGTGCTACAACTCCTTTCTTCCACTCGGGTCGAGGCTTATGTCAGGGTTGTCCTCTGTCTCCTCTGTTATTTTTGCTTGTGGTTGAAAGTCTCATTCAGGCCATAAAAGAAGCAAGATGGGTGGGTCACTTTGGTGGAATACAGGTGGCCCCAGAACTGTTCATCACCCATCTTTTGTTCGTTGATGACATTCTCATTTTCTATTCGGGATCCTGTAGGGATGGGAACAAGTTAAAAGAGATACTGGATCTCTTTTCATTGGCAACTGGTATGGAGATCAACGCTGGTAAGTCCACTCTCTCTACTAATCTTCTTTCGGAGGAAGAATTGAGGCTGTATATTGAGCTTTTTCCTTTTACTCATCTTACACTTATGGAAGGTCTCAAATATCTAGGATTTCAATTGAAACCAAATTATTATAAAAAGCAGGACTAGGTGTGGTTAATTGAAAAATTGGAGGTTAGATGAAGAAGTTGGAGCTTTAAGTGGTTATCCAGAGCAGGTAGATTGGTGCTGGTTAAATCGGTCCTGGAGGCCATCCCGCTCTACTTGATGTCGTTGGCTTGGATTCCTCGTGGTATGCTAGAGCGTTCTAGGAGACTTTGTTTCTGTTTCTTGTGGAGTGGGAAGGAGAACACCTATGTGGCCCCCTGGGTCAAGTGGGAAAGGATTGTTGTTCCGAAGGCGCTGGGAGGATGGGGGTTAAAGAATATTTTCTCTTTCTCAAAGGCTTTGGCTGCTAAGTGTGGTTGGAGATTGGTAAAATTTGGAGGTTTTTAGGCCAGGGTCATGATCCAAAAATATATTGCTCCCATTTCACTAGAAGGCTGGATTCGAAATCCTCTGAAAACTCATTTTGGTGGCTCGGTTATTTGGAAGGCGATTGTTAAATCCTTTCATGTCGTTGAACAAAACTTGGTCTGGGATGTTGGAAATGGTCATAATGTTCGGATCGGGAGGGATCCGTGGGTTGGATGTGAAATACAACATCTCTTGACTGAAGGGACTATTGAAGCCTTGAGCCAAAGTGTAGTTCGGTTCCTACATAAGATATCGGACCCTGAGGTTCAGTTGATGGGATATCCTTCTTAGCGCTTGGCTAATCATTATGGTCTTGGGGGTGACGAGGAATTGCATCTAGGCCTGTATCTTCAAGCTCTTAGAAGGGATCACATTTTTTTAGGTGATCATGACGATGAATTATGCTGGGATGGGGATCCATCTGGTGTCTATACTCCTAAAGGTGGTTACCTCCGGATTAGTGCTAAACTAATAGCAAGGGAACCGGAATGGTGGTGGGGGTCCCTGTGGAAACTTCATAGCCCACACAAGACCAAACTTTCAATGTGGTGTACTTTAATGAACCGTGTTCCTACCTAGGTCTTTTTACAACGAAGAAATAAACAGGGTCCGGGATGGTGTATCCTTTGTCGTCGAGATTCGGAGACAGTGGATCATTTGTTTTTACATTGTCCATACATTGCTGCAGTGTGGGATTTTGTCTCCCGAATTTTGAAGGTTGTGCTGCGGTGGGTTGGTCATTCGATAAATGTAGCTTGGTTGGCTTGGTTTCAAAATCCTATGTACAAAACCTACAGAGCCCTTCCTTTATTGGTTGTGTGGGGAGTTTGGCTCACTAGGAACAAGCGAGTGTTTTCTGGATTAGATTGCATCCCTTCACAGATAGCGGTGCAATGTTGTGGGATTTTCTTAGCCAACAAGCGTATTACTCAACCTGCAAATGTCCAAAATATTTAGCCGTTGGATATCGACTTTACTCGGCCTTGGGTTTTTTTTGATGGTGCATGCCAGAACAATACTTGTGGGGGAGGGGCTCTTATTTTTCTATCACCTGTGCATTATTTTGTAATGTCGTTGGGTTTAGGGGCAGGTAGCAACAACTGGGCGGAACTTCTACATCTCAGGTTTCTCATTAGCTATGCACTTGAAATTGGGATTCACAGTATTTCTATTCATGGGGATTCCATGAATGTGATTCATTGGGTTTCAGGAACTCAGCTTTGTCACAACCGTAGACTTGCACACATTCTGGCTTATATCTGGAATGCCACTCATTCATTTGACAACTTTTCATGCAGGCATGTGTTTAGGGAGAACAACACAGAAGCGGACAGGGCATCGAAAGAAGGGCTGCTGCTGGGGATTGGGATATGGAGGATCAAAGAATTTTCAGATGGGGTGATCAGGGAATTCTACCATCGTCCCTTTATAGAATAGAGGGATGAAGCAGTTGTGAGGCTGCATTTTAATTTTTATTTCTTCTTGGATCGACATTATGAGGATGCTCATGGACATGATTATCTAGTTTTTATTTTTGGCACAATTTGGTCCGAACGTGGATAGAACAAACTATATGTTTATATGTACTGTCTCTTTTATAAAGACAGAAAGACTATGTTAGTAAACTCACAACTATTATTTTATTTTGAAATTTTGGAGCTATTACTTCTGTATGAAGGCAACAACAGGGCTATCAGTTATATATCTAAAGTTTTGCAAAGACACTTTCAAAGAGTGAAGATGAAGAATGTAATTTCGTACTCGAAAGATTGAAATGAAATTACGCTTTTTTTCCATGGAAAAAAAAAATTAAACAACCTCACCTCATTTGTAAAACATGGACAATTGTTCAAACATTATATATTTTATTTTTCTCTTGGTATATTGGAGTACTTGCGACATGCACATCTCTCTTGGGATGTCTTTTCTTGCTTGAAAGATGAATGGAATGTCTTCTAGGGTTTGATTTTTCACGTGACAAGTCAATGCTAAGACTATTTGTAATAACTCATGTTCAAGAGTGACTGAAGGCGCACTTTCTCTCTCGTTCTTGATTAATGTTGGTAAGCTTTTTCTCCTAACCCTAGTTTAACGTTTCCCTTGAAATGCTTTGGACTGAGTTAGGGTTTCTTGCTAATACTATTTTGTCGAGTTGATTAAGGAGACCATCCTACAAAGGATCTCTTCATTTTTTTCTCGGGCCTTGGACTTCTCTACTTCCCTAATTAGGGTTTTTCTACCTAACCCTTGAGGTTGCTAGTTTATCCCTAGTTGCAAGTATTTAATACCATCTTAAGAGGAGGGACGTTAGTCTCAATCTCTCATAGCCATAGGGTTTGAGACATTAGTACACCATTGGAAAAACCCTAAAAACCTAAATAAATTTGAAAATCCCAAAATATATGTGATTTTGTATTTATGGTCCACCCTCCAAATTTTACCTAGGGTTTTCTTCGTAAACCCTACAGGGTATCTTCCTTTGAGCAAGTGCATCAAGAGACATGAAATTACTTGAAACCAATAATTACTTCTTGTTTGTTATTTATGGTTCATCCTACAAGTGCGCCTTGGTGTGAATATCTTCTAACCCTAGGGAGCTCACCTTTTTTAGGACTTACCTTGGGAAACATGAATTGCCTTGGGATTCGTGGCAATTTCTTGAGAATTGTGATAAATAGGAAACTTGATCATCATACGATTATTGTGTCTTGTTTAATATTGCTCGGCTTCAATAAGGCATTGATCATGACCATTTGGGCTTGTTGGAAGGTATTTCTGGTTTTGTTGGTGTTTGCAAGTATATTTCCTCGATTAGGATCTCCCCCGGGGTTCTAGAGTTACCCGAAGTGTTGAAAGTTTAGAATGTGATGACATTGGATTTAACCCCTCCTAGGCCTATCATCACAAACACTGGGTCTACATGGCCTTGCTTTGCAAAGGGGTGCTAGTTCAAGCAATAACAAGGTTTACCCCTCAAATATTTTATGGAGGTTTTCCTATCGGATTTAGGCAACTGTTTGGGAAAACACTTAGGGTTTATGAGTCTTTTAAAACTAGTTATAGTGGGTTTGTCACCCACATTCTTGTGGTTATCAATACTAGAGTGTCCTTACAACTATGTGGAGTTGGAGGCAAGTGGCGAAGTACATTATCAAATCTTGGACTACCAAAGATGCCATTTACACAAAGATGTTGCAAGATGCCATCAACACGAAGATGTTGCAAAAGACTATATAATTCCATTTACTGAGCAAATTTTGAGGAAAAGGGAAGGCGATGCTCCTTTGGGAGAGTTTAAAATGCAATAGCTAGTATTGAATGAGATACTTGGAACCACAACTTCAGATGGATCATAGGCTTGTGCTTGAGTCAAGTCAACATACTTCCTAAGGTCAAGGGTATTGTTCCAGGCATTGATAGCAAGGGTGGTTCATTGGAAAATTAGGCCCTTCCAATTCTCGAACTAACATAATCACTTTCCAAAAATGTCCCACTATTCAAGACTTCGGTTCATTGCAAGGATTGTGTGGCCCACTTGGTGGTGGTCCCCAAGGTCATGGGAAATACTTAAGATCCCACCTCTAATTTATGTGCATTCCTTCTATTGGTAAGTCTTCTGCCCACTCTCTTAATACTCGAGCTGATCCAGTTTTAGGTAGCCCTGTTAATTGGCCCACCCCTGCAAAGGGGGCTAAGAGTTTGAAAAAGGGCAAGGGAGGGGGAAAAAAAATTGTTCTCACTTCCTCGATTCTGCTTTTGAAAGTGGTCTCGTCAAATCTACCTTCTATCAACATTGACTTGGGACAGTTGAATGACTCATTGGGAACTAGCTTAGAGCTAAACCCTAGAGGGGGAGTGTACTCTCTTCCTTGTAGAGGACAGGGACCATAACACCTACAATAAATAAATAAAAAACTAGTCACAAGTTGTGATAAGAACTTTTTGTGGGATCTCAATCCAGTTAAGACAAAAGAATCTACTAATTCATTGGAAAGGAAATAGTTTATACACCATGCAAAGAAACAAGCACTATTTGAGATTCAACGGGCCAAGTTGTCTCTAATTTTCAGGGTCCTTAGAACACAAAGCCCCTTATGGAGGGGTTCATCAATGATTATACTCTTAACATTAGAGGGTTGGGCACAAACCACTAGTTTTATATAGGTTAAAAAAGAGAGAATTAGAATGTATTACTATTACAAGAAACTATGGGTGGTGGTGATGTCTTAGTTGGTGGTTTAAAAAAATATTTCCAAGCTCGGATTTGTTTCTGTTGATTCTTCTGGATTTTCTAGAGGACTCATTTTAAGGTGGAACAATTCATTAACGCATGCCAATTCTTTTTCTATTTGCTCATGACTTTGCACTAATTCATGTGTAAAGAACCAGGAAAATCCCTTATAGTGATGAATGTGAACGATCGCTATGATGGGAAGTAGGATTTTTGGGATCGTTTTTTCTCCTTGAGAGTACTTGGTTCCAGGCAATCATCATCAGCATTGATTTAAAATTCACACTAAGCAGAGAACAAGTTTGGGGGGAGTATACTAGGATGGACAAATTAGCTAGATGTTTTCTACAACAAATTACAGATCTTGGTTTGGTGGATGTAGTGCCTACCTCTTCTAGGCCCATGTAGAAGAATAAAAAATTAGTTGGGACAACGTCTCAAAGAGACTTGAATGATTCCTTGTTTCTATTTTGTTCTTGCAGGTAGTCAACACATATAGAACTTGGATGGTCCCGAGAGGCAACTTATTAGACCATTGTCCTATTTTATTATAGCTAGACCACAAGGATAACAAGCCCTCTAGCCCCTTTAAAATCAACTTGGGGTGGTTGGTTAAAGAAGAGTTCTAGATGTTGGTTAGCGATGCCTAGAAAATGCATGATCCATCCATACTTACCTATGTCGACTAGTGAACAATTCATAGCCTCAATGAAAGGTATAAAGGTGAAAGTTGTGATTTGGACAACAAACCGCTACAAAAACAGAGAAACAATTACAAGAATTGGAGGACGAGATCAATCATATCTTTAATGATAATTTTTATTGTGTTTTTAGTGCACAAGAACTAAGCAAACTAAAGTCCCATGAAACTCAAAAGAAAATTACATTGGAAAGAGGAGAGTGAAGTTCAAAAAAATGAGCCACTTGCTTCAATCTAAGGAGAAAAAATACAAAAAAAAAATCACCAAGTTACATGACACAAAAAGGAATGTCAATGCTATATGGAACCTACAAAGTGAGGATGGTAAGACTATAGGAGGTTTCAATGGTTTATCTCCCCTTGGTATCAAACATTTTGAAGGTCTTTACAAAGAGCCCTATCGAGCCAACATTGCATAACTAATAAAAATAAAATCATTTTCCCCTCAATTGGCCTCAAAAGAAGATATAGAACTAATAAAAATAAACTCAATTTTCCCTCAATTGGCCTTGGAAGAAGATAATCAAAGCATACTAAAAGTGATTTCCAAGGATTAACTTTTCTCCATCATGTCCTCTTTTCAAAAAGATAAAAATCCAAGACCAATTGAATGTCACACGGCAATTCAAATTGAACCGTTGATCAAGATTAAATATCAGTCGACAATTCAAATTGAACCATCGGATGATCATCTCATTATGATCAAATGGTGAATTTAGGTGGTGCTTTTTCCATGATCACTAAAAACTTGCAATTCAAATTGGACAATTGTATAAAATCGTTGTTATTATAACATGATCATTTTATGTGATGCCTTTCTAAATCTAACTACCACGTCAACAGAATAGATGTCGGTCAGTAATTAAAATTGAACCGTTGGATAATACTCTTGTTATGATCGAACTGTAAATTTAGGTGATTTTTTTCACCGCAATTCAAATTGAACGGTTATGATCACTGACAACTGCAATTCAAATTGAACGGTTGGATAAAATTGTAATGTTAGGACCAATCTTTGTTGCTTAGAACTCCTACATCAATTAGAGGTTATCAGTCGCAGCAGAGCATAGTTATATAGAAGATACTTGAGATTTCATTATTGTATTATAGTACAAACATCTAGTGGTCAAATTAAATTCACTTATGTGTTTTCCTTTCCTTTTTTCATCACTATTTCTCTCTATGCATTTTGTGGAAAAAATAAATTTATGGTCAAATTAAATTCCAATCTGCATCGTGCAACATAACTATGAATGTAATAGGAATAACGCAAAGCACTCATAAAACTATGTTGGACGGGAAGCCTCTAAGAAGTCATAACGACGACCTTTGAGAAGTCAACAACAAAATCCATTACAACGACTATTGAATTTTCTTTGATTTTTTTAATTCTCATGGAGATGAAATACTTAGGGTGGTTGAATAGGCCAAGCAAAATGGCATGGTTCTGGAAT
Organism: Larix kaempferi; assembly: GCA_027924585.1. Classification (NCBI taxonomy): domain Eukaryota; kingdom Viridiplantae; phylum Streptophyta; class Pinopsida; order Pinales; family Pinaceae; genus Larix; species Larix kaempferi. Next base: position 2,377,296 of record BSBM01000097.1, read on the forward strand.
CTTTTAACACAACCTTCATTTCCCTCATTCCTAAATTGGATAAGTTGATTACGATTTCATTATGTCAATGTATATGTAAGATTATCTCTAAAATAATTTTCATTTGCTTGAAAAGGTTCTTGTCAAGGGTTGTCTCTATGGAGCAGTTTTTCAATTTAGGTTCCTTGAAGACAGATTCATCCATGAAGTTGTGGGCTCAATGCAAGAACCCCTATATACTATGAGAGAGAGAGAGAGATTGTAATAAAAACCGATCTTTCAAAGGCATTTGATGAAATTTGCTAGATATCCTACAATTATCAATTAATTTACATGTGGTGGTGTATTGAATAATGGGTTATGTAAGCTCTATTAATTTTGTTGTTTTAATCAATGGAGCAACTTCCCCTTTCTTGAAACCAAACATGAGGCTAAGGAAAGCTTGTCATTTAACTCCTTATTTATTTCTATTAGTAGTTGAGAGCTTAAGGATGATCATTATTTATTTCTACTAACATACCCCCAAAGTAGGGGAAATGAAATGCCAAGAAATTCAATATATTGTAAAATGAGAGAAGTTGTGTGTACGTAAACAATATAATTTTATGTGTTTGAAATCAAGTCTAGCTAATTTATGGTAGGTACAGTAGTTGATGAAATTGAAAGAAAACTCTATTGCAACTACTAATAAGCAATAATCGGGTTGGCAGGTGCGGGAGGAGTCCTCTATGACTCTGAAGGAAACAAGCTGAATGACTTTGCATGGGGAATTGGCAAAAATACCAACAATGGGGTTGGATGGCTCTCCTTGATCAAAGGCCTAGAGTTAGCACGAAAGGTTGGAGTTGAAGATATGGTGGTCTTTGGCGATTCAATGTTGGTCATCAAGGAAGCCAAAAACTTGGCAAAGGCTCGCAAGAAACCTACCTCACAGTATCATAATTTTTTGAAATATTTAGTCAAAGAATTCAATACTATCAACTTCATACACTTGTTGAGGTCCAATAATCAACATGTTGATGCAATGGCCAATGTTGGAGTTGGTTTGGATTGCGGAACTATGGTCACCAATCATCAGATGCATAGGAACATTTGGGTCCCCTAATTTCTTGTTCCCCCTATGACTTTGAAGGATCAACTTCGCCACATTAACACTAGGGAGTGTCATTTCCCTTTGGTTTGTAAATGCTTCATTTTAGGATCCACAATCTCCAAGGTGATCGACCCCTCCCTTTGGATCCTATGCGCGCTCCCTCGATGCATGTGGTCTCACACTTGTCACAGCTGGCAAGCAGTCAGAATTTATTGTTGCCTAGGGCTTGGGGTAGAGCCAGCCCTGATAATGTTCGTAGGTGCCTCCTTTGTTGTCATTTGAATTGGGTTTCTCATTGCCTGGACAAAGACAACCCTAATACCGCTCGCAGGTGCCCCCGTTGCTGTCATTTGAATTGGGTTTTTCGTTGCCTAGTTACAATGGATGATTCCACTGGAATGATGGGTGATGTCTTTGTCGACTCGTTGAAATGTCTTTGGTGCAAGAAGCACATCTCTGAAGGAGCTGGGGGGACAGGCTACTTGAAGCTTCCTTTTGCGAGGAAAGCAAGACAGGGAACGAAATTTGAAGGCACAATCAAGGTCCAGCAAGCACTGTAAGGTTGCGGCGTTGGGGATGGGCAAGCATTGGAACCTCCCTGCTAAAAACTGTGGAAAGAATGGTTTGGTTCCAAAGCTGGGGTTAGCTTTTCTTCCTGATGAAGTCCAAACATACCTAAAAGAATTGGAAATTCAGCTTCGTAAACTCAGAGGGGAAAACTCTGAGCTAAAATGAGCCCTCTCCCATCTCTACACCATGGTTCAAGTCACGATTTCGAAGGTCCGTGCCAATGGGAAGAAAATTGCAGAGCAAGCAATCTCTTCTTCAAATATGGACAATAGTGTCTCAACATTGCTTGAAATAGCTAAGAGAATTCAAGCCAAAATCGATAGCCCGAATTCAAACATCAAGAAGAACAACGTGGAGCTCAATGACAACGTTAAAGGGCAAATGGATGAAGCCTGAAGCAGAAAGATAGACCTTACTCAGCAGTAATCAGTTCAGTCGGTTCCTAGGTTTCCCTTTTTTGTTAATGTCTTCGAATTTTGACATAATAGCCCTTTCGGATAGGTCTGTTGGAGAAACAGTTTGAACTCATTTGTTTTAGGCCTTTCTTACTCAGCATATGACTTTCTTTTGTATTATGATCTTAGGACAGTTTGTTAGAATCTATAGTTGTCTCTTTTTTAGCTCTTTTCATGTTCGGTTATGTTCAGCAAATGATGTAAAAGAAGATCTGAAAATTCATATATCTTTGTATCAGTCTTCTCGAGAATTTTGTAAACCCCTGTTTATTTTTATATAAAAGCTCATTACTAATTCTTGTTATAAAAAAAAGTACTAATAAGCAATAAATAGAAACTAGTATAATCAATAGCAAGTAAAATGAATTATACATTAATTTGTCATACAAAAAAGTATATATATATAAATAAAACAATAAAGAGTTAGGTAGTGATCAAGTTTGGCTCTAAATATGTTGGAAATCAACAAGTAAAATATAAACTCGTATAATCAATAGCAAGTAAAATGAATTATACATTAATTTGTCATACAAATAAGTACACATATATAAATAAAACAATAAAAAGCTAAGTAGTGATCAAGTTTGGCTCTAAAAATGTTGGAAATAAACATTAGTATTTTCATTTTGTCGGGAGAGTGCAGGGATTGAGGATTGCAATTTTAAGTGTGTAAGGAACATAGAATGAAGTTGTGCCTCTTGTTTTTTTCGAAGTGAGACATATGAAGTGTCTTTCATCTTTGCATAATGTTTGAAGGAGAGCGATGGTGTAATTCAAATCCCTTGTAATGTTGTAGTATGTGGCATTGTTATGAAGGTCAATCCTTGATGTTCTATGTTACCAATGTCAATCGTTGACCTTGTTAATGTCAATCCTTGATATTTATGGATAGTCAATGCCCAAGCCATCTTGAGGGGGATTTGATTTTTGTTACTTTGATTTATGGTTGGAATTGGTATGTGCTTTGCTTGATATTGGTCCCATGGAGAACCAATGTAATTATCAAATGTCATGATAACATATGTTGGTAACCTAAGAGGGCTAGATCTAAGTGTGTATACAATTTGCATAACCAATTCAAGTGCACCATTTAATAATCCTAAACAAACCCATTAATTGTAGGATAACATTACTCACTTCCTTACACATCAATATTTTGTTTACTAGTTTATGGTCATAATCTTGTTGTGCATCCAAATCATTGGTGAAATCTGCAAACGATCATGCAATAGGTATAGCCAATGCTTGGAACATGTATTTGTTATGAATATTTGCAAGATTATTTGTTGCAAATCAAATTCCAATGATGGAAAACAAGGAAATGTCAAAATCAACTTCAACAACCGAGAACTACAGTTTTAGTAAATAGTGCATGATCAAATTCCAATGATGACAAACAACAAAAAGTTGAGATTGTATAACATTTAGGCCTTCTCCCTTAAATATTTCATTGAAATTATATATTGTGTACTTTGGTGTGAGATGTATATTTGAGTATTGTTAGAAAAGTTCTCATTACAATATTACAGAATTCCTCTTTCAGATGCCTAATATATGTTGTTGAAATTGTTTTTGTGACATGAAATATGTCTTTATACAAAATTAATATCTTATATTGGTTGATAGAAATAGTCCACCAAAACATATAAAGCTCAATATACCACTATCCTTGTGCAAATGAAAACAATAACAAAAAAGTGCGGATCCATATGATCATTGTGTATTGGTTGCAATGTCAGTATGTTTTCAAAAAATGTCCATTAATAACTTTCCACATATTTTTCTTTAAAAATGCTCATAACATCACTAGAATTGTTTTTGTAATGTAAGACTTCAATAATACACTTTATTAAAAGACTTACGTATAAAATATAATCTTAAAAAACTTGTATATTAACTTTTTAAGAAACAAAACAATTGATTAATAATTAATTAAATAAGTTAATTAATATATATAATATGTTAGTTTAAAATAATATAATATTAAATTTATATACTATATAAAACAAAACAATTTAAATATATATAACCACTTACCTTCTACGCGAAACTTGGAAATGATTATACCTCACCGAAATAGATAAATGTCCCTCCTACTCCATGTCTTATCAAAAGAATTTGAAGAAGTCTTTAAACTCGACGTACGTCTTTGTTTGCACTAGCAATCTCTCACCTTCCCTCCTTCCTTTATCCAAACACCAAATTAATATTTTACATTTTCCATCGGAATTCTTGCTGTATAAACTCCATCCATGAAATGAGTTACAATCGCCTCACATCCAAAGTGGAAAACCAAAGGGGCAATTCTCGTGGCATCGTGATCAGGTCAATGATGTTGACCACTTAAAAATTGATAGCCATATAAACATATTAATATCAACAAATCCATTAAAAGTTTTATCTCGTCACTGTTACTCAATATTCTCCAAGTTTCTGGGACAAGGGACGCAAGAGCAGGGAAACACACATTTGGGATCAGGGGATATCCTGAAAATTATAAAAATAAAATAAAATATTAAAAATAATATTTCATTTAATGTATATTCATGATTGTGTAATGAAAATATTAAATATAATGATTTATTTTCTTAGTACTAAGTAGGGATAGTAAAAAGTGAAAATAATGGAAAAACATAAAAAAAAATATTCCCAAGGGCATGGGTGGGGGGAAACATTTCGTCAAGAGTCCTCAAATGTCGAGACACAAGAAATGCGGGAAAGCATCACCAACCCAGCAGGACAGGTCCCCATGGAACACTGTTATTACTATTAACTTCTTAGGGAAATAACAATAAAGACACAAGGCTTATTAATGATTTAGACAAAAGTCTACAAGTGGAAAGTTTCACTAAGAGAGGCTCTAACATCATATATTAGATCCATCTTAAAAGAGGATCTACCAAGTGCAAAAAAGATCAAACTTTTCCAATTACAAATCTCTTTTTAAAGTGCAAAGTGCAAATGTAGAAGAATAGTTTTGGTTTATCTAATTTGTGTAGTTTTATATGTATATGTAGTTGTAAATATTTTAAATCTAATATTTTAAAAACATAAAAAAATATTCCCAGGGACATGGGTGGGGGAAAACATTTCGTCAAGAGTCCTCGAATGTCGAGACACAAGAAATGTGGAAAAGCATCACCAACCCAACAGGACGGGTCCGCGTGGAACACTGTTGTTACTATTAACTTCTTAGGGAAATAACAATAAAGACACAAGGCTTATTAATGATTTAGACAATAATCTACAAGTGGAAAGTTTCACTAAGAGAGACTCTAACATCATATATTAGATCCATCTTAAAAAAGGATCTACCAAGTGCAAAAAAGGATCAAACTTTTCCAATTACAAATCTCTTTTTAAAATGCAAAGTGCAAATGTAGAAGAATAGTTTTGGTTTATCTAATTTGTTTAGTTTTATATGTATCTGTAGTTGTAAATATTTTAAATTTAATTTAAATCCACATGATATTTTTTATAATAACTTTTACTATTTAAAAAAAAAAATATGTATCAATTCCAAGATGAACAAGAATTACACATCCCTACTAAAGTGTATAATATGCCTCTTAGCAAACATCATATATGTTTATTCAATCCTAAAAACACTGCAAATCTAAAACATGCCACTCCTGAGGCTATCATTAAGCAATAGAAGACTCAATTTTAACAATATTATATATGTTTATACAATCCCTTTTCGATCCCAATCCATAAAAGTTGTACCCAAAAGCTGCAACACTAAAAACCAAATATTTTATTAGGGTGGATTTTGTAAATCTTAAATTGGAATCGATATAGGAAACCAATTCATATAGTTGAAATGCCTGGGCCCTTAATATCCGAAGAAAATCTAGCCTAGGCCCTTAATATCCGAAGAAAATCTACTCTAGACGTCTTGTTTGGATATGTATATGTAAATAATTGAGTAATTAATACAAATGTTCCTGAATGCGTTCTGTCTTTCAATAGTTTATCTGGATAAAATGCAATCGCTTCAACAACTGGTTGAACTGCTGCTCTTTCTTTGGTGCTTTAACCACTACTGACACTACTGGTTCTAGAAATTCAACAGGCCCTCAATAGGCCCTTACTCCGTGTGCCTCTACAGCATAAACTTACTATACTTCTGCTGCGAATGGATCTCTACTGAATTAACGCATCGAACATAATTGATTGGAAAGATCAATAGAATATTTTATTTTATGCGTTGGTGGCTATTTGACGTGAACAAATGCTATAAAAATATAGCCAATTTATACAGTATTATTCTGGGCTGTTACCAGATACACATTACATGATCTCCGTGGATTTATCGACCCAGAAGCAGTCAAAGGCTTGGACCCCACACACGAAAATAGGATATATGAAATATCTATGTACATGCATTGACCCATACAGCGATAAGCTTGGCACTACAGGGATAGTTCCTCATAGGCCGTCGACAACCAACTAATCGGCCAAAGGTAGCACTTCTTAAAGAAATACCTTCGGCCGGCCTAGTTAGTGGTTGAGAGTGTTCGAGTAGGCTCATTATAAGCTTGGCACTACAGGGATAGTTCCTCATAGGCCGTCGACAACCAACTAACCGGCCAAAGGTAGCACTTCTTAAAGAATACCTTCGGCCGACCTAGTTAGTGGTTGAGAGTGTTCGAGTAGGCTCATTATAGCACTAAGAGAGTAGGTGCGCTTATGGATATCAAGGTCAGAGTCCTAGAGTTATATTGCAAGGCAATGGGGACGGAGGCCCATAATTGCTTATGGGCCTCTCTAGGACGTGAAGGCACATAAAAAAATCCAGAAGTTATTTTGCAAGGCAATGGGGACAGAGATTAACTTCCATAAATCTTTCAACGGTGTGAAGTTATTTTGCAAGGCAATGGGGACAGAGATTAACTTCCATAAATCTTTCAACGGTGTGTTAGAGAATTCAAAGATCATTGTTATAAGTCCATTTTCAATTGGTGGATTTACAGGAGGGTTTAAAATATTTAGCACTTAGGTTGAACCCTTGCTTATGGCATTAAAATATTTAGAAATTAGATTGAACTTTTATGATATCGCATTAAACATTGGGATTGACTAGTTAGTAAGATTGAGGGAAGAATAAACTTCTAGATGGTTGTCAAGGGGAGTTCGTTTTAAGGCAATCTCAGAGGGGATCCTGATTTATTGGTTTTAGCTCATATATTCACAGGAGTTCAAGAGAAAATTGATTTTATTTTTTATGAAGGAGTAAGAGGTCAAAATAGGACTCTATCTAGAATAACAATGACAATTGATATCAAGATACAGATTGGAAAAAAAATTGTACTTATCATCTACTTTTCTTTTTCTTTGTGTAGAAGATATAAATTTAAAAAATGTAAAATTGTTAAGAAATAAAAACTTTCCCTAACCAATTAAGATCTGAGAAGTCCAAAATATTACAGCAGGAAGCTTTAGTATTCAAGAATCAAGTGAACATCATGTAAGTTTTAGGAAGCTTTAGTCATTACCACTTAACTTGTGGTTAATGAACATCATGTAATGAATATTAAAAACTGACTCCCTCTCTCCATAATCAAAAAGATTATTCTTTAAAAAAATTAGATATGTATAACAAATATTCAAACATGTAAATAACATAAATATTTTTATATTTAAATTTAAATAACATAAAATTAACACAAACAATTATGTTTATCAATTCAATACTATACATTCATACACCTAACAATATTTAAACACCTCACAATTATTCAGATATTCAGATATGTAAATAACATAAATATTTAGACATTTAGATTTAAACAATATAAAACTATCATAAATAACCATCTTTATCCATACAATACTCTATACATTTGTTAGACCTAAAGGGTAACTCAATTGGAGAATCCTAAACTTTAGTGATTAGATCGCCATAACTAAACTAAACAAAATAATATTAGAGAATGAAAATTTGGTAAGTTCATCATATAGTCGTGAGTCTTCTAGAATATAAACCGTGTGAGTTTTGAAACAGAAACACCGATTATATCGAGAGTATTCTCGAAGATCTCAGCACCACTAAACAAAGTAATTACTACTACTAAAGTGATAGTAAATTAATAGTAAACTACTATTGATTAAAGGGTCCTAACCGAAGTGAAACACCGATTATATCGAGAGTATTCTCGAAGATCTCAGCACCACTAAACAAAGTAATTACTACTACTAAAGTGATAGTAAATTAATAGTAAACTACTATTGATTAAAGGGTCCTAACCGAAGTAAACTAATATTGATTAAAGGGTCCTAACCGAAGTAATAGTAAACTACTTATGTTGATTAGAGGGCCCTAATCAGAGATTTAATAATAATAAACTACTTCTATTGATTGTAGTAACTAAACAAAGTTGATTCAATAATAGTAAACTACTACTGATTAAACTAACAATTCAATAAGAAAACCAAAAAACCATTACCTTTTTACCTCCGAGAATGATTCAATGATAGTAAACTACTAAGTAGATGGTATGATGGAGGTCGTTTGTTTAACGGAGACTGATATAAACACCAAGTGTCCATTACCTTGGAGGCTATTAGTTTATTATACTCACTCAAAGATCAAGCTTGTATATCTGTTATGCATTTGTCGGTCTCTATTTTTAAGCCTTGAACAAAAAGATAATAATAGAATTTTTTAACACTTAAAAGAAGAATGAAAGAAATGAAATTCTTTTTTTTGTTCGTCCTAAATTAGGATAACGATTTAACGCTTTAAAACAGACCATTTGGTTTGGTCCTAAATTAGGATAGCGATTTAAGGCATAATCATCAACCATAGCAACAAGATGTTAAAGGACTTACTGTGCACTATAATCACAATAGTCAAAGAACATATGCTACTTGAAAAATTGAATGCACAGAGACCATAATCAAAGGGGGATTGGGCATCAACATCTGAAAATTAAAATGATCATCAAAATTAACCATTGATATAAAAATCAATGTCCCAAAAGATTAAATGAAGTCGGGCTCAATAATTCTAGAGAATGCTGAACTAAACCATGCAGTAAACAAAGTCTTAGAAACCTACCGAGTTTACGGGAAGAAGAATTTAAAAAAAATGTCCCACCATGTTAATGGAAACACACTTAAAATACTTACTGGTTTATGGAGTTGTCAAAGTTTTTCCCAATTTATGGAGTTGTCAAAGTTTTTCCCAAAATAATGGGAAGATAAAAGTCCCACCACTTTTATGGAAAAAAAAATTAAAATACTTACTGATTTATGGAGTTGTCTAATGGACTTAAAAACTCACACTATTTTAATAGTATGGGTCTGGTTAAAAAAACCATGAAAAATGAAATTCCTGGCTTAAATTTATTTCATTTTGATTAATGAAATGGATTCAGGCTTCTCCTGCAACAAATTTCGTTTTGATTAATGAAATGGATTCAGGCTTCTCCTGCAACAAATTTCGTTTTCATTGAACATCTTCAAAATGAAGAAGTCTGAATCTGGTAAAAGAAACAAATTACTTTGGTGAAATCATTAATTTTCATGGTTCAAATTAATTTCAATTGGATTGAAGAAATAGATCCAGGTCTCTTGTGCAACCATAGATTCAGGCCCCGTGTGCAACCTCGGCAAATCTATATCTGAATAACGTAATTAACCCTTTGCAACCTCGGCAAAGGTATATCTGAATAACATAATTAATTTTGATCGAAGAAATAGATTCAGGCACCTTGTGCAACGTCAGCAAATCTGAATAACATATATATGTTACTCCGGCAGTTTCAACCATATCCGTGATTCCAGCAATTTCAAACATATTTAGGATAAAAGTGATCAGAAAAAGGATAGGAAGCGGTCCATATAAACTGCTCTTTGATTTATTACAAAGAACGAAGGAAAATATGTGCAACTATAAAATATAACTAATATAACCTACTTTTCTAATAGAACACTTGGAATCTGTGTAAATTGTAAGAGCGAAGGAAAATTTCAACTTCAAAGAAAAATATACTTGGCATGAGATGCTCTGAAATGGGTAAAGAAGACTATTAATACCATCGTTAAATGCGATCTTTCAAAATAAATGCAGACTATGTTGTATTAAATTAATAATTGAATAAGAGAAAAAAAGAACAGTCAGTAGATGCCTGCACAAGCACGAGCAAACAGCGACCAACAATTTAAAGGTGCTCCTGCATACAAGAGGGTGGAAACCGGAAAACAATATGAATTATGAATTTTACAGATCATGATGTACTATATTAAAAATTGAATAAAAGAAAAGAAAACATCCAATAGTTGCCTGGTCAATCACAACCAAACAGCGACCAACAATTTAAAGGTGCTCCTGTATACAACGCAATGGAAAAGCAGGAAAACAATATAAAATCTAGCCAGTTTATTCTATTCGTCATAAGAGAATAATAACATAACAAATGGAAACAGAAACAAAGCCCTAATATAAATCTTCAATCTAAATCTGGGCAAAATGAATTGAAATTTTAAAAAAGGTGACAGAAATGCGGAATAGACAACAAAGCCCCTGAAATACAAAAGCTGGTTGAAATGCGGAATAGACAACAAAGCCCCTGAAATACAAAAGCTGGTTGAAATGCGAAATAGAGAACCAAGGCCCCTGAAATACAAAAGCTGGTTGAAATGCGGAATAGAAAGCAAAGCCCCTGAAATACAAAAGCTGGCTGAAATGCGGAATAGAAAACAAAGTCCCCGAAATACTAAAGTTTATTTTCGGGCACTAAAATACATCCTACAAGATTCTAAACGAATTAGATCCCAGACACATAATTAACTCAAATCTACAGAATACAAGTTGTGAAATCGATTTTATAAATCTAACATGGAATGAAAGTTCTGGAATTGAATTCAAAACCCAAACATATGGAATAAAAGTTTTGAAATCAAGGTCAAGATTAAGAGATACCGCAGTTCTGTAGATCCATCGGAACTTCCTATTATTAGGAGCCAATCATAGATGTTCAAAACATCACAGTTCATTTAGAATCTAAACACTGAAAGAACAATACAAATTAATGCGATGTGTAAGCAACATCAACCAAGCTGCACTACTACATGAAATAAAAGATGTGAAATCAAAATCAAAACCAGGTTATGCATTTTCTATAATATACATTGAAACTTTTTACCATGACAGATACCCGAACTAATGTCCAAAACTTCATGATTCACTCAAATCTAAATGTTATAACCCATGCAAACCACCAATTAGGCTTAAATCTTCTCCAAATGGTGGAAAGACTCGGTCTATTATATTTAAACTCACATATTCGCATTCCACATTGTAAAGAGAACAGAAACAACAAAAATAAAACGCAACCAGACAAGTGCGTAAAACGCAGAGTCAGGGCAATAAACCTGATGTATTCGATCAATTCACAAGCAAATGTTTATTACTGCTAAATGTAACAGTTACGGTCCACAAAATTAAAACCAAGTTGTTCAAAGGAGCTGGTTAAAAAATAAACACACACGACAGCAGCAACCCATACCAAAACGATACTTTTAAAATTCATGTACAGACCAAAACTTCAAGGCAGTCTTTAAAGTCCCATACACATAGGCGGTGCCAAAAGACACCATACAATTTAACTTAGAAGTACCGAAATCAAGCGCTGGTGAACTTTGTGACGGCCTTGGTGCCCTCTGAGACGGCGTGCTTAGCAAGCTCCCCTGGAAGAGCAAGCCTCACAGCAGTCTGAATCTCCCGAGAAGTAATGGTGGGCTTCTTGTTGTAGCGAGCGAGTCTCGATGCCTCGCTCGCCAATTTCTCAAAAATATCGTTGATGAAACTGTTCATTATTCCCATGGCCTTGCTGGAAATACCAATGTCGGGGTGGACCTGCTTGAGAACCTTGAAAATATAGATCTTATAGGTCTCCACGCTCTTCTTATGCCTCTTCTTTCCCTTCTTGTCTCCACCTTCCTTTGGCAGCTTCTTCTCGGCCTTGGGAGCAGGTTTCTTCTCTGCAGGAGCTTTCTCTGCAACGGGCTTCTTCTCAGCGGGTTTCTTCTCTGCTGCCTTGGGCGCCATCGCTACTACAAACAGAGCAAACAGAAACACAGAAACGCGCGGAGACTTGAAAGTATTGAATTAAAGTCAGCCCGGATGAACTCCAACTATAACATAAAATACGGCCGCTGTTGTATATATACGAAATCAATATGTTCTTCTATTGGTCGATGGACTCGGCACGGATCGATAGGCTCCCTTTAATATTAACCGTCGATCCAGTCATCCCGACACGTGTTGTAAAGTGTGGTACATCGTGGCAGGTCAAAATTAGGTTGTATGCGGTGAACGCGCACGATAATATATGTGTCTCTCTAAGATTTTGATTCTTTGAATTTTTTTCGTAGAATGGAATTAATTGAGTGGGTTTTATAAAAAATATTATATCAAAAACCCCAAAATCCAAAAGCACATGCCACTATTGGGAAATCATAGAGGTTTTGGGCACCTCTCTCACATGATCACCTTGGTGGTCATTCATTATAAGATTGATGGCTCCATGAGTCGGTTTTGGAGTGTTGTAGTTCATCGGCTAGGCACAACATAAACATGTGGGGCATCCTTATTCGAAGGCTAGGTGCACTAAAGAAATCGGTAGCTCTCATTAATTGGGTAAACCAAGAGAAGTTGGGAAGGAACTTGGCAAGACAAAGAAAGTTGTCGCAGGCAGGAACTTGGCAAGACAAAGAAAGTTGTCGCAGGCATTGTCATTTGTAGCCATGTACTATGCACCAGCGTAGATCCATCTCAAACCCGGATCTATCAAGCATCGAGAGGGATCCAATTTCTTGAGGTGTAATTTTTTTTTGGTTTTATCTTAAATTTTGTACACATTAAGAAAAAAATTACCCCTCAAGAAATTGGATCCCTCTCTTTTAATTTTTTTATTATTTTTTTATTTTTATTTTTGATAAGTTATGAGCGAACATGAAATTTTTAATTACTTTTGATTTTTTATAAGTTATGAGCCAACATGGAAACGTAACGTGACAAATGTGACAAACGTTACAACATCTCCCCCATACTGAGTTGTAATGTAACGTGACAAATGTGACGGACGTTACAACATCTCCCCCATACTGGGTTGTAACATAACGTGACAAACGTGACAAATGTGACAAACGTTACAACATCTCCCCCATAATGGGTTGTAACGTAACGTGACAAACATGACAAATGTGACATGTGACATGTGACATCTGTTACAGGATCTCCCCCATACTACAAACGTGACAAATGTGACATGTGAAATGTGACATCCGTTACAGGATCTCCCCCATACTATTACATTTTACATTTTATTGCGCCGAGAGGTGCTCTACAACCCAATATGAGGGAGATCTTGTAACATGTGAGTGTTTGTCAAGTGTTTGTCGAGTTTGTCAAGTGTTTGTCTAGTAACAAAATAATATAAAGTAAACAAAAAATAATAATACAAAGTAAAAAGTAATAAATATTATGTTGGCCATAAACAAAAAAGAATAATACAAAGTAAAAAGTAATAAATATTATGTCGGCCATAAACAAAAAAGAATAATATAAAGTAAAAAGTAAATATGAGACTTAAACTAGAGACTTTAGAGCTTACGATTAGGGGATAAATATTATGTCGGTCATAAACAAAAAAGAATAATTCAAAGTAAAAAGTAAGTATGAGACTTAAACTAGAGACTTTACTTTTTACTTTTAATACAAAGTAAAAAGTAAATATGAGATTTTAGAGTGTTTTTTCGAGTAACAAAATACTACAAAGTAAACAAAAAAGAATAATACAAAGTAAAAAGTAATAAATATTATGTTGGACATAAACAAAAAAGAATAATACAAAGTAAAAAGTAATAAATATTATGTTGGACATAAACAAAAAAGAATAATACAAAGTAAGAAGTAAATATGAGACTTAAACTAGAGACTTTAGAGCTTACAATTAGGTGGCTCAGGTATTGCACTCAAGGAGCTATTCAAAGAGAGGTTTGCACCTTGGGATATTTGATCCATCTCGGCGCTTGATAGAGCCTAGGATTTGGATCTATGTTGGTTACTTTTGAAAACGTTACATGTGACATGTGACATGTGACATCCGTTACAGGATCTCCCCCATACTGGGTTGTAAGCACCTCGTTTACACTTGGTGCAATTACAAATGAAGAGGCAAGAATAATTGATTAGCTTATATATGAACTGGGCATACTTGGTTTGGCATATGTCAGTTGGGCAAACTAAGTTGGGCACATGTCTCATGGATGGAGGTTGGCTTATGCACTTGTTGGGCGCAATGGGACTGTTCGGGGCACCTTGTGGGCACATTGACAATGGCCATGATTGTAATGGGCACACCTTGTGGGCACCTTGGCAATGGGCACACCTTGTGGGCACCTTGGCAATGGGCACAGCACCATTGGAGATGGACATCGCCAAACAAGTCATGTGGACACAGTTGAGTTAGCGATGCAAGCACTTGAGTCCACTTATGGAGGGGATTTCAAGTGCAAGACATGTATCCTATATATAGTGGATGCCTCAAAATTGTTAAGGCATCATTCAGTGAGTGATTCATTCACATAAGTTCAAAGTGAGCTCTGCAATTGTGCTAAGTTCTAGGTTTAGCACAATCAGGGGAATCTATATTGGTTGAGTAAACCAGCATAGATCTATCTTAACCCTGTATCTATCAAGCACCAAGAGGGATCTAATTTCTTGAGGTGTATTTCTTTTTTTAAATTTAAACTCAATAAATTTGATATCTCTTGATTGATAGATCTGGGTTTAAGTTTTAAGTTTTTATTTTATAAACGAACATCGATTTTTTAATTACTTTTCATAATATTTTATTTTATGAGCCAACATGGTTTTTTTTTAATACTTTCCATAATTTTTTATTTTATGAGGCGACATGAATTTATTAATGGTCGACATAATATAATTTATTACTTTTTACTTTTTTTTACTCGTGTAACGTTACTGAACAAACGTTACAACATCTCCCTCGTCGTCGTGTGTAACATTACATGGACACACGTTACAACATCTCCCCCATATTGGGTTGTAGAGCACCTCGTTTCACTCGGTGCAACAAGGAAGAGGTGAAGATGACTTGTAGGAGGCAAGCTTGAGGTTGCTTTAAGGGTTGGATTGTGCAAGTCTCTTGGGCATTGGTAGAAGGCTATTCTACCTTAGATTCAAAAAGAGTGGTAGGCAGCAAAGCTGCCCTCCCTTGTTGTACATTGTAAACATTCTTCTTATAAATAAAGTTTAAGGCACTTGCCTTGGGTGTCCCCTGTACATGTGTCAGATGTTTTAAACATTGCTGTTGGATGCATGCCTAATTGTTGAATGAACTCAATTAGTAGGACTTGGGTGCATTTGGCATATGTAGTCTAAGGCGAAGTTATGGGAAAACCTTAGGCAAAGAGGTGTAGTATGGTTGTAATAGGTGTAGGCTAGCCAAGCCCTTGTAGTCGAGGCAAGGCAGTGTCACACAACCTTAGGTGTCGAAGAAAAGTTGGGAAACCCCCAAGTTCAAAGAAAAAAATTCGATTAAATTGTAGGTTTGTGACAAGTTGTATCAAATCAAGTTTTTTACCACCATTTGATGAAAAGTTGGTGATATGGCAACTTAAGCACACTTTCCGTACCTGGGAAAACTTAATATAGGGTGCAAACCTTGGGAAAAGTTAGCAAGTAGATGTGAAGGGAAACTTGAAGGTTGCATCACTGACCTTATGCCTATGTGCAACAAGCACCCAGAGCAATTCGTCCACACAGAACTTGGGCAATCAAGCACTCTTCACCACAGCTTGGGAGGCAGAAAGATTCAATGATAGGTTATACAAGTGGACAATAGTAGGCTTGAGGTAGCGAGGTGAACCAAGTATTTGAGACTTGGGAAATGTCTTGAAATGTGCTTGGAAGGGTCGAATTACTTTTGGGTTGCAATATGGATGGTGCAGAGAAAAAGTCATGGAATACCAACATGGAAGTCGTGGTAATGAACATGGAACATTGGGTTCAAGAGATGTAAATGATGTACCAAGCACATGTGATGAAGCTAGAGCAAACTAGTGCATGGGTTGAAGCTTGGAATCAAAAGTTACAGACTTTGACACACCGAGTGGAAACTTGGGCACATAGGCTAGAATCATTCGAAAGGAAGGAGCCTATAGCTTCAGGGCAAAGAAGCAACATAAATTGCCTAGTCCAAAGGTAGGAATGTTGCTTATTTCCTTTCTTCTCGTAATCATTTTTCCATTGATTGTCCTTTGAAGGAGAAATTGGAAGACTTGGAACTATTAGAGATGGTGAAGCCAATAGCCTTGGGAAAAACCCAATTGCAACAAACTTCAGAGGAAGCAATGGAGATTTTGGGTGCCTAAACAAAGGCCATAAACATAACTCCCAAGGTGAAGGATTGAGTTGCCTTTGTTTTGTGAATGATACTATGAGTGGATTGAAGGTTGTAGCCTCAATTGACATCGGTGCAACCCATAACTTTGTAAGTAAATGGACCGCTACAATACTTCACCATAAGCCTGAGAGCATCTTAGCAACATTTAAGGTGGTGAACTTGGCAATGAAGCCAACAACAAAACTAGTTCATTATGCACCTTTGCACATTGGGGAATGGTTTTATAGTTTGGACTTGACAGTGGTTTCGTTGGATGACCATACAATCATCTTAGGGCAAGACTTTCTCATGCTTGCCAAAGTTATTCCAATGCCCCATGAGAATTGTTTGGTGTTCTTATACGGAGTAAAGACTTGTGATGTGTCAATGAGGACTAGAAGGAAGTTGGGAAGGATGTCGAGAATATAAGCCATAAAGTTGATTGAGGCAACCAGTGAGTCTATTGACTTGCCTCGCACAACAACAATAAAATTTGGTTATGGGCAGAACAACCTCAGGTGTCCAAGACAGTGAAAACTATATAGAGTAGAGGTTGGTGACGTGGGAGACCTTGGTGGAGCCAAACTTGAAGAAGACTGAATTGGTGTGTCCTTAGGAAAACCAAAAGCAAGATGTTGGAGGCAAGATGGCACTTGCACCAATAGTAGTTGTGGAGGTTTGCAATGAAAACACTCACCAAGGTGCACCTTGTGGCACACATAATTGTGCATAGCAAGAGATTGGCAAGAAGAATGTCCCACTTTTGACAAAAAATATTCTAAGTGTTGGGTTTGAGTAGTGCATGGAGGCAACTCACCCAACATGACTGTCAATGACTAGATGGTGACATGGTTGAGGAATAGGTTTGCATAGCCTTGCACGAGTTAAGTTATCTTTATGTTCATGAAGACCAACAAGTTGAGGATGACAATTTTGTTTTTATACGATCAACTTGCAATTCCTATAAGAGGATGTTAAGGATACTTGACCAATAGATAAGGGGATGAATAAATTAGCAGAGAGGCAAGCCAAGAAGAAGAAATAACAAGTTGTGAAGGCAACTCAAGCACCTTTGTAAAATGCGAAGACAATTCAAGGCTCTTAACTGGACACAATAGTGGAAGAGGAAGGCTTCTTAGATAGAGACTTGACATTGCAGAGCTTTATACACAGGCCTTGGGGATTTATGGCATCCAACTAATGACTGCCTGATTAGAAGAATTGGGACGCATACTGTCGAAGGAGGAGGCAGTTCTAAAATACTTGAGCATGGAGCACAAAAACACTTTGGTGGGTTGTGGCCTTAGCACCCACTTGCCATACAATTTCCATGGATAACATTGTAAGGTGGTTCACTGCTGAGGAGCAGGGAATGGAGCCTAACATGTCTTTGGAAAGGTGACTTGGAAAATTCTTTTGAGTTGTAGCGGGTAAGTGAAGGGCTTTGATAAACCTATGTAAGAAAAGCAATACCAAACAAAATCTAAAACACAAGAATTAGCAATGGCTTACACACACATTACATAGATATTTACCCTTAAAACCCAAAATCAGTGTTGGCTTAATATACTGATCTAGAGGTTTCCAATGTAGACCCAGGTTCTTCGCGGTTTCAAGGAACCAACAAAACCCCTTCTCACCAGCCCTTTCAGCAACATCCTGCGAACAGGCTGAGGTCTCGCCCGACGTGTAGTGATGGGGGAACTGCAAAATCAGTTTTCCACAGTGATGTGATGAGTTGTTCGGACAGGACTACTGCGTAGCACACTATTAGACCTGCGCTGTGGACTAAGGATCGCGTGACGATAGACTGCGTCACGGTCTTTACTTTTGCACGCGAAGATGCCTGCGCAACCAACGCATCTACGGACTGCACGATTCAGATAGAATGTGAATCACAGGACATCGCAACTGAACCATGCCATTCCTCTTTCAAACTTAACCACTAGGAAGACTTTACTTTAACACTTAATCATCCATCTACTGCCTTAGATTAGTTAGCTTTATAACAAATGCAAGTAAACGAACATACAATGCTGCGCACTCCCAGTGCAGTGTTTCTAAAGAGTTACATAACCCAAACTCTACATACACTTGTGATTATTTCATAAACTGATACTTTCGCAGACTTATTGTACTAAGCATTCATCATTCATCCATTCACACAATACTTAACATATTATACCCACTTTTCTCCTATGGCGAATACATATAAAAGCATTAACATAACAGCTGATAAATGAGAACTCAGACATCCATTCGTAAGCAAACAGACAAGTGCAAAACGTAAACAATCACACTACACATGATTTAACGTGGTTCACCCCCAGGATGGAGGCTACGTCCACAAGAACTGTTGTTATATTAGTCTTTGGGAAAGGTACAACAGTTCTTTGTCTGCGCACTCAGCTGCAGACTCTCTTCTCTCTCAATAGGCTTCTGCGCACACAGCTTGCAGAGCCTTACAAAATTATCTCTCAACAGAGCTCTATTCATTTAATGACAATACAAAATGAGAGATTCAACAACAACCCTTTCCCTTACAAAATATGCCCTATTTATAGATCATGCCCGTAGGTCATGTCTTTACAACTCGAAGGAAAAAACCCTTAGGTTTACAAAACTGTCACGGCTTTCCCTTAACCGGACTGCTGGCTTCTGGTAGCGAATATTCCATCGTGGCCGCCTTCAGCGCATGCCTCACGTCGCTATCGGCCTTCCTGTCACACGCATGCCAACATGTCGCTTTCACTAATCCGTTCTTCCTCTAACGGTCTCGTGCGATTGGTTCAGGTAGTGGTTCTTTCGCATGTGCGACCAATCGCTTTCTTCTGCTTCTGCTCCTTACTCGTCTCCTGGCACTCCTAGAGCATCTTTACCAAAAATAGACCGCCAATGGTCTAACTGGAATCTATGTCGTCTTTCGTCTAACACTCTGCTTTGTTGGATCCCCATAGACTGGACACATCGCAGCGCTGTCTCCTCGCAACACTAATCTTCGCAACTCTTTCGACGCTGCGCTGTGCGCAACTTTGCAGCATCCCAAAACTTATACAAAAAGTATTCCAACTAAACTGCGCTCAACTCCACAATTCCAAAAATCCTTCTTGCTCAAAATGCCCCACTTGGGCCAGACCCAACAATCAGGAAAACCAAAATTCCCGAGTTTTTCTCCATGCTCTATCTCATTGTATTATGTTTTGCGTTTACTATACAATATTATAGCATCCAAAACCTTAATCTATTCACTGGATTAGATCACAACCCTGATTCCTTTATCAGAATTAGTTTACAATGGGTTGAAAAACCAAGGGTTGAAAAGAGCTCAAAACATACCAAAAAAAAGAAAAAATATTTTAAGGGGGCTCATGCCCCCATGGATAACATTTGCTTTGGGAACCTACAAAGAGTACAACACATGTCCAACAAATTGACAGTGTTGAGGCGAGGGTGATGAACTTGCCTTGGTTCATTGGAGTTGTACAAGATGATTGAAATGCAAAAGGAAGTGATTGGTTTTGAGACGAGGATGTGCATTCTCATAAGATTGGTGCAATAGTTGGATTGATCATAGAACTAGTTCAAAACATGGGGATCAACAATGCACAAAGGCATGGCAAAAAGGGTTAAATACACAAGCAGTAGTAATTCTAGCATATGTGCTACACTTAGACATTTTGACAACCTTCTTAGTAAAGGTTGACTTGCCACAACAACAAAAGGTAGTTGTAACGATACTAAGTTGCAATCGCAACAAATGGAAATAACAATGATAGTGGCATCCAAGAGACATTGTGGACAAAGTTGAACACAAATGCTTCATTCAAAGGAGGCATTGGACATTGAGTTATTGCACAAGTAATTGTAGTAGTGACAATGTATAATAGTGGGAGAAGCTAGTCGCAAATGGATGCATGAGTTTGGACAGTAGAATTGGAGGACAACAAGTTTTTGAGGATGTGTTCAGGGATGACAACAAATTTTAGTTGGGGAGGATGTAAGGGCCCAACCTTGAAAGGCTTCTAGCATCTTCATTGCATGATCACCTTGGTGGTCACTGGCCGAGATGAGCAAGCATGACAAAAGGTTGATGCCTTGATGAGTCAGAGAGGTACACCAGATATATGTTGGTTGCACTACAAGCATTGGCATCTCACATTAGTTGGATAGACCAACAGAAGCTTGTGTGGGAACTTGGCAAGGCAATGAAGGTTTTCATAGTGGGCAGCATCATCGAACGGCATGTACTATGCATGATAGATGAAATGGCAAGAAGCACTGACTAGCCTATATATGACTTCAACATACTTGTTTGGTGCATGTTGACTGTGCAGAAGAAGTTAGGTGCACTTGGTTGGGTGCACGTTGAATCAGAGCATTTAGACACATTTCACATGGATAGATATTAGCTTGGTGCACTTTTTGGACGCACTTGGGCATAAGACAACTAAGCGCACTTAGAGGCACCTTGTCATATGCACTTGGGCGCAAATTGCCAAATGCATTTCCTAGGAACACTTGGGTGCAACTTGTTGGATGCACTTCGAGCACACTTGCTAGTGCACTTATGACATGCACCTTCGGGAACACTTGTTACGGGTGCACCTTGTGGGCACATTGGCAATGGGCATGGATGTGATGGGCACACCTTATGGGCACATTAGTGACGAGCACATATGCAATGGGTCCACTTGTGGGCACATCGGTGCTAGACATACTTTCAATCGTGTGGCACAACGAACATGACACCATTGCAGATGGACATTGTTGAAAAAGTCATGTGGGCACAACTGAGTTGGTGATGCAAGCACTTGGGTACACTTAGACTTAGAGGGGCTTGCAAGTGCATGATAAAGCTCATATATATAGTGGTTTCCTCAAAGTTTCTAAGGCATCATTCGACGAGTGATTCATTCACACAAATTCAAAGTGATATCTACAATTGTGCTAAGCTCTGGGTTTGGCACAATTAAGCGAATTTTCATTGGTTGAGTCAACAAGGAAGAGTTGAATAAGACATGTAGGGGGTAGGCCTGAGGTTACTTTAGGGGTTGGATTATGCAAGTATGTTGGGCATTGGTAAAAGGCTATTTTTCTTGATTCATTGTACTTTTGTAAAAGAGTGGCATGTAGCATGCTACCCTCCCTTGTTTTAAACTGTAAACTTTCATCTTATAAATAAGGTTCAAGGAATTCTTATTGGGTGCCACCTACACATGTGCATGTGTATTGTGGCTTGTTTATTGGGATGAATGTTGTTTTATTTCCCATGATGTTGTGTGTTGCTTAATTGTTGTAAATTTTGTTTACAAAAACGGGTAATAATAATTTGTAAGGGTGAGGAAATCCTTAACAACCCATGATTCATAGTATTTTCAAAAAACAAGATTTCTACCTAGAGTTCAACAGATTCTTCCAAAAATATTTTATCCTTATAGGACCATATTGTATACAAAATATTCAAAGGATTCCTACAACTTTACTGCCCGATAAACTGTTATAGTAATACTATGCCTCAATAAAACATGTAAACAAGACATATTTAAGAAAATGCATGGCCATAGTGGCCTTCATCCATGAACTGTTCATTATGATCCTAAGCATGAACTTGAGAACTTGGACCTTCAAATTTACTCATAACAATTTGTTGATTGTCTCCTCTTCAATTCCTTTTGATCCCATGCAGTGCCCAACATGAGATCGATTTCCATGAGTGAATCCCATGATCATATTGAAGTGCATTTATGTTCATTGACAAGTTGTTCTATCTTTCCCCCGTATTCCTCGACTTTGGTTTCAAGCCCATCATGCTTCTTGTCATGTTGTTCTATGTGGGTGTTGATATGGTCAATGGACTATTTCATGCCTTCCATCTAAGAATTCATCCTCCTTTCCATTTGCTTTATGTCCCTAATTTCACTAAGAGCTTCTCGATTTAGAGGATGGGATATCTCATTCCCAATCTACCTCGATGAGTGTAAACTAATCCTAGGTTTAAAAGGAAAAGAAAGATCTATAGTGGGCGGAAGGGAGGGAAAACAACAAATACTACTCCCCTCCAAGCTAAATTGAACCAAATGTATGAGAGTTAAAATAGAGATCTTCCATGGTTTTCAAAAGCAAAGGGCCGACCACATAAGACTTATTGATTTCACATGGCCGTTTGAAATTTATGAGCCTGGTCTCGA